>BSBM01000076.1:9160000-10360000 GCA_027924585.1 Larix kaempferi
GAACACAATTGAAGAAGAATCTACATTCCCTATTGAGCAAGCTTGAAATTTCTATATTCACAAATGAAGAATTTTCTATATTCACAAGTGAGGTAGAAACTTTACTTTCACATTTGAGCAAGATTGATGTTCATTTATATTCACAATTGAGGAAGTATCTATATTGACAATTGAGCAAGCTTGAAGAACCTATATTCACAATTGAGAAATAATTTGGATATTTGAATAATTGAGCACACCTCTAGGATCTATTTTCTTAGTATTTCTCATTGTGGTCACGGGGAATCCATGCAATCGAAAAAGGAAATCGGCAAGAAAAGAGAAGCCTCAAGAAACCATGGAAGAAGTTAGAGAAAAGAAAATATTGGACATGTGGAATCGAAGGCATTCCATGGAAACTCATCCAATTCCAACCGTAGATGATGCCACGGTCGTTCCTACCCATACACCTCAAGAAATACGAAGAAATTCACTAGAGGGGCCCTCAATTTCAACAACATTTGATGAACAATCACCCCATGGCACTAGTGAAGAAGTAAGATGTAGGTGCTCATCAGGGGATGTTTCAATTCCCACATCAAGTCAACCTCAGAATATGGTAGTGAATGACTTGTTGGGTAGTGGTTATAAAAGCGACGAATTTAGAGAGGCATTGAATGGAGGATTGACAATGGAAGAAGCAAATGTTATGGAGACCGTCCAAGAGAATGAAAGACAAGGGGATCCTATGGAAACATCGGAGCGTCCTGGTGATGGTGTACATGCTCCAATTCCAACACCCTTACCTCCATTAGCAACTGCACGCCGAAGAACTCCAAGACATATATAGGTTGATGAAACTCTCATTAGTTCACTTGAAGGTACGTTGTCTAAACGTTCTATTGCTTATCAAACTCGACAAATACTTTGTTAAATTTTGAGCATTAATTCACAATACTCTTGGATCTTAAGTGAGAGAATAACATATATAGTATATCAATGCATAACAATCACAATAAGCATCACAAGCATCACAAGAATCAAAAGCATGAGAGACAAGAGACACAGAGTTTTCGTGGGGAAAACCCTAAGGTGAAAAACCCCACAACTTCCTCAGAGATAGAGAGAGCAATGGCTCAACCAAAGTACAACCAAAATACACTGAGATAGTCTCCTAGTAGCAGATGATCCTCCTCCTCACTAGTGCACCACTTTTTGAGTGAGAGAGATATGACTTTCCGAATGATCTAAATAGAGATCTCATGATCTCTATTTATACTAACCTGTTTTCCAAGTGACCTTATGGGACCGACTTGTCTAGCTAGGTACATCCACAATATAATATATATTTTAGGGCCGACCCCACACATGGTGGTCTAATAACTCATCAGCAAGTACACACACTTGCGACACTTGTCAATCCACATGAAGACACTTCCTTATAGAGGAATAACACATCTCTAATAAGGGCACAATAAATATATATGAAATACATAGATGAAATACATTCCGAAGTTACATATACATCAACACTCCCTCTTAACTAGGAAGGTATTTCTCGACACAGATCTGCTAGACAAGTCTTCTTCTCGGGATCATCGTCATTGATGCATCGTCATCATCATCGTCACTGCTACTGCTATCTCAACCAATCTCTGACTCTACTCGTCATAGGAAGTTCTACAGAGCCAGTCATTTTTCATACTGGATGTAGGCCCACCACCTGCAAGTCTTCGTCATCACTGGCCATACTGTGGAAATCTCAGGACTTATTACATGCGTCACAAAACCTTAAAAGAGTCTCTTGACTAGCAAGAACCCTAAAGAGCAACTGAGGCCTTTTTCATCCTGTCCAGATCTCCTGAACTTATTACATGTGACCCCACCACAAAACCTCGAAAGAGAATCCCAGGACTGATTACGAGCACAAGGCTCAACCTATCAGATATCCCAGGGCACAAATTACATGTGGTCACCACAAAACCTCGAAAGAGCATCCCAGGACTGATTACGAGCACAAGGCTCAACCTATCGGATCTCCCAGGGCACAAATTACATGTGGTCATGGAAAAACCTCAAAAGAGCATCCCAGGACTGATTACGAGCACACGGCTCAACCTATCGGATCTCCCAGGGCACAAATTACATGCCATAGGACAAAACCTTGAAAGAGCATCTGCCAGATATCCCAGGGTACAAATTACATGCCATAGGCAAAAACTCGAAAGACTGTCTGCAGATCTCCTAGGGCACAAATTATATGTCCTCCCAAGAAAAACCTCGAAAGAGCATTTGCCAGATATCCCAGGGCACAAATTACATGCCAATCTGCACAACCTGTTCCATGGCCACAGAGTATCAACCTGATACTCACCATACATCATCCTGATGTACACATGATCATCTTGATCATCAGCACTGCAACATCCTGCTGCATGTCATTTGGAGCAACATCCTGAAGCTCGTCATCCATGATCATCCTGATCATACAATGCATCCACCTGATGCACACCAAGTATCTACCTGATACATATCATCATACATGATCCACCTGATCATATAGTGTATCCACCTAATACAAATACAAATACATGATCCACCTGATCATACCTGATACATATCAACATACATGATCCACCTGATCATACCTGATACATATCAACATACATGATCTACCTGATCATACATCGTATCCACTTGATACATATACAGATACATGGTCCAAGCATCCAACATGATGCATACATACATATACCTATAAATGATCCAACTGATCATATCCAGCATCCAACATGATGCATACATACATATATAAATGATTCAACTGATCATATCCAGCATCCAACATGATGCATACATACATATACATATAAATGATCCAACTAATCATATCCAGCATCCAACATGATGCATACATACATATATAAATGATCCAACTGATCATACAAAGCAGAAACCAGAACATCATCCTGATGCTCGTCATCCAGCGCTTACATCCACAGCCATGTGAAGGATCCTCCCTCCAACATGCTTGGAATGGCTTCAGCAAATGTGTCCTCACTTCTTCCTCGAAGTGTCATTAATCTGAAGAACACCAAGCCTCTCCCTGAAGTACTCAAACTTCACCCTGGCTAGTGGCTTCGTCAGCACATCTGCAATCTGCTCGTTCGTCGCAACATACAAGAGATCCATATCCCTGATATAGTGATATTTGATCTCTATGTGTTTCGACCTGTCATGAAACACTGGGTTCTCAGACAACTTCACACAACTCTGGTTATCGCAGAATATACCAGTAGCATCTAATGGGAGATCAAATAACTCAGACAGTAGTTTCCGTAGCCATACTGCCTCACAACTAGCTGAACAGGCTGCAACATACTCTACCTCAGCTGTACTCAATGCTACGCAGGACTGCTTCCTGCTAAACCAAGAGATCACACCTGATCCCATACTGAAGCAGCACCCAGATGTGCTCTTCCTATCTGCAACACTGTCAGCCCAATCTAAATCAACATAACCCTGCAGGTTAAACTTTTGATTCGCTTCATACTTGAGCCCATAATCCACTATACCCTTCAGGTACCTCAGAACATGCTTTACAACAACCAGGTGAACACTCCTCGGATCCATCAGGAACTGGCTCAATGTGTTCACAGCAAAGCAAATATCTAGTCTCATGCTCGTCAGGTACATCAAGGACCCAATCATCTGACGATACATAGAGACATCAACCAGCTCAGATGAAGCATCACATAGAAGCTTCAGATTCGATGCCATAGGTGTGGCCATGGCCTTGCAATCCATCATCCCGAATCTCTTCAGGATATCTACTATGTACTTACCTTGACCAAGGAATATCCCACCTGCACTTTGCCACACCTCCATACCTAGGAAATAATGCATCATTCCCAAATTCATCAACTCGAACTCGGCAGCAAGCTTCCGCTGCATGTCGACAATCAATCTATCCTCACCTGTTACGAATAGGTCATCCATATACAAAAGTGGTAGTATCACTAGATTGCCTTCCTCAACCTTTTAGTAAAGGTTGGAATCTGCTTTACTCTTGGTAAAGCCCAAACTGGATAGAAAGCTATCTATCCTACCATACCAAGTTCTGCACATATATGATTCCCTGTCATGTGTCTCAGAACCAAGTGGCTTCTCCACATACACTTCTTCTTCAACTACACCATTCAAGAAAGTTGTCTTGAAATTCATCTGGTGTATCTTCCACTTCATCACTATAGCCAGAGCAAGTACGGATCTAATGGAAGTGTATCTGACTACAGGAGCAAAAGTCTCTATGCTACCACCTGTAGCATGCTTGATCTTTTAGATCCTCTTGGAAGTCACTACAGACTACCCTTTGTGACTACATCCCAAACATCATTCTTCATTATTGATTGGTATTCCTCAACCATGGCATCCTTTCATTTTTTCTTTTCCGCTGCTTCTTCATAACTGGAAGGCTCTTTGTTCATAATGTCACAGAGTAAAGCAACATAGTTGGTATGTGATCTGGTTCTCTTCTTTGCTCTGTGTTCTTCTTCTGGAATGCCAAATCTTTCTGCATATTGAATGAGCTCTCTAGCCCATGCAGGCTTCCTCTTGTGAGAGTTATCCTCACGGGGTGGATCTACAGGTTCTTGCGGATCTTCAAACTCACGAACAACTTCTGGAACTGCTTCAGTCATGGTAGTGTCTTGAAATCTAGTTTCCTTAGGTTCTTCACTAACTTCGATAGGTGCCTTCCTTGATTTGATGAATGCTGAGTTTTCATCAAATGTTACATCCCTGCTGACATCAATCTTCTTAAACCCTGGAAAGTATATTCTATAAGCCTTTGAGCTTTCACTATAACCCACAAAGATACCCTTCTTTCCTGAAGGATCTAGTTTAGTCCTCTTTTCCTTTGGGACATGAGTGTATATTGGACAACCAAATATTCTGAGATGGCTGACTTCAGGTTTCTTACCAGAAAATACCTCTTCTGGTGTCTTGTTGTCCAATATCTTGTGGGGTGTTCTGTTCTGCACATATACAGTTGTTCTAGCTGCTTCTGCCCATAGATGCATAGGTAGATCCTGGTCATGCAGCATTTCCCTTGCTGCTTCCATGATTGTTTTGTTCTTCTTTTATGCAACTCCATTCTGTTGAGGATTATAAGGAGCAGTCAACTCCCTATTAATCCCTGAATCACTACAAAGCTTCTTGAAGTACCTGAGGTGAATTCTCCACCATTGTCGGATCTGAATATTTTGATCTTCTTGTCAGTTTGATTCTCCATCAAGGTTTTGAATTCCTTGAACTTATCAAACACCTCATCTTTGTTCTTCAAGAAGTATACCTAAGTCTTCCTGGAGAAGTCATCAATAAATGAGACATAGTAAACATACCCACTCAGAGAACTGGATGACATAAGACTACATACATCTGAGTGGAGGATTTCCAGGATGTCTTTTGCCTTGCTTTCACTGCTTGGGAAAGCCTTCTTAATGTTCTTACCTTTTGCACATCCTTTGCAAACACCTTCATGTTTGGTCTTGATCTCAGGAAGACCCTCTACAGCCTTGCTTGCAATTGGAAGTGCCCTATAGTGCATATGAGCAAGTCTTTTATGCCAAAGTTCACTTGGCTCTATGGATTCATGTACCATGGCATGTTCAGGTTGTCCCTTCAATTTATACAAACCTCCCTCTTGCTCTCCAATCACTACTGCATCATCTATGGTCTTTCCCTTTGGCCACATTAGGACTTGGCCATCCACAAATGCAACCCTCATACCTTTTGCATCCAATGCAGAGATGGAGAGTAAGTTCTTCTTGAGCCCAGGTACATAAAGGACTTCTTTCATCTTCAAAGATTTTCCAAAATCTAGGTTGTAGGAGGCTTCACCACTTCCTTTGATTGGGTATTGATAATCATCCCCAAGTTTCACCTTATGGGGTGATTCATGTTCAGATAGATTCACAAAAGATTCCTTAAACCCAGTCATGTGTTTGGAAGCCCCACTGTCAATCAACCAATCATTACAACCATGGGAGATAGTACCTGTGAGAGCAGAAATTAGAACATATTCTTCTTCACTTGATGAGTCATCATCACTATCACTTTCTGCCCTAGCCTTCTTCTTTGGGGGTTCATCATCTTCGGCAGCATGAGCATGATATCTTCTTTTGTTATTCTTCTTCTTCTTGTTGAAGTTGTTGTTGTTGTCTTTCTTCTTCTTGGGACAATCTAAAGCAAAGTGACCCTTCTCATTGCAATTGAAGCATCTGAGATCTTTCTTCTCTTTATGATAATGGTGGTGAGAGAATATCTTGTTATGAGATGATTCCTTCTTGGACTTTCCTTTCCTGGCATGTGCTGTGAGATCTTGATCTTTATTTCCCATATTTTCTTCTCGGGCCACAAGCCTAGCTTCTTCTTGAGAGCATTCTTCCCGCAATCTGTTGAAGGAGATCAACTTCTTCCTTGCACAAATTCCTTGAATAAAGGAATCCCATGACCTGGGTAGGCCATTTAAAGTGGTCATCACCACTTCACCATTCTCCACCATTTCATCCACTGCTTCTAGTTGTTTCTTGATCTGGGAGACCCTTGAAAAATAAGATTGAATGGTTTCTCCATTCTGAAACTTTACTCCTTTCAATTGGTTCCGCAGGGCAATCTTCTGATTTATGTTCTTCCCTTCAAATAGCTTGGTCAAAGAGTCAAACATTTCCTTGGGTGTCTTTAGAGAAGACACATGGAGTATGAGATGGTCTTTGATAGAAATAACAATGATTCTCTTTTCCTTGACCAAGTTTTTCTTATGCAATACCTTAGCCTCTTCATCCTCTGGGATAGGGATGTCTTCTTTTACATATGAGTCCAACTCATTCTCTTCTAGGATTAACCCAATCCTATACTTCCAAGCTCGGAAGTTATCAGCTCCTTCAAGCTTATCCTCAAGCTTGGTGTGGTGAGACATCTTAAAGAGTACTTCAAATGGAAATAGAAAAGATTTAGGTCTTACGACTTGAAATGCTAAAAACTGGATCTGGTTCCGGATTAGGGTTTGTCGGAAAAACCCTAAAAATTCAAAATGTGAATTTCAATTTTCTGAAAGGATAGAAAGATGCGCCTTGATGAACTGATTATCCTGGTGTATTCATAATTTGAGATCAACAAAGCTTTACCCTTCATATTTTCCTTTTTGTCCTCCCGGGTTCACTAGGGAGAGCCCTAAATTAGGATTTGAGTTTCCCGGATATCTATCCAGCCAAAAATCTCGATCCAAAGCTCTAAACTTCGATTTTTGCAAGGAGCTTCTAGCTATGTCTTCAGATTTCAGAAATTCCTATTTTTGTGGAAACCCTAATTTTTAGGGCCAAATCTAAAAATGCTCAGAATTGAACTCTGATTGGACAGATAGATTCACCTTGATAAGTAGAGTCAATCTACTATACTTCTTTTCCAAAATCTGTGGAGAGAAACCCAATAAACAAGAAACTCAAGTTTATGTCATTGCAAAATGTCTTCTTCTCAGGTTAGTTCTAATACCGTGTTAAATTTTGAGCATTAATTCACAATACTCTTGGAACTTAAATGAGAGAATAACATATACAGTATATCAATGCATAACAATCACAATAAGCATGACAAGGATCACAAGAATCAAAAGCATGAGAGACAAGAGACACAGAATTTCCATGGGAAAAACCCTAAGGTGAAAAACCCCACAACTTCCTCAAAGATAGAGAGAGCAATGGCTCAACCAAAGTACAACCAAAATACACTGAGATAGTCTCCTAGTAGCAGATGATCCTCCTCCTCACTAGTGCGCCATTTTTTGAGTGAGAGAGATATGACTTTCCAAATGATCTAAATAGAGATCTCATGATCTCTATTTATACTAACCTGTTTGCCCAATGACCTTATGGGGCCGACTTGTCTAGCTAGGTACATCCACAATATAATATATATTTCAGGGCCGACCCCACACATGGTGGTCTAATGACCCATTGGCAAGTACACACACTTGCGACACTTGTCAATCCACATGACGACACTTCCTTATAGAGGAATAACACATCTCTAATAAAGGTACAATAAATATATATGAAATACATAGATGAAATACATTCCGAAGTTACATATACATCAACATACTTGATAACTTTTTTTATTCTAAATGTGATGGGGACAAGTGCAAATTATTTTTATCATTGTTGAAATCTAGGCATATGACTGTTGTTAGAAGAACATTAGGCATAAAGATGGCCAAAAAGTTAGAACCAAGTTCTCATATTGTTAAAAGTTTAGTAGATGCATTTAGTACAATTGGAAAGAAATCTCGCTCAAAGGATCGGAACGCGGCTCGTTGTGTGTTGTCACAATCAATCGTTAACAAAAGCACTAGGGCACTTCATTTTCTTAAACCTACATCCAAAATTGTTAATTTGAATGTGAAGACACTTCGTAGGTATTGTGTTAGAAGAGAAAAACTTGAAATTGGTCAAACAGATGTTTGGGCCTTCATTGGCAGGTTGCCACGCTCTTACATGAAGCTCATTGATGCGATAAAGGGATTAGTGCAAGCATTTTGGCATGGCAACACTAGACCCTCTTCCAACCAAAAAGATGTATTAAAATTGAGAAGGGGTTCAAAGGATCGTGAGCCACACATTAAACATTTTCTTAATATGAAATAAACATAATTATATGAGAGATTTAGGAATGAACATAACGAACTTGACTTGGGCCAAAGATCCTTTGAAAAATGCAAACCATGGTATGTTAAAATAAACACAATTCGTAACACATGTTGTTGTCGATACCACATTGAGTATGGTTATTATTATGACACATATACATATATTTTTTGTGTATTGCATTATAACACTCTTTTGCAGGAATGCTCAACTACATTACCACCGATGCCATCCAGAGACTTCATTCATAGCATTTTGTGTAGCAAGTCAAATGATTGCTCATTTTATCAAAAAACTTGCATAGATGGGACATGCCCAAGGTGTGGTGGATTTGCATTATTGGAAAAATGCATACATGTGACCAATGAGCATGAACTTGGGAGGTAGGAGGTGAACTTGCAGTCATTCAAATATGTCACGTATGATATTGATGGAGGGAACGAAAGAAAAAAAATACAATTGGTCACTTCTTAGGTTGGTAATGAGTTACTGAATACTATTTTTTCTTCAGATTGCAATTTCATATGTAACAATCTATTGATATATGTATTTATTGTTGATCTACCAGGTACGAGTTTGCGACTTCATGGAGGAATTCTTTGAAAAGACACAACATTATGTAAATCATGTGCATGTGGCTCGTTGGCAAGATGAGCAGTTTAGAATGTGCAGGGATACATTTCCTATTGGAACTATCCTGTCAGTGGTCGATTTTGCGGAAAAAATACACTCTTCAACTGCAAAATGAGATTCAGATTCAATACTATCACTCAGACTAGGTCAGCATAATGGTCCATATCACCTATATACATGGGGAAGATAGTACTGAAGACAACAGGGTTATATTGAAGGAGTATCAATACTACATAAGTGATGACAGGTGTCACGACTTGGCTTTTGCACAACACAGCTTTCAAATGTTCTACAATCACTTGAAGGATAACATTATACAGATGGAACAACATTAGATTTGGTCTAACGGTTGTGCAGGGCAATTAAAAAATGCTCATGTCTTCCAATGGTCAAGTATGCTCCACAAAAGGCACAAGGTGCCACATATTTGGAACTATTTTGAGACCGGACATGGAAAAGGTGAACACGATGGAGCAGGTGCATGCATAAAGACTGCATTACGCGGGCAATAAATGAAGATTACAGATGGACCTATCATTCGAAATGAAAAAACCATTGTTGAATGGTGTGCTTCAGTCATGGGGGAGGGAGCAAGAAGGCAGGAAGATCACTCAACCAGGAAAGCACATGTACATAGATATTCTTGGGAGGTGGTGGATGTAGATCATTCACAGTTATATGAGTGCAAGACCATCAAAGGAACTCGTGCATTTCATTCAGTTAGAACATCGGACAATGCTATACTTGAAATGTGGACAAGGAAACTGTCATGTTTTTGTTCTCCATGCAGTAGTGGTGAATGGGACGAATGTGAAACCATGGATTGTGTTGAAAGCTGGGACCATGTATCACTCCCCATTGGTCGATGGATAGCTACAAAATTATCCCAATTGGAGGAGGACCAATCAAGTATTTCACCAGACTATGACCACATATCAGATCTTGTACAACCAAGTTCGATTAATATTTTTATATTTTTGACAACTAGTTGTCTAATTAGTTGTGTATTTTTTTGATATTTTTGACAACTAGTTGTGTCTAATTAGTTGATTGAAACGTCGGAACTATATTTTCTCCATGGCACATATACGAAGTGGTTTTCCTGTGACACAATGCATGGCGCACTGACTATTGGCTGGCACGTTGCGTAGAGGGGAAGCAAACCCTAAATGTCCCATTACGGGACTCTAAGGCCAATGATTTTTCGATTGGGTCAATCGTTATAAACAAAGAATATTTGAACCAGGTCTCCCACTCATCAGCTAGAAAAGGGTATACATGTGAATATTATAGACCAGGTGAGATTGTATACCATTATACAAACTTAGTTATTGGCACAAACCTACAGCTTCAAACAATGGCAAGGAAGAACTCATCAAAGGCACGATACTTATAGCCTTATTCCGAGCGCGAGAGGTTGAAGGAAACCATTGGTATTCGAGGTGATCCTGATGGTCTAGTCGAATGACCATAGGTAGGAAATCTGGTACGTGGTTTGCTTGTTTTATTGTGTACTATGTTATAGGTATGTGGTGTACATGTATGCTATGATTTTGTTTCATGGTCTCACTGAGTATTGACATTAATATTTTGACTATTGCAGCCATACATTGATAGCTTGATAGATTCATAAATTGCATAGACTTGGTACAACTTGATAAATTGCACAAGTTTCGTAATCATCATCATCATCATGATCATCATCTTCATCACCACCACCACCACCATCCCCATCATCATCATCATCATCATCATCATCATCAACAACATCTACATCATACTCACCACCACCATCATGATCATCATCCTCATCATTATCATGGTAAACCATCATCATCGTCATCATCATCATCGTCGGCATCATCATCATCATCATCCTCAACATCTTCATCCTTATCCGCACCATCATCATGATCATCATCTTCATCACCACCACCATCTTCATCATCATCATTAACTCTAACTCTAACCCTAATTCAATTTCCTTCTATAACTCTAACCCTAACCCTCACCCAAACCCTAGCACTAAACCATCTTCTTCATCATCACCATCACCATCAACACCACCATCACCATCATCATCAATGTCTTCATCATCATCACCTTCATCATCTTCATCACCATCACCATCATCATTTCCATATCTAGGTTCCTCATCAACATATCCATCATCACATCTTCTTCGTCATCATCATCATCATCATCTTGATCGCCATCTCCATCACCATCATCATCAACGTCTTCATCATCATCACCATATTCATCATCATCATCAAATCTAACTCTAACCCTAATTCAATTTCCTTCTATAACTCTAATTTCCTTCATCATCATCACACTAGCTATACTTGCCCGGTTGACGATTTTGCAAATTTGACCCCAATGTGAAAAAATTGCACTCCCATACTGAGCAGTAGTTTCCAAAATGGACGTACAAGATGACACCTGGGCCATGGGACTGGAGGAGAGGGGCAACCCTGGCACTATCCCGACGTCATGAATCCAACGGAGTCGACGGTTTGTCAATCAGAGGCACGGTCATCATTTTGTGGCTCGTTTTGTCTCGCATCCAAAAGGCCTTCAGGGACACCTACTGGATACTTGTTGGGGGAATAGAACTCCAACCGTGCAGCAAAACCTGATTCCAGGGAGTCCTGCAAGTGTTTCTAGGGAGGTTTCGATTGGGAATGCTAGCCAGAAGTGCCCAATGGACGATTTTGCAAATTTGACCCCAATGTGCAAAAATTGCACACTCCCTCACTGAGCAAAACCCTAGATTCCAAGATGGACCTACAATGTTACACTCGGGCCACGGGACCAGAGGATAGGGGCACTGATAGCACTATCCCGACGTCCTGAATCCAATGGAGTCGATGGTTTGGCGATCGGAGCCACGGTCGTCATTCTATGGCTCGTTCCATCTCGCATCCAAGAGGCCTTCAGGGACACCTGTTGGATACCTGTCGGGGGCATAGAACTCCAACCGTGCAACAAAAATTGGTTATGGGGAGTCTTTTAAGTGTGTCTAGGGAGGTTTCGGTTGGGAATGCTAGCCAGAAGTGCCCGATGGACGATTTTGCAAATTTGACCCCAATGTGCAAAAATTGCACACTCCTTCACTGAGCAAAACCATAGTTTCTAAGATGGACCTACAAGGTGACACCCGGGCCACAGGATCAGAGGTGAGGGGCACCCCTAGAACTATCCCGACGTCCTGATTCCAATGGAGTCGACGGTTTGTCGATCTGAGCCACGGTCGTCATTCTATGGCTCGTTCTGTCTGGCATCCAAAAGGCCTTCAGGGACACCTGCTCGATACCTACCAAGGGCATAGAATGACGACCGTGCAACAAAACCGGTTTCCGGGGAGTCCTGCAAGTGTGTCTAGGAAGGTTTCGGCTTGGAACACTAGCCATAAGTTTTCGGTGGATGATTTTGCAAATTTGACCCCCGTGTGCAAAAATTGCACACTCCCTTACTGAGCAAAACCCTAGTTTTGTAGATTAACCGGAAACTATTGCATTAGATAGATTCACCGAGTCCATTAAAATTCAATTAGACATGACATGAATGATTTAAGTTCAACACCTTAGCTAGCTTCATTTCATTAAGTGATGGGCCTAATTTGATGGGAGCATGGGAACCCAGATTTCATTAAAATTCAATTGGACCCATTAAAATTCAATTGGACGTGACATGAATGATTAAAATTCCAACCGGGAACGCTAGCCAAAAGTGCCTGGTGGATTATTTTGCAAATTTGACCACCGTGTGCAAAAACTACACACTCCCTTACTGAGCATCTGGTATGTTGATGCTTTAAATGATGAACTCTTTCCTTTATGGCATTATAGGGATGCTGACCCTACATTTAACGACGACATTAATTAGTTAATGGCTTCCTTGTTTGGAGCGTAGAGAAAAACCTTGTCACATTAAAAAATCCTTGCAACACCATATAAATTAATAGGGGAGGTTGCCAATATGATCTCAATTTACGAGAAGCTTCCACGTAGCAATAATTTATACTCTGTAGAAAGTGAATATTATTACTTGTTTTAAAATTTGTTTCCCTCCCTTAACCCCATTTTGTAGATCTGTGTTGGCTATTGTTTGGAGGGAGTTATCCCTCCCAATCCTACGGCCATTTTTCGTTACATTGTGTGAAAAAATACAGCATTTATGGCCCTCAACCTGGCTCATTTTACCTCTTCCTAGTTCAAAGGCGCTCATGCTCCTCTGTTTAAAATCACATAAATTTTGGACCGAGATATCGATGATGTGCAAGAAGGCTCGACCAACTAGCTGGTTCGGCTCCTAAAAAGACCGAAATACTCCACTCAACCCGCTTAAATGAATTTGAGAAATAATACCCCTTATGACTCTATCGGGCTAGTTTCGATGGCATTTTCATGTGACTTGCAACTCGACATAACTCGGCAACCGGACAGCGGATCGATGAACCGTCGACTCCGTTGGTCTCTTGGCGTGTGATTACCTCTAGGGGGCCCTCTCCCTCATGTTCTCATGGCCCAATGACTTCATTATGAAATCATTTTGTAAACTAGGGTTTTGCTCAGTTTCCTTCAATGCAATCTCGCATTGGTGGGTCAAATCTGCAAAACCCTCCACCGAGCCAGTGTTGGTAGTGTTCCCACGTCGGCATTGCCCATACACACTTGCAGGAGCCAACATCATGCAATCTTGCTGCTCCGTTTGCTTTTTCTCTCTCGGACCAAAAGTCACCAAGTGTCCCTGAACGACATTTTCATGCGACTTGCAACTTGACATAACTGGGCAACCGGAGGTCGGATCGACGAACCGTCAACTCCGTTGGTCTCCTAGCATGCGATTATCTCTAGGGGGCCCTCTTCCTCGTCTTATCATGGCTTAATGACTTCTTTGTGCATTCATTTCGTAAACTAGGGTTTCAACCAGATGCCTAAGCTACACTTACAAATTACAAACCAACTAGGGTTTCATAAACCACACACCGCATAATAAAACTAGGATAGGCATGGAAAGGATATTTTTGCTTGAGAATACTTTCAATGGGGGGGAATCTTTTCACATTAAGAAAGCACAACGGGGATAAAATTTTAATTGAATTCAATACCTAGGGATTGTATCATACTATGTTTCAATTCCTAAAGACCCTGATATGGCCATGCCTTCTCATACTTGAGATAAAGATGGCAAACACAGCTTCGACATCGATGCATCTATTTGGAACCACTTTGTTGAAGTACGTAGCCAATAGAAATGCAACGTAAAACGAAAAACCTCAGTAAATGACCCACAAAGAAAGAGACTCTGAGTCATATTTGAATTCACTGAAACCTAAAATGCATACTTATCACACTGCAAGATACTCATTCATTACATATTGTTTTTGTTTTCTCCTTTTAAAAGTTTCCCATGGCCCAGGTGTCACCTTGTAGGTACATATTGGAAACTAGGGTTTTGCTCAGTAAGGGAGTGTGCAATTTTTGCACACGGGGGTCAACTTGGAAAAATCATCCACTGGGAACTTATGGCTAATGCTACCAGCTGGAGCCTTCCTAGACACACTTGCAGGACTCCCCGGAACCCAGTTTTGTTGCACGACAGTCATTCTCTGCCCCCGGTAGGTATCCAACAAGTGTCCCTGAAGGGATTTTGGATGCAAAACAAAATGAGCCATAGAATGACGACTGTGGCTCAGATCGACAAACCATTGACTCCATTGGATTTAGGACGTTGAGATAGTGCTAGGGGTGCCCCTATCCTCCGGTCCCATGGCCCAGGTGTCACCTTGTAGGTACATTTTCGAAACTAGGGTTTTGCTCAATAAGGGAGTGTGCAATTTTTGCACACGGGGGTCAACTTGGAAAAATCATCTACCGGGAACTTATGGATATCGCTCACGGCTGGATCCTTCCTAGACACACTTGCAGGACTCCCCATAATCCAGTTTTGTTGCACGACCGTCATGCTATGCTCCAAGTAGGTATCCAACAAGTGTCCCTGAAGGGATTTTGGATGCGAGACAGAATGAACCATAGAATGAAGATCGTGGCTCGGATCGACAAACTGTCGACTCCGTTGGATTCAGGACGTCGGTATAGTGTTATGGGTGCCCCTATCCTCCGGTCGCATGGCCCAGGTGTCACCTTGTAGGTACATTTTCGAAACTAGGGTTTTTCTCAATAAGGGAGTGTGCAATTTTTGCACACGGGGGTCAACTTGGAAAAATAATCCACCGGGAACTTATGGCTAGCGATTCCAGATGGATCCTTCCTAGGCACACTTGCAAGACTCCCCGGAACCCGGTTTTGTTGCACGACCGTCATTCTATGCTCCCGGTAGGTATCCAGCAGGTTTCCTTGAAGGCCTTTTGGATGCGAGACTGAACGACCCATAGAATGACGACCGTGGCTCGGATCGAAAAATCGTCAACTCCGTTGGATTCAGGACGTCGGGATAGTGCTAGGGGTTCCCTATCCTCCGATCCCATGGCCAAGGTGTCACCTTGTAGGTACATTTTGGAAACTAGGGTTTTGCTCAGTAAGGGAGTGTGCAATTTTTGCACATGGGGGTCAACTTGGAAAAATCATCCACCAGGCACTTATGGCTAGCGCTCCCGACTGGAGCCTTCCTAGAAACACTTGAAGGACTCCTCGGAACCCAGTTTTGTTGCATGACTGTCATTCTATGCCCCCGGTAGGTATCCAACAAGTGTCCCTAAAGGGCTTTTGGATGCGAGATGGAATGAGCCATAAAATGACGACCATGGCTCAGATCGACAAACCATTGACTCCGTTGCAATCAGGACGTTGGGATAGTGCTAGGGGTGCCCCTATCCTCTGGTCCCATGGCCTAGGTATCACCTTGTAGGTACATTCGAAACTAGGGTTTTGCTCAATAAGGGAGTGTGCAATTTTTGCACGTGGGGGTCAACTTGGAAAAACCATCCACCGAGCACTTATCACTAGCGCTCCTGACTGGATCCTTCCTAGACACACTTGCAGGACTCTCTGAAACCCGTTTTTGTTGCATAGCTATCATTCTATGCCCCCGGTAGGTATCCAACATGTGTCTCTGAAGGGATTTTGGATGCGAGATGGAACGAGCCATAGAATGAAGACCGTGGCTCGGATAGAAAAAACCATCGACTCCATTGGAATCAGGACGTCGGGATAGTGCTAGGGGTGCCTCTTTCCGCCGGTCCCATGGCCCACGTGTCATCTTGTAGGTGCATTCTGCAAACTAGGGTTTTGCTCAGTAAGGGACTCTGCAATTTTTTCCCACAGGGGTCAACTTTGAAAAATCATCCACCGGGCACTTGTGGCTAGCGTTCCCAGCTGGAACCATCCTAGACACACCTGCATGTCTCCCCGAAAACCTGTTTTGTTGCACGGTTGGGATTCTATGGCCCCAGTAGGCATCTGACAGGTGTCCCTGAAGGTCTTTTGGATGTCGGACGGAACGAGCCATAGAATGAAGACCGTGGCTTGGATCGACAAACCGTCGACGCCATTGGATTCATGACGTCGATATAATGCTAGAGGTGCCCCTCTCTGCCGGTCCCATGGCCCATGTGTCATCTTGTAGGTGCACTATGCAAACTGGGGTTTTGCTCAGTAAGGGACTATGCAATTTTTTCCCACGGGGGTCAACTTTGCAAAATCATCCACCGAGCACTTGTGGCTATTTTTCCCAGCTGGAACTGTCCTAGACACACCTACATGTCTCCCTGGAACCCGGTTTTGTTGCATGATTGGGATTCACCTGCCTTGGTAGGCATCCGATAGGTGTCCTTGAAGGCCTTTTGGATGCTAGACGGAACGAGACATAGAGTGAAGACCATGGCTCAGATCGACAAAACCGTCAACACTATTGGATTCAGGACGTCGGGACAGTGAAAGGGGAGCCCCTCTCCGCCAGTCCCATGGCCCATGTGTCATATTGCAGGTGCATTCTGCAAACTAGGGTTTTGCTCAGTAAGGGACTGTGCAATTTTTTACCACGGGGGTCAACTTTGCAAAATCATCCACCGGGAACTTATGGCTAGTGTTCCCAGCTAGAACTGTCCTAGACACACCTGCATGTCTCCCTGGAACCCACTTTTGTTGCACGGTTGGGATTCTATGGCCCCGGTAGCTAGCGTTTCCCTTCTTATGGTGAAAAATGGGATGGTGATGGTAACAACATGGGTAGGAAGAGCACGGTGAGGATGATGATGATGATGATTAGGGTGAGGATGAGGAGGATGAGGATGAGGATGAGGATGAGGAGGATGAGGATGAGGATGAGGTCGATGATGATGATTACAAAACTTGTGCAATTTATCAAAACAAACATAGGACCATGAAGATGTTGATGTTGATGATGATGATGATGATGGTGGTGGTGGTGATGAAGATGATGATGATGGAAATGGTGATGATGATGATGAGGGTGAGGATGATGAGGATGAGGATGAGGATGAGGGTGATGAGGATGATGATCATGATGATGGTGAGGATGTGGATGAGGGTGAGGATGATGAGGATGATGATCATGATGGTGGTGGTGATGATGATGAAGATGTTGATGATGAGGGTGATGAGAATGATGATTGTGATGATGAATATGTTGACGATGATGATGATGATGATGATGAAGATAATGGTTTACCATGATGATGATGAGGATGAGGATGAGGATGAGGATGAGGGTGAGGATGATGAGGATGATGATGATGATGATGATTGTGGTGGTGGTGGTGATGAAGATGATGATGATGGTAGTGGTGGTGGTGGTGATGGACGATGATGATCATGATGAAGATGATGATGATTAGGGTGAGGATGATGAGGATGAGGATGATGAGGGTGATGATGATGATTACGAAACTTGTGCAATTTATCAAAAAAAAAATAGGACCATGAAGATGTTGATGTTGATGTTGATGATGATGATGATGATGATGAATATGATGATGATGATGAATATGATGATGGTGGTGGTGGTGGTGGTGAAGATGATGATGATGGAAATGGTGATGATGATGATGAGGGTGAGGATGAGGATGAGGATGAGGGTGAGGATGATGATGATGG
This sequence comes from Larix kaempferi, assembly GCA_027924585.1. Classification (NCBI taxonomy): domain Eukaryota; kingdom Viridiplantae; phylum Streptophyta; class Pinopsida; order Pinales; family Pinaceae; genus Larix; species Larix kaempferi. The sequence continues at coordinate 9,178,398 of BSBM01000076.1, forward strand.
TGGTGGTGGTGGTGGTGGTGGCGGTGCTGAAGATGATGATGATGATGATGGTGGTGGTGGTGGTGGTGATGAAGATGATGATCATGATGAAGATGATGATGATGGCGATGATGAAGATGATGATGAGGGTGAGGATGACGAGGATGAGGATGAGGATGAGGGTGATGATGATGATTACGAAACTTGTGCAATTTATCAAAACAAACATAGGACCATGAACATCTTATTTTAGTTCATCAATACAACATTATCAAGGAATATCATTAAACTAGTTACGTATTTCATTTTCCATGGATTCTGGATTATTACTTTTGCATTATGATAGGTGGAAAATGGACATATGAAAGAGGTAAAGCACAAACTAGGGTCTTACATACTAGGGTTTAGTAAGGATAAGGTTTATATCTTCAACAATATTATGAGAGTGAATTCATGACCAGCTATTGGTTAGCATATTTTAACAAACTAGGGTATATTTGTTACATATATTTGACCATATGTACATGAAGGCCCAATGAATTTTATTACACTTTAGTTATGCATTCCTTGCCATTCAATCGAACTGCATAGATGCTCATGTACGTATAGTTTGATGAAATACAATAGCATTGATGAAATGTGTAGCATCTATTGGACTTCCTCTTACTGTCTGAAAATGTCATAGGATTGCATTGATGGTATGTGTAGCATGTTACTATAATGACAGAGGTTATTCAAACATATTTTGACTTATTTTGTTAACTTTTGTTTTTTCCTTGCAACATATTTTCCTTGCAATCATAATCATGATCAATGGGTATGAACCCTTGAAGTTGACAAAAAACACAATTTTAAATTAGATATCAAATTAGCATGCTTGTGCTAAGTTCATTGAACTGTTGAAAGATATTATTAGTTTTTTCCATTAAGATAATGTTTTCATAACACAATGGTGAGATGTTACTTGATCAATGCAATAAATGTAAGAGAATAAATATTGCTTGAAATATAATTTTATAAATTTCAATAGCATAATTTATCAATTTGTGGAAGAGATGAATCATCACAAGCACAAGTCGAAACTCAAGAGAAAATATGGAATATATTTATAGTCGAATGTTTGTAATGCAAAATATGGGAAAGTAGCTAGCCCTCAAATGGCCTGTCAATGTACATGTATCCCTAAGTACAACAATGTGTACATGTATGTCAAAATACATCTATCCAAGACTATGCAACATCAAAAATCAATCTTTCTCTTGTTTTTCCCCAACTTTCCTCTATCGACCATCTCCCTAGGATCGCTCGGCATCTCAGAAGTTTGCAAAAAAAATCATTATTTTTATCAAATAACTGCACTAATACCCTACCATCAACAAACTTAAAAAATTAACTTATGGCCAAATTATTTATGACAAACACTCACCAAGTCCTCATGGGGTATAGATGTGAGCGGTGTGCTCATGGAAGGCATCTCTATAGTTGTGCTCTACAAATAAAAGATAATATCTCAATTAATTCAAAAATTCAACATTGATCAACATGTTTGGGTAAATTGAATAAAAAAACTTGGTCATTAATGAACATCTCACCGCAAGAGGAGACCCGGTTAGAACCATGGATTGAGTAGAGGGGCCAGGAACTTCTGTTGCTAATGGCTACAATCACCAAATGGATAAATAGTTAGACATGCATGAATAAACAATATAGTAACATGGTTAAATACTATGCATTGTGATTGTCCAAATAGTTACCTCCGTATGACTCATGGCTATTGTATATGCGGCACTGACTGCAGCATTAGTGACCTTTGTTAGGTCAGGGGTAGATGGATCTCTCGTGTGTCTTCTATAGAGGACATCCATATTCTTTCCAGGAGTGGAGCCTCTCTTGTACACTTGTCCCTTTTGCACGTTGGGACTACAAGGAGATCGAACTACTGACAATCTTGAACGTATATCTGCTGGTGGCTACAATCACCAATACTAACGTAGCTAGAAATGCATTGGTCAATGGAACAACATGTATTAACAAACTGAAAATGATGAAATACATACCGATGTACTGTATACGTCAATCAATTCTAAGAAATGGTCTTCCCACGGACTGCCATCCATTCTGTCTCCGTGGGCACACTATCGATTATATTCCCACCAGGGGGGAGCTCACTAGATGAAATCATTTCCATCTGATGGGGATCTACAACCTACAATTTAGAAAATTGTAAATATTAGATCGTGTAGCATTAATTAAGTAACATGTGATAAAAAAATAACATGCATTGAAATAATGTCATGTTGAAATAGTTACCTCAGCATGAGATGTTGTCGCTGAAGGTATGACAACATCTTGTAACTCAGAATGTTCTACTGCATGAGCCTCTTGGCCCTCATGCCCTTCTTGTGGCAACTACAAATTTTAAAGTCATTAAAAAGATTAGCAATCTATATATGTGTATAGTAAGGAAAAATAATTTACAAATTACACTAAATTGTTAACTGGATCTACTCATGTAGTAAAATAATGTCATGTTGAAATAGTTACCTCATTGTGAGTTGTTGTCACTGAAAGTATGGCAACATCTTCATCATCATCATGCGGTGCTGGTGCATGAGCCTCTGGACTATGCTCTGCATCATCAGTGCAAAGGTCTTCAACCCCGTGCCCTTCTTGTAGTAACTACAAGTTTTAAAACCATTAAAAATATTAGCAATCTATATATGTGTATAGTAAGGAAAAATAATTTAAAAATGACACTAAATTGTTGACCACTTACTTACCTATGTGAAATACCCAGTAAAGGTATCATCTGTTGGGATAGGACCAAAGCAAGGATGGCCGCATACTATGCATGGGTGGGGTTGATGGCTGTGCTCATGCTGTGTAGGTACAGTGCCACTACTAGATGCTCCTCGACCACTGGAAGGTGGTGGCTCTACCCGACCGGGAGGTGGTGGATCTACCCCACCGACAGGTGGTGGCTCTACTCCACCCATAGATGGTGGCTCTGATGGCCCTACATGGTATGTACCATGAAGATACATGCTATGGTGAAAAACCGCTTGTGCCAACAATAGGAATGACTCTTGTGTCTCTGGGACCAACTGATGTGCAGGCGGCACATTTGGCCTGGGTAGCTGCCTACGAGGTGGAGCTACTGGGCGATTGTGATCTATGTGCCTCGCATTGGGACATTGCTGAGGCATCCCCATCCCAACACCCTGGTACTCCAAGATATCAAAATAGTTAACATGCTTCCCTGGCACAAACTCTGCGTACATCTTTCTCAGAAAATAAAAAGGCATTTCCCTGTTGTTGTGTGGTGGTGCATCAAACACCATGTACTATCGGTCCATCTAGTTATCTATGAATGGTTGATATGTACACCACTCGATAGAAATGTGCCTTTTGTTTGCATTAGGGAATTCACCATTCCGTGGATCTCTAAACAGGGAAAAGATTTGTTCTTTTGAGATTTTCAGCTTCTTGACTTCTCTGTAACTAAGTCCATCCACATATTGTTGCCTCTTTCTTTCTCTGAATGTGGCAATATCTTGCTAAGCACCATTAGACCTACTAAAGGTCTCTATCATTGCATCCAAATTGGATGCAAGCATAACATGCCTGTCATCAACAATAGTAATTGAGGCTCGAATTTCTCCGAGCCTCTGAATTTCTCTTTGGATGTCAGAGTGGGCATCCATGGTCGTCACTGCAAACAAAAAATAAAAATAAAAATCATTAGAAAAGTATACATGTGCTATAATTACATCTCTCAAAAATGAAAAATGTACAAACTTTGTGCAAGAACGAATACATTACAAACATAAATATCATCTCAGGCATACATTACAAACATAAATATCATTTCATATGACCATTGCAGGCATACATTATGGGTCATTGCGGGCATAAGGGTGGAGACCATGCGGGCATAAAGACCATGATGATGTGGCAAAGATATGTATTTTTATTGGTTAAACTGAGGCAGCCTATTGATGGACAGAATGAAGACATGCTGGTAGAATGATGAAGAGATGACTAATGATATGGGCATAATGTTGTGATGTGCATATCGAGAGTGTAAAGTATATGAATGGAGATATGGAAGCAAATTGATATGACATGAATAATGGTGACATAATGAAGATGTGATCTGATTGTTATATTTGTTGATGGACAAAATGAAGTTATATTGAATAATGAGTGCTTGATGAGAATGATGAAGTGCTTTGGAAACAAACAAGGGATTTTGGTTGGTGATGTATGTAATTTGCAGACTTAAGAAGAGTCTGAAATATCATTTGTAAATCTATGGTTGTTGGGGTGTTGGTGCATCCTAGTGAGTTGCAGCTGACAGAATTATCTTGTGAATAGGATTGTCATTGATGACAACATTAATGACAAAGGTGTAAATGGCATGACGACAAGCAAACAAGGTGACTTGACAAGGACTTGGAAAAGACAAGACAAAAGACAAGGTGATGGGAATTGGCACACCTAATGAGCCAAATGACCCATACTGTGGTCATTTGGAGTTGGTCCTAATACCCTAGACAAGGATGACTTGGAGATAACAAGTTACATGAACAAAGAAGCATGAAGTGAACAAAGAAGCTTGAAGTTGACACTTGGCAAGGAGATTGTGGGCATCCCTTATGGCATCTACGGGCATCCAGAAATGAAGTTGATGGACATGCGGGCATGTGGACAAGGTGACATGCGGGCATCTTGAAGATGCATATGCGGGCATGTTTGTGGAAGCTGCGGGCATCCTGGAGGCATGGCAAAGACCCCCATGCGGGAAATTGAAGAAGGTCTAGCTGCAGGCATGTTCAAAGGCATAAATATGGCCCTTGCGGGCATGAGTTACAAGCTAGTGCGGGCATGCTGGAAGCAAAAGAAAATGGTGATGATGTGGGTATGAAGACCACGTTTAGGTTGGAAAAAGAAAGTCTAAATAAATATATACATATATATATTTATAATTTATGAGGTGTTTATGGAGCAACAATAGAAATTAGAGTTTAACCTTTATCTTTGGATTAATTGGGGCTACAGTATGCTAATGTGCTGCTGGTGTACAAACTAAGATGCTAATGATATGTATGGACAGAATGAATTCATGATTATTGGGGCTACTTACGATGAACAAAATGTTGATCTAGGGCAGCATGAAACAGGGACATAATTCTTGCTTGGGTTATGACAATTAATGATAATCAGAATGATGTTATAGACAGATATGTTGGGTGACAATGATGATTGATGTGATCAGTGAGCCATTGTGTCTAATAGGGTGGATGTAAAATTCATTAAAATTTTAAAATTTTAAGTTTTGGCATTTCATTTACAAATAGTTTTAGGAGACAATGATGATTGATGTGATCAGTGAGCTATTGTGTCTAACATGGTGGATGTAAAATTCATTAAAATTTTAAAATTTTAAGTTTTGGCATTTCATTTACAAATATTTTTAGATTAGGGAAACATAACAATTTATAAACTTAATGACGAGATGAGGCAACGATTTAAATGCTTACCTTTCCAATCGTCCTTGCAAGATGAATTTGGGATTCTTGAGCCTCCAAATATCCTCGGTTGAGCTTCTCCAATGCGTTTTGGGAAGGCGAAATCGCTCGAGCGTTCATGCTTGGGTAAAACAGTGCCGCGGTCCGCGACACTGTTTTTTTTTGCTATATTAACCATAATGAGCGAGCGTTATGGTGATACATAATGTGCGTGCGTTATGTATCACCATAATGCTCGCGCGTTTTGTAATCCTATCCTACATGTTAAATTACATGGCAGGTTCGGAGCTCGCCATTCCTAGTTTTACATAAAGCGTGAGCGTTGTGCATTTACACAATTCTCGCGCGTTTTGCATTTACCCAATTGCATCTAAGGGTTCCTCAACTTCGTGCGAGGGCCCTAAATCAAATGCTTAAGTTTTCTTAAGCCTGGTTTCCATGCCAAAGACTACATAGGATGAGTTTGACTTTCATCCAACATATACAATAGAGAATGGCTATTCGCAGTGTTGGCAGCTGATAGAATCGAGGGAAAGAAGGTATAAAATATATGGATACATCACATCGAAGTAGAAGTGCATACATGGGTATGCAAGATCAAGTTAGCATTCAAGGTGCAACACACTCACAACCAAAAGGATAAATAAATTGTGGCCCTACAACATTTGGATGGACCAGCTCATACTTGAGGTGGGAGATGAATTGGAAGAAACCCTAGTGAGGACTTTGGCCAGTTTGCAGATGCTATCCTGTTAAAAGACATTGTAAACCAATAAAGTTTTTAAGATGTTTCTTGCATTCCTATGCTAGCAAGAAATTTGATTTTCTATACTCTATTTCACCTTTGAGAAATCTTCCTAGAATCATGTTTGGCTAGTAAATTCAACACTGCATTCAGCTCAGACCAATATTGATGACTCAATTGCTTAAGTTTGTTTAAGCCCAGTTTCCAAGCCAAACACTTTAGAGGATGATAATGGCAATTGACAGTGTTGGTAGCTGATAAAATTGAGGGAGTAAGGTATAAAATGTATGGATACATTGTACCGAAGTAGCGCCTTACCAATGAGCTCCAGTATGATATACTACAAAGTATCATCATTTTCACTCGCTATTATGTCTTACTGTTATACTCTTATTTGCCACCTTAGGCTCATTGAAGACCCTACTTCATGGTCTTGTTGAGAAACTTACCTTTGTACCTTTCTCTAGCCTATTTTACCCATATTTTGCCTAGGTTTTCACCACCATCGCCCTCTGTATTCCTATGGGGGGGTGATGGTTAGTCTGTCATCCCTCCCTGCATGCTTATAGGGGGGTGACACCATCACTCCCTACATGCCTGTGGGCGCGATGTTCCACCTTTCCTTAATTTTTGGACATCATTTCGAATGGATCATGTGCATGACTTGGCTCCGACTCACCTTACATGGGAATTCACACACCAGCTCAAGCCCATCCATCAATTGGATTCTATATTCATCCTCCATTCACCCTACATTCACCTATACATTGAGGCAATTTTATGAGAAAGGGGGGGACTCTTGATATGTATTGTTATGCTAGTGAAATTGTCATCATTCTCTCATCCATTGTGATCAACCTATTGTCTGCAACCTAGGAAGGTCTTGGATAAGGAATTTTGGAAGAGATCTGCATCATCAACACAAGGTAATCTATGATGTATGTCTCTTGTTATCACTCAATATAGACATGTGATTCCCCCCCCCCTCCTATTATGTTGTTCATGGATGATTACATGGTTATTTGTTATAGAACTGTATAATCCATAACACACACATATTGGATTTGTTATTTCTTGTGTAATATAGATTGGATCTTCTTTATGCTAGCTTAGACCTATGTTTGTATGTTCATTTTATGCATTCTTTATATGTCAAGAGGTTTGTGAGAAAGGTTTGGATGTTTCTTTGTGTGTAGGTTGATTGGCTAAGTGAAGCCGGAGTTAGAGTAAGGATTATCAGGTCTGCAGTAGTTGAGGATTATCTGCACCAAAGGATCTCTTTTGTCTAAGGTATGTCACCTTCCTTTCCCTCTATTCTTACGTAATTGCACGAAAGCGGATGTGTAGATCTAGTGTCTAGAGAGTTAGATCTAGTGGGAAATCACATATGTCTATCTTACGCTCTATCTTGAACCAAGGGAAAGGGTTCAAGAGGGTGCTCACCTATCCGCAGAAGAAAACTCTACAAGACCTAGTCTTCACTTACCCACCCCATTATCCTGCACATTATTTGCAACCTCGAAAGTTGGAAAACTTAGTATAATCAATGCATATTTATAGTTCTCAAGCCTCCTACCATTAATGTTGATTCTTAGGAATATATAAAGCAACTGAAACCAAACTAGCTATTTTTTTAGCATAACTTAGTAACCACAACTACTCCAAGAGTCCAATGGATGCTCTGTTCTATTCGTTGGGTTAGCTAATTGCTAGTTGTACAAACAATATATAATTGTTGGTTTATTTGCTACATCACAGTTTGGAGTACTATGCATGTTCATTTAGTGTGCTATTTAGTGTGCATTGTGATAAGTCATAACTGAGCTAGTGTGATGGGTTTGTACATTTCAATATCAGAGTATAATATTTGTTGGCATAACAGAGTTAAAAGGCAATTGTATTCCTAAATGCAATTGGCCTTGGAATCATAAGTAAGTAAATCAAGTACACAATGTTAACACTGAAATCTACCCTATCAAAAATTTAAGCTTCCGACAAAATTGGTGGATTTTCAAAGTTCGCTCCCAAAATTTGCCCTTCTCACAAAATATTTTGGTTTCATTGCCACAATCTTGCCATTTATTTTTCATTATTTAACTTTAAAATCTATATTAAACTAAGATTTCTCCTAATTATTGAATCTACTATTTTGCCAAGACTTTCTCTAGTGTATTAAGACTATTAAGACTCATGATCAAGTAAAAAGATATATTAAACTTTTGAATTATATATTAAAAAGGTTAAATGAATATTATATTTATTTACCTTATTAGTATAAGTCTAAAATCATATGCTTCTGTAAACTTTTCGTCATGGTTAAGAGTTGTGAACAAGTTTATGAAGGTTCAAAAGTGTGACAAATAAAATAAGGGTTTTCATACCCAATTTCTAAAATTCGAAGTCATATCCCGTACCTACAGGAGTTCCTAGTATATCAGTTTTGTTTCTCCACATCCGTCCTTAAAAAGTGAAGAAGTTCCTTACTATTTCCCACATGTGGGATAAACATCATCCAGGTGTCTAAGAGGCAGAACACCCAAGCCTCCAAATGTTGTGTAAAGTTTCAAAAGTATCAATGAATAGTAGCCACGAAAGGACCCATATGTTGTCCACTTCACGTCAACAACAGATTCTCTTCAGATGCATGAGGTCGTTGCAATTGTAGTACAGTTAATTTTGGGACCGGAATGGTGCTGAAGGATTACTTGGACTCCGTATTCTTGCAAGATGAGATAACGCAAAGGACTCTTATGCCTGTAGTTATGTATTCTATGGAAAGTAAAGAAGTGGACTGTGCATATTATGAACTACTTGTACATTTGATTTGGAGACCCAAAGCTTCTAAAACCAGAGAATAAATATTTTGCTCAGATGTTTCAAATAGAGCTACTTGTAGATGAATTTGGTTGCATCTGTAATATGTTTTAGGCAGAGTAACTGTGGAGTCAGTATTCTCATGTGGTTATTTGAGCTAACGCATCTTTTTAAGTTTCATAAAAGCATTTCATCCCAGAGCTTGGGAATTGGTGTGTAATGGCATTTAAGGTCACAATTTTTTAACAAAGGAAACAAAAGTTTCATTTTATTTGACTGATTGTTACTGCTCTTTCCAAATGTGAGCACAAGTCATTAATAAGCTGGAAAGTATGAAAAATATAGATCGAAGAAAGTTCAGGCCAAAACTGGTTCAACAGTTCAAAGGTCTTTCACATCAATTTAAGTTGCAAGATGCAAAGCTTCAATCAATTTTGAAACTGATGGTTAATTAGGAGTTAGATATTCAATGTTTTTTGAGAGACAGAACAAAATTTTGGGCTTTCTCGTTTCAAAATTTGAGTGTAAGTGGCAATCGTGTGATAATTCACAGTCCCTTGAGATTTGACATTCCCAAATATTCTCATTGGACAACTCTAGATCAATATGACAGCTGGAGGATAAGAGTTAAAACACAGGTGTGAGAGCATTTACCAAAGATGAGCAACTAGTTCAGATTTCTACATCAACATATTAAGTGAGGGATCGACATTCAAAGATTAGGAAGGATTAATTCAACATCTTCAGTCAGTAGATGGATATGGATCCACGTTTGCAGCAGAAAATCAAGGATTAAATCTGGAAACATTTGTCAGGGCATATTCTCAAACGAGTCCAAACTTTCAAAGACAGTTCAATCAGCTCCAGATTTTAAGAATAAAAATTAATATTCGAGGCTACTTTCTCGGGCAGAGGATTGGAGTAAACTCCAGATTTAAAGGAAACATCCTCAACTGTCCCAGATTTCTTGTGGCAGATCATAGTTTGTATTTATTTTTAGTCTATTGATCAAATCTGCTTCTCAAATTTGTAACAGTCTGCATTGTATGTCTTTTTATAAATTCTTTGATTCTCAATGTAAAAGTGGAATTCAGTCGAGAAGCTGGAGAGAGCTGTAGGAGGTACTTTTAAGCTAAATGTAATCATTGTAATTCGGAGGGGCCTGTTATGTAAACATTTATACCATTAAAGATTCAGTAAAGTTGTGTTAGCAGGTGAAACCAAATTCCGACCATTAAGCTTACCCGTCAGTTGTCAACTCAGTTTTTCTGTCAGTTGGTAGATAGAATGTAGGTGATGAATGAGCAGAGGCTTCTTGATGAAGCGATCTCTCCCACCGACCACAAGTGAAGACTCTAGATGCTTTGAATGTGGGTGTAGGCTTGATTTTTATTTGCATTGTAAAATACAGTCTAGTAGTAGTTGTAGAGAGGTGGTTGAGTCTGTGTGGTGTGTACAGAACGAAATAATATAGCAGAACTTCATGCTCAAATTGATTAGAGTTTGACTGTGTTTATATATATATATATATATGCTCTATTCTGAATTACATTCTGCCTGTGCGCATGCTTGTTCTTATATGATATTCATTTTGTTCTCTCTGTCAATAAATGATATGTTTTCTTTTAACATTCAGAACATTTGCTATTAATTCTTGAAATTTCCAGGTTGATGAAAGGAGTGCAGAAAACCAAAGTTCAAAGGCTCACGAGAGCTTGCCAAGTTGTCCTATTTGCTGCCAGAGGAGATTAAAATTAGTATTGTGCTTCACCTATAGGAGAAGGCACAGAGACAGAGGTTGAATTGCAGAGACAAAGGCTATTTTTATTAACAAGTTGTTCTATCAGATTGTGCCTTCGTTTCCATTTTTCTTTCTCTTCGTACTTGAACATAACACAAACTTTGAGGATCAATGCTTGCCTTTGATTAATAGATTGCTGGAAAACATAGGATCTGTTGTAACTTGCCTACTAATCACTGCTTTGTTTAAGTATCTTGCATTCATTTTGCAGAGAGGATCCTTGTCTGGTGGATGTTCTACTTTTTGTTATCTTTTCTACTCTTCTAGTCATCCTTATGTAAACTTTTTATCTGGTATGTAACTTGATTTCCAGTAATCTGCAAGGTGTTTATGACTCCATGTCCAATGGTGAAGAACACTGATCTACATTTAGTTTGCTGCTCCTTTCTTTCTCATTCTAGTTGATCCACTTTTTAAAATCCAAATCAAGTTATATTAATCCAAGATGTGCTAGGCTTATTCCCATAGTAGTCTAGGAACAACTTCGGGTGCAAACACATAGCATTGAAACGTAGTCAGAAACATAACTACCCCTTCATTGTATTGAATTCATCTTGAGGAAACTTGAACTCAGCTTGTTGAAGAATTGCAGATACATTACAATTTAATTCCGCAATCAAGATCCATGTTGATGAGACAAACATGCCATAGTGGATCATTTATTCTGTAGAAACGTATTTTGTCTTAATAGTATGACTGTATTAAGACATATAACATAGTATGATGCTGCATTCGAATTGATTTGAGTCCTTTTTAATTCCTTTGACAAAGCAATGATTATGCTAATCTCCCGTGAAGGCCTCAAAATGCCTAAACAATGCTAACTTTGGAGTCTGATATTTGAGGTGGCTCAATAATGGCCACGGTTACCTGTTGGAGTGACATTTGACTTGTCTGATCAAGAACTGAATCGAATCTTATAGCACGACCATTCTGTAAATTGCACTGTTGGATGACCAAATTTGTATGAACAACCCAAACTTACATGTCAATTCTCAAAACGGTATCTCAAGTTTATTATGATTTTGCTCAAGATTATATGGTAACTCAATTTCACTATGATTTTGCTAAAGATTATATTCTCGAATTTTATCAATGATCATGGGAAAAAAAAGCTAAAATCATACTATTATTTTATATTTTGTTTTTATTTCTATTCTAAAGGTTTCTACTCCACCAAAATCTTAATCTTAATTATTTGTTACATAATCCCCACCAAAATCGTAATCTTAATTATTTGTTACATAACCTTCAGCTACATTATGTGAAACATGATAAGGAAAGGTCAATGAGACTTGTTCCCCCGGCATGGTGTGACATTCTTTGTATACAAGAAAATTTTCACAAAGTTAGATTGTGGATGAGAAATAGAATTCTTGGTGTGATCTTCTTTGTATAAAAGAACAAAGCAACACATGTAAAATTTTCAAAAGGTTGGATGGTGGATAAGAAATAAAATTAAGACCTTTTAATTTAATGGGCAATTATAAGTACATTTTAAGAAATTTTTGGCACACTCTTAACAATTTGAATGGAGGATGCTAAAATAAAATTAATTAAATTAAAAGGTAAACGATGAGGCATTTTATACATGAACCATTTTTTTTCTCAAATTCCCACATGAAGCTAAGGCTGTTAGAGTGCAAATGATACGTATCTTTTTGAAAATTCAATTTTTAATAAGTTGTGAAATTTAATAATCATATAGTGAGTCTCAATAGTTATGAAATTCAATAATCAACCATAGAGTGAATCTCATTGAGTTACTCTATGCCAATAAAGCCTGATCACTCTACCTCAATGGGACCTTCTCTACTTTACAATTCATACCTATATAGAACTATGGAGAATGGATAAGAGAAATGGTAGGTTGAATTCAATTGCCTGACTTCATTTTCACCACCGTCATAAAAGGTTTTTGTTGAGTACCCTTAATGAAGGAGAATCCTTGCATTCATTTGATTATAGAGTTAATGTTGCAAATAAAATGCTAAAATTACATTGTATTGAATATCACCTCCATAGAGAAGCCTCATTGATAGAGGGCTCTTATACTTATCATAGAATTGCTAGCCATAATGGCTTTATGAGCTATTTACCTTGAGAGTGATGAGGTCCTACAAAACAACGAGGACTTCCACCTCATTCTTTGTGGTATTGCAATGCCCCCAAGCATATTCCAAGTCTTTCTTTTCTTTGGTCATTCATGCTCCTTGTAAAGCCCCTAATTATTTACCGTTATACTAAATCTCTTATTTATCAAGTCTACTAATGATAAATTGATTACTAAGATGACCATGGTAAATCATTTATGAGGTGGAATAGACTTACCAACCCTACCTAATTATCATTTTCTCCTTATAGATGTACATCATGAACCAACTCTTCCACACATACACACACACACACACACACATAACTAACTTGAAATATTGGGGATCTAATACTTGAGTATTAGGTGCCAAAGGGTGCAAAGTGTCTCTAATGTGTGCCTAAAAGAAATGTTACTTCAAATCTGAAAAATGCTTATTAAGTAATTTTATAATTTTATATAAATGACTTAATTAATTTTTACAATTAATTAAATGTTTCTCTTTTCAATTTCAATGCCTTCAATAAACATAAAAGCATTTAGTCTTTCCAAATTAAATATAAGTACAATCTAGTCCTTCATGACTTTAGATAATAACAATGAGATTAAGCTGAGCATTACAATAGTCCTTCATGACTTTAGATAATAACGGTGAGATTAAGCTGGGCATTGCAACATTTAAGGCAATTTTTTGAATTAATACATAGAAGCATTTTTATTTTAATTCATGCAATTTTATTTTTCTATTTTTCATTTAGTTATAAGTAATATAAAAAATTTATATTAAAATTTTAATAATTTAGTTTGCTTTTAATAATGTACTTTGTTTTTTTATTTGTATTTATATTGAAAATGTAGTTTTTAATTCTATATTTTAGATCATTACAAATAATCATCAATATCTCTTTTTTAACAATTATAATTTATACATTTTTGTTAACATAAATTGTGTATTGCATACTAAATTAAATGAGAAAAATAGCAAAATCTTAATCTTGATTCTTGGTAAAGGAATTTTCACCATTGTGTTATAGGAGTTTTCGATCGATGCGGACAAAGATCAAAGTCCTTAGTCTGAATGGTTCAAATCTAGAACAAAAAGAGGCAAATTGTATAAACCTTCACGTAGGTCAATGAAATAGTAACAATGGATGAGTATGGAGGGAACTTACCTATGATACAACAGTTGTCCTTATGATCCAAGAGCAACCAAGATCCATCCTTACATACAAGAGGACCTGCTATAGATCAATACAAGGAAACAACAAATGAAATAGAAATAGTATAATTGACCTATGCAGGTGACCAAGGAATCTTACAATACATGATCATGAACATCATATGTATGGGAAGGAAAATACAAGTGTATTAAAAGTGATAGAAATAAAGTACAATCGTTTAGGCCTTGGTGTTGTAGCTTCTTCCCAATGGTTTCTTCTTACTGCAACAAGTCACCTTCACCTTGAATGCAAAACACCTCAAGAGTCTTAAAGTCTAGGGAGGTTTCTCCAGCATTTACCTACTTCCAATCTTCCCCCATCTCACTCATGGCCCAAGGCATCAATTTATAGGACAATGTGGATAAGGGCAGGTTGAGAAAAGTGTGGGGAGTGGATGAGATAAGATCCCCCAAAATGGTGGAAGTCGAGCCAGATCCATAACAATAGGAGGGAAAGGCTATCATTCGAGATTTCGCTATGTAAGCTTCTTGAAAACCTATTTTTTTTCCCGTATAGAGTTCGTCATGGTTTGTAGTGGAGCAACATGCGCCAGAATGGATCAACGCGGGTTGCTCTGAAGACCAACTGCGTCATCGACGTTGGTTTCCAGTGAGACAAACTGATTTGATGGGGTTTCGACACATGTTTCCATTAGAGAAAAGTGCATCGAAGTCACAAAACAAGTTAAGTTGCAAGGTAAGGAAGTCAAAGATCATTCACCATGAAAGTGACTTCAGGGATTATGGCAACACAAGGTCATAGGGTTTTGTACTACTGACGAATATTCTGTGTAAAATATTTCCCCCCAAAGTACAGAGCTGGAGGAAGAGGATAGGTGATATACTTTGATGTGACTGTTAGAGAGAGGAACCATCAGCTGAAAAACTGACAACAATCATCAAGGACTTTGCAATACAAGTTCTGACATCTCTCAACTAAACATTTCAAAGACTCAAGGCATGGTTTCAGACTAATACATTGCAGATCCATGCTGCTACTGACTAATTATATGGCCACAAAGAGACGGTGTGGATCCATACATGAGTGATTGAATACAATCATGGCTACTAAAATACAAACGTAGATCCATGATGAAATAACAACACAACCACAACCAATACAAGAGTGGATCTGTGTGGCAGTACATCAATGAGGCCACCGATATGATGTTCATGTGGGAACCTACTCCAAAAATATCCATCGCAACCTGGGTAAAAACATAATGAGGATACCTAGGGTCTTCTACCCAATCTTGAGTCAATACAAATCTAACCATGTGATTACAAGGTGTTGAATTCGAACATGGTAGAAACCACTTGATTACCTGTCAATGATGTGAACCGTTAACAAGTGTAAGGGAAATAATCAATGATGACAATGATTCCCAATGTATCTCAGTACATTTCAATGAATACAAATAAATGATTTGGTGTCGAACATCTGTGGAATCATTCGATCAGATGTCAATGATGTAAACCTAATGTTGAAAGCGAGAAAACCCACCATTGAGGAATGCAGGTTTTAAGGTACTAGGTGGTTTCTAAATCTAATCCTTGGATGATGTGATGACATTGACATGGATAGATTCATCGAAGGAGGGCCATGATGTATCCCGCATCATCGACACGAAACCGATATAGGAAGATGATTTTGGACGGTAGATCAAATGAACATGGACTAACACAAGGCATATGGAAAAGTGTTGTTGAGAGACTACTTCAAGAATGACCGACACGACATATAGCTTGACGACTGCAAAGTTCGAATAAAATGGAGGACTTCCCTTGAACATTTTACAGCATGACAAATGACCTGGCAGCATTGAATTGGTGAAACGGAAATCAAGACATAATGCAACATGAATGGAGCATTCTTCTGATGACCCAAAGGAGTAAAAGACTCGCAGACTTGACACAACTCAGAGACAAGTTGATTACCCAACTGTTTGGATGAAATACAAACATGTGCCATGTTCAAGAGTGACAATACGTTTCCATAGATATAGATACAAACGCATTTCACTTCCCTTATTCCTGTTAAATTTTGAGCATTAATTCACAATACTCTTGGATCTTTACTGAGAGAATAACATATACAGTATATCAATGCATAACAATCACAATAAGCATGACAAGCATCACAAGAATCAAAAGCATGAGAGACAAGAGACACAGAGTTTCCGTGGGGAAACCCCTAAGGTGAAAAACCCCACGACTTCCTCGGAGATAGAGAGAGCAATGGCTCAACCAAAGTACAACCAAAATACACTTGAGATAGTCTCCTAGAGCAGATGATCCTCCTTCTCACTAGTGCGCCACTTTCTGAGTGAGAGAAGTGTGTCTTTCCGAATGATACAAATAGAGATCTCCCGATCTCTATTTATACTTAACCTGTTTTCCCAGTTACACTATGGGGCCGACTTGTCTATCTGGATACATCCATAATATAATATATATTTCAGGGCCGACCCCACACATGGTGGTCTAATAACCCATTGGCAAGTACACACACTTGCAACACTTGTCAATCCACATGACGACACTTCCTTATAGAGGAATAACACATCTCTAATAAGGGTACAATAAATATATATGAAATACATAGATGAAATACATTCCGAAGTTACATATACATCAACACTCCCTCTTAACTAGGAAGGTATTTCTCGACACGGATCTGCTAGACAAGTCTTCTTCTCGGGATCATCGTCATCAATGCATCGTCATCATCATCGTCATTGCTGCTGCTATCTCAACCAATCTCTGACTCTACTCGTCATAGGAAGTTCTACAGAGCCAGTCCTTTTTCATACTGGATGTAGGACCACCACCTGTAGGTCTTCATCATCTGTGCGAACGGTCTGATAGAGGTGGCCTCTCAGGACTAATTTTATGTGCAGATGCAATACCGGAAAGAGTATCCCAGGAACATTTATGTGCCTAAGCACGACCGGCAAGATCTCCCAGGACGAATTACATGCATCTCCTCCACAATACCTTTAAAGAGCATCCCAGGAACATTTATGTGCCGCAGCATGACCGGCAAGATCTCTAAAGAGCATCCCAGGACTTATTACGAGCACACAGCTCAACCTCTCGGATCTCTAGGACTGATTACATGTGGATAGAAAAAACCTTTAAAGAGCATCCCAGGAACATTTATGTGCCGCAACACGACTGGAAAGATCTCTAAAGAGCATCCCATGACTAATTACGAGCACACAACTCAACCACTCGGATCTCCAGGACTGATTACATGTCTCCGTAGTAATACCTCATCCCAGGACTGATTACGAGCACACAGCTCAACCTATCGGATATCTGAGGACTGATTACATACTACATAGCAATACCAGAAAGAGTACCCCAGGAACATTTATGTGCCGCAGCATGACCGACAAGATCTCCCAGGACTGATTACATGCTATTTGCACAACCTGCCACATATCATCTCTGACCTCCAAGTATCAACCTGATACTCATGATCCAACGGATCATCATCACACGAGGCATCATCCTGATGCCCATGATCATACTGATCATCATCACTGTACCATCCTGGTACATATCATCTGGAGCAACATCCTGAAGCTCATCATCATGATCAACCTGATCATACAATGCATCCACCTGATGCATACCAAGTATCTACCTGATACATATCATCATACATGATCCATCTGATCATACAGTGTATCCACCTGATACAAATACAAATACATGATACATATCAACATACATGATCTACCTGATCATATCTAGCATCAATATGATGCATATACAGAGCAGTAACTGGAGCATCGTCCTGATGCTCATCATCCAACGCTTACATCCATAGCCATGTGAAGGATCCTCCTTCCAACATGCTTGGAATGTCTTCAGCAAATGTGTCCATCACTTCTTCCTCGAAGTGTCATCAATCTGAAGAACACTAAGCCTCTCCCTGAAGTACTCGAACTTCACCCTGGCTAGTGGCTTCGTCAGCACATCTGCAATCTGCTCGTCCGTCGCAATGTACAGGAGCTTCACAACTCCTCTCTGCACCATATCCCTGATATAGTGATATTTGATCTCTATGTGTTTTGACCTGTCATGAAACACTGGGTTCTCGGACAGCTTCACACAACTCTGGTTATCACAAAAGATACCAGTAGCATCCAACAGGAGATCAAATAACTCAGACAGTAGCTTCCGTAGCCATACTGCCTCACAACTAGCTAAGCAGGCTGCAACATACTCTGCCTCAACTATACTCAGTGCTACGCAGGACTGCTTCCTGCTAAACCAAGAGATCACACTTGATCCCATACTGAAGCAGCACCCAGATGTGCTCTTCCTATCTGCAGCACTACCAGCCCAATCTGAATCAACATAACCTTGCAGGTTAAACTTTTGATTCGCTTCATACTTGAGCCCATAATCCACTGTACCCTTCAGGTACCTCAGGACATGCTTTACAGCAACCAGGTGAACTCTCCTCGGATCCGTCAGGAACTGGTTCAATGTGTTCACTGCAAAGCAAATATCTAGTCTCGTGTTCGTCAAGTACATCAAGGACCCAATCATCTAACGATACATAGAGACATCAACCGGCTCAGATGAAGCATCACATGTAATCTTCAGATTTGATGCTATGGGTGTGGCCATGGCCTTGCAATCCATCATCCCGAATCTCTTCAGGATATCTACTGTGTACTTACCTTGACCAAGGAAGATCCACCTGAATTCTTCCACACTTCCATACCTAGGAAATAATGCATCATTCCCAAATCTTTCATATCGAACTCAGTAGAAAGCTTCCTCTTAGTATCTGCAATCAGTCTGTCATCTCCTGTTACAAATAATTCATCCACATACAGGAGTAGAATCATAGGATTTCCTTCCTCAACCTTGTAGTAGAGGTTGGAATCCGCTTTACTCTTGGTAAAGCCCAAACTAGATAGGAAACTGTCCATCCTACCATACCAGGTTCTGGGAGCTTGTTTCAAGCCATACAAGGCTTTCTTCAATCTGCACACATATGACTCCCTGTCGTGTATTTCAAAACTGAGTGGCTGCTCCACATATACTTCCTCTTCAACTACACCATTCAAGAAAGCAGTCTTGACATCCATCTGGTGTATTTTCCATTTCATTGCTGCAGCCAGGGAAAGTACTGTTCTAATGGAAGTATACCTGGCTACAAGTGCAAAAGTTTCTTCATAATCTATTCCCTCTTTCTGAGAGAAGCCACGAGCTACAAATCTTTCTTTGTATTTCTCTACACTGCCATCTGCAGTATGCTTGATTTTGTAGATCCATTTGGAAGTCACAATAGACTTCTCTTTAGGTCTTGGGACAACATCCCAAACATCATTTTTCATTATTGATTGTTATTCTTCAACCATAGCATCCTTCCATTCTTTCTTTTCCGTTGCTTCTTCATAACTGGAAGGTTCTTTGTTCATAATGTCACAGAGTAAAGCAACATAGCTGGTATGTGATCTGGTTCTCTTCTTTGCTCTGTGTTCTTCTTCTGGAATGCCAAATCTTTTTGCATCTTGAATGAGCTCTCTAGCCCATGCAGGTTTCCTCTTGTGAGAGTTATCCTCACGGGGTGGATCTATAGGTTCTTGCGGATCTTCAAACTCACGAACAACTTCTGGAATTGCTTCAGTCATGGTAGTGTCTTGAAATCTAGTTTCCTTAGGTTCTTTATAAACTTCCAAAGGTGCCTTCCTTGATTTTATGAATGCTGAGTTTTCATCAAATGTTACATCCCTGCTGACATCAATCTTCTTGAACCCTGAAAAGTATATTCTATAAGCCTTCGAACTTTCACTATAACCCACAAAGATACCCTTCTTTCCTGAAGGATCTAGTTTGGTCCTCTTTTCCTTTGGGACATGAGTGTATACTGGACAACCAAATATTTTGAGATGGCTGACTTCAGGTTTCTTACCAAAAAAGACCTCTTCTGGTGTCTCGTTGTCCAATATCTTGTGGGGTTTTCTGTTCTGCACATATACAACTGTTCTAGCTGCTTCTACCCATAGATGCATAGGTAGATCCTGGTCATGCAGCATTGCCCTTGCTGCTTCCATGATTGTTCTGTTCTTCCTTTCTGCAACTCCATTTTGTTGAGTATTATAAAGAGCAGTCAACTCCCTCTTAATCCCTGAATCACTGCAAAGCTTCTTGAAGTCACTTGAGGTGAATTATCCACCATTGTCGGATCTGAATGTTTTGATCTTTTTGTCAATTTGATTCTCTATCAAGGTTTTGAATTCCTTGAACTTATCAAACACCTCATCTTTGTTTTTCAAGAAGTATACCCAAGTCTTCCTGGAGAAGTCATCAATAAATGAGACATAGTAAACATACCCACTTAGAGAACTGGATGACATAGGACCACATACATCCGAGTGGATGATTTCCAGGATATCTTTTGCCTTGCTTTCACTGCTTGGGAAAGCATTCTTAATATTCTTACCTTTTGCACATCCTTTGCAAACACCTTCATGTTTGGTCTTGATTTCAGGAAGACCCTCTACAGCCTTGCTTGCAATTGGAAGTGCCCTATAGTGCATATGAGAAAGTCTTCTATGCCAAAGTTCACTTGGCTCCATGGATTCATGCACCATGGCATGTTCAGGTTGTCCTTTTAATTTATACAAACCTCCCTCTTGCTCTCCAATCACAACTACATCATCTATGGTCTTTCCCTTTGGCCACATTAGGACTTGGCCATCCACAAATGCAACCCTCATACCTTTTGCATCCAATGCAGAGATGGATAGTAAGTTCCTCTTGAGCCCAGGTACATAAAGGACTTCTTTCATCTTCAAAGATTTTCCAGAATCTAGGTTGTAGGAGGCTTCACCACTTCCTTTGATTGAGTATTGATAATCATCGCCAAGTTTCACCTTATGGGGTGATTCATGTTCATATAGATTCACAAAAGATTCCTTAAACCCAGTCATGTGTTTGGAAGCCCCACTATAAATCAACCAATCATTACAACCATGGGAGATAGTACTTGTGAGAGCAGAGATTAGAACATACTCTTCTTCACTTGATGAGTCATCATTACTATCATCACTTTCTTCCCTGGCCTTCTTCTTTGGAGGTTCATCATCTTCAGCAGCATGAGCATGGTGCCTTCTTTTGTTACCCTTCTTCTTCTTGCTGGAGTTGTTGTTGTTGTGGTTGTCCCTTTTGTTCTTGGGACATTCTAAAGCAAAGTGACCCTTCTCATTACAAGTGAAACACCTTAGATCTTTCTTGTCTTTGTGAAAATGATGAGAAGATTTCTTCTTGTGATGGGATGGCTCCCTCTTGAACTTGCCCTTCTTAGTGTGAGCTGTGAGATCTTGATCTTCATTTCCCATCTTCTCTTCTCTTGCCACAAGCCTTGCTTCTTCTTGAGAACATTCCTCCCATAATCTGCTAAAGGAGATTAACTTCCTTCTGGCATAGATCCCCTAGATAAAAGAGTCCCATGACCTAGGAAGGCCATTCAAAGTAGTCATAACAATTTCACCATTCTCCACCATTTCATCTACAGGTTCAAGTTGTTCCTTGATCTAAGAGACCTTGGAGAAATAGGATTGAATGGTTTCTCCATTCGACATCTTGACCCCTTTCAATTGATTCCGCAGGGTCATCTTCCGATTTATGTTCTTTCCTTCAAATAGCTTGCTCAAAGAGTCAAACATAGCCTTCGGTGTCTTTAGAGAAGATACATGGCGTATGAGATGGTCTTTGATAGAATCAACAATGATTCTTATGCAATACCTTAGCCTCTTCATCCTCTGGGATAGGGATGTCTTCTTTTATATATGAGTCCAACTCATTCTCTTCCAGGATTAACCCAATCCTATACTTCCAAGCTCGGAAGTTATCAGCCCCTTCAAGCTTATCCTCAAGCTTGGTGTGGTGAGACATCTTAAAGAGTACTTCAAATGGAAATAGAAAAGATTTAGGTCTTACCACTTGAAATGCTGAAAATTGGATCTAGTCTCGGATTAGGGTTTGTCAGAAAAACCCTAAAAATTCAAAATGTGAAGTTCAACTTTCTAAAAGGATAGAAAGATGCGCCTTGATGAGCTGATCAGCCTGGTGTATTCAGAATTTGAGATCAACAAAGATTTACCCTTCAGATTTGCCTTTTTGTCCTCCCAGGTTCACTAGGGAGAGCCCTGAATTAGGGTTTGAGTTTCCTGGAGATCTACCCAGCCAAAAATATCTATCAAAAGCTCTAAACTTCGATTTTGGCAAGGAGATTCCAACTATGTCTTCAGATTTTAGAAATTCCTATTTTTGTGGAAACCCTAATTTTTAGGGCCAAATCTGAAAATGCTCAGAATTGAATTCTGATTGGACAGATAGATTCTCCTTGATGAGTAGAGTCAATCTACTATACTGCTTTTCCAAAAACTGTGGAGAGAAACCCAATAAACAAGAAACTCAAGTTTTCGTCATTGCAAAATGTCTTCTTCTTAGGTTAGCTCTGATACCATGTTAAATTTTGAGCATTAATTCACAATACTCTTGGATCTTTATTGAGAGAATAAAATATACAGTATATCAATGCATAACAATCACAATAATCATGACAAGCACCACAAGAATCAAAAGCATGAGAGACAAGAGACATAGAGTTTCTGTGGGGAAAACCCTAAGGTGAAAAACCCCACAACTTCCTTAGAGATAGAGAGAGCAATGGCTCAACCAAAGTACAACCAAAATACACTTGAGATAGTCTCCTAGAGCAGATGATCCTCCTCCTCACTAGTGCGCCACTTTCTGAGTGAGAGAAGTGTGTCTTTCCGAATGATACAAATAGAGATCTCCCGATCTCTATTTACACTTAACCTGTTTTCCCAGTTACACTATGGGGCCGACTTGTCTATCTAGATACATCCATAATATAATATATATTTCAGGGCCGACCCCACACATGGTGGTTTAATAACCCATCGGCAAGTACACACACTTGCGACACTTGTCAATCCACATGATGACACTTCCTTATAGAGGAATAACACATCTCTAATAAGGGTACAATAAATATATATGAAATACATAGATGAAATACATTTCGAAGTTACATATACATCAACAATTCCCCATCATGATTAACGAGTACCTCTTTGTTTATTAACGAGTTTGAGGAGGATAACAGATGCTCGCTGTAGCTCATCTTTTGGAAGAGTCCAATCTCACATATTTTATGAACCTGAGAAAGGAGGGGTTCAGTCCCATAAAATGTCCTTCAACGTTTAATTTTACGAGTCCAGAGAAGGTAAAATTGGTGATGTTTCACATTTAGAGAGTCTGAAATGGTCAAAAGAAAACTCCAAGGTGAACTTTTTTGTAAAGTTAGTCCCCTAGGCCCGAACAAGTGTAAAATAATGCCCAAGAGAACTCTCATAGTCATTGGTTGACTAAGGTATTCATTTTTCGTAAATAGTCTACATGGTCCCAAGAATGGGTAAACTATCACCGGATAGACGACCTTTCAAGCCCTTTTACAAACGTGAAAGAGACAAGTTCGCTTGGCAATATTTTCTTATTTTAAGAGTCTTAAAAGATCTTAAAGACAACTCCAAAATTATTCTCAAGCATGAAAGATAGTTTGGACCATAACTTCATTATTATGTTTGACCTGTAATCTCAAAAACAAGTGTGAGAAAGCATAATAATTAAATAAAGGGCTTTTGCTAACGAATGATAAAAATTAATAATAATAAAAAATTATGAGGTAAAAATAATAAAATATTACCTTTCAAGTCAATAAATAGATGTGAAAGGGAATCATTTTACCATTGCATTCTTACCAAAGCGAGTAAAATCCATTTGAGGTATAAACTTGTGTTGGAGATCCTGGGCATTCCAGGCAATGGATTCTCATCTCGTCAGCTCTAGGTAACTAATCGCGTCCTCTATATCATTTACTTAGTTGATACATTGTTATTTTTGTCGTTTTTAGAGAATTTGGGGTCGTTTTTTGGAAAAAATGTGCCACTGGATCAACGTGGCTGCCTCTTTCAGGGAACGCGTCGATCAGGGTTGACACAACTCCCAAAAGGGAAAACCGCGTCGATGGCGTGCTGTAGGTAAAGTCACATCACATTGATCGAAAAATGTGGCCCAAAAATAGATACAACAAAATCCTTGGGGTTTTATTTAGATTAATGGCTTCTAATACCTCAATTTATGGTTTTGCATGTCTCAATCAAGAAAATGTTGGAGTGGAGAGAGAGATAGATCACGAGTTGGAGGATCTAGAAGGGTTGAATGATGACAACACTATGTTGGCCCTCCAAGAGTGTGGACTCAAGAAATAATTTCTCACTCAAAGAATGAGGGTAAGTCCCTTTGTTGGAATATTTGGTGGGGATGTGGGATCCTGTAGAACTTCATTTTCAAGTGGGGGCCCACATACTCAATTTGGAGATAGATGATATCTATTTTTTGACTGGGCTCTCAAGAAGAGGAGCTCGTGCATCTATCTCTGGGTATAGTGGGGGTGACGAAAATGTTAATGCACTCATTGAACAATATTGCGAGCCTGGGACTAGAAAGGCCAGCGGGAAGATCCTGATTAAAAGAGTCTGTAATTTGTCGTTGAGGATTGTTCTCTTCACTGTGGTCTAAGTAGAAGGAACCAAGTCCCACCACCAAGAAACTAGATCTCAGATGTTATTTGCTATAGAGTGCATGGAACCCACCATGTTCAACTAGTGTGAAAGTCTGTTGAGTATCATGAAAGATTAGCTAACCAAGTGCCGGTTGGGAAAGACTAAACAGTTTGGTTATGGGTCCATCTTGGTATCTTTCTTTATGGAGCGGGTTACTCAATTCCATACATAGCATATAGAGATAGCTAGCCCAGATCCACGCTAGCCACACATGAGGATATGGGTTGAGTTGTTCATTCGTCATGGTGGTCCGATCCATAGCTATGGGCCATCTTTCTTCCGATGGGTGTGTAGGCAATTCTCATGGTAGAGGATTATGCATACGCGTGCATGGATTTACGAGGATATCTCGACTTGGCGCTACCAGAGGGGTCTTCCTGGTGCGAAATAGGTAAGAAATTATTTTCATGCTTTTCAATTTTTTATGTGTTTTTTGAATATTCCATTTTTTGTGTACTGATACTTTTTGTGTTTCACTAATGAAAATATCGAACTGGAGAGGCCACCTGGATCTTATCCCATTCAATGGAGGGGGGAAATTAGGTCCATTTCTGCTCATGACCAATAGGCAAGCAAAGTGTTCATGGAGACTAAGGAGAAACTGGAAAGGTTGACTACCGACATCCCAGATATGTCACTGGATGATCTTCCGCGGCGTTATCAACGCCACACATTGGGATTTTCTACAAGTATTGGACATTTTCTTCGTTGAGTAGCCCGTGCCGTGATATGTTATCACGAGAGCCACGATTAGTCTTATTATCTACATGTAGTGATTCCTGAAATCCATGAGCTTCATAATTTTGTTGGTCATGATGTACTGAAAGCTATGAGCTTCATATTTTTGTCCTAGTATTTTTTTGTGAAAATTTTATCACACTCAATACATAAAAACTATTACTAGTGATTTTATAAACAATGTGCCTAAGGTGGATATGGATCTCATATGGACTGCTTACTTATATATGAATAATTTACATGTTATGCTTATTTACACATTTTAGTGATGAAATGTTTAAGAGTGTGAGATGTACCAATCTAAAATAAAATTGGCCAATGAATTATCAACTGTATTCATGTGTCTTGGGATGTGTTTATATTGAATAAACTGAAACGATCTCTCCAAGAGACGTACTCCTCGAAAACGACGGAGTAGTGCAGGGTCACGAATGCCATAGACTCGGTTTAAGTAGGAGACCACAAGTTGAGAATCTAGATGGACGATAATGTGGTTCACACCATGGGAAGAAGCGTCGGTTAACAATCCAATCACCGCGTGACACTCAACGATATTATTAGTTGCGGGACCTAAGAAAACTCCTCTTGAATTTATAATTTCATCAACAGGGGAATACAACACCCAAGCAATCGAAGCAAGGTTTCGAGTGTGTCAGATAGCACCGTCTGCGAATCCGGAACAAGTTGTCATATGTGCATGCAAGAAGAACATGGTATAAGCAGTCGTAGTGGAGATGATACCCTAACCTATGAAAGGAAAGAAAACTCCATAATGTACAAGGCATATCAAGCACACACTATATACAAAATGTACAAGGCACTTATGTAGGATTTCCCTAAGCATAGTGCCTTTTAAGGTAGATCCCATTTCTAGGCTCCTACAAAGGTATCTCGTCATAATAGAATAACTCGTAGGCCCCCTTTTCTAAGACATGCTTCACAATGTAGGGCCCATGCCACTTGGACTCAAACTTACCTGCCCCCAGTTTATCATGCATTTGATCATATGCTAAGACCAAATCACTTTCATTGAAAATGCGGGGTTTGACTGACTTTTTATACTAGGCTTTGATGCGCCTTTTATGTGCTTCATTAGCAAGGGAAGCATCATGACAAGTTTCGTCGAGTTTGTCTAAGTATAGAAATACTTATTCCTCGGGCATAGTGTTTGGCAGAAGTTCAATGACTAGTTTAAGAGGTGGGATCTCGCACTCTATAGGTAGTATTGATTCCATACTGTCCACCAATTGGAAAGGTGTGAATCCGTTAGCGGTTTTGACGGAGGTTCTGATAGCCCAAAGAGCTGAAAAGAGCATTAAATGCCAATTTCAACTATGGGTCCCTACCATGCGTTGTATCATGGTTTTCAAGACCTTATTGATGACCTCTACTTGTCCATTTTCTTGGGGGTAGTAGGGGGTTGAATTTTCATGGTGAATACCTAACTTGGCACTCAATTCAATTAGCATTTGGTTTTGGAAATGTGAGCCATGGTCAGTGACAATGGTTTGTGGAACCCTGAATCTAGCGATGACTTTTTTCCAAGACCAAGACTATATTCAGGTGCATTTGTTATCCACCTACAAGATGGTTCCCTCCAAATAGTTATCTCTCTCTCTGTGAGGAAATCGTGGTCATTTTCCCAAATCCACTTGAGCCATATTTTCAGTACTTAGCCATTTTTTCCCATGGCGAGCATTTTCTGGAATGGTGCAAAAGAGGTTGATTGGATGTTTTGGCAGGCCATTATCTTCTTGGCCATAGACCTTTTATCAAGAAAGAGTAAATGGTCAAGTGTGTAAATCCTCCACCTAAAATCTTATGTTGTTAGATCAATTTAATCCCTCACTGGTGGGAACTGGCGGGCATTTTCCTAAGGCCATTTAGGCCAGGTTTATTAAGTGAAAAAAAGGTTGTGTGGTTGTTTTCGTAGGCCAATATTTTCTACACCAGACACTTTTTTCCAAGACCGAGACTACATTCAGGTGCATTAGTCATCCAACTACAGGATGGTGCCCTCCAAATAGTTTTCTCTCTCTCTCTGAGGAAATGGTGGTCATTTTCCCAAATCCACTTGAGCCATATTTTTAGTACTTAGCCATCTTTGCCCATGGCGATCATTTTCTGGAATGGTGCAAAAGAGGTTGATTGGATGTTTTTGCAAGCCAGTATCTTCTTGGACATAGACCTTTTATCGAGAAGGATTAAATGGTCAAGTGTGTAAATCCTCCACTTGAAAGCTTATGTTGTCAGATAAATTTAATCCCTCACTAGTGGGAACTGACGATCATTTTCCTAAGGCCATTTAGGCCAAGTTTAAGTGAAAAAAAGGGTGAGTGGTTGTTTTGGTAGGCCAATATTTTCTTCACCAGACACGTTTTTCCAAGACTGGGACTATATTCAGCTGCATTAGTCATCCACCTATAGGATGGTTCCCTCCAAATAGTTTTCTCTCTCTCTGTGAGGAAATGGCAGTCATTTTCCCAAAGCCACTTGAGCCATATTTTCAGTACTTAGCCATTTTTTCCCATGGCGAGCATTTTTTGGAATGGTGAAAAAGAGGTTGATTGGATGTTTTGGAATGAAATTATCTTCTTGGGCATAGACCTTTTATCGAGGAGTAAATGGTCAAGAGTGTACATCTTCCACCCAAAAGCTGATGTTGTCAGATAAATTTAATCCCTCACTGGTGGGAACTGGCGGGCATTTTCCTAAGGCCATTTAGGCCAGGTTTAAGTGCAAAAAAGGCTGAGTGGTTGTTTTGGAAGGAAAATATTTTCTTCACCATACACTTTTTTCCAAGACTGAGACTATATTCAGGTGCATTAGTCATCCACCTACAGGATGGTGCCCTCCAAATTGTTTTCTCTCTCTCTCTGAGGAAATGGCGGTCATTTTCCCAAAGCCACTTGAGCCATATTTTCAGTACTTAGCCATTTTTTCCCATGGCAAGCATTTTCTGGAATGGTGCAAAAGAGGTTGATTGGATGTTTTGGCAGGCCATTATCTTCTTGGACATAGACCTTTTATCGAGGATTAAATGGTCATTCAAGTGTGTAAATCCTCCACATGAAAGCTTATGTCGTCAGATAAATTTAATACCTCATTGGTGGGAACTGGCGGGCATTTTTCTAAGGCCATTTAGGCCTGGTTTAAGTGCAAAATAGGACGAGTGGTTGTTTTGGCAGGCCAATATTTTCTTCACCGGAGACTTTTTTCCAAGCATGAGACTATATTTAGGTGCATTTGTCATCCACCTACAGGATGGTGCACTCCAAATAGTTGTATTTCTCTCTGTGAGGAAATGACGGTCATTTTCCCAAAGCCACTTGAGCCATATTTTCAATACTTAGCCATTTTTTCCCATGGTGAGCATTTTCTAGAATGGTGCAAAAGAGGTTGATTGGATGTTTTGGAAGGCCATTATATTCTTTTCCATGGACCTTTTATCGAGAAGGAGTAAATGGTCAAGTGTGTAAATCCTCCACCTGAAAGCTTATGGTTTCAGATAAATTTAATCCCTCACTGGTGAGAACTGGTGGGAATTTTCCTAAGGCCATTTAGGCCAATTTTAAGTGCAAAAAAGGCTGAGTGGTTGTTTTGGCATGCCAATATATTCTTGACCAGAGAGTTGTTTCCAAGACTGAGACTATATGCAAGTGCATTAGACATCCACATACAGGATGGTTCCCTCATAATAGTTTTCTCTTTCTTTGTGAGGAAATGGCAGTCATTTTCCCAAAGCCACTTGAGCCATATTTTCAGTACTTAGCCATTTTTGCCAAAGGGGGGCATAATATGGGAGGGTGCAAAAGAGCTTGATTGGATGTTTTGGCAGGCCATTATCTCTTGGCTCAAGACCTCTTATCGAGAAGGAGTAAATGGTCAAGTGTGTAAATCCTCCGCCTGCAAAATTATGTTGTTAGATAAATTTAATCCCTCACTGGTGAGAACTGGTGGACATTTTTTTGAGGTCATTTAGGCGAGTTTTAAGTGCAAAAAAGGCTGAGTGGCTATTTGACAGGCCAACATTTTCTTCACCAGAGACGTTTTTCCAAGACTGAGACTATATTCAGGTGCATTGGTCATCCACGTACAGGATGGTTTCCTCCAAATAGTTATCTCTCTCTCTCTTTGAGGAAATGGTGGTCATTTTCCCAAAGCCACTTGAGCCATATTTTTAGTACTTAGCCATTTTTGCCAAGGGGGACATAATATGGGAGGGTGCAAAAATGGTTGACTGGTTTTTTTGGCAGACCATTATATTCTTGGCCATAGACCTTTTATCGTGAATGAGTCAATGTTCAAGTGTGTAAATCCTCCACCTTAAAGCTTATGTTGTTAGAAAAATTTAATCCCTCACTGGTGAGAACTAGTGGGCATTTTCCTAGGGCCATTTAGGCTAGTTTTAAGTGGAAAAAAGGATGAGTGGATGTTTTGGCAGGCCAATATATTCTTCACCAGAGACTTTTTTCCAAGACTGAGACTATATTCAGGTGCATTAGTCATCCACATACAGGATGGCGCCCTCCAAATAGTTATCTCTCTCTCTATGTGAGGAAATGGCGGTCATTTTCCCAAAGCCACTTGAGCCACATTTTCAGTACTTATCCATTGTTGTCAATGACAATAACTCATCAAATATCCCTAGTATTTGCAAATATGAAATGAAAATATGAAATTGTAAAAAAACAGAGAATAATAAAACTCACATTTTCCAATTTGAATCACTCAAACATGCCAAAAATTGAACCCTATTTTCAAGGTTGATTTTCAGTATTTTTACACAATAGCAATTTTTAGGATAAAATTGAAAATATTGAATAGTGTAGTGGTGACTATTAATACACATCATGTTCAACTCGTATCATTCAATTTGACTATGTAACGTTCTTACTAGTACATGAAGAATGTTTTTTATTTTTGTGTTAGATTAAATAATCTAAATTTAGACCTTGGATAAAAAAGGTAAAACACAATTCATTTTTTCATCAGAAATAAGCCTATTATATTTCAAGCCGAAATATAGTACATTATTCAACAATATGTAAATTTTTCAATCAAAATACCCCCGGCTTCTTCAGCAGACTAA
This sequence comes from Larix kaempferi, assembly GCA_027924585.1. Taxonomy (NCBI): domain Eukaryota; kingdom Viridiplantae; phylum Streptophyta; class Pinopsida; order Pinales; family Pinaceae; genus Larix; species Larix kaempferi. The sequence continues at coordinate 9,209,094 of BSBM01000076.1, forward strand.
AAGTCCAAAATGATCAACACATATAATCCTGGAGCAACTATTATAGAACCAAAGTGCATGTACATATAAAACAATTTAATGCAATAAATAAATAATTCACATATACTAAATAATATGATTCACGATACATATTACACCAAAGAGTATAAAAATTTATTAATGAAAGGCAAAATGTTTACAAATCCAAATGGGGTACACCATTCCTCATCCCTAATCCATAACACTGATGGATAGGGTCCCATTGGTGTGAATCCCATGAAAAGTGTACTTGTACATGAGGTTGTAGGCTATTATACAAATAGCAAAATCTAATTTTGGTCCCACTCTCCATTTACCAAGAGACTGAGTCTGATCACTTGAGCCTGAAGTTGGATGATATCTATCAAGAAAGTTTGGCCATGTATAGAAACCCGCCTCCTTAAAATTCTCATAGCCTTCTATGCTGAACTCTAGTGAATTATTCTTCATTACAATCCCGAGAGGTACATAAGGCATTGAAATTAGCTCAAAAGTAACCATGAAACTTTCATTTGAACAAGGAATTTCCACATAAGATTCACTGCATATAATGTGTCGAGACCTTATGTGATTCAAAAATTTGTAGGAAAGAAGATGAATATTGTGACGATGTACTCGATTGGGATGCAATACTTCAATATATGATGTCAATGCATCGTGTGTTCCATATTCTGTAGATGCAGCTAATCTAGAAGTCACAACTTCATTGTCACCTTTTGTTGCAAGAAGTTGAAAACTGGTGTGCTTATCATCATTCGTAGCAATAAACCGACAAAAAAAAGGTTATCCTTTTCGACTGCTAGTGCTCCACCTTTTAATAGAGCTCACAATAAAGAAAACATCAGCAATGCCTACAACACAACATAATATAATATTAGATACTATAAATAAAATTTTCATATATGAGTTGAAGAATATATATTAAAATATACACATGTATACTCACCATCAATTATTTCAGTTGGTATCAACAAAGCTTGGTTTGTGTAAAACACCTCATGTGGATGCAAATTCACACCTTCAGGAATATAGTGGCCTCTACCAAAAACATCTACATAATTTTCAAATATTCTTACCCAACAAAATGTTCCACCAATTAAAACATCTACTAGACAATCCAAGACTTCTACAGGATATGGAATTTTCAAAGACTCATCTTTAGACATACCAGGCCATTTTTCATAATAAATATGGACATACATGCCTGCCTTTGTGGTAAAATCAAATGGATTTGTGTTGCGTACCAATAGCCCATCCATTTGAATGAATTTATGTCTACCAATATTCACAAAACGACCATTTTGAGTCAATAGGGGAGTCACATCTTAACAAGATCCCATATAAAACCCTCGCTTGATGACTGCAGTGGAATGTTTTTTATGATTTTCATCTGGCTCACTTGAAGATAATTGTGATTTTATTTCAGAAATTGAAGGATGTTGCAACATAATCTTGCCACTTTCATCTGCATACACCATTTGAACATGCATAACATTGATCCATAACATGTGTCCATGTGTCATTGGTACTATCAGTGTAAAGAATTGGATCATCACCACAAGGATCCAACATTGTCAACTCTACATTTCTTGTATGTGACTCATTTATAACTTTGCAGATAACGATTTCTTCTAAACCATTTTCTCCTTTTAGAACAACAACAGTATCAAAGTTTGGAGCCTTTCCCTTAACATACTACAAAGTTGAACGACATTGGAGTTGATAAGGTATATCCCTATCATTAGGTTGGTTCTCAACATCATTACCGCTGGATACATCATCGTCACTCCAACAATCAGTTTTTGCAAGTCTATATAATTTCCGTGACTTTTGTCACTATATAGACCATTTTTGCTTCATTTTTAGTCTCTTTTCTCGTTCAACGTCCTCTTCAGCAAATATTCAAAAAGCTTCTTCCACAACCTATGGAGGCAATGAATTTCGTTATTTATGTGGCAACGGATAATTGAACATGATCAAATTTATAAGAAGTAAAATTCTACAATCACGACAGGGAGCCAAAATGGCCTACATAGGTTACACGTGATCTCTTAATTGGAAAGCAAGAGTGAAAAAACAGAGTATTTATAAAGGCATAATATTAATACTACTTAAATTCTAACCTTTGGTAAAAACCTTCGATTTATTTTCCCCTTCCAACCAAGATTTTAGATTCGCATCTAGATGGTCCAAACTGATATATGCGTCAAATAATAAAGGGTGAATTTAATTACTCTACATATACAGTATCTTATAAATCATTTTATAGACTGCTTAAATACAAAAATTGTAGGGTAACAATGTAAATTATTTTAAGCACAAGAAAGTGAAAAAAATATTCTTACCAGTCGTATCACTACACCATCGATTTTGCTCAGAGTATTTCAACACGGTTAGATTTGGTTTGATCATATATTTGATGGGTTTAATCAATTGGCCGATAAGAAGTCCATCATTACACCAGTCGATCAACATAAAAAGTAAAAAAAGTATTGTCAGTCGGTCACTAAACCATCAATTTTTTCATCAGATTTCAATGCAATCAATTTTGGTTTGATCGCATAATTGTTGATGGGTTCGTATATTTTGTTCAAGTAGGGTAAGAATGTAAAAAATATTAAGCACAAAAAATTGAAAAAACAAAAATACTCACTAGTCGTATCACCACACAATCGATTTTTCTTAGAGGATATCAATGCGGTATGATTTGGTTTGATCAGAGAGCTAGTGCGTTGACGGTTCGAGCAGGGTTAGATCTAAAAAAGGCAAAAGTTCAAATATTTTGATCAGGGTTAGATATAAAACACAATAAGTAATTTTTTTAAGCAATAGAGGGTTCCTCTACAATGCATATTCTGTAAGCAATATAATTTTCCTCTTTAATTACGATAGGCTCTGAAAAAAAACATCTTCGAAAATATACAACCTAGGGCACAAATAACGGGAAAAAACATACTCTTACCAATCGATCATGATAGCATAACTTTTCTTCAGATGGTTTCAACACGATCCGGTTTGGTTTGATCATAGACCGAGTGTGTTGACAGGCGCATGGATTTTGTTCAAGCAGGGTAGATTCAATACAGATGCAGATTTGGTTTCAGAACATATTTTGGGTTTGGGTAAACCGAATATTTTGGGGCAAATAAAAAAATATGAAATTGGAGGGATTTTTCCATTGATACCCCGGTTTCAAAAATTTTGAATTAACCCCACATCGTAACGTGTTCCAAACTCCACATTGTTTCTTGTGCAACCGAAAAAAATTTCAGGGGAGATAGGGGTTTGACTAAATACTTGATAAGTGGTGTTAATTAACTTTTAATTAATTTTTAATCAATTTCTTATTTATGATACATTTTGGGGGTGGTAATATCTTATGTATTTTTCCATGGATTCATGAAACGACGACCACATTCATATGCTTCCATGCTAAGGCTGAGAATTGCAATCAGCTCTTGGTATCAGAATAATCTCTACTACCCCTCTTTTTATAAGTAAAATGAGTAGAATTTTATCAATGAAAAAAATAAAAAATGAATAGTTGGATGTACTCTACTTGCTAAAAACGGAAAAACACGATTATAGCCTCAATAATCTAATATATATAATCAATTTATCATAACAATGGATACAAAGTCAAACAACAATACAATTGTTGAAGTGTTCTCTTCTACATCTTATGGCATATTATGTTGTTCTCTATTAACTCACATTTTGTAGTTTTTTATGGAGCGTATGAGAACATTTTATTCCATACAACACAATAATCATGCATATTTGCAGTGCAAGCACACATGTCTTCACACAGAATGCAAATTTCAGTAGTAGAATAAACAATGTTACACCAATAAATATGATTTCAATTAGAATAGAAAATAAGTCATATAAAAAATCAAGTCCCCAATATGAACATCGAAATTCAAGATATATATATATAACATTGGAATCCAGAATCGAGATATCTTCTTTAGAAATCTCAATGTGGCATGACATTGTGGCCAATGAGAGTCAACATAATCATGTTGGCCTTTGAGATCCCCTCGTGATATTCTCTATGCTTTTGCTTCAAGAATCTAAGCTTGAATCTCCCACTCTTAAAATAGTCCACAAGTTCATACCTTTGGTAATCCAAAACGTTGCTCAAATTGCAATTGCATGGCTTCTGTAATATTGCCACTCTTTGCAACTATGAATGTAGCAGTCCCTACCTTTTCCATAATGACAACATTGGTTGTAATTCATCTACAAAGTGCATAAACAATCTGGCATGACTTTATGAAGATGTCCATCATTAAAGGCACTATAATCCATAAAGGTAGTAGATAATTGGAGGCATGAACTCCAAATATGACTATGATGGAAAAATAACATGGAAATATTCATAGAAACAAAGAAAGTAAGTGATAAAATTTGGATAGAAACAAAGAAAGTAGGTGATAAACAAAGCCCATCGGATTCTCCAAATAATGAGAGAAAAGTCATAAATGCTCAACATGCATTAATAAGATGAGAACATTTATATACATTAAAAGACTCTTTGTAATCCCCCCCGGGGATATCAAAGGGTCTCGGAGAAATATCATTACCTCTTTGAGGCTAATTACTTGATTTTTAGTGCAATGGATAAACCATAAACATTTAATTTCTATTTTTCCAAAATTAATTGCGACACAAAATCTAATTAACAATAATTTAATTTAAATTCATTAACCCATCCAACATCTGATATAAGGGCTGGGAAGTCTTCTTAACATCATCAAATCTTCAATCCAATCCATATCATATATGATAACCACTTCTAAAGGTTAATTACTCTTAATCACAATTAACTAGTAATTAAGGTGTTAATTACAACACTTAGTGTGCAAATGACAACACTTATCACAAAACCATTGATTATCAATCCCAATGTATTAATAACATCTAACTACATGTAAATAAGGCCTAATTACCAAAATTACAATAATTAATCATGGTAATTACAAAAGAGAGTCCACAAAACTAGTTAACTAGTTTTCCAATATAAGTAACTATTCTTGCACAAAATCAACTTGTAACCATTCCATTAAACCCAAAAGAAATCCTATAGCCATTAAAAACATATTTAAGCATGCACCTACAGCCAATTAAAGGTTTATTTGCAGATCATTCCAATTGCGCATAAGGTGATCTTTTCCATCAATTCCAATGAAACTAGTTAACATTCACCACAAGGAATTGAGTCTAAATAAATGAACCAGAATTAAATGCATCCATAATTAAAGGATAAAACCTAATAAGTAGCCACCTACAACACAATAACATGTTATAAATATATTACATGGCTATATCATTCTGTTTTTATGAAAATAGAGATTTCAATCCACAACTAGTTATCAATTTTCACCGCAATGTACGTAGTTTCCAATTTAACTTTCCAAACGCCAAATAAAGAGAAATATACGAATACTGTATCTTATGGAAAGCATAGAAGGGGTCACCTCAATTCATATGTATGTATCTCTCCGCCCATATATTGTCCATTAAATAATTCACAAAACTAGGTAATTCTACTCATCCGAATTGACTAGTAATTCTAGGAATTGCTAGAATAATTAAATCCACAGCTCGTAGAATCATTCAAATGCCATTCCAACTCTAAATAACATGTTTTTATCAGTAATAAAATATTTAAATCTCATTCTAACATTTCTTCAAACAATTCATATGCAAAGTCACAAATCTACTCAAAACAATTCCATTGAAGGAGCTAGAAATTGGAAATTGGTCTAGAATTTCAGTAGACATTTCCCAAACACTATCAAGAATATATCCCCTCGCATTCTCACACACATTTCAAGTGTATTTATCAGACATAAGAATAAAAATAACACTTAGGAATGTTTACAAACACTTCATGTGCCAAGTCTCCAAACTATGCAAAACAATCTAATCAAAGAACTAATTTTTGAATAAAAGGTAGAAGTGTATTAAACCATTCCGAGGCTATTGTGCCATCAAAATACACATTATATAATGAACATGGGAATAAATATCAATTCTATATAAGAGGTTCCAAAGAATCATTTCCTCGAACAATGTGTGCACAAAATCCTAAAAACTAGTTTCCAATTCCTTCACAAAGCTTACTTGCATGAATAGATTGAATTCCATGATAAATTTCTTCCACAAATAGCTCATACATTTCATCAAACATTTCATGTGCATCCGTAAATAAATCAGATCATATCCAAATAAATTAAATAAACATGATATAAATCACTTATATTTTCCAAATACGCAATCGGAATCGAACGTCCCACGTTCCACCCAGTCGTAGACACAATGGAAGCCAAAACTCACTTTCCAATGGTCACTCCTGAGCCAGAACCATGATTCCACAAGCAAGAGCGCACTCAACCACAAATTCTATCAAGAAATTAGTCCAACCACAACCTAATGGAAAGTGTGGCCTCTAATTCCACTATAGGGAAATTCTAGTGGCTCCAGGACAACAGTCCAACCAAAACCCAATGGCAAGTAGCACTTTCAATCCAGGGAAATTCCAGTGGCTCCAGGACAACCTCAAATCCAAGGAAGTGGACCTCATCCCTGCATCCAAACCATGATATCCATAGGCAATACACAGCTTTGTCCACCATTGCTTTGTTATATATATATATAGATAGATAGATAGATAGATAGATAGAGAGATCAAAGCAATATAACTTGTTATTATGCGTGATCGTGAAGAATTCCTCATCACAAGTTACATTTTGCAAAAGAAGGTATCATAATTCATTATTATGGAATAATATGCCTCATAAATTAAGTTTTACTTATCATGAAATACCAACATGAAATAATCAATCATTCTGCTGAATAATAGTTCTCTTGAAATAACAACCCATGATATCATCAAGAATGCTATTGACTAATATGTCATGAAAGACCATCATGAAGTAACAACATTTTATAAAATAAAGTGCCACACTTAATATCAACATTAAGTAACAACATATCATAAACTAAGTGTCATATGTCACCCAATACCATGATGAGCAATGAAGTACCACACTACCAAAAAATCATCATGCAATAAGACTGTATGCAATAACTGTATACCATCAGACAATATTATATCATCATATGTGGGATAGGAACATGTACTAATAACCAAGCGTTTTCCTAAGAATCATAATGTTGCATAACCTCATAAATACCCCTATCTTGATTAACATATCATATCTAGAAAATGGATAGCTAATAATGCATAAGACATATAAAATTACACATCCAAATATCACATCTTCTACCATTAAAAATAACATCACAACACTCAACTAAAATATGAGTTATGTTCCAATCTAGATTACAGAATCTCATATTTTATTATTCACTTCATATTGATTCTTAGTTAGCTTAATATTTATATTATTCAAATAATCTCTTTTGTTACATTAATTTCCCTCAAGGGTTGCCACTTCCTCAACTAAATATCCACAATAACGAAACATGGATTATTATTTCTTAAAATCCTTCCTTAATTAACATTTTCAAGGTCAATCTTAGTATAAAAAGTAACTCACCGTACTATAACATCAACCCTCCCTTTGAATTTTCTTTCTTATGAGTAATTTACTAAATTCTTCTTTTACTTTCTTCTTAAGTAGCTCCTTTTTATTATTCACAATCATAGGTTAAAACAATGTGCACCCATCTATGTGTCATATGCTAGATCATGAATAAATTAGATTCATGCCCAAATTTCCAAGGTTTTTTTTTTAATTTCTTACATAGCTAGTCACTAAAAACCCATCCACGATAAATCATAGATTAATTAACATATTATTATACTTTTAAATTATAGGTTTATACTTATATTCCCATAACCCTCAGATCATGGGTTTTAGCTTCTAGACATATTGGATCATGGGTTTTAGCTTATAGACATATTTCAATGTTGGGGTGTGTCCTACCCTAACTTACCTAGTTTCTACTGCTTGTTAGTTATTAGTTAGTTAATCAATGTACAAGAGCATTTTAATGTAAAAAGGGTCGTCTTAAATAAGGCTAAATAAGGCCAACTAAGTATTGAGTACCCATTAATGATGGGTGAAACTATTGAGTACCCATTAATGATAGGTGAAACTAGTTTAAGTTTTATTTATAAATAATATATTTATAGAGCCAAAAGGCTTGTGTATTTTGTATGAAGTGTTATAATTTTAATTAGATTGCATGTCATAGGAGGCTTCTCCTCAAAGAGGCTCATGAAGTTTTCTCTTTCTTTTGTATTATATTTAACACGAGGGAATATATTGTGAAGGTTTTACTCTTATTTGTTCAACTATTTTCTTTTTACATGCTTAATTTCTCATAATATTATTCATGTTCTATTATTTTTGTTAAAAAAAGTTATCAAGCATGTCACAAAACATAAAAATAGGTTCAAATATGGAGGGGGTGCTTAGATCCATGCTCTTCCCTTGTGGATTAGTTAATCAAATCATCCTTTGTCACCTAAATCCCTAACACCCATTTTCTAGGTATTGTGTACCCTAATCAATACCTTCATGTATATGCCAATCAGATGTTATTGTACCTTTCCACCAACGTGATCTATGCAATCAAAAACTTCAAAAAAAAACTTACCATTTAAGGCTTTCCTAGGGATTTTCTTTGATTAAAGGTAGTCCTACTTCTAAACTTTATGTATCTACAATAGTTCCATACTCTCTTTGTATAGTTCCAATAAATTAGATCTTGTACTTAAATTGGAAGATGTAGTTACATGGGAAAGCATAGATCAAGGGTCCTTGAATTACAAATATGCTATATCTTTCTTTGGGACACTACAACCCAAACCTTTAGACAATTTCTCAACATTTCTGCACTGTTGATATTGATTATCTATTAAATACACCATTTCGTCATTGCCTAACACATGACACACACACACATGCACGATATATATTTAAATCACACAACTAATTATATCATTTTAACCACCAATATATTTTTAGTTGTTTTGAAAGGGTGCACAAGTTTGATATCTAATTTTCTTTATATCCTTTCAAAACCAAGGATTAAGTAGTCAATTTTTCTTGATTAAGCTTCACAAAATCCACACCATAGTATATTTTAAAACCTTCTATGCAACATATGGTGAAATTATCAAGAAATTGGTCAAAACATATTTCCACCAATGAATTATACATCCTTAGACTATCTTGAATCTACAATCGATCTAGTAGCTTCTATAGATTAATATCAACTCTATACATGAGAATTAAATAGTTCCCCACCATCATGCCCAACTCTATAATTCCATAAGAGCATCATCGAGACTGATAGAGTAGGCCAATGGTTCTTGATCCAATGGATAGATAACCAACACACATCGTGTATCCTCCACTCAGCAATCAAGGCATACAATATTGAGTTAGTAGAACACTATCATGTAGTGTTACATAACACATTTGGTGAATGCCTTATATGAACTCTAATTAAGTTACTCCTTGTAGTGAGAGCACAAGATAAGTGTTCCATCTATGCGTTATATTTATTGATTGGTTGCACTATATTTAGTGTTACTCTAGAGGTAAGATGAGATGAATACCCTTTATTTGGAGAAATGGATATGCATAGAAATGACATACATGTAAATACATAGAACTAGATGTTAACACGCCACATATGTATAGAGTTTCTTTCTTTCTTTCTTTCTTTTTAGGACTGAGAATTTATTATTTTGATTCAGTTAATGTAAAAAATGTGACATCAAAATGTTAAAATGGAAATAACTTTCATAAAATCCATATTAACAACAAGAAGAAATGAAAAGCATAAAGAGAAACTATTGCACACAAGATGTGAAAAGCCTCAAGAAAATTGATTGAACTTATAAATTGTAAACAAATTGAAAAGGTGTTTACATAGCTATAATTTGTGTGTTCCCGTTAAGACAACTATTTGGAAAATCATTATTTTCTAACGTTATTTTAGAGTAGCTACATCAACAAACAATGCCTATCCCTAAATGGGAAATAAGCATAGCTCTACCTTTCCAAGGGAATCTACGCACTCTTTGTTGTTTAAATCTCTTTCTCTGAACTTGGGATTGTTGCACTGAGAGTAGCGAGGTTCTCTAAAGCCCAATATGGGGGAGAGGTTGTCATGTAAGATAGCGTTATGTACCAAAAATAAAAACTAATTAAAAAAATTCATATCATCTCATACAATAAAAAATTAAAACCAAATAAAAAGTAATTAAAAAAATCCATGTCACTCATAAAATAAAAATTTAAAACCAAATAAAAAGTTATTAAAAAAATCCACGTTGGCTCATAAAATAAAAAAAATAAAAACCAACATAGATCCATCTAAAACCGAGATCTATCAAGCACCCAAAGGGATCACATTTCTTGAGGTGTAATTTTTTTTTTTTTTTTTTGGTCTGGGGTGTAAAAAGTTCAAGATTAAAAAAATTACACATCAAGAAATTGGATCCCTCTAATGGATCTATGCTAATTTATAATAAAACACTCCCATTAAAACAAGTATTTCCAAAAAAATATACTTCTTTTATTATGAGAAATCAGGTTAACAACATCTTGTTTCTCCTGTTGCATGTGCATCGACACCTATCTTTGAGCAAGGTGCCGATGTCCATCCTGTTAGCTAGGAGGAGGAAAATGCACAATTTTATTTGGTCGGGCCAACAAACTCATAATTTGCACTTGGTGGATTGGAGGAAGATGGCCACTCCATATAATCAGTGGGGTGGATAGTCCATAAAGAATATTTATTACTTCTCTTCAACATTACTGTCACAGAGTCTTTGGAGGGCACTAATGGTTGAGGGGTCGTGGGGTGAGGCGATCAATGAAAAATATCTTAATGGTGATACAGTCCAGGTGTGGCTCAAAGCAGGGTGCCATAAATTAAAAGGGGTATCCAACTTCTAGGCGGGTCTTTCATCGTCTTTACAAATTTTGGCGAACTGGATTGGGTGGATACCGAGGAATGGAAGATTGATACAGCTGGGCTCCAATCCGATTATTGGTGGCCCATCAAATTACAAGCTCTCTTTTGAATTTATTGCTTCACTCAGAACTCGGGGCTATCTCTCCCTATATCATGCAGCCACATCGAATTTGTCTAACTCGCCTTTTCAAGCATGGATTTCCGCAGAACAACTCGGCCTGCAGGGGTTATTGGTTGCGGAATGGAATGCTTATGTTTGTGATTTTCACAAGGGTTGTATCCATCTCACTATGGGTGTGGATAGGCTTGCTTGGTCGCGAAACACTTCCACAGGGATTCTGACGACCATATTGGCTTATGAAACTTTCTTTCCATCTTGGACTTCTTCTGTTTGGTGGCATGGCTTATTGTGGCGGTGGAACATTTTGAAAAAAGTAAAAGTATTCATGTGGTTGGCTAAGGAGGGTAAGCTTCTTTTTTAGTATAATTTGCATAAACATGGGTTTATAGGGCCGAGTTTATGTTTTTTTATGTAAACAGGCAGAAGATGTGGATTGTCATCTATTTTTTTACAATGACTTCAACACTCAAGTATGGGCAGTGGTCCGTCTTTCATTGGATGGTTTTCCATCTTGGAAGAGCGGTCCTTGTCGGATATTTTACATGGCTGTCATAAGTTCAATCGTTGTGTTGCTGAGTTGGTTTGTCTTGTGTTGTGGGAGATTTGGAAGGCGAGGAATCTTGCTATTTTTGAAGATAAACATATTCAGCCAAAATGGGTGGCGAGGACTGCGTTGGTGGCTCAGTATGCAGCGGGGGATCATGGTTGTAACTGATGATCAGATTCTTCCCATTTGCAGGCCCACCTCTATTCTCTCTTCGGCGTTTTATGGTAATTTTGATGGGGCCTCGCAGGAGTCAGGGTTACTTTGTGGGGGGGGTCATTACATTAAACCACGGTAAATTATTTAATATCTGGATGAATTTTGATCCGGGGACTAATACCAAAAGTGAAATCTGTGCACTTTGGATTATCCTTTATTTTTGCGAGTGTGCGTGACCTGGAGCTGCAGCAGATTGTGGGTGGTTCTCAAATGGTAATCAACTGGATTAACCATAATGGGCATATCAATGTCATCGCGCTTTCTCCTTGGCTTCTCAAGATTAGGTCTTTACAATAACTTTTTCAAGGTATCCAGTTTTTGCATGTCCCTCGTGTTGAAAATAGTCATGTGGACTCTCTCTCGAAGTGAGCTCTACATTCTTTGGAAGGTACTCTGTTTTTTTAACTTTGGGATGGAGATATACTTCGGAAAGTTGGCATCATCTTCTTATTTTGATCATTGTTTTTATTCTTATTCAGTAGGTGTGCGTTGTGCTCTATCCTTTTTTTCTTCTTGGTTGGGGATCCTTCATCTTGGTGATCATTTTCTTGGTTAGTGTTATTTGGGCTCATTTGGTTGGGCCAGTTCTCCTCTATGAGGCTGGGGGCAACTTGTTTTATGTGGGCCTTTGTGTCTTGGATCAGGGGTGTGGGCATTTTTTCCTTAGTCCGGTGGGACGGTTACTTGTGTTTCTTCCTTGTGCAGAGGGTTGTCTTTTGGTATTATCTTTCTTATACTTGTCAATAAAGTATAGCTATTTTTCTAATTGAAAAAAAAGGTAATAACATAATAACAACTTAATAACCCTCTCAACCAAGCAATGTAATGCAAGTAATATAATATGGTTTCCCTACCATTCATATTCCTGTCTACGGTACCTATGATTTCCAACAGTTCTAATAGCTTTGGAAACAAAAAAAAATCATTTAAATTCTTCTCCACAACCTATAGCACCTCACATAGCAACCAACACAACTATAGATGACGGCTTCAATTTTTTTTATCCTCATTGCAATAAAAATGGAAATTCCAAATCCAAATAGTCCAACAAGAATCTTGGTTGAGGAGTTAGGAAGCAACGGAAGAAAAATCAATTTATTTAAACAAATATAGTTGTGATTTTCATATTTTCTTTAATGTTTTTTTATCATGTTTATGGCTCAATTATGTTTCCAGGTTGGGCTAGGGACCATCACAAAAGATATGATTAAGGGTTTTTCAATCATTCTAAACAACAACAATCCATAATGACACAGGGTTGGAGTAATGTATTTCAGAAAATTGTAATGTCGATGATAGCTACTTTCTTATTAACAAGTAGTGGAAAACCAAAATTCATACTCGACATTGCTCTTGACTACTTGATCTAGAGATAGATGGGAAGAACAACCAGATACTTGTTTTGTATATGACTATGAGAATCATAGGGATTGCAATGAATCTTTGCAATTTGATCTAAGGAGACAAGCAACCTCTTCTTAAGCTAGTTTTTGTGGATGTGCAAAAACCATGAAATATTATGAAAGTAGTAACCTCTTGATTAGGTGGTATTTTCTCTGTGATGTAGTAAAAAATGAGTTTGTGCTTCAATCTAGAAACTACAATGTCAACAAAACCACAATTGCTTGCTACCGAAACAAGAGGCTTCTCTCCAACTTGTGTTTTCTCTTTTCCTCCATTTTTCTTCGCTAATCATTGTGGGTCTTCCAAAAGATGTACACTATATGATCATATATAGATGGAATTTTTTTTTTCATATTCTGCCCCAAAAATCCTTCAAGGAGTAGGAAATATAAGATTGGTTGAATTGGGATTCTAATTCTACTCCAAAGCAAGCATTTTCAAGACATGCAAGGCCTAACAAAACAATATACAAAGCTAAAAGCACATACACAAAAAAAGTTACTAGTATCAAGTTATTCAGAATCCACTTTCTGAATGAGTACATGTATATTATTGCTAACAAAAGGCACCATTCCACAATTGATTTTATCATTTTTTTCCATTTCTCTGAATTTATATGAGAATAGATTTAGTATTGGGTATGTGAAGTTTGATAGAAAATACAACGACGACCATGAAATCGAAAAGCTTGCTCTAATCCCATGGAATTGCAAGAGGACCCACACCAAAATAGGGCATCAAGGGCTTGAAGGATCCAATTCACATGAGTGTAAATGGAGTAAACAATTTCATATGCACAATGGATACTTCCCATGGAAGAATTATGTACATACCAATGACAAGAATGATTGCTATCAAGAACAGGAAACGCCTAGGAATCATGCATGCAGCTTAGTATGTGTATGTTATTTTGCATGGGATGTCAATGCTAGCCTTCAAATCCTTCCATTAGATTTCTATAATGGATTAATCAAATGCTTCATGTTTGAAATGTGAAAACAATCTACTATAGCATAATAATGTCCCTATCTCTGTGATGCATATGATTTATTATCTCAATCTACTAGAAATATGGGTTTGGCTTAAGAAAGACACTTGCTCTACAAGAAGAGATCTGGGTTCAAACCTTGGCACTTATCATAATATTTTGTGTGTTAAATAGTTTAGATATATTATAAATTTCTTTATTTAATATTAAAATTTCTGGGAAAATACAATCTAGGTGGTTGTGGCCCTTAAGCATTCCAAGTATCTGAACATGAATCTGATACTAAGTGTAACAACCCATTTTGATTTGAAAATTTTAAACATAATTGAATGGCATATTTCTTGAGAACTTAAAAAAAAACTAATCTATCTAGTGTCTATTCATCAATCAAATACCATTAGATAACCAGCCAAAATTAAGAACCAAAATCCATAGAGAAGAATCTCTACTTACCTAATTGATGACTAGCCTAACAAATTTTTCATGTAGACCATATCCTCATTTAGCTACCATGTCCTATATCCACAAAAAAATTAACGAGAAAACTCTCCACCCAACCAAGCCCCAGCAAAAACTAAGGCCCCCAATCCATCGATAATTAATCCTATGTCAAACCAAGTAAGACCTTAACTCTTTTCTCTATCAACCTCAACTCCACCCTCTCCTCCTCCTCATCCTCCCTCTTAAACAAGTGCACAAACAATATAAAATAAGAAACCAAGCATCAAACCCAAAATCAACCAACAAGAATCGAGTCCCCACCTCTTGATCTTGCACCCTTTTATTACTTAATTTTGAAATTTCACAGCTCAATTTCTTAATTTTTCATGGATGATACACATGTCACCCATGCAACTAAATTAAATTACAAATGCACATTTCTATTTTAATTTTATTTATTACTTGACCTTTTTACTATTACCATATGCTATTATACTTATACTAATGTCTAAGGTTGAAGTGTTACATAATTAAGCTCAATATTATAATAATGATTTTAATAGTTATAGTAAAGGCATGTAGATGAGAAATGAATCTTTTATGATTGTTAGACTGCCTCCAGGAGAGGATTCAAAGATTGACAAAGGACCATCTCATTCCTTCCTTTATAAATTGGTGAAAGGATTTATAATGTGCAATGTATGATGAAGAACAAATCCTACCAGGGAAAGTCCTTATCCTTGCTTCCTAAAAGTCATGGGAACATGATTATAGAGAGCATCATGGCACAAAATTTGTGACAATAATGAAACACCTAAATCTTTATGCAAAATATCTATAGGTTGGAGTGTTATACACTCCTGATATGCTCCCTATATCTACTTTGATGTGATAAAACCAAATAAATTGACATTGAGCATAATTTATATAGAGAAACAAATTTATTATAGGTTTAGAGAACACATTCTAATTTAATGGCACTCATGTTGAGGCTAGTAAATGTCATAGTGATGTAACCAAAACATACTAATTGTTCATAACAATTATAGAAACTAATATCAATGAATATTTCATTGTCCCAAGGATTTTATTATCACCAAGCAGGATACTGTGATCCTTCCTATGTATTATTTTTCCCATTAATGGGAACCATGAGAAGGGTCAGTTGACCCATTCTCCAATATAGTATTCATGTCAATAGGGATGTCAGGGAAAGGTTATCCATCCCCTCCTTGAGCACATTATTCATGTCATGAGGGATCCCATGAATGGTTGGTCGACCCTTCCTCAAGCATAGTATTCTAGTTGAGGGTTTTAACCTAGGGAAGGGTCATTAGACTCTTCCTCCATCATAGTATTCTCATTAAGGGGATCCTAAGGAAGGGTTGAACAAACCTTTATCAAGGATATTATTATCTTTTAGTGGGAGTAGAGGAATTTTTGTTCAACCCTACCTTAATCATAGTATTCTCATTAAGGAGGATCTTAGGGAAGGTTCAACTAACTCTTCCCTCAACATAGTATTCTCGTTGAGGGGGATCGTATAGAAGAATTGGTTGAACCTTTGTAGATCACAGTATTCTTTTCAGGGGGGACCAAGGAAGGGTTGATTGACCCATCCTTGTGTATAGTATTCTTGTTGAGGTGGATCTTACGGAAGGTTTGACCTCCCTTCCTTGAGGAGGACCTTAGGGAATGTTCAACTAACCCTTCCTCAAGATAAGTATTAGATTAAATGGGGAGCATGGGAAGGGTCAACTGAACCTTCCTCAAGCATATTATATTCTTGTTAAGTGAGATCCCAATGAAGGGAGGGCGAACCCTTCTTTGGTAATAGTATTCATGTCATGTGGGATCCAGTTTATTTTTTAAGGATTCTAATATTACACTTAAGTATAGTATTCTAGGTGATTATTTTGGATTGGAAAAAACATAGATATAGATAGGTAAGCAAATATTAAATGTTAAACCTATAATTTACTATTGAAATGTGTAATTTGCGAATATTATGAAAAAAAACATATTTTATGTAAATATAGGCGATATTAGAGACTAAAAATAACCAAATAGCAAATTTATTTTTTGAAAAAAAGCTCAAAAAATAGCCAATTGGCGAAATTTTGCCCCTAAAAATTACCCTGGTGGGATCCCAAGGAATGGTTGACCAACCCTTCCTTGATCATTAACCTATAATGTATATTTGCTTAAACATCATATGTCATCGAGTATTAAAAAATGGCATTTTACTTGATACCCATGCTTTTAATTTAGGAAACACATATGGACTCACTCCTTTACTTGAATAAATGTCTGGGTCATTCTAAGAGTTACATTGATTTCAAGGTTTGAAAATGTTTCCTTGGTGTTTTTAATTTTTTATAAGTTTTTGAACTCAATCATCTTCTTCAAGTTTAAAGTACTGTTTTCATTTACAATATTTCTCTTTTTGTATCATTTTCATTTGAGAACATCATCTTTTTCACTTCTACATCTCTCTGAGTAGAAATAACCATTAAAAGCAATGTAATTAAAATTAACTAGATTTGTTTTTCATTGATAGGAAACCAATAGTAGTCTAGGTTTTAGGGCCTTGGTATAGGCTTGGAGAGTCAATTCTCTAAGGTTGCAAAAAAAAATACTAGTCATGATCAAGAGTGTAAAATCCAATAGTAGCAATGACATTTCACAGGAAACAATGCCTCACACATGTATCAACATCAAGTTCAAGCTAAGAAAGTGATTAAAATTAGTCCCTTATTGCTTTCTTAGCCAGCTATGCATGTATGGGATCTTTAGGTGAAATGGAAATTCCTTGGGATGAAACCATCTCTCTCTAGAGTTTCAAGGCTGTGACTCAATCTTATGGTCTCTTCCCATACATAAAAAATTGACCCACGATTATTTTGCTTGACTCAAGTTGATAGGTCAAAATGAACCAGGGCAAAAAATAGAGATTATTCCCAATAAGAAGTCTCAATTAGACCCCGAACCATTTGGGATACGGAAACCCTCCAAATTCTTGCTCGGTAACCATTACTTATTTGGGTTTCACTGGTTGCAGAGTGGTCCACTCTTTATAATTTTATTAGTAAAGAATGAGATGCAACATGAACTATTCTAAATGCAGTTCTAGAGTGAGATTAAAGGGAGTGGGCATTGAAATAAAAATTGAATATCCATATCCAAAGTTCAATAGTTGTTTTAAGAAAGAAATAAACAATTGACAGAATGAAAGTATAATTATTAGAAAGGTCATGCTATTTATATCATTTCAATTTCACTATGCATAGAAAGTAAAAGATCGGAAATAGAATAATCCCCATGGGGGTGTCAAACCGTGGGCCACACATCCATGCCAAATGTGTGCTCGACGCAAGCTATCATAAGTGAAATGTCTCGTCCCGGGAAATACCCCGAGCAGGTGATCGTGGGCCACATGTTGGGTACAGTGACCGACTCACAACATTAGCATGCATAATAAAGGAAATGATATGCAGGCCCAACTTCTCCTCCCCGCCCGCCTAGTTGATCTTGCATTAACTTGCATATCCCTCTGCACTTGTAAACATCAAAACACTCTGCAAATGGATATACAATACTTGCAGTTCCACTTTGGACTTGATATCATGGATCATGTCGACCGCTCCTCTCATTATGGCTCAGTCTGGTGGCACATGTAAAGAATTAATCGTATTAATGGGGCTTGTAAGTCGCTCTTCGGCTTTAACCAAATCCCCCTCTTCCACCTTCGTGCTCTCATGGTTATATTCTGCTTCAACCTTTATGTTATGTTCTAGTGATTCCTATGCTCTTTGGTCATATAGTGCAGTCCAATTTTATTGCTTTTTCATTACTTGGTCATAACCCTTAGCCCATTGGGGATCAATTGGGTCCTTTACAAACTTTGCAAAGAAATTCTATCTAGTACTAGAATAATCATAAGTCATCCAAGGTCTGGTTCTCCGGTCCTTTTGTACTCTTTTGTTTTGTTAGTATAAATCTGAACTTACAACAAGAAAAATCTTATTAACTCATAAAATTCCAACCATAAAATTTTGGCAATTATTTTCTATAAAGATTCAAATTTTTAAGGGTTTTGTATAGTTTCTGGACCAATTTGGAGATTTTTAGATTGATTTTTTTATCCCATGGAATTAGGGCGAATCAAATTAGAAAAAAAATAGAAATTGACAAATAATGTTTTGGAATTGATAAAAAAATTATCCCATGGGATAAATTTCAGCCATAAAATTTTCCCTGATTGACATTCACCCAAGTGTTAAAGACAATCTCTTAGGATGAGCATAATAGTTTCTATATTCATGGGTACCACTTCGACAAATATTCAAATTTTCAATAGGATATGTCTCAATAATAACGTAACTAAGAGAATCTTATGTCTATTCTATAGTAGCCAAAGTATGGGTTTCAGTTACTGCTTAAGTCGAAATGTGCTTTGCACTAGGAATAATACCACATAGTAGAAATCATAAGTTATATAAGTGCTTAAATTTTGGTCCTCATATCTTATACTGCATTCATGGCTCTGCTACCCACAAGCATCCATAGCCTTGATAGAGTTGCCTCTTAAACCATTTTTACGATTAAATGCTTATTTCCCATTTTACTTTTTGGTTTGGATATGTATATACACATTTTATTTTGATCTCTTAAATATTTTCTACTTTTGCAGTGAGTAGATGGGGGAGAAGATTCAGTAAGCCCTTAAAGGAATGGGATGGTAATTAGACTCATTTTGATTTATCATGCATTGTCATGCCTCAGATTCCACCCACAGGTTGACCGCTTGAAAACATCATAGGAGTTAGCCAATTAAATATGTGAAGTGGACGTATCTTTCCATAGAATGATCGAAAGACAACTAAATTCCTTCCAACTATTGTTCTCGTGTAAAATATTTCAAATCTATTAGTGTTCCACCATGACAACTACACTACTATAAAGTTTTGAATAACTTGTAAGGATGCTCAGATGTAATGCTTTGGTGTTAATCAAATATCATAGATGTATTCCCAATGGTACCACTATGTAGGCCCTAAATTTTGACACCCCCAACAGTTTAAGCCACGTGTTTTCAATGGTCATTCATGATAATTGATGTTAAGTTTGAGAAGCAAATCCTGGAAAAAAAAAACATAAGGCAAGGGGAAGGAATATGAACAATCGATGCAATCCATCAAAAGGAATGACCACATCAAATGGGAGAAATAAAATCCATTAAAATTACTGTTTATAAATGAGAAAAAACAAAAGAAAACTAGCAACTACGTCATAAATCTTAGTTGAGAGCAATAGTTGTGTAAACTCAATCCTTTCAAATTTTGTTCCCAAATAGGAGTCACAAGCAAGAGGGATGAAAGCAAGCTCAAATATCAGATCATAAAATCCAACCCCAAACTATGTGAAATATTGCAAAAGCATTATGTTAGGGTAAAAAGGTCACAAAACACACCAAGCCAGTTTACAAGGGAGTAAGCTAATCTCTAGATGATTTGCACCTTCTCCGGTGGTTTTTGTCAGAGTACGACAGTGGATAAATTGATGAAATTGTGATTTTGGTTGCTAGAATTGCAATTTTGATTGCAAGAATGGGTTCAACATCCTCAATTACCCCTAGGGCACCCCTATTATGCAATTCCAACAACCCAAAATTTCCATTTCAATAATTTTAGCTAGATTTTGACTGGAAAAATCACCATATTTTGGGTGCAAATAGTCTAGCATTTATCTCACACCATTTACAAGCATTACTCCCTGCAACATTCTATTTCCCAAGTTGATTCATGATTTCAACATCCGTCTCAAAACACTTTCTATACATACTTTGGTCACCTTGCATATAGTTGGCTCTCCATTCTTTTCTAACATGCTTCACTCACCTCCCACTTGATATTATGATAACACCACGATTAGATATGTATCAACATAAAGGTAATCAAACTCATTTAATGCGATCAAGGTTGGACTAGCTGCTAGGGTGAATGAAATATATGACATGACAAGGTACTCTAAAAAAAACTAGGAGTCTTAATATTGCAAATTTCATTGCATCCTCTAAGGATTGTGTGCAAGAAATCAAAGGTGTTTGAGGGATACTTGCCATTATATTTCCATGTGTTTTATTGCAAGTTTTGATTGATTAAAATTGCAAAAATCAGAACTCATATTGTTTCAAGGTTACTCAAACAACAATGCAATTGAAAAGAAACTATCAAGGCTTAGTTTTTATATCATCGAATACTTCCCTGAGTGTTTGATTAAAATATTTACTTATTTATCAATTGGTTGGTGCATCTCCTTCCAATAGATACTTGCCAAAACAAATGTAATAAATAAGGGTAATGCCATTTAAAAATCACAAACAAACTCTTGTTTTTCTATTGGATAATGTTACCTTTTCGAGCAAGTGGAATATTGCAAACCTAATTATGATTTAATCCTCGAGAATAATTCATTTCAACTAATAAGAGTCAGATATGGGATCTAGAATTCAACATACTCTCTAGTGCAATAGAAAATATTGACAACATAGAATGGGGGAAGTTACGAATATGTGACCTTACTACCTAACAACCCTCCAAATGTATAAGCAAATTTATTTGAATTTGTCCATACCATTCCACATGCAACATTACACATAACTTGATGTTTAAGTTGAAAAGATAGTTATATTCATACGAATACTTCAACTCTAGCCATGCATATTACCAATTCCTCAAATTAAGGCTTTAGTGGAAACTGATTGAACTTCTCTCCTCTAAATATGATTCTTTGTTCTAAATTCCTCTTCATTTTTCTTGATTATTTTGGATGTTGACGAATCTTCTTCATTGCAGCTCAACTTGTATGATCAAGATTTTTAGTCAGTGATCCATGGGATGTTAAATCTTATAACCATTTTCACCCATGTGTATGGATAAATTTATGCCTCCATATTGTGATGAACATAGACTCAATTGAAATCAATGCAATGAGACATTAACCCTTTAAAACTTATCATGACACTATATTGTCCCTTCACTTAGTGATCTCTCATCAATGATTTAACCTTTAATGGTGCAATTATCCATTTCTTTTGTCGGCATCTTAAAACCTATATCATCGATGGTATTGGAAATGTATTTGTGCAACGATATTTCTTCCCTTTGATTTTGTTGTTACCTTTTATCTTACATCTTGTATCTACTATGATATTTTTCTACATTATTGAATCTTCTTCATCGTGGTCTCTAATGAAAATAGTGTCGATATGTTGGTGGTTCACTCTAAACATCACACTGATACATCATAAAATATCTACAACAGAATCTCTGAGTCTAGAGTTGTATTACCACTTGAGCCTTTCTTAAACATGTTGGGGAACCTCTTTAGCTTGAACTATAGAAGAGAAAAGGAATGATAGAAGAGAGCAATATTCCAAGAGAAAAGGGTGGTGTCTAAAGACACCATTGCAACACTTAAGCACAATACATTGTGATCAGAACATCACAATGCATACTTGATCATAAGAATGATTCACTTCATACACAACCCATATGGTCACTCTTTATAGCCTCCATATATAAGCAACTTCTATGAAGTGAGGAGGATCTATTCCACAAGTAGGGCTCATTGGTTCTAACCATTTCCACAAAACCATCAACATCCCAAAGTTTAGTCAGATATTGTATTCGATCCAACCGTGACCTTGCCAACCATTGAGTTGACTCTTCGACTCTCTTAATCGATCCTCTAGTTGACTTATTTACTAGTTGACTGTAATCTATCAACTGGATATCTTTGAAAGATATAGAGGTGTGATGAACTTGTAAAACCTTAGGTTCCAACACTCACCCCATTAGCGCAACGCTCTAGAGATTGAGGAGGTGAAATTAATTTTTCAGAACACCTCCCCCCTTAGAATTGCAACATCCTAAAGCCTGATCATAGCCCAAAGTTTCAAAAACTTAGCTTCCAGTAAAGGATTCATAAAGATATCAGCTACCTGATCATCAGTCCCACAATAAACAAGTGAGACAGCATTTTACTGCACCAATTTTCTTGAATAATGAACATGTAGTTCAACATGCTTCATGTTTTTATGAGAAACGAGATTATCAACAACTTGAATAGTACTATGATTATCACAGTAAACAATAATTGATTCTTAAACAGGAAAACCAAGCTCATCGAGAGGCAGACATATCCTAACTACCTTTTGTTTCTTACACATCTAGACCAACGGTCCATAAATCACTCAAAAAACATAGCCAAAAGTAGACTTACGGTTGTCAATGTCACCTGCCCAGTCAAAAACAGTGAATTCGACCAAAGGTTATGTACTGCAATAATACTTAATACCATACCGATAAGTTCTTTTAATGTAAAGAACAATTCTCTTTGCACCTCTCCAATGGATTTCTCGAGGATCTTGCATGAAATAGGAAACCACACTTACAACAAATGAAAGATATAGTTGAATATGAGTCAAATAAATCAAGCTACTGACCAATTCTAAATAAAGAGTGGCATCAACTTGTGGAGAGTCACATCCTTTAGACAAATTCACTCTTAAAAGATAAGGTGTAGAACAAGACTTACATTCATCCATATGAATCGTTTCAAAAGGTACAATGCATATTTATGTTGAGAAAGAAAGATACCATCTTCCATTTGCAAAATTTGAATGCCAAGAAATAAATGCAACAAACCAAGGTTAGTCATTTCAAAGGTATCTGTAAGTTCTTCTTCAAACCCAAAATTATATTGACATTATTCCCAGTTATGACTAAATCATCAACATACAATGCCATAATCAAAGTATCACCATAAACATGTAATACATAAATAATGTGATCAGATTCACAACATTTGAACCCCTGAGACTGACAAAGAAATAGTCAATATTCTCATACCAAGCATGAGGTTCCTATTTCAAACCACACAATAGTTTCTTCAGTCAACAAACAAGACGAGAATCTATCACCAAATTGGGAGGTTTATTCATATGTATTTCTTCAGTCAATTTTCCATGAACACAAGCACTTTTAACATCCATTTGATGAATCTGCCATCCAAATCGAGCAACAAGAGAAACAATTAGTCGAACATAAATCATCGTTTCAATAGGGGAAAAGGTTTCAGTATAGTCGAGACCTTCTTTCTAAGAGAATCCCTTGGTGATCAAACGAGTCTTGTGGCATTCAACAACACCGTCGGAAGTAAATTTGGTCTTATATGTCCATCAACACTTCACAACATTCTTTCCTTGCAGTCGAGGAACTAGTTCCCACATCTGGTTCTTATTTAAATAATCAATTTCAGTAGCCATAGTAGTTTCTCATTCTAGTACACCCTGAGCATCAACATAAGTGTTAGGTTCACAGGTTTCAAGAACTCGTTCCATCAAAGCAACACTTCCTTGTTGTTTCTGATTGTGGGTTTGTCGACCAATACTAGCATCTGTAGCATCCAATCCAACAACTTCAATCGTTTTCACAGACCACTAAGATAAACAAGTCGGCGGTGATTCAGATCAGTGATATTCATTCAAAGAGTCAACGACAGTGATGAGACGACATCTACAGTCACAGTAGAGTGACTACCAATTGACTTAGGATAAGAATTAGTCAGTCCAGTTAAAAATCCATAGATGAGTACATTCAATCTAGAATATTCAAGAATGGTGAATGGATCACTATTCAATAGAACAGAGGAGGAATTCAATAGTTCATTGCCTGAAATCTCTTCACCAAATATCACATTTTTGCTTAACGCGATATGTTGTTTGACTGGGTCAAAGAGTCTATAGGACTTTGACTCATCAAAGTAGCCCATCATGATTCAAGCATGACTCTTTGCATCCAATGTTCTCATGTAGTTATCATTGATATGCACCCAAGAGACACATCCAAAGGTTATTAGGTGGCCGAAAGAGGGTTTCCTTCCATGCCATCTCTCAATTGGAGTCATATCAGCAATTTCTCTAGTCAGTACTAGGTTGAGGAGATAATTTGAGTAGTTGTAATACCCCCATTTTTTAATTGGAATGTATTTAACCAAAATTATGTAAATGATGTAAATATGCTGGTGCAGATTCCTAGTGTGGAGCTCAAGGCCAAGGCCCGACTAGTGAATGGATAGGAATGTATGATGTATATATTTTATTTGAAATGTGTGGTTGGCTTGTTATGCTAATTTAGAATATATGTAAATATTATGTGCATAAATAGTAAAATGGTCTAAGAATGGTTGTGTAAAGAGCACCAAAGGGGCTATGATTTCACCATAGGGGAACAGGAAAGGGGCTCTATGGGAGACTAAAACCTTGCTTCCAAGTGTCAACCTTAGAACTCACCCAAATTCTATCACATGCCTTGAATAAGCCAATTATCTCCTTTTTGACATTTCTCCAATCATTGTATGCATGTGCGAGGTTGGTGAGAAAATTCACCTCATGCAATTATTGAAGCATGGGGATGACTGCACTTTTGTGACAATTTTGTTATGACAAAAGTTACTCAGCAACTTCTAGGAGTGCTTTCTTCTATTGTTAGAATTTATGTCAGTTTTGTTTTAAGCATTTTCTCATATCTCTTGGATTCAACCCTCATTCTCTCATTCTTGCAGGAATATATACACTAGGAAGAGCTATTCATTGATGTCAATGAACTTACCAAACTGTGTTTTAACCCACAAATTGGAATTTCGAGGCCATGCTACAAATTTGGAAGTGAAAATTGATGGTTTCAGGTGAGCTGATAGGTTGGGCAAGCTAGGAACCCTTACCCATTGAGTTTTGCTACTCATAGACGCTTGATAAGCCATGAATTGAAGCTACAGGTGGTTCTATAGAGACATTTCAGATTGGAATTCTTCTATGCACACACTAGAAGCACCAAGTAAGATGCATCACCCAAGAGAACCGTGGATTGGTGTAGGGGATGCCTAATCCAAGAAGGGTGTTGTGTGGGGTGGGTATTGTGTAATCCAAGGCTATGAGGGTTGAGTGAGACCCCTGTAGAGCTCTATATGATAATTTGGATAAGAAGAGAGAGAAAAATGGGTTTTCGACTGAAAGAGAGAA
Organism: Larix kaempferi; assembly: GCA_027924585.1. Lineage (NCBI taxonomy): Eukaryota > Viridiplantae > Streptophyta > Pinopsida > Pinales > Pinaceae > Larix > Larix kaempferi. The sequence continues at coordinate 9,234,886 of BSBM01000076.1, forward strand.
GCCTCTAGGTATTTTCTTTGCCCTGGTGGACTCATAACCCATCTTGGGGGTGGCCTATCAACATAAAGAGTATATGCTGGATATAGTGCCTATGGTTGGGTAGAAAATCGCTCTTACATAGCTAGTTGCTTGGATATGCGTTCGATAATGATGGGTATTCTCGTGCATTTTAATCTGAAACATTTGTATTTAGTGCCTGTAATGTTTATACTTGTATTTTCATGCTAAATGTGTGTGGATAGAGTTTAATTTTGTTGTGTATGTTTATTTATGTTTCTGAACACATTTTATATGTTGAAATTCATATTATGGATTTGGGGCGAAATTTGAGAGTCCAGAATCAGTTAATGATCCCTCCTGATGGTCGGATTGGGTGAAGGGGATGTTACAGAGTGGTATCAAAGCTCTTGGTTGCTTTACCAGAACTGTATGGGCCATAAATTAGGTTTACAGGAAAAAGAAAAAAATGGTTATGTAGGAATCAATTTCTTTTAAATGGAGGGTAAGGGGATATGAGTAAGTTTAAATTAATTTCAAATTAATCCTCTCATTGTCAAATTAAAATTTGCACAGTTATGAAATTTTAAAAATTTGGAAATTTTTAGTTGGGCCCCAACAATGCCACATGGATGGGTGACGTGGAGGTGCCACACAGACAGGAGGTTTGACGTACTGGATCTGCGTGGTAATAAGGTATGATATGGACCAGCCACATTAGATGCACATGCATCGGTGGCCGCAGGTGATGGGGTGTGAAGGAAGAGTAGATTTGATTGTTGGGCAGTGGCGAAGATCAATGTCTAATAGTGCTTCAGGCTCTTAAGATGCACGGGAGTTAATTGATGAAAACAACCATGAAGTGGTAAACCGCCTTATGACGTGTCGACTGATCGTGCATTTAGGATCACAAAAATGGGTCTAGGAAACCACTTTCCTTGGATCTTGAAACCACTTTCAGCCTGACAAGTAGTGATGTGACCTAGGGCCCAAGCATGATGTGTGAAGTTGTTAGGGATGATGGGACCTGCGATAGTCATATCAATCTACTAGGATCATGCACATTTGATCGACGATTGAGAGTGCTTCGGGCTCATGAAGGTGCATGAAGTTTAATGAATGGGCCTAAGCCTAAAGTGGTCAATTGCCTTATGACGTGTTGCTCTCTCATGCACTCAAGCTCGCAAAAGTGGGTTCAGAAAACAATTTTCCCCGGATCCTGAGACCACTTTCGGCCTGACAGGAAATGATGTGACGTGGGGTCCATACATGATGTGTAGAGGTGTCAGGGGTGATGGGACCCATGGTGGTCATGTTAGTCTAGGAGGATCATGCAGATCTGATCGATGGCAAAGATTTCTTTATGCCTACGAACTTGCATGAAAAATAATCAATTGGCATGAACCTGAGTTGGAAACCACCTTGCGACGTGTCACCCTCCCATGCACTTAGGCCCATAAAAGTAGTTTTAGGAAACCACTCTTCTTAGATACCGAAACCGCTTATCACTGACAACTAGTAAGGTAATGAAGGGTGTAGATAACATAAAGAGCAGGATTTCCACAGCTAATTTTTAGGTGTCTGAGATCGAAAAATGCAATTGATATTATGCGCTATATTGTGTGAAATGGAAAGATTTACAACAAAAATATCGAGGACGCTGCCCTCGACCTTCCCTGTAGCGGCGGAGGGAGGCTGCAAGGGAGCAAGCTGCCTTAACCCCCATTATTTTTCTTTTTCTTAAATATACAAAGTTGGTTCTTAAATTCAATTGTGGTTGTGAATAGTTAGAGTTTGAGGGGGGTGATTTAGATGTTTCTGTGATCTAACATAAATTGTCAATATGGATTGTTCACAAAATGCATGAAAATAATTTTCTAATTTTATGAGAATATGATGTAGCTAACAAATGTTTTTATAAACACTTTTGCATATTCAGAATCCTATCAGTGACTTTAAAGGGTCATCATTAAGTATAGTGTAGTTGGGAAATCTTTGATCTTGGTTGGACCAAGAAGAAGAGTATCATCATGGAGGATGCACAGGATCCCTATGAAGTTGAGGCGGATGCAATGGGAGAGAATATACAGGTTGAGAATGCAAAGAAGGAATCCAATGGAATAAGAAACCAAGCAACTCCCCTAGACATTGCATAAACCATGAGGAGCCTAAAGGTGCAATTGCAGAGTTGTATAGTAGGCTTATTAGAGCTCAGGAAGAACATAATCAGTTGAATGCATCTATGCTTCAAATTTTGACAGACATTCAGAGGAAGATTAACCATGGGAAGAATTCAGAAAATTAGGAAAAGAGTGGGAGTAGCTCAAGGAGGCATTCCCACAAGATATACCATAGTTTAAGAAGGATTTATACAAACATGAAATATACTCTATAAATCTCTTCTAGCGAGTCATCTGACACTAAAGAATACATTGAAGGTTCAAGCTATTCATCTCATAATAATAAGAGGAAGAGGTACTCCAAGAACAACTCACATGGATAATTTAAGAAGGCCAAACCTCCTACATTTGATGGTGAGGTGAAATCAAGTCAAGAAGTTGAGGCTTGACTTCTTGGGATGAGGAAGTATTTCCAAGTCCAAGGATACTCCGGAAATATGAAGGCAAGAGTTTCCATATTCAATCTGAAGGGAATACCATCTATATGGTGGGAACACCTTAGGAAAGTAAAGAAGATCAATGAAAAGAAGATTGTGTGGAAACAGTTCAAGAAGTACTTCAAGGAAAAGTACATTTTTTGATAGGTGCTATGATGAAAAATCAAAGAGTTCCATGAGTTGAAATTGGGACAAATGACTATGGATTAATATGCAAACAAATTCTTGGAGCTGTTGAGATATGTCAAGTATATCAGATATGATAAGGTGAAAATTCAACATTTTTTAAGTGGACTTCCCCAGTCATATAAAGACAAAATTGAGTTTTATGAACATCGAAATCTAGATGAGTCCATAATAAAGGCCAAGTATTGTTATGATAAAAACAGAAACCATAATCCCAGAAGGCATGGAAGTACAAGAAAAACGATAAGTTTGACCAAAGGAAGAAGGGGTTCAAGGCTCCTCAATTCATAAATTAGCCAAGGAAGCCACTACAAGGTGTGACTAAACCAACTAGAATGATGGGATACAAGCCAAGAAAACCAAGAGTGTTAGGATATCTCATCATTCACTTATGTACTTTGCATGCATTCTGCATGCATTGCATGCACCCGCATGCTGCCCAGTCACCAGTATGATGCCTCCAACACCTAGTCCCTAGTATTCCAGCACTCGGGAGCTACTTTCCACTCATATTTATCCCTCTTAGACAGTCATGCGCCCACTTCTCACCTTCCACTGCCGAAGGGCGCCTTTTTCACCTACCAGTCCAGTTTACTTCAGTTGGCCACCAATCTTTCCTTGATTTGAGGCTAGACTGACTCCTCACTACTGTTATCACTTCGATTGACCTCTGATGAGACATGAATACCTATTATGAGTATAGTTAACCCCTCATGCACCCTCCACTGAGCCTCCATCCCTAGATTAGTGCCACTTACCATCAGTTACACTTATTACACTCAGTTAGACTCAGTTTGACACCTGTCTGACAGTTACTTGTGCATTGATGACCACCACTGATGATAATGAGGACTCCTAGTTGGAGCCAAGCTATGCCATTCAATTAATTCGAATGACCTCCTTGGTTAATTCAAATTGCTCACTCATTGTGACAGTATTGTATTGTAATTCTGCTATTCTAGATTATAGAGCACTGGTGCATCTCTCTTGCACAGTTTTTACTCCAAATTGTTTTACATCTTTGTGATTGATTTACTTGTTAAATAGATCTGCTGTGACTAATTTTACATGGTATCAGAGCCATGGTAGGGACAATATTTCTTTTCTGCAAGTGTTCTACATGAAGATTGAGCATTTTTTGCTCAGTTTTCTGCAGTTGCAGCACTTTTTGCAGTTTCAGCTATTTCTCCATAATGGTTCTTGTTTGTGTGTGATTTGCAGGTTTCTTACTTCCTCCATTTGCATTCTCTAATGTAGAGATGGAGAGTTCTTCTTCACAAAATATTCTTACTCCATTCAACTATGATGAATGGAAACCAAAGATGATTGCATTCTTGAAGAGACAATGTCTTTTTGATATGTGCATTGGTAATATAAGAAATTTTGATTCCGATGAAGAGGAGAATGATTGGCTTAATGATTGTGACAGATATTTTGGAACAATATGTCTTGCTATGTCTCCTTGTATGCGCTACCTCAGTACTACTGCTGAAAATCGAACAGATCTATGGGCCCAACTCAATAGAGAATTTGGAAAGCAGGAAGAAGAGGATCATGCTAGCCTTTTGGAGAATAAGCCCAATGAGATCTCCTTATGTGCTCTCTCCGATTGTGTCTTGGCCTCATCCATTGTTCAAGATGAAGAAGAAACTGTATATTCAACACTCATTCTCTCAAAGTCTTCTATTTTGAATTCTGAGCAAGATAAACCAGCTCATACTCTAGATTCCAAAGAGGTTCTTGAATCCTCTCTTTCACATGCGTTTTCCAGTATGTAGAATAATGATCTACTTGATGTTTTGAAGGTAAAATCTGATTTTGGAGGTGAAGCATTCGTCCTCCTTGATTGCATGCCTCCTATAAACTTTTGTTCTATCATTTGCATAGTTTCTCAGAGTTTACTGAAGATGAAGAGCACTACCATTTGCTTGAGTTCAATTCTCATGCAATTTTTGCAGATTTTGGTTTTAATCTCACTCCTGTTGGTTCAAAGGAGATCTCAAGAAACCATTTGTCAAATCTTGGAGCTGATTTAACTTCCATTGATAAGAAGTTCAAGTTTCAAGATCTATTTGATCTGATTGGAGCTATTCCTAACTCACTTGGTTCGAATCACAGGTTCCAGGATCATCCTCATATTTTCAGATGTGTTCTCATCATTTTCATTATGAAGAGCAAGTTCATAAAGTCTCCACATTCGCTTGCATCCACTGATGGAGAATTCAAGCACATGTTTTTGGAGCATGATCCATTTACTCCAAAGAGTAAGATACCTCCAGACATATCTACTTGAGTTTGGAGCAATTAAATCTTTTGGTGTGTTATAGTCCATTTTGAGGGGGGGTTTTTCCCATGAGGTTTTCTCCATTTCCCCGGTTCATGGATTGTTATTTATTTGGATTATTATTGCATTGGGGTGACCTTTGGTCTCAGTAACCAGGGCCCTACATTTTATTTTTTACATCATAGTATAGCTTGAGGGGGGGTTTTAGGATATCTCATCATTCACTTATGTACTTTGCATGCATACATGCATTTTGCATGCATTGCATGCACCCGCATGCTGCCCAGTCACCAGTATGATGCCTCCAGCACCTAGTCCCTAGTCTTCCAGCACTCGGGAGCTACTTTGCACTCATATTTAGCCCTCCTATCTAGTCATGCGCCCACTTCTCACCTTCCACTGCAGAAGGGCACCTTTCTCACCTACCAGTCCAGTTTACTTCAATTAGCCACCAGTCTTTCCTTGATTTGAGGCTAGACTAACTCCTCACTGCTGTTATCACTCCGATTGACCTTCGATGAGACATGACTACCTATTATGAGTACAGTTAACCCCTCCTGCTCCCGCCACTAAGCCTCCATCCCTAGATTAGTGCCACTTACCATCAGTTACACTTATTACACTCAATTAGACTTGGTTTGACACCTGTCTGACAGTTACTTGTGCATTGATGACCACCACTGATGATGATGAGGACTCCTAGTTGGATCCAAGCTATGCCATTCAGTTAAATCGAATGACCTCCTTGTTTAATTCGAATTGATCACTCATTGTGACAGTATTGTATTGTAATTCTACTATTATGGGTTATAGAGCACTGATGCATCTCTCTTGCACAGTTTTTACTCCAAATTGTTTTACATCTTTGTGAATGATTTACTTGTTCAATAGATCTGCTGTGACTAATTTTACAAAGAGATCCAAAAGAGCCACTTCAATGTTGGGGATGTGGAGGGGGCCATATGCTTAGGAACTTCCCACATCGAAATGGGAGTGCAAAGCAAGTTCACAACATCCAAGGATTTGAAATTGTCGATCAAGTGGAAAGGACTGTGCCTAGAATCTATGCAGCACTAGAGGACCGCCAAGAATATCATTAGTCAATTGTGGTTGAAGTTGAAGGTAAGATTATTAATCAATCTATTTCTATTGTTATTAACCCTGGATCTTCTCATAGTTATATCACTCTTAAAATTGTTGATATTTGTGCTTTTAAGAAATCAAAGCATAGTAAATCATGGTTAGTCCAACTAGCCACTAGTAATAAGAGGAAGGTTAGCGAAATCTTGGAGAAGTGTCCATTGGAAATGGGTGGACTGCCCACTTTTGAAAATTTGAATATTTTGCCACTTGGTTCCTTTGATATCCTCATTGGAATGGATTGATTGGAGGCACATAAAGTTAAACTTGATTACTACAACAATCCTTTGAGTGCATTTATGAAGAAGGAAACCCAAGGGTTGTAAAGGTAATTAAAAAGGTAGTTTTTGTTAGGCATATTTAAGCCATGCAGTTGAAGAAATTCTATAGGAAAGGTTGCCAATTGTATGCATCCCTTGTTTTGGAGAAATCAGAAAATGAAATTCCCAAGTTGAAAGACAATTATGTTTCACAAAAAAATAAGGATGTGTTTCCGATGAAGTGCCATGACTTTATCCAAAGAGAGACATTGATTTTACAATTTATCTTGTTCCAGGAGCAGCACTAGTTTCTAAGACACCTTACAGGATGAGTACACTAGAATTGTTAGAGCTGAAAATGCAACTACAAGAATTCTTGGAAAATAAGTACATTCGTCCAAGTGTGTCTCCGTGGGAAGAACCCGTACCTTTTGTGAACAATAAAGATGGAACACTTAGGTTATGTATTGATTACAGGTAGCTTAACAAAGTGATAGTGAATAACAAGTACCCCTTGCCTCGAATTAATGATATTTTTTATCAAATGAGAGGGGCAAAGGTATTCTCAAAGATTGACTTGAGGTGTGGTTACCTTCAAGTGAGAATCAAGGAAGAAGACATTCACAAAATAACCTATAAAACAAGGTGTTGTTGCTACAACCTGATCCCCAATTTTTTTTTAAAATAATGGGGCCCATCCTTTTCTCTTAAGAGAGTTTTTAGAAGTTTAAGTCTTCCTAGAAATTTTGCCTTCAAACTTAGTTTTTCCAAAGATTCAAGCAAGTAAAGTTTTTCTCAGTAAGTAAAACTCAACGTTTTTCCCTGAAACGCTTGGCAAAACTCAACCAGTTGAGCTGAAACAATCGGCGTTGTTTTATGAGTTTCGAAGGATCATTCTGCTTCAGCGTGACTCACTGAGTCAGGCCGAAATAGCCGGCAGAACTCGGTTATCTCCACCGAAACGGTCACATATTTTGACTTAGTATTTCAAGTTTTATGTTTCGATGGAACTCGCCAAGTCTGAGCCGAAACGGTCGGTTTTTCTTTCAAAAGTTTTGAACTTTGAAATGTATTTATTTCGGTGGAACTTGTTGAACCAAGCCAAAACGGTCGGCGAGATCTGGTCAACTTTGCCGAAAGGATCAGAGCACTTTCTTTTGGTTTATTTATCACTTAAAACTTTTCTTTTGGTTGAGCGCTGTGACCTGTTTTGGAAAACTAGAATATCTTTGCCAAAACGATCGCCGACAGTTGCTAAGATTTGCTGAAATCGGACGCGAAATCATCGACAGAACTTGGAATTAACTGCTTAAACAGTCACCGAAAGGGAAAGATATATCACGCTGTGGTAACAAGAAAGCTCGTCGATGTGTCTCATAGGGACTTGACAAATCCCGCAGATATGTGTCATGGCGACTTGAAGAGTTCTGCTAAAACCATTGGCGACATACCTTTAGTTGCGGCGAAGTGTGAATGGTTTATGGTGCCAAAATGGCACTAGGCCCCACCACATTAACGACGTTTTAATTTGCTACCAACCTTGTCAAATAAACATTAATTGTTTTATTTTGAAAAGGGTTATATATAGGGGTTAGGGTTTCTTTTTTATTATTTTTTACTTTGCAAGAAAGTCGTTCAATTTTTCTGTCGTCTCCCCACTCACCGAGCGCCGACCATCCCAACTCTGTCGAATCTATGCAGCCAGCTAGCGTTTGACAGGTAGGCCATCCCTTTCATTTTTTCTTTTGTTTCTGATTGGTAGTTAGGAAAAGGTCGTTCATACTGTTAATTCTTCCTGATCGACGGTTGGTCCACGCCATCCTGACCCGCAATGGGGTAGGATAGTTGGTTTTTTAGTTTTTGTATCAGTAGAGGGGGGGTTTAAACTCTACCCACTCACGGTTTCCCTACCCTGACCGTCACCTTGCCTCATTTTCAAACCTGCGTTGAACCTTTTGAAGACCCTGCTAAGCTTAATTTTGTTTCGGGCATCATAGAGTTGTTAAGCATTGGGTATTATACATACTGCCGGTTGCGCGAGCTAAAGGCCGTGGCCATGAGACCAAAATGGACCCATGGTGGCTGCTCTGTCATTGCGCAGACTCAAACCCCGCTCCTGCTCCCAGCAAGACTAACCAGCTTGTGCCCTTAAGTGTTTTTCGTACATGTGTTTCATTTTTCAGACCTAATCAGTACCATTTTTAGTCTTTTAAATTAACTTTTTAAATGTTGTTCGAATACTTCCCAAGTTACATTCAAAAGTTACACTTAGCAATTTTTTTTTTTGTTAAAATTGGTAGGCAGAATGGTTTTGAATTAGCTTTAAATATACTTTGTTTTCCCATCTGCACATTGATAAACAAACAAAAAATCTTAACAGTATGATAATTTTGTTTTCTCAACCCCACCTATCAATAGTAACAAGAAAGAAAATGCTTGATCAAATTTTGTTAGAATTTTGCTTACACATGGTTTCTGTTTATCAGAATTTGAAAATGTCAAAGAAAGTAACAAAGAGGAAATCCAAGGCGACTGAGTCGGGGTCAGATTTCGAGATCGTTCTAGAGACCAAAATAGAGACTGTGTATGAGGATACCAAACAAGTGACAGGGATTACCCCTGAATTCAAGTGGGGGGAACTATATTAGATGATCCGAGACCAGAATGTCCCTGGTGCGGTTCTTGAGGAAATGGTCTTATATCACAACATCAGGAAATCTGGCATTGCAAAATTAGCTACGAGCCAAAATATTTTTCCTTGCTCAGGGGTCATTGGGTGGATTCTGTCACAAGATGACTCCACGTCAAGGATCATGTCTGACAACAAAGGAGAGGCATTTTCCTCGTTCCATCCAGCCCACATATTAGCATCATACAAGTTACCACACTCTCAGGTCCTGCTGACTGAATATTGGCTCAAAAGTCTTAACATGAACACCCTCGAGTTCACCAAGAAATTATTAATACAAAGAAGGCAGATGAGGCAAAGAGAAAGCGGAGAGTATGAAATCCAAAGCCTAAGGACCCATTTCAGGATCATGGCCCTAATGCTAAGCAGGATTTTCTGCAAAGACGATGGGACTATTTATAAACTGAATTGGATACCTCTGATCCACCACGTAGCTTTCAATGGTACAATATTTAACTGGGAAGACATCATCTTAGACATTCTGTCGTCAATAATAGCAGTTGCAAAAGGGGGAATAACCCAGAAGAAGGCATAATTTTACATGTCCTCGTACCTTTTAGACTGCATTTTATGAAGGCATCGTTTCCCCAAGTTGGGTTGTATCTGGAATACGGTTGATTCCCCAATCTATGTTGCTTACAAGATTTTATGGGTGTAAAATTAGTCACAACAGATCTATTGAACAAGAATATCAATCACAAAGATGTAAAACAAATTGGAGTAAAAACTGTGCAAGAGAAATGCATTAGTGCTCTATAATCCAGAATGGTGGAATTACAATACAATACTGTCACAATGAATGAGAAATTCGAATTAGCCAAGGAGGTCATTCGAATATACTGCATGGCATAGCTTGGCTCCAACTAGGAGTCCTCGTCATCAATCAGTGGTGGTCATCAATGCACAAGTAATTGTCATCCAGGTGTCAAACTAAGTCTAACTGAGTGTAATAAGTGTAACTGATGGTAATGTCACTAATGTAGGGAAGGAGGTCCAGTGGAGGGCACATGAGGATTTAAATGCACTCATACTAGGTAGTCAAGTCTCATCGGAGGTCAATCGGAGTGATAACAATAGTTAGGAGTCAGTCTAGCCTCAAATCAAGGAAAGACAACTAGATAACTGAAGTGAACTAGTATGGTAGGTGAGAAAAGGCGCACTAAGCAATATGAGGGCTAAATCTGAGTGGAAAGAAGCTCCCATGTGCTAGCAGACTAGGGACTAGGTGCTGGAGGCATCAAACTGGTGATTGGGCAGCATGCAGATGCATGCAAAGTACATACTGAATGATGAGATATCCTAACAATGGGCCCATAAATACAAAGGTTATTACAAGACCATATGTGAAGAACTTATCATGCCTTTGTACGAGCTAATCTTCAACAAAGAGACAAATTGCTTGTCTAAGAATGCCATGGCAGTCGTAGAACAATATGGGGATTAACTTTTTTCGCAGGAAGGCACGTATCTTAGGATGTATGGAGGTTCCAAACCGCCATCTCTCTTGCCCAAATATGCGACAGATTATGTAGTTCACAAAGAAGCAGTGATGCAAGTCTTCATAGCTGGGATTGGTGACTTCTTGCATGATTAGAAAAGGATTAATTCCCGCCATTTCCTTTCTGCATTGGGGCATATAAATTCTCCAAGGTTAAAACTGCTAATGCTTTTGTTCAGGAATTGGAAGCTTTCCATTTTGGAGAGAATATTTTTATGAGAAATGACAGCTACAAAAAATTTGCAGAGCATTGTGCAGCAGTCAATGTACATTTTGACTATGCTAACTACTGGGACAAAGATGAGGAAATATTCAGAAGAGATAGCAATATGACTGAGTTCAACAAATGCTTCCGTCCCAAAAGTGGAGCTAGTTTCGGCACTGCTGCCAAAGCTGCCAAGACGGAAGAAGAACAAAGGCTTAAAGAAGAGACTAAAAAGGCCCAGAAAAAAGATGCCAATAGGATTCAGAGAGAAGAAGCTGAAAGGTTTTAGAAGGGGCAGGACGACAGATTGCAGAAAGAAGAAGCTGAAATAATTAGGAGAGAAGAAGCCGAGAAGCTGCAAGAGATAAGAGAAAGAGCAGAAAAGGAAGCAGCTGAACAACAAAGTAAAAAAGAAGAAGAATATAAGTCCAAGATGGTTGTGGAAATGGGAAGTCCAAGCATGCAGAGCATGGACATAGACCCACCCCAAGGATCTAATGAAATACTCACAGGAGGTCACTTCCCTTTAGTTGAGCTCGGGCTCACACCATTTACCCCGTCAAAGGAGCACACTGTGGACCAATTTGACATAATCGTCTTTGACCGTAAGAGAAAAGCTATCATAAGGAAGACTGGAAAGAGAATGAAAATAAGATCCCAACCAAACACCATCACTCTTCAAGAAAGCACCGTCATGGAGGGTACACACAGGGATCCCCAGTTTATAGCATCCGTCAATGTAGCTGCTGCCCAAGCAAGTGAAGATAACATTAAAAAACTAACGAATGATATTGAGCAAAGCAAACAAAAGTTGCGCAAATTAAAAGCTAATCTTTTGAAGGAACGAGCAGACGGGGTAGAATGGAAAAGGAAATATGACACCCTTCTATCAGAGCAAGAAAGAATAACGAACGAGTACCAAAACTTAGATGAAAAAAAGGAAGCATTAACTGTACAACTAATGATATTAGAAGTTGAGAAGAATGACCTTGAAGCCCGAGCCACTCAGCTGGAATCAGGCGAGTCAGATGCCAACAAACAGGTTGAAGAACTAAAAGCTGAAGTAGAGGAGTTGGAAAAGGAAAAAGAGCTTATGACAGAACAACTAGAATTTGCAAACAATAGGAAGCAAGACTTAACTCCTTTCCATGAACAGGCGTGTGACATTCATAAGAACATTTATCACTCACAAGAACTCATCACCGAGGAAGTCTGCTAGATGAAGGTGATGATATCAAGGATGAAGGAAAATTATGTTAAAGCTTTGAGACTCAGAAGGAAGTTCGTACGCACCATGGAAGAGATTAGGAAGCAAATTGAATGGAGAGAATGGAAATCAGGATTCCCAGGGCACCTACCTCATAAGACCGTCGCATATTTACAGCTGGATTCAGGTCTCATTGAGTTATGTAGAAAGTATGGTCTACGAATAAATAATCGGATCCCGAAAACCATCGAGCAGTGTACCAGCTTCTACCTGAAAAATCCATGAAATCCACGAGAAGTGTCAGCTGGTTATACCCCTGAACATGGAATATTTTCCTGACAGATACCAACACTTGTTAGAATTGCAGAACGAGCTGAGCACAGATCTGGACTATATAAAGAAACTAGACATACTGACAGGAGAAGACCTTCATCAGTTCATTGGACAAGCTTCCATTCATGCCTACTTTCTAGAGGAAATCTACCAGGAAACGACAACAGGAGTAAAAAGTATAGAAGTAGATTTGTGTAACCATGATATCTCTTTAAAAATGATGGGCCCCGTACAAAGTAATGTTATTTCAAGATAAATAGGCATGTGGGCCAAATACATCTTTGATGTGGAAAAGCCAGTTAGAAGCTACTTTTGTATTTTCTATTGTATAAACATTACAAACAATTTTGGAGATACTTAGGGTTAGGTTAGATGGTGAAGTCACTAGAAGACAAATCCTTGGAGTTACAAATAGAAGAAGAGAATAGAATAGAGGGACTTTTGGCAGGTACAATAGAGTTATACTATTTTGTATGAGAATTATTTTTCTGCTTAATAAAGAAGGATCAATTGCCTGGGGAAATCTAGCACATAGATTTTTGCTTGGAATATGTGGAATGCCATTGTGGAACTAATTCTTCATACATTCATATGCATACTGTGATATTGTTCTAAGTTGTCTTGAATTAATTCATGGTTGTGAATGATTTCCTTTTCATGTGTAAATGTTGATGTGCTTATTGAGTAATAAAATGTTTAATATATCAGAGTTATCTTCGGTATCTTTTATTTCCGCTGTAAATGTGCTTATTATGTTGAAACAACGATTTGTGAAGCTTTTATGTGCATTTCCAGTAAGTACTCTTCATCCATATTTTCTCCCCTCAAGGATAGTTTAGTTAGCTTAGATAGATCAGATAGATTAGATTAGATTACATGCATTTAAATAGGGCACTTGCATCTCATATTAAATTAAAAAATACATAAATGGTGGACCGGGCCGCAACTAGTAAAACCAAACTTTAAATCACACACGGTAGTCGGGCCGTTAATCGGACGGATTCCCCACACCAAACGGTGGGCAATCTAATTGGGCTTGCTTATCGGGGAGAATCCCTAACTGCTGGTGCTATGAATTTCGAAGCATCAACACAAGGTATGGGCACTATGAGTTTGTGGTGGTTCCATTTGGTCTCACCAATGCACCAACTACATTCATGTGTTTCATGAATAGTGTTTTTAGCAAGTCACTAGTACATGTGCACATTTTCCCATGGAAAATCGTTTCTATAGCGACGAAAATGACCCCATATTCTCATCGCTATAGTCACACTTTGAACCTTCCATCGCTATGGCAGCAGGAAAGCGATGACACGTGGTGTGCGTGTATGATGTTTAAAAAACCGATTCATGTTGCTATAGCGACGTTAATATTTCGCTACAGCGACGGTTCTTCATCGTTATAGCAATGTTGGTGTGTGATACATCATCGCTATAGTGACGAAAAGAAATTGGTAATTCCTTTCCTAGGTGACGCTATTTCGTGGCTATAGCGACGATACTTCCATCACTTGTATAACATGCTTGTCAATGTGTGCATGACGTATCGTCACTATAGCGACAACTAGACATGTACATAACGATGTTTTTTCTATACAAGCGACGATCATTATGTCGCTTGTATAGAAAAATCATCTTTATATCCACGGTTTTGACGCTATAACTACGGAATGATCGTCGCTATATCCACGGAATAACGTTTCCCGAGGAATTATTAAGTTATTTCCGCCGTTATAGCGACGATGTCTGAGTATTTTTTTTTTTTTAAATTGATGTTGATGACCCTTCACTGTGATGGATGGCCCATCCATTAGGGAAAAAGAAACAAGTATAGTTTATGCTCCAGATTAAAATTATTTTATGCTACACTACAATAACAACTCTTTACCTGTAGCTATTGATTTTGTTGCACATATGAATACACGATTTCCTTCATGCCACTCAAATATTCAATTGGGTAGCTTATGTGTTGTCCCTGGTCGTGTAATATTTATAAACCCTGTGATATTTCTGGAAGCTTTTGGCCTTCCATCAATATACTAGTAGCTCCTTTGTTCAGATTGTTGTCTAGTAGTTGACAATAATTTGTTGCCACTATGTATTTCCGTATACTTCGTGTATATCGGACCAACACCAACCAATCATTGTATTTGTAGCATGGTATGACATACTCCATCAATTCAGTTTTAGTTCCATATTTGACCTTTATTCCATCCATGGAAAATATCCCCAATCCATGTAAAGACGATGGATCAATGCGATAAATATTCCCATTGAGGAAGAAATCCGTGTCCACTTGGGGTAGATCCTTGGGTATCCATCGTTTGACAAGATGTGTATACCTCAGGGGAAACTCAATGTCACCTATGATCTCGTTATCATAATCACATGATCCTCCTTCAGAAAGAAAAATTTCCACGCATCTATGAAATTTTCTCATTACCTTTTCACCTCTAGTTGATCTTGACCTGTTTGATATTGTAATAGACGTCTTTCAACCTCTTTTAGTCTATCTTCCTCACTTGAGGAATATATATCCGACAAGTATCTATGTGGCGGTACCTACAATATTTAAAATTAGGTATTTTTTATTGCATCCAAACATTATTTAGGTGCAAAATTGGTTTTATTATATAAATAATCTAGTTTTAGACCATCACATCCCCTTATGAATATCATTATCAAATACATACAAAAGTTACAAGTTGTCAATTTTTTCATAAGAAGGGGGTTGAATATCATTAAAAAGAACATTTTTATTGGTTACAAGTATACAAGGATTAAATGTTACATTAATGACAAGTTTGGAGTTTGAAAAATTTACTTAAATTAATGCTCCTTTTAAGAATTGTTTTTAACAGTATAGTTTAGCTTCATTACAACTATTTTTAACTCATCAACTTGCGCCATATATAAGTCATTTTAGAATTAGGTAAATCTGACAAAAATGGGTTTGACAACAAATCAACCCATTCTTGGATAATGGGAGAACAATGAAGAAGATTTGAGTGAATGCCATAGTGGGAATGAACCCACCTAAATCAAGTATTCTTTATGTTTTTCATGCTATATTTCTCTGGGGACAGTTCATTAGAACCTATACTTATGAAGAACATCACATACAAGCAGAAAATAGTAGCAATGTCCATTTTGTAGGTTGTTTGATAGCACTGGGAATGTTGAGTTGTTTTTCAAAACCTTATAGACATTATGTATCTGTTTGCTCACCGCTTCGATTTTAGCCTATTATATATCAATGCAAATACTATTAGTTGTTGTAAAAGAAAATTTTTAGGGCTTGAAAGATATTCTCAAACAATTTCCACACTCTTATTAAACAACTTCTTTATATATATATGGACAACGAGTAGATTTATATGCAAGTTTGAAAATATTTTTCAGAAGAAATCGAGACATTTATAACATAAGACTTCTCCATGTTATCTACGACTTGGTTGAGGTTTCCTATGCACCCTAATATTAGGACCTTCCTCTCACAATAAATACTAATGACCCCATCCATCATTCTATCTATTCTTTGTCCGGATATAAGTGTTTTATAAGCATATTTTGGATTTTCTTGATAGTCATGTAAGATAATCATGGTTGGTTGCATTGGGATTCCAATAATCACCCCCCTACATTTATGCATCCTTGGAATCCTCACACCTAACTCTATCCTCTAATAGGGTTATCATAACCCCAATGGTTGGTTCAATGGGTTGAACCATATGTCGAAAGCATGTTTCCAACTCTAGACCCTAATACAACAATTCCCATGACAAATGAAAACCAGCATTTGCTCTCGTCTAATTCAACACACAAGCTCTATTTTAAACCACTATCCACAGAATGAATTGATTACAAATTGCATTGATTTGGATATGCAAACGTCCACGATTCTCTTCCCATCTACTCAGTATTGGATTGGTTGTCAACATGGAAATGGTATAAACTCGCATCTCATGTATTGATTCGGGGAAAATTTCAAAACTCGCACTTCATTGGTAGAACAAGATAACATGTTGTAATAAATCATGTTATCCATATACTCGAGATCAAGCACACATAACAATTGAGTGAATTTCTTAAAAAACACAAGATAACACGCTAAAAAAAGCTGGTGGATGCACTCAAAATCAATTACACGTACCAATTCATTGTATATCTTAAAACTTGCATCTCATTGCTGAAAAGAAGATAGCGTGCTCTAATAACAAATGTTGTCGATTTACTCAAAGCACATATGATGTTAAAACTCGACTCTCATTGAACAAGATAAGGCTCTAATAGCAAATTTTATGGTTGTAATCACAATCAACTACACAAAACAAATCAATGCATATCTTCAAAACAAATATTGCATTCACGGGATCACAAAAACATTTTAGGAGGTCCTTTGCATGGGCCAATCGTTTGTAGATTTAGTTGAATGAGTTCTTATTCCCTTTGAAATTTTGAAGGTTTAGTTTTGTAATGTTATAATTGCAGGCATAAATTTCATTGTGATTGGATTGGGAAAAAATAGTAATAGTTGTTGTAAGCATTTGATATGGATTGGGAACTATGAATGGAATAAAGTAAATGGTGATGGACATAAGGTTGTGTGCATGATAGATCACATGTGTGTTTTACTGTTATTGTTACATTTTTAACTGTCACAGGTCACAGTGAGACATTTAACAAGCTGCTGCTACCCTAGTTTAAAATTCACAGATTCCAATATTGATTTTACATGCAATTATGTCTTGTTGTTATAGCCACAAGTTTCTATATGAACCTCTTCACCAGTTCATGGATCATACTACCCATTAAAAAATGCTCTTCATCAGTTGATGGATCATACTACACCATTAACAAATGCTTTGAAGGATTACGAATCTCAAGCAAGCTTTAGTAAAAAAAACACAATCCAATTTACAAATGGTTGACTTGAAAATATAATATTGCGATTGTATTGTTGTTTTATGCAAGCAAGTAATTGGACTGTGTTGAATTGGATGTGACATGAAAACAAATATATGCAACCCATCATGGATTTCAGTTCAATAATTGGAACTTTCCAAACCTTTTGTTTTTTATCCAAAGAATATGACGCTACATCCTTTTGCAAAATTTCAAAACTTTGTCCATCTATTTAATTTTCCAACAATAAGATGTTGCATTTTAGTGGTTATCCAATCTGTAAATGTTGATTAAACCATTTATACCCTTTGCAAGATAATTTCCTTGAGGCGGGGCTTATTATCGAACCAATTGAATGACCATACATTATTGAACCACTGGAATGACCACTATTGTTTACCTAATTATCCCGTTAACTGCATTCTAAAAAAAGGAGGAAAGGAATGAATCTAGTTCCAGTTTGAGAATGGATATAGTTCCAACAATGACACACCACGTATCAAAATAAGAACATAATCACGTATGTTATCTTAAGATAATTGTAATCACTCTTGCAGCATCACCGTCAAAGCTAACCAATTATAAAAAGAACTTGTTTTTTGGAAATTTGACTATGCTGTGGTCTCAAAACTCCTATGCAGTGAACATTGTGGAACACATGTTGTAAATAAGAGACCGGAAGAAAAAAGTGGATGTGTTCATGGTTGTGCAATGTTAGGAAAAAATTTAAAGGTTACAAATTTGCAAACAATTTCACACTTATCCAACATGCCCTAGCAATGGCAATTTATACATAGGTGATATTGATAAGAGACACATACATTCCTAAATTCCTCATTGTGCTCAAAGATACAAAAGAGGGTAGGGATTACAAAAGACATCGTGCCCCTTTTTTGTCTCTGGCAGTCTCCTCTTCTCCTCTGCTCCGGTATCAAAATCCCTGTCACCTACCCAAATTTTGAGAATATTATTTTACTTGCAAAATACTTTATGTTAAATTATAATTACAAAGTTTTGTAATTATGACCAAGTTTGGTCAAGGATGATTGTAATTACTGATTATTATTATTTAATAAATTAAAATAGGAGACAAACACCCAAGGGAACTGTTAAATGAGTGTTCACTGACCCACTAGGAGGAATGGAAGTTGTTAGAAGGCATGTGACAGATGGCAGCATTTGCAATCCACCACTAGCTGTTGGTTATGGGACAACTGCCCCTAAAATTGTGGCATTATCCCCCAGATGGGTGGAAGAGAGCAGTCAGCTCATTAATGACCAATTAACCACTAAAAGGCCTAGGCAGCCTAGATAAGGCAATTCGAATTGAGCAAGGAGCTCCTACAATATTTTTTGCAGAAATATTCCTCAAGTGCATTAGGTGATCACTGAGAGATTTTAATAGGGAGTCTATGTGAGAGTGCAATTGTGAGTCTGCTAGTTATACTGAGAAGGAAAACCAGAAGTGTTGGTGCAGGTCTCTTTGACTGTTGAGTCTTTATGACTAGATAATCTACATTCTACTGCATGTTGATGTGCTAAGGCTTCTACAAAATCTTCCTCCTGGTGGTTCAGTGAACAGGCTCGGGGGTCCTAAGGAAAGCAACTTGGCTGTCTTCAGGAACAGGTTGGGTGGAACAGGTTCCTTGGGATGTTTGTTTCTCCTACAGTCAACCAGGTTCTACTATTCTTACTTTTGTTTACAGTTAAATGTTTCTGCATGGTAGAATTATTAATTATAGTCATACAGAAGAAACTATTCTATTTTCTGATTTAAAGATGATTTGTTTTAAGAATGATTAAGTATTTTAAATGAATGATTAAATTCTTTTTTGTATTTTTCCCATACTCTTATTTGTATAGTACTCTAGTACAAAAAAGAAAAATTAATAGAGATGAGTGATAGGCATAATGCCATTGAATGAAAAGATGAATACAATAGTGTTCTTGTTAAAATTTTGTCTTTCAACTCTATCTATTTCAGATAGTAATTACATGCATTTGAAAATTATAAATTCCATATTTTCAAGCATTTATATTCTAATAAATATAGCAGTTGCAAAAAATATTCTTTGTATAGATTTGTTATAAGTACACACATATTATTTCTTCACAAACTATCACATTTGATTTCAAATATTAAATACAAATACCTGCACAGTAGCATCAAACCCTAAGATATCACAAACCCTAGAATCTGAATGTTTATTTTAGTACATAGTTCATAAACTTCTCATCAAGCCATTCATGGAAAACTTTAGACATTTATTTCTGAGGCTATAGCAGATATGATTTTCCAAACCCCAACTAACATTTCCTCTTATACATGTCGAGTTTACTAACAAGACACTAAACATTACTTAGCAGAAAGTATGATTTTAGTATCAATGTCTAAACAATAGCTTACAACCCTAACTAAAAACATACACAGTGTCTACACCATTTCATGCACGGGTTAAGGCCCAGTCTCGGGTACAAAAGTTCAGTACAGGCAAGGTTTCCAACGAAAGCTACAGGTAGGGTTTCATTCATGATACAAAATAGAACCCTGTGGCACTAGCCATTTCGAAAACGTATAACAGACCGAACTTCATCTTATCACAATTCCAAAACATAAATATCAACATCGGAAACGAAGTACAGGAAACATCTATCAACATTTATGCAAACCATAACTCTTGGCCAAAGACAACTATAGTTGTTCGGCACCACTTTAATAGTTATATAAACAATTTCTCAACCATTACTTTAAAACACAATGTTTCATTACAAAACGAGCCATTGTTTTATAAGTGCAAGTGAACCCTCGACTCTTGGCTTCCCATTCAAAAATTATAAATAAAACCTTAATAAAGTTTACATCATGGACCTGTCAAGGTTCCAACATTACACAGGGTCTATCCCTTATCAACCAGAAAACTAAAACGAGTTCAAAGTTCCATAAACTACACAGGGTTTTACCCTTAACCAACAGCAGTACAGACACAAGTTCGAAGTCTTTTCAAACGACGCAGCCAGGCATCACAGAGCCGAATAGCAACTTAAAAAACTGAGGGTTATCCTCTCTACAACTTTTATCAAATTAAAAACATTAAAACTTAACATTCGGCCATTACTCCAACAGGGTCGTGCATTTCCAACTCTCGACACATTGCACTCATCAACTAAACCTTGCAAAAGGCACCTACGAGGTTTCAAGAACCACCGGGGATTACCAGGAAGTATATGCATCATCTCCATTCCAAATCTTATGCATATCAACCTCCTACGAAGTGGGTACTTGCCAAGGCACAGTTTGAAGGGTTAAAAACAAGAAAACACAAATATAAAAGTAAGTAACATAGTATTACATTCATTATCGTAAGAACTTACCCTTAGAAACGAATCTCCTGAACATTGGCACACTACACCCACAAAACGACGAAGCATGATAGCATTCACAACAAACTACGAATTCAACAACTGACAGAAGAACCACACACAACCATTATGGCTGTATCGTGGCTATATGGCACAAGAGCGTAAGCCTGTAACTATTAAAACTATCTCTCATAGGTCCAAGGTTCGAAACCGAGGAAGGATTCCTCCTCACAGAAAACCACTAAACCCTACATTGCAGCAAATGGTCAGCTCTGCGACCTTACCACTAAACGCAACAATGAATGCCAGAAAACCAATTTTCATTACTTACCAATGCGAGATTAGGGTTTCATTCTTAGCCCTAGATCTTATCGAGATCAATGGTGATTTAGCTACCAAATCGAGCACGTTGATATTTGAGCAACCATAGCATTAAATACACATTGATTACTTCATCTACCAAATCACCAAGTCAGCAGACCGAGAGCTAGTACATGGCACAACTCATCATTATTTGGTGCTCATTACAAACTCATTCACGTGGAGACCATCCAACCGAGCTTTCCACTTCACATAACAGATAGGTGACATAAATGCTAGGGCTTGTCAGTGCCAGTTTGGAAAACATGCCAAGTACCGAACTTAATACCCTGTCAACATCAAAAGCATTGCAATATTAGATCCATAAGTGCACACTTTATATAGTTCAAAGAATTGTTTTAGGCATCGTAACAATTGTATTATATTGCAATGTTTTATGTGAACGCATAGTCACTTTATAATATTTACATTTCATTTCTATGGCTCGTGTATAGTCATATAGGATAAAGCTTATATGTCTCATATATTAGCCATATAAATTGTTAATCAATTGATAAATGGAGACCATAGATATAGTTAGGATTTTATCTATGCATAAGCATAATGTTAGTTATAGCATAGATACTATGTACATTATATGTTTCACATATTAGCTATGTATTGTAATCAATTGAGAAGAGTAAGACTATAAGTATAGTTCACATGAAAATTATAATGTTAAATCATTGCATATTCACAATATATTCATATGTTAGCCATGTATAGCAAAATCTAATGATAAATGTAATACTATAGGTATAGTTTAAGTGGTGACATTTTACACTCTAATGCTAAGTTCATAGCACAAGCACTAGTCAATATACTTTTCATATATTAACTATGTAATGATAATCAAATGATAAATTTGGGACTTAGAATAGTCTAAGCTTTGTAGATGCAGAATGTAATGATAGTTCAATAGTACAAACACTATTTCTACAAGCAGAATTACCAATGGACATTGGTATCGCTGTTTTGATATTAATGACAATAGTTATATGATAATAAACATAGTATTATAAAAAAAATTTGACGAAGTGATTTTATATTACAGAAGAGTTTGTAAGCCAGCACGTAAACTAGAATTGGAACCAAAATATCCATACCTCCAGTAACTTGTTTCGCAAGGAAGTACTTAGCATTTTAATATTACATTGACGATGAATTGAAAGACACATGTATTCTTAACACATGTTTGTCATAGAAATTCTTACCTGCGGTTTGCACATGGAAACATGATTCAAATGCCTTAGCTAAATGTAGCTAAGTAAACCCCAGGGTACCTTGTAGGACCCCTTCGTCATCATACAAACAAACTGTCAGCACATCACCAAGAACATCATAATAATACAAACCTATGAATAACATGTAATCTCATTTAGAACTTAAGCATATCTGTAAATTGTAATCTTGCATACAATCATAAAAGATCTTTCGTTAAGGAGATTAGCATCCATTTAAATGAGAAATAGAAAATACAACTACATCATATTTTATTTATTTGACGTGTCATCGTTATTAATTATCCTAGTTAAGAATTTTAATTATTTATATGTTCCGCATTAACAACTTCGATAATTATTGCTATTTTAATTTTTTTTTTAAATTTTGGTATTTTTACGGGATGTTACATGTGGTATTAGAGCTCACATTCGAACTCTAGGCCTGAAAAGGTCCAAAGAACACGCAGCAGAAAATTTTATTACAACAGATATCTTACTAATTAAAATTTAAACTATTTGTGTTATACATAAATTGTTTTTAAGCTACAGGTATGGAAGGATCAGCTGAACACATAGAGGACATATTCTGACCCAACAGTCATAGCACGGGACAACATTATGAAGAAGAAGTCCATGGCGAATTAAATGAAAATTCATCAGAAT
Organism: Larix kaempferi; assembly: GCA_027924585.1. NCBI lineage: Eukaryota > Viridiplantae > Streptophyta > Pinopsida > Pinales > Pinaceae > Larix > Larix kaempferi. The sequence continues at coordinate 9,257,813 of BSBM01000076.1, forward strand.
TATTACATGCATTTCAAGAGTTAAAAGCAGAAATCAGATCTGTAAAACAAGACTGAGAAAATTCTAAAGGCACAGGAGGAACTTAATCAAGTACTGTTCGAACAGTTCCCAACTCATGAATATGATAGAGAAATTGAAAATAACCCAAGATTGAAGATTTACCTCATCGAGACAGGGGTAAGAAAATGAAAACTGATGATGCAAACAACATTTCAACATCATCAGAAGCTGCCCAAAACGAAATTATTCAAGTGATAGTATCGAAGGAGACTACAAACCTAAAAGAAAAAGTCACAAACAGTATGAACAGATTTCTGAGGATTTCAAGAAAATCAAACCCCCACCCTTCAATGGTGAAACTAAGAAAGGAGAGACAGCAAAAGCATGGCTATCCGGCATGAAGAAGTACTTCCAAATTTATGATTATTCAGAATCATTGAAGGCAAATATGGCAATATACAACTTGATAGGGAAAGCATATATTTGGTGGTAGGACATCAAAAGAGTAAAGGGCATCAAAGACAAGGATGCGAATTGGAGCACTTTTAAAAGATACTTCAAGAAAAAGTTCTTATCTGAACAATACTATGAAGAAAAATCCAAGGACTTCTATGATTTAAAGCTGGGGAGTATGAACATTAAAGAGATGAATAGTAAATTTCTGAATTTACTGAGGTATGTGCCATACCTCGTGGAAGAAAAAACGAAGATTTAGAGATACCTGAGTTGTCTACTTTTCAACATCAAGGACAAAATCGAGTATGACAATCCAAAGACCTTAGAAGAGGCCATGAGGAAAGCAACTTTCTATTATGACACTAATCGGAAAAGAGAAGGGATATCTAACTGGAAAAAGCATAAACCCAACAACTTTGAGCTGAAAAAGAAAAATTTCAGTTTTAGTGGAAATTTTGGTTTCGGCCAAAAGAAAAATTTTTAGAATCAAAATTTTCAAGGAAACAACCCCAGAAATAGTCAGCAGCAGAATTTTACAGCTCCTAGAAATACTTCCAATGCTACCATAACTAATGACCAAAAGGCACCTATCAAATGTTTTGAGTGTCAAGGTCCTCATTATGCATCAGAATGCCCCAGGAGGAAGTGGATAGCTAACAATATTCACTCCATACAGACTAAACCTACTGTTGGAGACTTGGCAAGGGAGATGCCCATAATTAATGTAGCACTAGACAACAGGTAAGCAGAACATCAAGTCTCTATGGTAGAGATTGAAGGTATGCTACAAAACCACCCTGTCATTATTTTGATTGATCCAGGTGCTAGCCTAAGTTATATATCACCATATGTTGTAGAAATTTTTAAATTGCAAACAGAAAAATTCAATAAATCCTGGTTAGTTAGACTAGCAACATGAACAAAAAGGAAGGTATCTGATTTTATTGAAAGTTGTGTTTTATCTATCAATCTGTTAAAGACACAAACCAAGTTGAATGTTTTACCTTTAGGATTCTATAATATCTTAATTGGAATGGACTGGTTAGAAGTCCATCATGTCATTCTGAATTGCTATGAGAAAAGTTTTACTTGTTTAAATGATGAAGGAAAAACAATAGAAGTAAAAGGTATTCCAAGAAAGACATCACTTAGACATATTTCAGCTATGCAAGTAAAGAGAGCAGATAGAAAAGGATGTCAAATGTTTGCAGTAAATGTGGTGAATGATGAGTTTATTACTAAATAGGACAAACTGAAACTAGAGGATATACCTGTCCTAAAAGATTTCAAAGATATTTTTTCCTGAGGAGATTCCAGGATTACCGCCTAAGAGAGATCTAGACTTTACCATCGTGTTAATACCGGGAGCAGTACCGAATTCTAAAGCTCCATATAGGATGAATATACTGGAATTAAATGAGTTGAAATCACAGTTGAAGGAACTGATTGATAAAAACTTTATAAGACCTAGCGTGTATCCGTGGGGAGCACCTGTTATATTTGTTAAAAAGAAAGATGGCACTTTAAGACTGTGCATAGATTATCGGCAGCTGAATAAGATGACAATCAAGAATCGATATCCGTTGCCCCGCATAGACGATCTATTTGATCAACTGCGTGGAGCAACGATATTTTCAAAGATTGATTTAAGGTCAAGATATCATCAAGTTCGTGTGAAGGATGATGATATTTTTAAAACAGCCTTTAGAACTTGATATGGACATTATGAGTTCGTAGTCATGCCATTTGGATTGACTAATGCTCCGGCTGTGTTTATGTGTTTAATGAACAATATTCTACACAAATACTTAGATAAGTTTGCTATTGTGTTCATAGACGACATTCTAGTGTATTCTAAAAGCAAAGAAGAGCATGACAAACATCTGCGTATTAGTTTACAAGTTCTGAGAGATCATCAACTATACGCTAAGTTTAGTAAGTGTGACTTTCACAAGGATAAAATTCAGTATTTAGGGCACATAATTTCCAAGGAAGGAATCTCAGTTGACCCTGATAAGATAAAAGCCATTAATGATTGGCCGGTTCCTAAGGATGTGTCGGATGTACAATCATTTATGGGTATTACTGAATATTATAGAAAATTTATAGAGGGTTTTTCAAAGATTGCAAACCCCATAACCTACTTACAGAAGAAAGGGAAGAAATTTGTGTGGGATCAGAAATGTTCAGACAGTTTTAAGAAGTTAAAAGAATTACTAACTACAACGCCTATTCTGAGGATTGCAGATCCTAACAAGGATTTTATAGTATGCACCGATGCGTGTAATGACGGACTCGGTGGAGTCCTAACACAAGAGGGACATGTTGTTGCATACGAGTCTAGAAAGCTGAAAATACATGAGAGGAACTACTCTACTTATGATTTAGAGTTATTAACAGTAATTCACTCTTTAAAAATGTGGCGTCACCCTCTTATTGGCAGAAAATTTACCTTGTTGACAGATAACATGGGACTGAAGTATTTATTAGATTAGACAAATTTGAACACTAGACAAGCTAGATGGTTAACTTTTATAAGTGAATATGATTTTGAAATTCAGCATATTAAAGGGAAAGAGAACAAGGTTGCTGATGCATTAAGTCGAAAAGCAAAGTTGAATTTTAATTCAGCCATCAGTACATACTCAACAGATTTTGAAAATCAAATCCTTGAAGGGAGTGAAACAGATGAGGAATACAAAAAATTACAAGAAAAGACAGCAAATAGCAATTTTGATAATTCTATGGCAGATTTCAGTTTAAAGGAAAATGGACTATTATTATACAAAAACAGATTGTATGTACCCAGTATACCAGAAGTAAAAATTTTGATTTTAAATGAGATGCACAAAAGCCATTACTCTGGTCATCCAGGTTATCAAAAAACCATCACTATGCTACTGAAAGAGTACTATTGGCACAGAATGAAGGATGAAGTAGAAGAATACATAGCTAAGTGTTTGGACTGTCAAAAGGTGAAGGTTGAGCATCAACATCTGGCTGGACTGTTGCATCCATTTCCTATACCTAGCTGGAAATGGGAAGTTATAAGCATAGATTTTATTACCGGACTACCCACAAATCAAAAACAAAATGACTCTATCATGGTGGTAGTGGATAAACTCAGCAAGGCATCACACTTTATACCTGTGAAGACTACTCATTAGGCTCCAGACATTGCAGAAATATTCATGAAATAGAATTTTCGATTACATGGGATACCAAAAGTGATAATTTCAAACCGTGATTCTAAGTTTACTGGAAACTTCTGGAGGTCTTTGTTTAAAGGGTTGAATACAACCTTAAACTTCAGTACAACATTTCATCCACAAGCGGATGGACAGACAGAAAGAGTGAATCAAGTATTGGAATACATGCTTAGGATGCATGTTAAGGATCAGCGTGGTAAGTGGGAAGACTACTTGCATTTAGCAGAATTTGCATATAATAACCATTATCATGCATCAACCAGGCTTAGCCCTTTTGAAATTCTTTATGGTAGAAAATGTGATACACCTGTTTCTTGGAATGACCCAGTAAATAGAGTTATTTTAGGACCTGAATTGTTGCAGGAATTAGAACTAATTGTGAAACAGGTACAAAGAAATCTTAAAGCTGCCCAAGATAGGAAAAAGAGTCAAGCAGATCTTAGAAGGACTCATAAAGAGTTCCAGGTTGGTGAACATGTTTTTCTTAAGGTAAGACCGAAAAAGAGTTCATTGAAATTGGGAAGCTGTGCCAAGTTGGCACCCAGGTATTGTGGTCCTTTTGAAATGTTTTCAAGGGTTAGACCAGTGGCATACGAACTGGCTTTGCCACCAAATTTCAAGATACATAATGTTTTTGATATATCATTTTTAAAGAAGTATGTACATGATGCTACTCATGTTGTAAATTGGAATTATGTACAGGTGGGACAAGATGGTGATTTTTAGGTGGAACCGGACTGTATCCTCAAAAGGAGGGAAACTCTACTCCGGAATCGCACCATTGGGCAGGTAAAGGTGCAATGGAAGCACCTTAGCTCAAAAGAGGCAACCTGGGAGTTGGAGAGTAGTATGCGGGAAGCATACCCAACTCTGTTTCAGGAACACTTAGAGAATGATTAAACAACATCGAGGACGATGTTGAGACTTAAGGGGGGTTGTATGTCACCTACCCAAATTTTGAGAATATTATTTTATTTGGAAAATACTTTATGTTAAATTATAATTACAAAGTTTTGTAATTATGACCAAGTTTGGTCAAGGATGATTGTAATTACTGATTATTATTATTTAATAAATTAAAATAGGAGACAAACACCCAAGGGAACTGTTAAATGAGTGTTCACTGACCCACTAGGAGGAATGGAAACTATTAGAAGGTATGGGACAAATGGAGGCATTGCACTTCACCACTAGCTGTTAGTTATGGGACAACTACCCCTAAATTTGTGGCATTATCCCACAGGTGGGTGGAAGAGAGCAGGCAACTCATTAATGACTAGTTAACCACTAAAAGGCTTAGGCGGCCTAGATAAGGCAATTCGAATTGGGAAGGAAGCCTACAATATTTTCTGCAGAAATATTCCTCAAGTGCATTAGGTGATGACTAAGAGATTCGAATAGGGGGGCTATGTGAGAGTGCAACTGTGAGTCTGCTTGTTATACTGAGAAGGAAAAACCAGAGGTGCTGGTGTAGATCTATTTGACTACCGAGTCTTGGTAACTTGACAATCTATATTCTACTGTAAGTTGATGTACTAAGGATTCTATAGAATCTTCCTCCTGGTGGTTTAGTGAACATGCTCGGGGGTCCTAATGCAAGTAACTTGGTTGTATTTAGGAATAGGTTGGGTGGAACAGGTTCCTTGGGCTGTTTGTTTCTCCTACAGTCAACCAGGTTCTATTGTTCTTACTTTTGTTTACAGTTAAATGTTTTTTGCATGGTAGAATTATTAATTACAGTTATATAGAAGAAACTATTAAATTGTTTGGTTTAAAGATGATTTGTTTTAAGAATGATTAAATTCTTTTCTGTATTTTTCCCATACTGTTATCTGTATAGTACTCTAGTACTGAAAAGAAAAATTAATAGAAATGATTGATAGGTAGAATGCGATTAGAATGAAAGGTTAAATATAGTAGTTTTTCTTGTTAAATTATGTCTTTTAATCATAAATAAAACGCAGGAAATAATACAGTATAATATAAACAGGTGTACAGTATTCATCATCTAATTCTTAAATAAAAATACATTTTATTTATGCAAAGGTTTATACTTTCCCTTTTAACTATCTATTTCAGATAGTAATCGCATGCATTTCAATATCATAAATTCCATATTTTCAAGTATTTATATTTTAAAAAAATAGCAGCTGCAAAAACTATGTTCTGTATAAGATTGTTATAAGTACACACATATTATTTCTTCACAAACTATCACATTGGATTTCAAATATTAAATACAAACTTCGTCCTTGTAAAATCAAAACCTTAGGATATCACAAAGTCTAGAATCTGTTTGTTTATTTTAGTACACAGTTCTTAAACTCCTCATCAAGCCATTCATGGCAAACTCTACACATTTCGACAACCATACCATCTCTTATATTTGTCGAGACTACTAACAAGACTTTAAGCATCACTTAGTAGAAAGCATGATTCAGTATCATTGTCTAACAATAGCTCACAACCTTGGCAAGAAAATATACACAATATCGAAATGTTCACATGTACGAGTTAAGGTCCATTTCGTGGGCTCAATTTCTTTGTACAAGCAAGGTCGCCAACGAAAAACTATAGGTAGGGTTTCATTCTTTGAAACAAAATAGAACCCTGTGGCAATAGCCATTTCAAAATTGTATAAGCAGACTTTATCTCATCACAATTCCAAAACATAATTATCAGCAATGATAACGAAGTACAGGAAACAACTATCTACAGTTATGCAAACCATAACTCTTGGCCAAAGAAAACTAACGTTGTTTGGCATCACAACAACAGTTATATAATTGTTTTCTCAACCATTATTTTAAACAAAATATTTCATTTGCAAACGAGCCATTGTCTTACAGAAAAAGGTGAACCCTCGGCTCTCAATTCACATTCAAAACTATAAATTAAACTTTAACAGAGTTTACATTTCGGACTGTTTCACAATTCCAACATTACACAGGGTCTATCCCTTATCAACCAGAGAACTAAAACGAGTTCAAAGTTCCACAAAACTACACAGGGTTTAACCCTTAACAAGTAGCAATACAAACATAAGAACAAAGTTCTTTTCAAATGACGCAGCTAGACATCATAGAGCTGAATAACAACGTAAAAAACTGAGGATTATCCTCTTTACGGCATGGAGCAAATTAAACAGTAAAGCTTAACACTCAGACATCACCCGATTCATGTCGAATATTTCCAACTCTCAGCACATAGTAATCACCAACAAAACCATACCAAGGCACCTTCGAGGTTTCAAGAACCACCAGAGCTTACCAGGAAGTGGATGCACTATCCCCATTTCCAAATCTTTTGCTTCGCAACCTCCTACAAAGTGGGTACCTGCCAAAACATAGTTCGTAGGGTTAAACCAAAAAACAAGAATATAAAGTTAAGCATCACAGTAGTGCATTCACTATCATAAAACACTTACCCTCAGAAACGAAGCTCCTGAACATTAACACACCACACCAACAAAATGACGAAGCATGATGGTACTTGACAACAACCACAAGCTAAACACAGAAGACCATTTTCACAAACTAGAGGATCGAACCCAGTTCAAATTACATTCAATACACTAACAGAAGAATCCCCATCACTAATTTGGCGTATTGTGGCTATAGTGCAAAGAGCTTAAGCCTGTAACTTGTAAAACTATCTCTCACAGGTCCAAGGTTCAAAACCGAGGAAGGAGTCCTCCTCACAGAACTCCACTAAACCCTACATGTTAGCAACCTGTCAGCCTCACAAATCGAACTCTAACGTGCAGACCAGGAAACTCTCCATCACTACATACAACGAGGTTTTAGGGTTTCTCTTTCAACGATCAAGATCTAGTGAGATCGACGAGCAAGAAGGTGCCAACCAGCTACATTGAAAGTCGAGAAATGATCACATTTATACCTCATTAATTGCAACAACCACGACGATGCCAACATTGCATGCCAAGGGACAACACCGTTTACAGCTCAGAGCAGAATCGATATGGTAACCATGCACAGCTAGGATTCAAAGTTGTATTATCAACCAAGTTTCACATGGGTGGATTACATGGTTTGACAACAGCACTTTCCACTATGGAGTTTGGTCGGGACCATTAATACTTGGATGGGACACTATCAACCTGCCAGTTCATACCAACAGCAAATTTAATACCCGTCCAATCCTTACCAACGATGATATTGTTTTCATAGGGTAATATCATACAATGTCAAAGTTTAGAATAAAAGTTAGGGTTGCACATTGTGGATCGTATCATTGCAATTTTAGATTCGTAGATCATATCATTATTAGACCCTAAGGTTTATGGTTAAGCACCGTGATAATATCACATGCTTTTGTAAAGTGTAAAATGCATAATTAAGGTAGAGTATTTATATTTCATTTCTATAATATATGCATAGTCATGTAGGTAGATTTAAGTTGTGATGATAATGTTAATTCATAGCATGAGTACCATATTTACAATAAAACCCATGTATTAAGCCATATATTGTAATGTTAATTAAACGATGGGTGTGCGACTTAGGATATTCTAAAGCTCTATTGATGAAAAATTATAATGATAGTTCAACAATATAAACACTATTTCTACAAGCTTGCTAATAGAATTACCAATGGATATTGGTATCACTATTTTGGCAATAATGACAATAGTATTATGATAATAAACGTAGCATTATAAAAACATTTGGACGATGTGAATTTATAACACTGAAGAGTTTTGTAAGTCAGTACATAAACTAGATTTGGAACCAAATATCCATACCGCCACTATTCTGTTTCGCAAAGAAGTACTTAGCATTTTATTATAACATTGACGATGAATTGAAAGACTCATGTACTCTTAACACATGGTTGTCGTAAAAATTCTTACCTGCGGTCTGCACATGGAAAACAGGATTCAAATGCCTTAGCTAAACATAGCTAAGTAAACCCCAGGGTACCTCATAGGACCCCTTCATCATCATACAAAAAAACTATCAGCACATCATCAAGAACATAATAATAATACAAACCTATGTACAGCATGTAATCGCATTTAGAACTTAAGAAGATCTAAAAATTGTATTATTGTGCATAATCATAAAAGATCTTTCGTTAAGGAGTTTAGCATCCATTTAAAACTGAAATAGCAATTGCACTATATCATATTTTTTTATTTTGAGAATGATGACGTGCCATCGTTATTGATTATCCTAGTTGAGAATTTAATTATTTTATATGTTCCGCATTAACAACTTCGATAATTATTGCTATTTTAAAAAAATTTAAATTTTGGTATTTTTTGGGATGTTACAATCCCTTAGGGTCTTTTCTCCTCGAAATTCTTCAAGGTTGTTTTCTCCTCGAAATGCCTCATGGTGGTCTTGAAATTTTCTAGGGTATGCTCATTCAATTGTTGAGGGTATGCTACTCAAAATGTCACAGGGTGGTATTGAAATTCCTCATGGTGGTCTCTGAAATTCCTCATGTTGGTCTCGAAATGCCCCACAATGGTCTTGAAATGCCTTAGGGTGTTTTCGAAATGATTCGGGGCATGCTCCTTGAAATTCCTCAGGGTTTTCTCAAAATTCCTCACAGTGATCTCGAAATGCCTCACGGTGTTGTCGAAATGCACCCTGAGGTTTTTTAAATGCTTTATGGCATGCTCCTTGAAATTCCTTAGGGTTTTCTCAAAATTCCTCACTGTGATCTCGAAATGCCTCACAGTGTTGTCAAAATGCACCCTGAGGTTTTTGAAATGCACCCTAAGGGTTTTCTCAAAATGCCTCACGATGTTGTGCCTTTGGTCTTCTCTCCTGCTCTACCAATGATTGCAATAATGAGGTTTAGATGGTAATGACCAGGAAGGCATCGGTTATCCTACAAGAACGAGTGAAGGTCATGTTTGTGGAGTGCTTTCTCGGGGGTGTTCAAACTAGGGCTTCAATGCAATGTGTTAAAATGTAATTTGTGTTAACATGTAAATTTTTAAATTGTCATTTGTGTTAAAATGTAACTTTTAAAATTTTCATTTGTGTTAAAATGTAAATTTCTAATAGTCTTTTGTGTTCAAATGCTTTTTTTCGCTCCTTCTATGTTTTTTATTGGTAGCCTCTGGTTCTATCTAGGTGAAGGAAAAATAATATCAAGGAGATTTCCAAGCTATATAGATCTAAAATTAGCCATTTCAACGAAATTATGGATTATGCCTCTTTTGGATTCATAAATTGTTATGACTTCAAGAAAATCCTAGAATATACCTCTTCCCATTTTAGAAGTATTTCTATTGACCTTGGGCCTATAAATTTGAATGTTTCCCATGCCGTACTTTAGAACATTGTACAAAATATTACAATTGTTGCTAAGTCACATAGATAACAAATCACAATAAATATAGCACCCATAAGCCATGGAATTAATATCATTTCCAATGTTAGTACTAAATTTGGAATGTTTTGATACATAACTTATGTATCGTTCACATTTTATTTTCCATCCCTTTCCTATAGTCATTCAATAATTGATCTAGTCTAGTGTATAGCTAGCAACAACTCACACATCAACCTAGCAACTTGGAACACGAGGCTATTGATGGTGATGCTAACGACATCGGTGTCAATAACAATCATCATCGTCATCATAAACACTATCATGATCATCATCATGATAATCATTGTCATCATTATCATCATCATCATCAAGAACATCATCATCATCATCATAAACATCATCGTCATCGTCAATAACCATCATCATCATCATAAATAACACCATCATAGTCGTCATCACTGATGATGATGATGATGATGATGATGATAATTAAATCATCATCATCGTAATCAACATGACCATCATCATAGCTTTCAACACTATCTATTTAGATTTAACTAGCCCCCTCATAGATAACCAATGAGACCACAATCCTAAAAATATTTTTTCTCTTTTTCCCATTGGGTAATAAGACTTACAAAGGTGTATCCTTTCAAACTTTTATAGTCACTTCTACTAAAGTCAGTTTCTACAAAAAAAATTGCATAGTATATGGAATCCTTGGGAGGCCATTAATCTGTTCTATCCTAGAGAGAGATCTCTCCATTTGAATGGGCTTGTCCTTCACTAGTGTGTTTCCCATCCAATTCCTTTGTAAATGGAATCATCACTATACCATGAATACATAGAATTGTTATGCACTTAATAATTATAATCTTGATTATTTTAAGGGCTGGATAATATAATTTGAATAGGAATAGACAGTGTCATTGCAAGGTTACTTGGTTTTATAGTGTCCAAGTACGGGATCATGGTCAATCCCTTCAAATTTGAGTTGATAGCTCAATTTCATCCCCCATGTAACATTACAAAGTGATGATCCACTTTTCTATTTTCTTATAAGAGATGAAGAATTTATCCTATGTTGGTCAAAGCTAATGAATCTCTCAATAAAATTGGAGGCACATAAATAAAACCAAAAGAGATAAGAAGATACTTCAAATCTCATTTAACTCAACAAAAGAAATGAGATTACGAAGGGAATTTTTTCCTTAGAGTGTATGTTTGGCCAAAATGAAGTGTTGAAACATCTAGATGAGCCTTCATCCCTTATCATGCAATAAATGGTGCAAGTGGAATTTTGTATAATCAAAATCCAAAATTCTCGAGTCAAGGTTCTATATTCATAAGGGTTCTACATTCGTTGGGGTGTTTGTATAGCTTTGCCCCATCCTTGAGTCTTGAAACCCTCCCATTTCATGAAGTCATGTGTATAGTCTAACAATATCAAATTTCAACGCATACTGGCAAAGTTTGAAGAAATTTCAACATTGTAGGATCGATGGACAACATTGGTGATGGAAAACATTGGTTATGGACATTACGTTAAGGAAGGAGGAGATTTGGGATATTTATAATGAAAAATAACTAGAATAAAATGATATGCATGAAACAAGGCCATATAAAAGACTTAAATGAGTTATGGATAGAAAAAATGTTGCAAAATATTAAAAAAAGATAGATAAAGATAAAGAAATCTGACTTTTAGTAACAAATGAATGTCACAAACAAGGTTGTCTTCAACATGTGGATAGGAATTTCATTGTAGATGCTAGAAGGAGTATAGAATGCATGAATAAAAATGGTTTTAGGGAATTCGTTTTGAATTCACTCCTTTCAATTGTTGTCATGTCAAAGAGTCATGCAATTAATCTGTTATTTGACATAAAAAATGTTCGGGCTATGTTCAAGAATGATATTTGTGTACAGGGTGCTCCCTTTTGGATTATGCAACGCACCAGCTACATTTAAATGAGCCGTGATTGGAATTTTTTCTATGATGGTTAATGACTGTATGGAAATTTTCATGGATGATTTTATCCCTTATGGTAGTAGCTTCGATGAGGCTTTGGAAAATCTGGAAAAGGTATTGAAACGCCGTGAACAGACTCAATTTTCCCTCAGCGCTGAAAAATGTCATATGATGATGAGTGAAGGCATAGTCCTTGGACAGTCTATATCTGCTGTAGGAATACAAGTGGACCCTACCAAAATAAAGGTAATTCTGAATATCCTCATTCCTGGAACGTAGAAGGAGGTATGTAGTTTTCTTGGGCATGCTGGTTACTATAGACATTTTATTGATAAAATTTCTAAGCTAGAATCTCCTTTATTTACCTTACTGATGAAAGATTCACAATTCAAATGGACAGATGCATTCCACACAATGTTGACAAAATTAAAGAAAAGATTATCTACAACACATATTCTGCGTAGGCCTAATTGGGCCTTACCTTTCCACATTTCTTCTGATGCCTCAGATACTGCTATTGGAGTTCTGCTGGGACAACAGGAAGGTCATAATCAGTATGTTATTTACTATATCAGTAAGAATATGGCTCCTATTGAACTCAATTACATAGTAACTGAGAAAGAATTCCTTTCTTCCATCTACGCAATCAACAAGTTCAGGCATTATATTACCAGGTATCCTACCTTTGTGCATTCTGACCACTCAACAATTAGATAATTAATGAATAAACCTATTACTAATGCCTGAGTGTCTAGGTGGTTGTTTCTATTACAATAATTTGATATCAGTATTGTTGATAGACCAAGAAAAGAGAATGTTGTTGCTGATTTGCTTTATCGACTAACCAATAATGTTGATAATTCAACAGTTGAGAATTATTTTTATGATGAAAATTTATTTGTAGTATCAGTGCACTCATCATGGTATGCAGACATTGCTAATTACATTGTTGTAGGGAATCTTCCATCTCATCTATCGAAAAGGGAAAGGAGAAGGATCGTACAACAGAGTGCTAGGTACTCCTGGATAGAAGGATACCTCTTTTACACAGGGTTGGATTTGGAAATTAGACGATGTGTAAGGGAAGATGAAATCCATAGTATCCTGAAGGCTTTTAATGATGATCCTTGTGGGGGGAATTTTGCTGATAAAAGGACTGGAGATAAGGTGTTAACAATGGGATAATTTTGGCCAACCCTGTTTCAGGATGCAAAGAAGTATGTGCAAGCCTGTGATAGCTGCTAAAGGATGGGTCATCCTAATAAGTTGGATGAAATTCTATTACAACCACAATTGGTGGTTGAACCTTTCGATAGGTGGGCCTTGGATTTTGTAGGACCCATCAACCCTCCAAAAAAAAAAATTATATCCTAGTTTGCGCAGATTATATGACCAAGTGGGTGGAGGACACACCCCTGGTAAGAGCCACTAATCAAGCTGTGGTATATTTATTGTATGAAGAAATATTCACTTGCTTTGGGGTGCCTAAGGAGATAGTTATAGATGGGTGACCACATTTTGTATCTCATAAAATTGAAGCCCTCTTCCGGAAATACCATATCCAACATAGAATAAATTCACCATATCATCCACAGGACAATGATCAAGTGGAAAGTGAAAATAAATTTATTGAACCTATTCTCACAAAGACTGTCAAGAGTCATCGAAGAGATTGGGTTGAAAGACTTCCTGAAGCACTATGGGCATATCAAACTACACGGCGTAACACCATAGGGTTCTCTCCTTATGAATTGGTATACGGGAAAAATGTTGTCTTCCATGTTGAATTCGATATTAAAACTTTGAGGACCGCTTTAGAAGCAAGCCTAAATTTAAAAGAATCCCAAAACGACCGGATGAATCAATTAAACGAGCTTGATTAGAAGCGTGTAGCTGCGGTACATCCGACTTTAGTAATTCAACAACAACACTCTAGGTGGCATGACAGGTTTATTAAAAATAATATGTTCCATGAAGGGGATTGGGCCTTACTCTACAATTCACGATTCAAAAGGGATTTTAAAGGGAATTAGCGCACCAGATGGTTGGGGACATACAAATTGGATGCAATGTTTGATAATGGGATTGTTCGATTGAACACAATCGACAAACAATAGATGTCACTACTTTCCAATGGTCATCGATTACAACTCTATCATAAGCCACTCTTGAAGGATGCATTTGCTTCCTGCGTCACTTCTGATTTAAACTGTCAATTGGTACAAGAGTAAGAGCCTCCTGTTGTTTCTTAAACTCTTTTCATCTTTTGTGCATTTTACGCGAGGAAGTTGTACATAAATATACTTGTTTGATTTTATTTTTGCTTTGATTTCATTAATTTTGATAGTTGCTTGATGATTTTTCTATGGTTCAGCTTGATTGGTTTGTTTATAGGAATGGTGTGTAGGAATAGATGCAAAGGACCCAGAAGAACAAGCGCAGTCGTAATGGGCCAATCAATTGCGGAAATTATGGGTGGTCCTCTGCAGTTGCTGAATAACTCTTTACAAGGAACGATGAAGGGAATTATGGATTTCTGTCAAGTCCATTGAAATTCATTCGGACGTTGCTAAATTTTGTTGTCATATGGAACACCTCCAATATTCCCACTTTTTTCTGAAACTCCGCCAACATATCTGCTGAAACTCCACTAAAATTTCAGTGAAAACTCGACCAACCTTTCCACTTTTTGTCGAAACTCCGCCAACCTTTCTGCTAAAACTCCGCTAAACTTTCGGCGAAAAATCGGCTAACCTTTCCACTTTTTTCTAAAACTCTGCCAACCTTTCCACTGAAACTTCGCTAAATGTTTGGTGAAGGATCCACCAATATTTCCACTTTATGTCGAAACTCCATCAATTTTCGGTTGAAACACTGGCAATTTCTCCGCTATCCGTTGAACCACCACCATTCTTTTCAATTTTCGTTTTGCATCAGTTATGAAATCCGTCGACTTTCCTCGCAACCAGTTAAACTATGTCTTGTAAAATTATCCGAGGAAGAATTTTGACAGAATTGGCAGTAATCTTACCTTGCTAGTTTTATAATCAGTGTTATTCCTGCTACCATTTTCCAAAAATAAAGTCGAGAATCTTCCAAGGCTTCCACTCACTAAAACAATTAATTCTGACATCGACACATTCAATCCTCTTATTGGGTAGAGGCCTACCTACTTTATGAATCCATGTGACGAGGGATGCCTTCATCAATCGATTTGAAAACAAAATCAGGCCAACTCGGAGTGTTGACAATCCATCATGGTAACACAAAGGTACAGATTCTAACCACAGGTATGACTAGGCGTAAATTGCTAAAGTAATCATGATTATAATATGTTTGCATATCCTTGTCAAAAATATCTAACCAATATTTCCAGTCAGAGGGACACATCACCACCCTCTCCTGTACTTATTGACCACCGTCATCTTTTCCAATCCAGGTAATAACGTTTTACACAAGCCTATTCCATAATTGCACCACCTTTCCAAAAATAGCCAGAGGAATCCCCACTATTCATTATTGTTTCTGCATGCTGCAACTCTGACATCCGAATTAGGAAATTATTTCCTACATTGTTTGAGATTGTTGAAGGAAGACATTATGGGGGTTTCACAGTCCGGCATGAACTTGAAACAATGCATTCTTTACGCCTTAATGAAGAAGTTTTCATAATTTTTGAAGAAGCGGGATGGAAGGCATATTTCGAGAAATTGTGTGAATTCGATGAAGGAATGGCATTACAGTTTTTCCAAAACCTGATAGGAGACCATTCAAAAGTTGGGGGGCTAAGGGTCGAGGTATCTGAGCATATTTTAGCAGATTGGACAAGATTTCTGAGGAACGGGAAGAGGTGGTTTGGCTGGAAGCTTCCCAGTCCAAATGAAAAATAATATTTCCTCGCAGCAGGAGAAAACATTCAAGCAAGGGGACGAGGAAAAACATTAGAAACTCTGCCTCTCCCATGGGACTAGGTTGCATTCTTCTTGAATAAATATATCACCTACGAAGGTAGGTACTGAGTCATCTATTCCTATGATTTTTTTTTCTCTCTCACTTGTGTCATGGCACATTAATTAATATGCCCTATTATCTTTTGAATACCCTGCAAAACATGGCACACTATGCACAAAGGTCCCAACACCCCCAAACATCTGTCGCTAACCATGGCCTCATTAAGTTGTTAATATTAAAATCCCTTGAGAAAAGACACCAATATTGGGGACAATTCGTTGTTGGGGATGTGGTAGACAATGTGGCCATGGAAGAAAGTGATAATGAAACTGAAGAGGAAGGCGAGCGGATCTTGTCACGTAGAGTTGGGGGGGGAGATAGGGAATCGAAAGGAGTAGGGAATGACCAAGAAAGGGATTTGAGGGAAGCTGTGACTGCATAAGACTTACAAAACATAAACCCCCAGGAGCCTATCAGGATACCATTCCAATAGATAGAATCCAATGTAGAAGAAATGAGGGAGGGGACTGAGAGCCAAACAAAAATAATTTAGGAGATTGAATCTTCTGTTGAACAAGGAGGAGCTATTGAATTGGGGGAAGAATCATCACAAAAGGATGATTTTCATTTTTCTGTCTCATAGAATGTTGAAATACTTTCGGAGGGTTCCACTCCCCTGTGCCACTAAGAAATAAGAGGAGATTGTGTACTCAAAATAAATTACCCATTCCATTGAAAAGAATAAGGACTCGAGCTGCTGTTGCAGCAGAGGAAGCACAAATGGCCGAGGAAGATATTGAGATCCCAATTCTAGAACCTCGATCACCCCCTAAAACAAAAGAACCAGGGAATAGCCTAACTTCAAATCTGAATTCTTTTGACCCATAAGAACCCGTTTCTCTCAGAAAATGACCTATTGAAACAGGAGGTGTATGCGCTCAAGGAGGAACTGCAAGGGCTGAAGGAAGTTCTAAAGAATCAGGAAATTCGTAGATTGATCACACTAACTGAAGTTGTTGATCAAATGGAAAGTCTACCCTCCATTTCAGAAAACTTGGAGCACGATGAGTTTATGTGCCTAGAATGTGGGGACATTTTTAATAATGAAGGATATAAGGTGAATCTTATGGAACTTTAGGCTTGGAGACTTGGATAATTGAGACAAGAAAAGAATGGGACAACACAAGCATAATCAATGGTGGATGATGAGCAGAATCAGAACATGGAAGTAATCACTTCAACCATGTATAATCAAGAATTGTTTGGTAAGGAAGCTGAGGATATTATTGCACAGGAAATATTGAACCTTTACCAAGGAATGCAAGAATCAAAGGAAACATTGCCTCAACAATTGAAGGTTGTTGAAGCACAAGAACCAACAATCCAAAAAGAAGCTGCTGAAACACAGAAATGCACAAAAGGAAGTTGTTGAGATCTTAGAACCAGTGACCCAAAAAGAGGATGATGAAACACAATAACCAGTATTCCCAAAAGAAGTTGTTGAAACACAAAAACTAGTGGCACAAGAGGAAATTGTTGATATCTCAGAACCAATGACCCAAAATGAGGATGTTGAAACACAAGAACCAGCGATCGAAAAAGAAGACACTCTAACACAAGAACCAGTGGCACAAGAATAAATTGTTGAAGTCTCAAAATTGATAGGTCAAGAAGAAGAAAATGTTGAAACACAAGAACCAACGGCACAAAAATAAATTGTTGGGGTATCAAAACTGGCAGGTCGAGAAGAATAAGTTGTTGAAACACAAGAATTAGCTACTCAAACTCAGAATTTAGCAACTCGGGACCAACCTCTACCCAAGTATAATGATGGTAAAGCAAATTTCCAGGAACCTTTGAATATTATTGAGTTGGACACAGAATATGAAAAGGACACAGAAGATGAAAATGATCAGGAGATGGAAAAGGAACTCTCTCTGCTGAAGCTTGAAATAAGTAAATGGAGATATCGTGCTACCTTGTGTGAGTAAGGGATGAATCCCCTGCCTTTACACATGAATTCCATTAAAGATCTTAGAGAGAGATGGGATGAAGAATTGACCTTCCAAGGGTTTCGCTGGGAAAAATTTCAATAGGAGATGAAGGAATTAAGAAAGTTTAAGGCCATGCAACAAGAGAAGGAGAAAATGTATAATTTAATTTAGGAACTATTAATTTGTAGGGCCCCATCATCATCTTATTCAATCTTCCTTTATGAACAATTGACTCTTTTTAAGATAAAATCCCTTAAGGAAGGGATCCCCCATCATTTTGTTACAACTCCTCATTTTTTGAATCCTTTTCTTAGAGTGATTTCCATGGACAAAATTTATTGTGTGAATTATATTTGCATGAGTTAGCATGTTTCATGGACCTTCGGTTCAATCCTGTAACTTATGTGGGGGATATACATCTAAGGGAATTCACTTCCTTCTTCACCAATCAGATGAATTGGTGGAGTGCTTCCCAAACCATTCAAAAGAATGAGGACAATTCTACTCTCTAGATCTGAGGGGAACCTCAATCCCCTGTTGATATTATTGAGAAACATAGGATATACCTCTCCTCTCCCCAAAAGGTCAAATAGATAGCAATACTTCTGGATGAGGTTATATCTACATGTCTCAAAACCATATCACAACACTAGATCCCTATGCATTAGAAGGCATCCAACACAGATGGGAAGCTTCTTCTGAGTTTATGAGAACAAGAGATCCTTACTTCCTTGAAAATTTTAAGTATGCTTTATCTCGAATTCCTGAGTATGTCAAGTGTATTCAGACATGTGGACCAAGATGGCTAGGATTAAGATTCAGATTCCCACTCATATGGTTTCCTAAGAAAGAGTACATGAATATATACAAGTTGACAAAAAAGGAAGAAAGGAAATGTTGGGCAGAGGTTGTTGCTTGCAAAGGGTATATAAACCATGGAGATAAGCTCGAATATTCCTTCAATCTCACTAACTTCCACAGGAAAAGTTTTGATTCAGATTAACTGGAGGTTGTTGCATGAGGACATGAAATGGGACAGTTGGGGGGAGATGTTGGGTGCCATAAATGACCCTTTTTCTCACTTCCATTGTAATCCTTTTTTCCTATTTTTCCTTATTATTATTACCATATTGTTATCTTTCCCAAGGAAAATCATGAACTTGAACATGTATAATTTATTATTATTGTGTTATATTAATGCCTAAATTCTGCCTGTGTTTATGGATTTTGTTCCTAATTGTGCTGACTTATGATGGATTGATGAAAGTGATTTAAGACTATAGGAAATTTGGGTGTATTAGCTTGTTGATACACGTGGATGAAGAAGCACTCAGCAAGCAACTACACCTTTTCAGGGCTTCAGTTTAGATTACTGCAAGGTAGCCCAAGTTATCCTCCCACGAGGTCAATTGAAACTCATTGGGCGTTGAATCAGTTCGAGTTGTAAGAGCATAAGTGTTCATGAAACAAATTTGATCCCAAATGTAATAAAGGTTGTAACTGTCTCTATTTTTGTGTATTGACTTAATAGCTTGAAGATATTCGATATTCACGGCTTCCCAAATTGTAAAGAACTTATTCGCCTTGTTGTAATATTTAAAGGAGGATAGGATGGGAAAAAAGGTTAGGCCTATTTTTTAAAAGAGTTTGTAACAAGAGTGGAAGAGATTTGTAATTGAACTTCACCTTATTAATGAAATCAGTAGCATTTTCCCGAGTCACTGTGTACTGATCTCTGGTAGCATTTAGAGGCATCTCTGTTAGAAGGAAAGGGCCCACCTTCTATCAGAGTTGCCTAATTAGTTATATATTTATTCCCTTTCCTTTGCTTGGTGTGGAATTGCAATTAGATTTCTCTTTCAGTTTGTTGAAATAGTTTGAATATTAAGTGTAGGATTCTTTAATTACAGTCCCTTTTGGTTTGCTGAAACAGTGTGAGCATTAAACATAGGATTTTCCATTCATAGCCTTTCTTGGTTTTTTGAAATAGTCGAATGTATAATGCATAGTTTCTATTTGCAAATGTTTTCTTGAGTATTGCGGTTACACCTATGTTCTATTGCTGCATTTGATCGTTATTTATTTATTTTCTATGAACTGTTGAAACTGGTAGATGGCATATGGATTTATAGAATGAGAAGATTGATTTCCTTTATGGTCGAGTATTGCAGATTGTGATGATGATTAGGATTTAACTTCTTGCAAAAGAAATTTATCTATTTTACTCTTGAATCAATCATTCCCAGAATTAATACCGTAGAAGGATTGTGAGATTTCTTAATCTTTGGAAGTCAAATTAGCATTTGAAGTTGGATTGAGCAGTGAGCAAAGCATAGGCTTAGTAATTAGCTAGATTGGGTAATTTCTAGTTGATTGATTAGTTACTACATGTTTATGCATATATTTTGCTTGATTACCTTTGAAATAACCAGACTTCCTTGGGTTGAAAATTTATGATTGAGCACTTTGTATATTAATTAATACGCAATTATAGTGACCAACAACGATGATGATGATGATGACAACGCCGATGATGTTGATTATGATGATGTTGACAATAAATATACTACTAACGATGACAATGATGATGATGATGGTGATGATGGTGATGGTGGTGGTGATGATGATTATGATGATAATGAAGATGATGACGACAAAAACGATGATGATGATGATGATGATGATGATGAAGATGAAGATGATGATAATGATGATGATGATGATGATGATGATGATGATGAAGATGATGATAATGATGATGATGATGATGATGTTAAATTTTCAGAATTTACTTCAATCTGATCTAGGATCTTAACTGAGAGAACAACATCTACAACAAATCTACAGCATATCAATCATGGACACAATAATGCAAGCACAAAAGAGACACAAAGTTTACTTGGGGAAAACCATAAAGGTGAAAAACCCCAATAACTTCCTCACAGATAGATGGAGCAATGATACAACCAAAATACAAGAGATAGTCTTCTCCTAGCAGCAGAGCCTCCTCCTCCACAAGTGCGCCACTCTCCACAGTGTGAGTGAGAGAATAGAATGTGTAAAATGAGAGAGACACACTCTTTATTTATACACTAACTTGACTTGACCTTTACTCAACTAGGTCGGCCTCAACTTAACCACTTAACATAATGCTGACTGGGCCGATCCCCACTAGGGTGATCTAATAACCCTTTGACCCACATGGCCAACCCCTAATAGGGTGGTCTAATAACCCTTTGACCCACATGACTTATACAGGTCCGACCCCAACAAGGTGGTCTAATAACCCATCAAGTATAAGTTATGACACTTACAATATAAATGACGACACTTCCATATAGAGGAATAATAACATCTCTATAGGAATACAAACACTTCCGTATAGAGGAATAATACCATCTCTATCGGAGTTCAAAATACATATATGAAATACATGGGTGAAATACATTCCAAAGTTACATATACATCAACAGATGATGATGAAGATGCCGACAGTAAGGATGATGATGATGACAATGACGACAACGGAGACGACGACGACGACGATGATGATGCCAACAGCGGTGATGATGATGACGACGATGATGAGGAGGAGGAGGAGGAGGAAGAGGAGGAGGAGGAGGAGGAGGAGGAGGAGGAAGAGGAGGAGGAGGAGTAGGAGGAGGATGATGATGATGATGATGATGATGATGACAACGATGATGATGATGATGATGATGATGATGATGATGATGATGAAGATGATGATGATGATGAAGACAATGATGATGAATATGATGATAATGATGATGATGATGATGATGATTATGATGAAAACGTCGATGATGATGATGACAATGACGACGATGGCGAGGACGACGATGATGATGATGATGATGAGGATGAGGATGATTATGTAACATATGAAATAAAAAATGACATAACTAAATAATTTAAACATAATACATTATACAAAAATATATACTCACATATGTCCTACATTCCAACATCATTATAATGTAATTAATATTCTTCTTCATCTGTATCATCATCTGGTTCAAAATCGCTATTGTTGAAAGGACTGATCATATCAGCATCATCATCAATGTCATTTTCGGTTATATATTCATCATCAATATCATCACTGACTACATCATTGTCTGCTACATCATTTGGATGATCAACTTCTTGATCGGATTCTGTTAGTTTTTCATCATTTAATTCAATATGATCTAGGATATTAACTGAGAGAACAACATGTACATCATATCAAACACAAGAGACACGAGACACAAAGCATTTCATAGAGGAAAACCATAAAGGTGAAAAACCCCGCAACTTCCTCAAAGATAGAATAAGCACCAACACAAAGATCACAAATATGAAACCCCCAAAGATAGATGTCTCTAGCAGCTACTCCTCCTCCACTTGTGTGCACTCCTCTCTCTCAACTATGCGAGTTGGATGAATGAGTGAATGAGCAAATAAAGTGGTGCAACCACTCTATTTATACTTTAACTTGACCTGCCTTTTACCCTAACTGGGCCGACTCCTTAAGGGAGTCTAATAACCCTTTAATTCATACAGGGCCGACCCCTATAAGGTGGTCTAATAACTCATTAAATATAATTTACAACACTTACAATATAACTTGCGACACTTGTAAATACAAATGACGACACTTTTGATCGGAGGAATAAGACATCTCCGTCGGGGATACAATAAAGTACAAATGTAATACATATAATATACAAGTGAATATCTTCCGAAGTTACAAATACATCAACAAATTCTTCATCCGACACATCTATGTCGGCGTCCAATTGCTCCTGATCTGCATCACCTTCTTCTTAAACATTGTCTTCTTCCTCTGCATTATACTTGATCGACCTTCCTCTTGGATCATATCTAACAATGTATCACCAACCTGCTTTACCTGGCACCTTTAAGTAAAACACCTGCTCACATTGACTTGGAAGAACATAAGGATCTGTACTTGGTTCAAGTGCCCTTTTATTAACCATGGTAAATCCATTGGCACGCTCAATAACAGTTCTTTTGGGATCACATTCATTCATTCGTATCCTGGACCATTTGACCTCAAACAAAACTATTTTAAATAAATTAAAGTCACACGCAATTATATCTTCCAAATAACCATAGTACCTATTTTTAGATACTTATGGATGCTTTTCACTTCTAGAGGAAACATTAGTGACTTGAAAAACTACAGTTATCTCACAATCGAATGTTTTCTTCTTGTCATCCAACTTTTTTATGCGAAATTTATGACCATTGCACCACATAGCCCCATGGTGTATCAACTGCATCATGCCCGACTCAGTAAATAAATGTATAAGAAGAAATCAATGAAACAAATACATTGATATAATGGGGAACAACGAAAAAAATGAGCAGGGTAAATATACTTTTGCTTTTATCTTTTAAACCACATGCTAAATCAATTTCCCTTTGTGTAAGTTCATCGGGATATTCTTCTTGATAACGATGCACTGTTTTGATCAATTTACTAACCCCTTCCCATGATAAGGTACCATAGAATTTTGTACGTTGTTCTATCCATTCCTCCATCCAATCAAGATTGTTTGCAATGTATAAATTCTATGTATCCACACGCGACCAACTATATGAAAAAATAACAATTAAGAATTGTAAATTAGCTATCATTAAAGGAAATTAAGTTTACCTTAAAATACTAATGGAATAATAAAAATTACATGAGTATTATATATATATATATATATATGAAATTGGAAAATTAATTGTATAATAAATTAAATCTACACCATTCAATTACCTTTCACTTTCCTCATTCTATCTTCCCCTAACAGGACCTCCCCTTCAAATTTGTTAATGGAGTTGATATGCCAAATGCGAGGCAAATTGATATTTTTTGCCAAATTTGGAAGATACTGACTAATGTACACCATGGATTGATATGCCATATATCTGTGCACCATAGAACTCTAAGGACATGCTCTTTTTCTAACAAAATACTTCAATGACTTCAAATGCCTTTCCACCATCCACATTGACCTTGAGTTTACAGGTCTACACAACTCAATCTCCTCAACTTGGTGTATGAGATAGTGTTATTGTGCATTGAAAAACTCTGTAGGTAAATGCTTCTTCATTTCACACATTATATGAGGAATTTATCTCTTCCAATACCTAATATCTTCTTTATGGAATTCTTTAGACGAAAGGAACCTACAAAAGATGCAAGAAAATAACAGTGATCAACCAAATTGAGGCATATATAATAAAGTTCCAAGCTGTAAAACACAATATGACAATAAGCTATGAAACAAAGAGAACAAACATTTTCATGCATATAAATTGTTACTTACCTCATGTATTTACCAAGATCATATATAACTTGTTTTATGTTGTCGTCAAAGCTATATGGGATAGATATAGGTATAACATACTGTAGCAAAAAGAAAATCATTATTTAATGTTTCCAAATCAGAGAGAACAATTACTAAAAATATGTACTAAATGGAAATTATATATGTAAATAATTACCTTAATGAATGTATGCCAGTCATGAGTTTTAACATCGCCAAAATCACCTTTTTTCATTAAGATATTTTGTATGTTCAACGAAAACCCCGTCAGAAACCTTATTTTCTGAATGACCTCTTTTATAGCATTGCTTTGTTGCTCTGTCAATAACCATGGAAGACCAATAATTCATTCCCCATCTCTGGCATTGGAAATAATTACACTTTGCAATGCGTGATTGACTTTTGCAATGTCACTACAAATTTTTCCAATTTTATCTTTGTCATACCTTCCATCTAATATCCGCCATATCATTTATGTTACATTCTTCCTGATATCCATTGTATCGAACAAATGAGCTATTTGTAGGTGCTCATAGTAAGGAAACCTACTGAATTGTATGGGATAACTCTTCATTCCTTGTGGAATCCCATTGATGCCTTAAATACATTCATTAAACATAAACGAAAACACATTAACAATAATTCATGACACCCATGGTAGAAAAAATTCAGTAAAAATATAAAAATCATAATATTACATGTTTATATATGCTACATATACAATTTTCATACCTCGACGATTTCTATTATATTCCAACTTCCATAGGTGAGGTGTCATTCTTTGTGGTTTCTTTCCATTCTCTTCTTTACCATTGAATTTTGTTTTCTCAGTAGTTCGATACCTATGGTTCTTAGGGAAGAAGTGCATGTACTCATCAAACACCTCCTTTGCTAAAATTCTTGAACAACAACATTTTATTCTAGGACCACATAATGGACATACAAATTTTCCCTTTGTTTGAAGACCTACAATATATATGTATTATTGTTATAGCATCAAAAGATTATTAATTTAAAAAAAAATGCATGATATTTACCTTAAAAACAAATAATTTTAACGACGTGCAATAGAAAGTTACATACCAAAAAAATGTGTTAACCCGGGAGCAGCATGAATTGTCCATGCAAGTATTCCATGGAACTGAAATTGTTTCTTCCCTATTGGTCTGGAGATGTTATACATAGTGATGCCAGCCCATAACTTCAATATCTCATCGATAAGAGGCTCAATATATACATTCATATATTTAACTTGGTACTTACCTAATTGATCATTCAACATACAATATTGCGATTTAGTTATGTGTCCCAATATATAAAAGGTGTTCTCATGCAACAATTAAACAAATAAATTAATGAAATAATATAATTGCTTTCAAAAGCATACCTGGAATAATCATTGCCAACATTGTGTGATCTCTCTTTATCATCATCCAAGGAGGAATGTTATTGTTTATGACGAAAACAGGGCCACATTGAGTAAGTAGAACAAGTCTAACCAAATTGATTGAAACCATCAGCTTCCAATGAAATCCTAACATTGCGAGGTTCATCTTTAAAAATTGGACATTTTTCTCTAATGTTCTTCAATGCACAACCATCTGCAGGAATTCGAAGAACACCATCTTCACTTATGTTCTTTGCATGGTAATCCATAAAATGTGCTATACTTTGGAACCTGAATATTCGTTAAAAACATGGAATTATGAGAATATAACGAAGAACTTTGCAAGGCACCTTTTTTGTTACTTGATCAATTCGATATGATCTACTAATTTCACATTGTGGGAATTTGATTTTTGATGCATACTATCCATAATATATAATATGATCATTAGGACATGCATCAATAGTTTGATACTCCATTCCAATTTCTTTCATAATCAAGAATACCTCTCGACATGTGCGTGGTAAATTATTTGAAGGTGATAATAGAAATTCACCCAACAATCTGCAACATTGACAAAAAAAAATGAATTGTAAACAACATAAGTCATAAATATTGCATATCCCTAATTTATGAATTAATTAACACTAATAATAGAGGAAAATAGTCAACTTTACATACCTTAGGAGCTATGTGAAACAAGTCTTTGATAAACCATTCAAAACCTTCAAGTTCACCAACAACAATATAACAGATAGAATATCATGGAGGTTGTCCTCATCCAATGGATCAAATGTGTCTTGGAGAAATCTATTTATCTCATCTTCGCCATTTGTATCAATAACATCATCTTCGTCCATAGGATCATTAAGAAATCGATCTTTAATATCTTGATCTCCATGTTCCTCACCTTGTGAACTAGTATTTGTAGTATTATGTGGCAAATAGCTCTATAGCGGTCTACATTTAAGGGGAATTGTCTTTATATTTACAAGTAATGTAATAACATTAGTGTATAATATACAACACATATATTTAAAATGATAAAAAACTTGTGAATGCATGATCAATACTATTACAAGAAGTATATGATGTAATGAATAACATCTTATCAAGGGATGATATTCATACCCCCCTTCAGCATGCCCCTTCTCCTTACAATTTTTTTCAGTTGTTGTTCTTAAAATTATTCTCGTTCGCAAACCTCTGCAATCATTGCAAGGGAAATAACGCTTTCCATCACCCCTCGCCTCCAATGTTGCCTCAAACTCAGCATACCTCTTATTATTTTCTTCCCAAGTATATTTATTTGAAATTCTAATAGCCTATCAAAACAAAAAAACTCAATCAATATATAAGTAAATTGAATAGAGTATATATATATATATTAAAGGAGATAGAAAATTAAAGGACATGACATAGAAAGTGAAAAATCTAATTAGTAAATGTCCCTCCATATATATGGTATTTAAAAATAGATCATGTATCTATCAAATTCTAATCAACAAATCTATATAAGAATTAGTATTGAGGAGAAAATGAATAGTCGACTCACTTTATGTATGACCCTACACATTAAAGGAAGCAAAGAATTTAGAAATACTAACATGGAAACCGAAGGATATCAAAAATTCGATGTGTTAAACCAGTACCAGACTCTTGAAATCACGGAACGAACAATCAACAGGAAAATTGTTGCAACTATAGCAAATAATTTGTGGAAATAGTACTTAAAAACATGTGTTTATAGATCAATGAGCGTTGCGGTTCCGACGAAAATGCACAACGATCAAATTTCAAAAATAACAAAAATTCAATGACCGTTATTGTGATAACCGTTGACGTTGCATGTGTAAATTTTATCATCACTATAGATACGATCTCATGTATGTCGCTATAGCGACGAATATTCGTTGCTATAGATATAGTAAGTTACTTTTGTTGCTATAGAGACGATTATCGGGGGCCAGAACATTTTTTTTCAAAATTTGTATCTATTTATCCATGAAAGTTTCGATTTTAATTTATTTGTGGCAATATTTCATGGAACTTTTGAGCCATATGTACTAGTGAGTATTTGGACAAGTTTGTTCTTGTACTTATAGATGACATTCTTATTTACTCTAAGAATGAAGAAGAGAATTATGTTCATTTGAGAATGGGTTTGCAATTGCTAACGAAGCATACGTTGTGTGGAAAGCTAAGCAAATGCGACTTTTACAAAAATATAATTCATTATTTGGGTCACATTATTTCTGAGAAAGGAATATCGGTGGATCCTGATAAGATTGAAGCCATCATGAATTGGCCAACTCTAAGAAACATGACAGATGTGAGATGTTTTATGGGTCTTGTTGGTTACTACAAGAGGTTCATGGAAGGATCGATTAACTGATTGTGTCTTAAGTTAACTAATTTTAGGATCAGTTTAGTTGAGTTTGGGTCTTCGGGAGCACTCCAGTGGTGACAATTCCTATGCTAGACCATCTAAGACTCGAATTCTCTTGTGTGATTCGATTTCTCTCCATTGTAACGTAATGTTTTACTATACTGATTATTGGATCATATGACATTATTTTGTTCCTATCTGATTTCTCATGTATGATTAATTGTCTGCTCTTTTTTACTGCAATTTTCACCGTAACTCAATTTCTCTGCTCATTCTTTCTCTATGAGGTATACTCAGCACCATGATCTGTTGTGATTTAGAATTTCACATGGTATTAGAGCTCAGTGAGAGTAGGTTGAGCAGTTTCTTTCAGTAGTGCACTAGAAGCCTTTGGATTTCCACAGCAAATCCTGGTGTCATTGCATTGAATTCATTGGAGAAATTATTTGAGGTCTAGAAAGGTGGGAAGGATCCGGAAAAATGTGCCTATTGTCCTAAAGCAATGGTCAGTAGTAGTCTATCTCCAAAATTGAGAGTTTTTTGCAGGTTATCGAAATTTTTTCATTGCAACAATAGTAGTAGTACCACCTTGTATTCGATCCATCAGTTCTAATGGAGAATTCTAACTCTCCTTTCTCTCCCGGGATCTTGGAACCCTTAAATTACCTTGATTGGAGGGATGATATGCAGATGGTATTGCGCAACAAGTCATTGTACATCATAACAATGGGAAAGGAGTTCGAACCTCAAGAAGTTGTGGAGAAGGAAAAGTATCTGAATAGATTGGATGAAGCATTCAGTTTCATGTTTATTCATATTTCCAGAGATATACTCTTCCACCTCGATGGATTGAAGACTCCAAGAGAGTTATGGTTGAAGTTAGAGACCCTCTTTGACAAACAAGATGAGCTAAGGGGACATATTCTGGAGAATGATTTGATTTCTCTTCAACTGATCAGTTTCAAGACCATCCAACAATTCTTTTCAAAATACAAATCTATGGTCATGCAATGCAAGCAGTGTGGCATTGGAAAGAAGGATTAGCAGTTGGTGCTATCCATTCTGAGCAAGCTAGGTCCTGATTTCTCCATATTTGTCTCTACCTTCCATTTAGGGAGAATGTAAATTCTTGGTTGGAAGAAGCCATCCTTGGCTGTTTTCATTGAATCTCTAATCCAAGAACAAGACAAATTGATCCAGATGGGCGCCTTGAAGACCTCCAAAAATCAAGCTCTTGTGGTTGGAGAAGAAAAAAGTGTGAATGGAAAGGGGAAGCAAAAGGGAAAGGAGAAGAGTCAAGCTGAACCCAAGCAGAATTCCAAGTCAAGTCCATCAAAAGGATCCTCCAGCTCTA
Organism: Larix kaempferi; assembly: GCA_027924585.1. Lineage (NCBI taxonomy): Eukaryota > Viridiplantae > Streptophyta > Pinopsida > Pinales > Pinaceae > Larix > Larix kaempferi. The sequence goes on from BSBM01000076.1 coordinate 9,287,187, forward strand.
AGAAGAAAAAACAAAAGAGATTTGAGAATGTTAGGATATTCCTATACTCCATCCTAGTCCCACCAGTATTTTGATCATTTACATTTTCAGTCATGCATGCACCTTTAGGGTTTGCATGCATTCTAGGGTTTGTATGTATTTTGCATGCATCCCAGTCATCAGTCCAACACCTAGCCCTCAGTTAGCCAGCCCCCAGGAGCTTCTCACTATTCCGTTTTAGCCCTCCTGTTGCTTAATGCGTCCTTCTTCCTTGATTTTAGGGAGCAACTCGCCCTTCTTCACCTACCAGTCTAGTTGTCACTCAGTTACAGTCAGTTACAGTCAGTTACTCTCAGTTACACTTAGTTACACTCAGTTACACCTACCAGAGTTAGTTTGACCGATGGTTGATAGTTACTTGAGCATTTATGACTCCACTGATGATGATGAAGACTTCCAGTTGTGCTACGATGATCATGAGGACACCTAGTTGTGCTCCAATGACACTTTATTGATCTTATGATCACTCTGAGAAGCTAATTCGAATTTCCACCTTAGACATTCGAATCTTCTCTACCATTGTACTATTTATTTGTCCATATTGTGATTAATTAACTAGTGTGTGTGAAGTATTATTGCTTCTATCCGAGTTCTACTGTACCATATTATTTTGTTGCTCATTATACTGTATTGTTCACTCTTCTTCTATTTTCATGCTTAATCATAATTAATCTTGTGAGGTATACATCATCTCTTAGATCTGCTGTGAGTATTTTCACATGGTATCAGAGCATGTTGATAGTATTGTTTATCTCCATTCTTGAGAGTTTTTTGCAGGTTATTACCAAGATTTCGAGTGCAGTAGTTGCAGTAGTTTCTGCATTTTTGTAGCAATAGCAATTGCAGTTATTCTATATTGTTTTTGCAGGTCCTCTACAGCTTCCATGTATTCAGAAGAAATCTATCCTCCTCCATTCAACTATGATCCTCTTTCTCCATTCAACTATGATGAATGGAAACCAAAGATGATAGCACATTTGAAGAGAAATGGTCTCTTTGATTATTGTTTTGAGAGAGAGTTCGAATCCTCTAAAGAAAATATTGACTGGTTAAATAATGGTGACAGAGCCATGGGAAACATGATGCTTGCTATGTCTCGATGCTTGGTACATCAATTCATTGATGATGTTGAATCTCCAAAAGAGATATGGGCCTACCTGGATGAAATATTGGCAGACAGAATGAAGGGATTGGTCCAAACCCTTTCGAGAACAAGAAAAGTGATGCATTCGCTCCCCTTGATGGTATCTCAGATCATGCACCCGTATCATCTCATATTGAAGTTGTTGACAAAGAAATTGCAGATTCTCCACTCATGCTCAAAATTTATTCTCTTTCTATGCCAGCTCACACTCTAGATATTGCAAAAGGTCTTAAATCCTCTCCTGCACCAAATTCTGTTGGTTTGCATCATGATCACATGATTATTTCAGAGGTCAAAACAACTACTGAAGGTAATGCATTCGCTCCTCTCCAGCTATCTCCTCTTTTATACTACTATATGATCATAAATTCATGCTTTCAGAAGGTTATTGAAGATTATGGCCATTTCCATTCGCTTGGGATAAATTCTCATGCAATTATTGGTTTTGATCTCACCTCTCATGGTTCAAAGGAGATCTCAAGAAACCATGATTCAATTCTTGGATCTAATTTGGATTCTAAGCAATTACTGCTTGGGATAATTTCTCATGCATATGATAGTTTTGATCTCACCCCTGCAGGTTCAAAGGAGATCTCAAGAAACTGTTTTTTAAGTCTTAAATCTGATTTTGATTTCAAGCAAACATGTAATAGTTATTTTTGGCATAATCTCACCCATGGTGGTTCGAAGGAGAAGACAAAAGACTATATGAACTTACACATATTTGATCCTACCTCAGCTGATTCGAATCACAGGTTCAAGGATCATTCTCATACTGTTGGATTTGTTCTCATCACATTCGATCTGAAGAGAAAGTACAAGCACATGCTTTTTGAGCATGATCCACTTCTTCCCAAGAAGAAGATACCTCCAGACATATGACCATGCATCACACCTGCTTGAGTTTGGAGCATTTATTTTTATGTGTGCCTTACAGTCTATTTTTTGAGGAGGGGGTATGTTTCCCATGAAATTTTCCCACTTCCTTGGTTTATTGATTGTTATTATTCATTGTATTGGGTGACCTTTGGCCTTAGTTACCAGGGCCCAAGATGGATTAAGGGGGGGTGTTAGGATATTCCTATACTCCATCCTAGTCCCACCAGTATTTTGATCATTTACATTTTCAGTCATGCATGCACCTTTAGGGTTTGCATGCATTCTAGGGTTTGCATGCATCCCATTCATCAGTCCAGCACCTAGCCCTCAGTTAGCCATCCCCCAGGAGCTTCTCACTATTCATTTTTATCCCTCCAGTTGCTTAATGCACCCTTCTTCCTTGATTTTAGGGAGAAACTCGCTCTTCTTCACCTACTAGTCCATTTGTCACTCAGTTACACTCAATTACACTCAGTTACACTTAGTTACAGTCAGTTACAGTCAGTTACAGTCAGTTACACTTAGTTACACTCAGTTACACCTACCAAAGTTAGTTTGACTGATGGTTGACAGTTACTTGAGCATTGATGACTCCACTAATGATGATGAAGACTTCCAGTTGTGCTCCGATGATCATGAGGACACCTAGTTGTGCTCCGATGACACTCTATTGATCTTATGATCACTCTAAGAGGCTAATTCGAATTGCCACCTTAGGCATTCGGATCCTCTCTACCATTGTACTATTTATTTGTCCATATTGTGATTAATTAACTAGTGTGTTTTCTTCTATCCGAGTTCTACTGTACCATATTATTTTGTTGCTCATTATACTGTATTGTTCATTCTTCTTCTATTTTCCTGCTTAATCATAATTACTCTTGTGAGGTACACATCATCTCTTAGATCTGCTGTAAGGATTTTCACAAGTACAAGCACATGCTTTTTGAGCATGATCCACTTCTTCCCAAGAAGAAGATACCTCCATACATATGACCAAGCATCACACTTGCTTGAGTTTGGATCATTTATTTTTATGTGTGCCTTACAGTCTGTTGTTTGAGGAGGGGGTATGTTTCCCATGAAATTTTCCCACTTCCTTGGTTTATTGATTGTTATTGTTCATTGTATTGGGTGACCTTTGGTCTTAGTTACCAAGGCCCAGGATGGATGAAGGTGGGGTGTTAGGATATTCCTATACTCCATCCTAGTCCCACCAGTATTTTGATCATTTACATTTTCAGTCATGCATGCACTTTTAGGGTTTGCATGCATTCTAGGGTTTGCATGCATTTTGCATGCATCCCTGTAATGTCCCCATTCAAATAAGTGCATAGTAAGACAATCCCATCAATCCTACTAGTTTCCTAGGTTGGATGGGCACATGTGGGATGGTAATAAGGAAGCTAATAAATAATATTTAGATATTAGAGGGGTTCAAGAATTTAATAAATATGGTGAATAAATAAATTCAAGATAAATTCTAAGTGGCAAGTGGTTTTGGAGACATATGGAGGTGGTGGGACCCACACTAGCTTGATTTTTCATAATGCATGGTATCTCTCTTTTGCAAATTCGAATTAATGGGAATGTGAACACTCTTGGGTGAGTTGGTAAGTCATAACACATGTCATTGAGCATATTAGGTCGAATTGGGAAGGATTGGTAACCTCCATGGAAGATAAAGAGTCAAAGTAGAAGTTTGTGGACACTTGGGCTAGATTCCCTAGCCCCTATGACACCAATGATGGAGCATCTATGACAACTATGACAAATTGCAGACCTGACCTCTGACATCTGACCACTATGACATGTCAGCACCAAAAATAGGCTCAAGGAAGGAGAATTTGGGAGTTGGAGAAGCCAAAGAGACTCAAAATCGAACTTGGGAGAAGATGGAAGGTTGGAACTAGGAGACAAGTGGCAAATGTGGAATATTTCCTAAATGGAAATCTATTGAATCTATTGAGAGGATTTAGACCCTTAGAAGGCTAATGTTGGTTATAAAATGTAGAAATGAAGAATGAGAATGGCTTTTTGATGATTTGAGAAAAATTGCATTTGTGAAGAGAGAGCTAGTGGATGACTAGTTTCTTGCCTTAGCCAATTTTGAGGGTGAAAGATTCCCATCCAAGTTGGTGTTTGGAGAGGCCAATCAGGTCTTTCATGGTGCTTTAATGGAGTTTGTATTTGCAGGTAGCAGCTACAGGAATTTTCATGGTTTGTTTTAGTGCAGCACTTTCTCTCCACCGTTTCCAGTTTTGAAGGCATATTCATGCTCCTTGAGGGAGGGCGTTTTTGGTGAGCACTTGTGCTTATTGAGAGAGCTTCTCATTATATATTTCTGATTGTAATAGATTCATATCCTCTGTTATTAATAATCAGAAAGTATCAGGTCTAAATACCCACTATTTGTATGCAAAACTATTGATTAATGAGCAAACAATGTCCATTTCCCCAATGCATTGATGTATGACACTATAATGTTGATTATTTCGAATGGATGGATGATTCTCTGATATATTTGTGATCAATATACTGCCATGGATGTCTTCTACAAGTTTCATGTACTTTACTTGAGCATTTGAAGCATTTTTACTCAGTTTAGTTGTATTGGGAGGTGAAATAGTGCCATTTCCCCAAGGGTCGAATTGGGGGTTTTTGCTGTTGAATGTGAGAGAGTTAGAACAGTAGTAAAAATCAATTAATGGTGCATATGAGACCTTAATCACATAATTAACACATTATATACCTCTTTTCATAAATTTGTGGGAGTTTGGAGGCATTTGGAAGGCCATTTTCAGTGTTACCTGGGGGGGATTTGATGCACAAATTACTAGTCAAAATTACCTATATTGATCAGAATACAAATCAAGTTTGCAGCAGTATTTGGAGGGCCATAAAACATCCCTGAACCTGATATTCAAGTCTAAATACCATTCATACACTCCTACAGAAGTTTGGGAGCATTTGGGTTGATTTGGAGGTCAAAACAGGTAAACTAGTCAAAGGTCGAAACTGGGGAAAAAGTAGAAAAATTGGCATTTTAATAGAATTTTGAAAAAGGGTCATTACAAGTGGTATCAGAGCATGGTCTTGGCACCTGATGGTATTAACAAGAATCCAAACAAATAAAACACCACCCTTTGAATCAGTAGTTGAAGAAGTTTTGGTTGAAGAAGAGATAGTAGCAGAAAAAGAGTTTTTTTCTAAAACAATGGGTAGAGAGGAGGAGGAAAAATTAAGACATAAGGAGGAATTTATTGAAGCCTTAAAACCATGTTTTGAAGGAATTACCATGGTTATGCTAGATATGAATAAACAAATGATGAAAGGTTTCAAATTTTTGGGTAGCCAACTTTCAGGCAAAGGGATGATAGGAGATAATAGTGGTTCACACTCAGGGGAAAAGATGAAAGGGAATGAGCATATTTTCTCAAGTACAGGACCTCATAATAGACCTGATGAATTTCAAAGCACACAAAGGCATACTGCACCTAAATTTCTCACACCCAAAGAAGAGCCCAATCTTGAATTGGATTACAAGAAACTAGTAAATGATTGGAACGATTTGAATGAAGAGTGTAAAAGAGGTGTACCACTTAGTGACTACATTGATGCTATGCAAAAGATTAAAATGAAGGGAGACAATAGGAGTCCATTCCAAAACAAAGAATTGAATAGTGCTATTGGAAAAATGTCACTTCCTACTTTTGATGGTTCTTCTCAAAATTCTGCTAACACTTGGGTGCAAAAATTGGATGTATATTTTCAGCTGAATCCTATGTTGGAAGAGGATGCATTAAAAATGGCCATTTTGCATTTGGAAGGAGATGCCAATGAATGGTGGTTTCATGGGCTGAAAACCTTGGGTCATAATCAGGTTAAAACATATGGAGAATTCGTTGATAGGGTACTAGAAAGATTTGAACAAAAAGATCCAGAATTGCCTTTCAAAGAACTAGCTCAATTGAAGCAAACTGGGTCCCCTACCGAATATATGTTGGACTTTCAAAAATTATCAGTCAAGGTGGCTGATGTATCTATGGGAAGATTAGTATTGCTGTTCACTGAAGGTTTGGCTGAACCCTTAAGAGGTTTGGTCAAATCCCACAAGCCAACTACATTAAAAGATGCAATGAGCTTGACTAGGGATCTCCAAAATGTGCTTCCTAGAACGAGATTTACTCCTAAGCCTAGCTACAAATTTGAAAAGAAACCTTGGAAAAGGGATGGATATGATAAGAAACCTTGGCAAAGAGAGTCATTTGAGAGGAATAAAAAAGAGGGACTAAACAGGGATGAACTTAGAAAAAAGAAATTGTGCTTCACATGCTTCCAACCATGGACACCGGGGCACAAATGTACCAAAGGAAAGGCTCAATACATAGAAGTATTTTCTGACAATGAGGGGTATGATGGGGGCATGGATGAAGATGGACATATTTCAGATCAAGAAGAGGCATATGAGACAGCAGTAGAAGAGGAAAGACAAGAATAAAATCATCCTTCACTGGACAAAGCAAGAATGGCAGTGCTTTCAGCAGTACCTCGCTATCATACTATCCGATGCAAAGGTGTGGTACAAGGACAAAGAAATTCAGTTTTGGTAGATGGAGGAGCCACTCATAAATTCATTGATGCAGAGATGGTAGATAAAAGAAATATACCTATTGAACCATTTGATGGCTTCACAGTTGTCATTCCCGGTCACAACACAATGCAATGAAAAACATGGGTTCCAAAGCTGCAAGTCACCATAGGTAACTATACTTTTGTTGATAGTTTTTATGTGGTTGATCTTGCTGATACTAATGTGGTTTTGGGAGTGCAATGGTTGTATTCAATAGGAGGGCATACAGTAAATTATCAAATTCCCGAAATGAAATTTCAAGATTCAAAAGGAGTACAAAGAGTTGTGAGAGGGCAACACACTTATCCAAATCAAGTAGTAACTTGCAATAGTATGAGATCTATATTGAGGCATGGGGATATAGAATGGGCTGCTAAATGTCATATTACATCTCCCAAGCCAACTATAAATATTGTCAAACACCCAAAGGAGATAGAGATACTTTTGCAAAAATATGAAAAGGTTTTTAGAGACCTTCCACATGGTAGGCCACTGGATAGGGGGGTTGATTACAGTATTATTTTGGAGGAGGGCACTTCACCCATTCATATACCACCTTATAGACATCCTAAAAAGTTCATAGATGAGATTGAGAAAGCTATCCAAGAACTCCTAGAGTTGGGACTCATTAGACCAAGCTGTAGCCCTTATGCTTCTTCAGTAGTGCTAGTGAAGAAAAAAGATGGAACATTGAGAATGTGCATAGATTTTAGAGCCTTGAACAAAAAGACTATCAAGAATAGGTATCCTATTCTTAGGATTGATGAGCTCATGGATGAGCTACATGGGGCCAAATACTTCTCAAAAATTGACCTTAGATCAGGGTATCACCAAATTCGAATGAAAGATGAAGATGTGCAAAAGACCGCTTTTCGATGTGATTTTGGCCACTTTGAATTTCTTGTCATGCCTTTTGGGTTAATTAATGCTCCAGCCACCTTTCAAGCATGTATGAATAGGATATTTTGCAAGCAACTAAGAAGGTTATTTTTGGTTTTCTTTGATGATATTCTCATTTATAGTAAAACATGGGAAGAGCATTTGCAACAGTTAGAGATTGTGTTGAAAATCTTGCAAGAAGAGTCCTTATTTGCTAAATTATCAAAATGTGAGTTTGGGATGAAAGAACTACTGTATATTGGGCACATTATTGGGAAAGAAGGAGTGAAGGTACACATGGAAAAAATCAGGGCTATCTTGGAATGGCCATTACCAAAAAATATTACCGAATTGAGAGGCTTTATTGGCATATGCACCTACTACAGAAAATTTGTGAAAGGGTTCTCCAAGTTGACTTATCCACTCACTAATTTGACTAAGAAGGATGCTTTCAAGTGGGATGAAGAGGCTTAAAAGGCCTTCCAAAAAATGAAATAGGTAATGAGTAGTTGTCCCATACTTGCACTTCCTGATTTTACTAAACCTTTTGTTGTGGAATGTGATGCTTCAGATGGAGGAATAGGGGCTGTCCTAAAGCAAGGCCAAAACCCCATAGCCTTTGAGAGCAGAAAGTTGCAGCCTCATGAAAAACTTTACTCCATCTATGATAAAGAAATGCTGGCCATTATGCATGCATTGGCCAAATTCAGACAATACTTGGTGGGCAGCAAGTTTGTGGTGAAAACTGACCACATTAGTCTAAGACACTTTCTCACCCAAAAAGATCTAAATGAAAGGCAAAAAAAGTGGGTAAGCAAGATTCAAGCTTATGATTTTGATATTGAATATGTCAAAGGAAAGAATAATATAGTAGCGGATGCTTTGTCAAGAAGGCCTTCTTTTTCTCTCATGGATATTGCCAAGGATTGGAAAAACATGCTACTAGTTGAATATGCCAAAGACAAATTTGCTTGTGATGTGTTGTATGGAATCAAAGGGGATGATAATTATAGGATTTTGAATGGGCTGATATATTATAAGGGAAGAATTTATTTAGTTCATAACTCCAAGCTCAAGTACCGAATTTTGCAAGAAGCACATGATTCCCCACTAGCGGGCCATCTGGGGATCTTCAAAACTTATAGATAGTTGAGGCAAAGATTTTTTTGGAAGGGGCTGAAGGAAGATGTTCAGAAGTATGTGAATGAATGTAAAGCATGTCAACAAAACAAATCAGAACTTACATGTCCATCCGACCTATTACAACCATTGCCCATTCCAGAGCAAAAATGGGACAGTATTTCCATGGATTTCATCACCGGATTGCCTAAATCCTTGGGTAAGGATTGCATCTATGTGGTAGTTGATAGGTTGAAAAAATTTGCTCATTTCTTTGCTATTACATCATCTTTTAGTGTTGCACAAGTAGCTGATATTTTTTTCAAAGAAATCTTCAGATTGCATGGGCTCTCCAAGAGCATTGTCAGTGATAGAGATAGTAGATTCATGGGTGCTTTTTGGCAAGAACTTTTTAGGTTGGTAGGCACTCAATTGAATCCAAGTACTAGCTATCATCCACAAACTAATGGACAAATAGAGAGGGTAAACCAATGGTTGGAAGGATACCTAAGAAACTATGTGGGAGGGCAGCAAAAAGCATGGGCAAAATAGCTACACTTGGGTGAGTTTTGCTACAACACCACTTATCATATGTCAATAGGAATGTATCCTTTCAAATAATTATATGGTTATGATGCACTTACATTTGCTGAAATTATATTTGGTGATAGTAGAGCCCCAAAGGATAAAGATTGGGTGGAAGAGAGCCAAGAAATTTTAAATCTCTTGAAAGACAATTTGCAGGTTGCTCAAAATCAGCAAAAACAATATGCTGATAGGCATAGAGAAGAAAGAACCTTTCAAGTCAATGATTTAGTATATTTAAGGTTGCATCCTTATAAACAAACATCTCTAAAAAAGAATGGAGCAGAAAAATTAAAACCAAGGTACTATGGGCCATACAAGGTAGTGAGGAAGGTTGGAGAAGTAGCATATGAACTAGAACTTCCGGAAGGGAGTAGAATCCACAATGTATTTCATGTTTTTTGTCTCAAGAAATCTCTTGGTCAGCAAATCATCACTTCAGAAATACTTCGTCCTTTGGATGATGAAGGTTAGCTCACACTTGTTCCGGAAAAGATTTTGAAGACACGGGAAAGAAGGTTGAGGAGTAGAATCATCAAAGAATATTTAGTGCAATGGAAGGACTTACCAAATGAAGATGCCACATGGGAAGAGGAGAATATTTTGCAGCATCCAAATCTGAAATTGCTTGAGGACAAGCAATCTTGGGTGGGGAGGACTGTAATGTCCCCATTCAAATAAGTGCATAGTAAGACAATCCCATCAATCCTACTAGTTTCCTAGGTTGGATGGGCACATGTGGGATGGTAATAAGGAAGCTAATAAATTATATTTAGATATTAGAGGGGTTCAAGCATTTAATAAATATGGTGAATAAATAAATTCAAGATAAATTCTAAGTGGCAAGTGGTTTTGGAGACATATGGAGGTGGTGGGACCCACACTAGCTTGATTTTTCATAATACATGGTATCTCTCTTTTGCAAATTCGAATTAATGGGAATGTGAACACTCTTGGGTGAGTTGGTAAGTCATAACACATGTCATTGAGCATCTTATGTCGAATTGGGAAGGATTGGTAACCTCCATGGAAGATAAAGAGTCAAAGTAGAAGTTTGTGGACACTTGGGCTAGATTCCCTAGCCCCTATGACACCAATGATGGAGCATCTATGACAACTATGACAAATTGCAGACCTGACCTCTGAAATCTGACCACTATGACATGTCAGCACCAAAAATAGGCTCAAGGAAGGCGAATTTGGGAGTTGGAGAAGCCAAAGAGACTCAAAATCGAATTTGGGAGAAGATGGAAGGTTGGAACTAGGAGACAAGTGGCAAATGTGGAATATTTCCTAAATGGAAATCTATTGAATCTATTGAGAGGATTTCAACCCTTAGAAGGCTAATGTTGGTTATAAAATGTATAAATGAAGAATGAGAATGGATTTTTGATGATTTGAGAAAAATTGCATTTGTGAAGAGAGAGCTAGTGGATGACTAGTTTCTTACCTTAGCCAATTTCGAGGGTGAAAGATTCCCATCCAAGTTGGTGTTTGGAGAGGACACTCAGGTCTTTCATGGTGCTTTAATGGAGTTTGAATTTGCAAGTAGCAGCTACAGGAAGTTTCATGGTTTGTTTTAGTGCATCACTTTCTCTCCACCGTTTCCAGTTTTGAAGGCATATTCATGCTCCTTGAGGGAGGGCGTTTTTGGTGAGCAATTGTGCTTCTTGAGAGAGATTCTCATTATATATTTATGATTTTAATAGCTTCATATCCTCTGTTATTAATATTCAGAAAGTATCAGGTCTAAATACCCACTGGTTGTATGCAAAACTATTGATTAATGAGCAAACAATGTCCATTTCCCCAATGCATTGATGTATGACACTATAATGTTGATTATTTCGAATGCATGGATGATTCTATGATATATTTGTGATCAATATACTTCCATGGATGTATTCTACAAGTTTCATGTACTGTACTTGAGCATTTGAAGCATTTTTACTCAGTTTAGTTATATTGGGAGGTGAAATAGTGCCATTTCCCCAAGGGTCGAATTGGGGGTTTTTGCTGTTGAATGTGAGAGAGTTAGAATAGTAGTAAAAATCAATTAATGGTGCATATGATACCTTAATCACATAATTAACACATTATATACCTCTGTTCATAAATTTGTGGGAGTTTGGAGGCATTTGGAAGGCCATTTTCAATGTTACCTGGGGGGGATTTGATGCACAAATTACTAGTCAAAATTACCTATATTGATCAGAATACAAATCAAGTTTGCAGCAGTATTTGGAGGGCCATAAAACATCCCTGAACCTGATATTCGAGTCTAAATACCATTCATACACTCCTACAGAATATTTGGGAGCATTTGGGTTGATTTGGAGGTCAAAACAGGTAAACTAGTCAAAGGTTGAAATTGGGGAAAAAGTAGAAAAATTGGCATTTTAATAGAATTTTGAAAAAGGGTCATTACAATCCCAGTCATCATTCCAGCACCTAGCCCTAAGTTAGCCAGCCCCCAAGAGCTTCTCACTATTCAGTTTTAGCCCTCCAATTGCTTAATCCGCCCTTCTTCCTTGATTTTAGGGAGCAACTCGCCCTTCTTCACCTACCAGTCGAGTTGTCACTCAGTTACACTCAGTTACAGTTAGTTACACTTAGTTACAGTCAGTTACACTCAGTTACACTTAGTTACACTGAGTTACACTCAGTTACACCTACTAGTGTTAGTTTGACTAATGGTTGATAGTTACTTGAGCATTGATGACTCCACTGATGATGATGAAGACTTCCAATTGTGCTCCGATGATCATGAGGACACCTAGTTGTGCTCCGATGATACTCTATTGATCTTATGATCAATCTGAGAGGTTAATTCGAATTTCCACCTTAGGCATTCGAATCCTCTCTACCATTGTACTATTTATTTGTCCATATTGTGATTAATTAACTAGTGTGTGTGAAGTATTATTGCTTCTATCTGAGTTCTACTGTACCATATTATTCTGTTGCTCATTATACTGTATTGTTCACTCTTATTCTATTTTCTTGCTTAATCATAATTACTCTTGTGAGGTACACATCATCTCTTACCAAGTGTTCATATTGCAAGAAAGGAAACCACCCAAAGATATCTTGCATGCATTATAAGATAGATCAGATTACCAAACTTCTTGAACAACACAATATTTCCTTCCTAGAAGGTGCAAGAAAGACTCATTCTGGAAGTGATTCTGATGGTAATGTGAGATGCCATGCACTGAAGGTTGGTGTCACAATCACAATCCTTCCTCATAGATTCAGGATCCTCCAACCACATGGCTTCCTCCGTAAATCATTGTATTCTCTAGATCTCAAAGATGGTTCGATTATTCACATGGGAGATAACTCTCGAATCTATGCTGAAGGGAAGGGCACAGTACATCTAGAGCATGGAAAGTTCAAAAATGTTATGTTTGTGCCTTCTTTTTAGCAGATTTGTTGTTTTTATCTCAGATGACTCACACAGTTTCACCAAAGAAAGTGGTCTTTGGTCCTGACACAGTTGATATTGCCGATATCTCTACTGGGAAGATTATAGCGAAAGGGTTTGCAAACCATTTTTCCAAGGCATATGAATTCTCCCATTTGTTTCCATACTCTATGCCTACGCCATTGGCATCTAATGAAGATCAAAGTGATATATCTTCTAATGAATGTGAGGATCAAGATCTTGATGTTGAGAATAAATTTCAAGGAGATTCATATACAAATCCAACACATGAGCTCACAATGTCCTCCATTATGAGCTCCAATATGGGATCACAATGTCCTTGTAGCTGCTGGGAACACAGTTGGGGATCCATCTGACCATAGAACCACCATATACCAATATCATTCAAACATTTCACGATGTCATGTAGATCCACTTCTATCAAATATTTTCTGCATGATGGTGGGGTTTGATCCACAATCCCTTGAAGATACTTGCCATGGGGGATCTGCAACCAAGTACAAATCTTGGTTGTCTAACAAAGGGTACTCAAAGGTTCATGATTTGGACCACAATGATCCATTCACTCCAGTAGTAAGAAAGGTTCCTAAAATATTTTTTTGGGAAAATACAACTTCTACATAGTGGGAGGTACAATAGAGGAGTGGATCCAGATCTAGCACCTGCATTTCTATCCTACATAGGAGTAGATTGTCAATATTTTTGCAAAGGATTTCACTCACGAAATTTTTTTCCTTCTCTGCTTAGTATGAAGGTTCTTTGAGTTCCCTACTGATGTGTTGGCACTGGATATGTTCTTTAAGTTCATAGAGGTAGACCCAGGTTCTGTGCGGTTTGGGGAACCAACAAAACCCCTTTTCACCAGCCCTTTCGGAAATAATCTGCGAGCAAACTGAGGTCTCACCCAAGGCGAAGTTATGGGGTGGTTGCGGAATCAGGTTTCCACAACTTGGTGATGTGTGCTTCAACGGAATGGTGGACAACGTGAAGTTCACTTACTTTGCGGTTAATGCTTATGCTATTGCGCATCTAAGGACTACGCGATGCGGGGTGGTCGCTTAACAACATGACATCGCAACTGAGGACTGCACTTCCTATTCAACACTTTAACCAGATGTAATGAAAAGCAATGCCATTGACCTGAGTTTCGTGGACATCCTCTAGAAACTCGTTCAACAAATATTGACACCTGTTGAATCTGCCTCCCTATGATGCCTTCACACCGAGGTGAATTACTCCTGCGGTTACTTCTGTTGGTCTTGCCTTCCACAAGATTTTTCCTGCAAGCAGTTGTACTACAAATCTTGTAGCATCATATTTCAAATCAGATGTGATGAATCCTCTTTTTCCTTTGGGAATTTGGTATTCCTCCTTCATCTGCGCGGCGATCTCCTTGTATCTGGTTTTGTCAGCAAAGAACTTTTTAGGGTCGTCTCCTCGCTTTCTTAATCCTATGATCTGATGGATCAGCTCTATATTGAGGTTGACGTTTATGTCCAACCAAAGGTAACCTTGTTGTGTGCGCGAAATCAGTGTGCGCACCACTACATTTAGTTCAGGACTTCGGTCGTACGGAAGCCGCAGCAGGTTGAGAAGCCCTGACTCTATGACTTCGGATAGCCAAATATGCATTACCAGTAGCAGGTTATTCTTCACATCCGTATTCCCACATATATATCTGTCGGGTTGAAACTGCAGGTACTTCGGCTCATCCGGATCCTTCTACATTTGAATTAAGTCATAGTTTTCGAACTTACAGTCTGCGATCTTACCCAACATATTTGCTTCTGGTTTTACATGTTTGGACATGGGTGGAAGTGGTATCTCATACTTTGCATTTCTAGCAAGCTTTACGGCTGGTGCATCCGTTGCGTGCGGTGAAATGTACTATGGGGTCAAGGATAATGGAAACTCTTTGTCCTCTGGTGGATCTTCTCATATCTTGGAGCCCATTACCTTCACCTTTACTTTCTTGGGGTTCCTTACCTTTTCTTTGCATTTGTGCAGAATGTCATGGTGATCGGCGTGAACCTTGGCCTTGTTCTGTGATGACCTTCTTGGCAGGGGTTCTCATCAACCCTTCAATCTCAGTTTGTGTAAAATCCCTCACAACGTGCTCGACTATGGACTCTTCCTCAACTGTAGAATTGTTAGACATTCACTGGAACTTGCTCTATAAACTGACGAAATTACTTAGTGCTCACTGTAAACAGACTGAGACTATGGCGTGCTAAAAAATTTGAAGGTTTTGGTAACGCCTGCGAGTCCAGTGTTGACGATATTTATGGCACAGTTAGGCTTAGCCAAGGATTTCCTTAATTTACCTAACCCATTATTATGGGGGGTGAACAATGAGGAATTATGGATTCGAGGTACCGCTTTCCAAAGAAATCAACGCCTTGCGCTTGTGGCTAAGCAATTCATTTCCAATTCGCCCGAAAACTCCCAGGATAATCTCAAAGATCCGACCGATGATCAAAAAGAGAATTTCCAGTTGAATCATGACCCACCAAATTGATACAGCTAGATAAATATTAATTGTTATTCCCGTTGGACAAATCCACTGAGTATTTCGGTCCTTCCCCTCATTAATTGCTTCAGAACGACTAATTTTGTGTTAAATGCTCAAGCGACGTCGGCAAAATCATTGTATAACGGCTATTTTGAGGAGCTGCGTCAAACTGTGAAGACTTATGTCACCACTCACAGCACGACTCACTGCACGGTGATACTTTTCTTCATCCTGGTCTTCGCTTCCATCCTGTTTCTTTTGATCAGTGTGGCTGCCTTTTGAACTTCACAATTGCACATTTCGACTTCTCTTTTTTTTTTCTTTTTTGTTTTTTCTCTGCGCAGATACATTTCACTAAGTGTTCTACAAAGTAGGACTATCCCGATAGGGTTTTATTCTACTTCCATTCACTAGACCTAGTAAGTTATCTCCAACTAATGTGGCTAACTAAGTTGCGCCACCGTTAGTAACATGCATAACAGTATATGGGCCAAGCCAATGCATTTTAAATTTTCTAGGAAAATTCATGAACTCATTATCATACAAAAGGACAAGGTCTCCTACTTGGAATATTTTGTGTTTGATATGGTGATCATGCCATGCTTTTTCTTTGTCCTTCTGCACTTGCTGGTGAAAGCCTACGATGAATCTTTCTTCCTCTAAACCAACCAAGTGTAGAAGCCTTTCTTGCAATGTTTCTTCATCTGCCATTTCTGTGAATGCAACAATTCTTAAGCTTGGTACAATGTAGTCCATAGTCATCACAACTTCCTATCCATAGACCAACTTCAAAGGTGTATGGCTTGTCAGCTTCTTACAAGTTGTTTTATATGCCCATAAGACAGCTGGAATGTGCAGATCCCAATCATCTCCGTTTGTGTTGCAAAAATTTTTCAGTGCATTCTCCAACACTTTATTAAATGCCTCAATAGTTCCATTGGATTGAGGATGGTACGGTGTACTCCCATGATGATAAATGTGGAACTCCTCAGTAATAGATTCAAAAGTTATGTTCAAAAAGGGAGTTCCTTGATCACTCATTAATATTTTTGGGCATCCAAATCTAGTAAGGATGTTCTCGAAGATTAACTGCACGAAAGTAACTGCGCTACAGTCCTTCACTGATTTAGCTTCTACCCATCTGGTGAGATAATTAGTCGCGGTGATAATGTATCTCACACCAGTCCTCTTTTGTGGTGGGTTGGTCGATCCCACAAAATCAATAGCCCATTTGTCAAATGCCTATAAATTCAGTTGTGGTCTTAATGGCATTTCATATCTTCATGATGGCTTTCCAGTCCTTTGGCATATATCGCAACTATGGCAATGTTCCTTTGAATATTTGTGTAGTGTGGGCCACCATAGCCCTGCTCTTAGTATCTTTTGTGCAGCAGCTCTACCTGCATAATGAACTCCATAGACACTTGAGTGTGCCTCAGCCAAAATAAACGGCTTCTCATGCTCTAACACACATCTTTGCAACACTTCATCTGGTCCCAACTTGTATAGCTTCCCTACGATGATAATGAATTCTGCGGCTTTAACTACCAGCCGCTTCTTCTGCTGTGTAGTAAACTCTGTGGGTGCCAATCCCGTAATAAAAAATTCTACAATATATTTGTAATAATCATCTGCTATTTGTATGGAAAATAACTACGTGTCAGGCAGATTGTCTTCAAGATAGGTGGGTTCTTCGCCTGACTCAATCCTTGAGAGATGGCCACATCCTAGGTTCAGTCTGCCTGGTTTAACAATAATCTCAAAGTCATACTCTTGAAAGAGTAGAAGCCATCTGCATATTCTCCCCCCTAACACTGGCTTATTGACCAAGTACTTCAAAGCTGAATGTTCGGTGTACATGGAGAAGTGCGTACCCAGTCAATAGTAGCTAAATTTCTGGAGTGCGTAAACCATAGCTAGACCTTCTCTTTCTGTGGTCATGTAGTTATTTTTGGCTGAAGATAGCTTTCGGCTTGAAAATGCAATGGGGTGATCAATTCCCCCTTCACCTAGTTGAGCGAGCACAATGCCCAACGCTACAGATGAAGCATCAACATGTACATGAAATGGCTTATTCCAATCTGGAAAAACTAGGATGGGTGCATTTACCATTTTCTCCTTTAGTGTATATAATCCCTTCTCACATTCTGCATTCCAGATGAACTACGCTTCTTTCTTCATAATCTCCTCCATTGGTGCGATTATCTGCACATAACGCTTGATTATTTTTTTGTAATATCCTGTATGTCCAAGCATTGTGCGAAGCTACTTAACTGAATTAGGTGCAGGTAAATTCACGATCACTGCGATCTTCGCAGGATCAACCATCAGACCTTGTTTGCATACAATGTGTCCTAGTAGTATACCATAGGGTACATAAAAAATAAATTTCTTCAAATTCAAGGAGATTTGGTGTTGCCTACACTTAGCTAACATCATTCTTAGGTTCTCATAATGGTTCTTCAGCAAACCAAAGATAGTTCAGTTGTCAAAATAGACTTCTAAGAACTTATGGATAAATTCCTTGAATGCAACTACAACAACTCTAGAGAATATGGCAAGTGCATTCTTCAACCCAAATGGCATAAATATATATTGATATGAGCCCCATTCAGTGGAAAATGTGGTCTTATGCCTATCTGTTGAATCTATTCTAATATGATGGTAACCAGAGAATCCATCAGTGAATGAGTAGGCCTCATTTCCTCCAACATTGTACAATACTTGATCTATAAATGGAGTAGGAAATGGGTCATGCAGCGAAGCATCATTCAACTTCCTCAAATCTACATAGATTTTGATCTCACCTTTAGTCTTTTTATCCTGGATAACCATAAGGCTTATCCACTCAGACTCTTCCACTGGTTCAATGATCCCTGCATCAAGCATCATGTCGAGTTATACCTTGAATCGTTATTTATATCTAGGATTCATTCTATAAGGTCTCTGTCTGATAGGATTCATGCCTGGTTTGAGAGGTATCTTCATCAATCCCAATTCGCCTAAAATGCCTTTCATTTTGGTGAACTTCATTGGAAATAAATCCTAATATTCATGCAAAGGGTCTGCGATTTGCACGACTGTTGCATCATTCTAGTAGTCTCCAATGGATGAAACGTTTGGCTCTTCGCTCTTGCCAATATTAACTTTTCTTGTTTTTACAAGGCCGCTCATATTTAGAATTTCTAATGGAGGTCCCTCAACATCGCGCACTCCCTCTAATTCAGGTATTTTAACATTGCACGGATCTTCCTCATTGCTTTCCTCTGGATCTTCTTCTTCTTCACCGAGGTTATAACACTCAAGGGCATGCTCTATTTTTCTTTACCATTCTGGTCGTAGGTTCATAGGTACTTTTACGTCTTCAAATATCTTTTCTTTGATGACCTCTAATGCCTCATTTGTACTTGGGAATTATTCTCTGAATATCATTTCTTTGATAATATTCAGAGATCCAGTTATGCTTATACAGTCATCTTCAAAACTGAAGGTTCTCTTGAAGTTTGCAGTTAAAATAGACCAATATGTGGTTCCTCTGCGAAGTTCTGCGTATGTGTACCAATTCTCTGGAATATTCTCTAGTGTGTGCACAAATAGATGAACCCATTCTGTCTATGGTCTTTTTATCCATGCTTGTGAACAAGTCTCTATGTGATCCCTCAGATCTGTTTGTCCATTATACTTCACCATGGTCAGCGCATCTTTCTCTGCGAATCTGATTTGCATCATATGTTTTCATTGATCCCATGTGGTCAAAGTGTCCTTATGCACGACCCACCATCTGGAAGGTGTAGCACAGAGAACTATATCCAATGCTGGTATGCGATGTTTAGCTGAAATTGATACAGTATACTCTTGCAAAAATGTATAGACATTAGTTGAACCATCATAAGTGGGAATTGGACTTACCTCGGTTCCAATCCAGCACAGTGATCTTATGATTTGCGTGCATCTTCTTGCAAATACTTCATGCAGTCATCCTTGCCAATTCTCTAGTCCTGTATTGGAGTCTGATACGCAAGAATTGTCGAAGCGCCAACTAAGTGTTCCATCAGCTGTAGGATTGATATAGTTGGCGTGGTTTGTTGTCATCTTATAGATGCGATCTAGATCATGAGCTCTACATTCTTCTCTGATCGGATCAATGTATCTCGGTACTTGTGAAGGGTCCAAGGGTGCGATGACCCTGATATCTGCCCCTTTGAATATCATTTGTTTCTTCTTCAAGTCGATGATCGCGAGGTTATCCATCGCCCAGTCTATCCCCAATAATGTTGGATATGGGTTACTGTCATCGATGATCTCAATAACCTCAAAGTCTATTGAAGTGCTTACTCCATCGATATCCATAAGAACATTTGCTAGCCTTCCAAAGGGTATAAGCTTCTACTGATTTGCTAGTCTCAACTGTATGGCTGACCATGACAACTTTGGTTTCCCCATTTGTACTCATGTCTGCTTGGTTAATACATTTACTTCAGATCCTAAATCAAGGATGATCTCATCCATCTCATAATCTCCAATTTATGCACTTAGCCTCATTTCTCGGCTTGTTCTCTTATGGATTTTGATGTGGTGAACTGTGATATGAGCATTACTCGTGCAACTACATTTCTCATAGTGGTTCAACAAATTTTGTATTTCCACCAAATCATCTTCGCTCTTCAGCAGCTTCATACAGCTCCTTAGGAACTGCGCAACAAAAGTCCCTATTTCTGCTGCAGTAATCGTTTGATCATACGCTGCTAGCATATCCTTCATATGCAGTGTTTTACTTCGCAATGGGATTCTCTAACTTATAGGTGCTGGTTCTTTGAAAGTTTCCCATGCTTCTGCAAAGGCTTCCTTGTTTCTTTCTAGATTGAAAGCAGGTGCTTTCCCATTAGCTTTTCTAATCCAAACCCCATCAGTAGGTGTCTTCTTAGCGTGGTGTTCTCCTGAAGTTGAAGCTTTTGGTTCTTTATCTCTTCCTGTCATAGTGCTACTTCAGTTCATGACATTGATGTTTGGATCCCTTTTCTCTACTGCAATCATCTAAACATTCTAGTTTGGTGCTTCTGTTCTTTTTTCTTGCATCTTCGCTTGCAATATCAGGCATGCTTCAATAACATGGTCAAAATATTTACAGTATCTACAAGTAGTAGTAGCATTTGTACAGTCTCTAGAAAGATGGCCAGGCTGAGCGCAGTTATAACAAATCATCTGACCTCTCCCTCTTCCTTGTCTTGGTTTAGTGTTTCTTCCTCTTCCGTGGAATCCACCACGGCCTCTATATGCACCTTGATCATACTGCGCATTCTCATGGTGTTGCGGTGTTTCCTCTTGAACTCTGTAAACATCGTGTTTCCTTTCTATCATCAAGTCGTATGCTCTATAGTGGGAATCATCATGTCCAACTGACTTACATAAATTGCAATATAATCTCTTTGGTGTTTTCACATATTTCTGGATCAAATAGAAATCCTCTGGTCGATGTCCTCTGCATCGACAGATTTCACACCATGGCCCTTGTTGCTGTTGATTTAGTGGATTTGGTGCTCCACTATCAATGTAATCTTTAAAAAATGGACAATGCTCTTTCGAGTGTCCCTCTGCTCTACATTTTGTACACCAGATCTCTTCTCTAACTTCCTTTCCTTTCTTAATGTCCTAGATTTATAACGTTAAGGTTGCTAACTAGTTTTGGATATGGATCATTCCTTGACTTGTTTCTCCTATCAGCAAAGCTTCTAGCTTCATCGCGATCTCTAATGCTTCTATCTGCAACGCAACCTTCTGTTGCATCAACGGTAGTCTGATATGTGGAAACAGCGCAACTATGAACCACTCTTGGTGCTTTTGCGGTGCTATGTCAAAACTAACTTGGTCTAATAGTGCTTTAAACTTCTGGTCAAATTCCCATACTGACTAAGTTGGTTTCTGCTTAATCTCTTTTAGCTTTGTTATACATTGTGATTCAGATTTCGGTTTCTTGAACTCTCTTAAGAGAGAAGCCTTTATTTCTGGTAGGGTTCTATTTTGTCCGACATAATATTTCATGAACCAAGTTAATGCTCTATCTCTGAATGTAGTGATGAGCTGTGCATGCTTAACAACATCATCTTGAACTTGCTTGAAGCTCCACATAGATTCACATAGAAACAAATGTTGCCCAGGGTCTTCTAGACTTGTTCCTTTAAATATCGACAGTTTAATATCATCAGTCATTCTCCTTCTAGGTGGTACAGTATTCGGTACAGTGCTCTGAGTGGTGTTAAGGATGTTATTGCGTGGAATGGTCTAAGTCGGAATGTTCTGGGTAGTCACTCCTGCAGTGTTACTAGTATTGACGCTCAGAGGATTGGGAATATTAACAACTGGAGGGTTCTGAACTGACGGATTCTGTGGAATAGGAGGCGCAGTATTAAAAACTAAAGGGTTTTGAGGAGTAATGGGATGATAGGTAGCGGATGGAGGTGCTGTCTAGCTATCAATCTCAACTTGGAACTCAGTTTCTATGCGGAGTTCATGTTCTTTAAGGTTCTTTTCTGTACTAACCTTATATCTTTTACCACTTCTTAAGATATGAATTTCTTCTTCTATATCACTGTAAGTATTATCAACCATTACAGACTCAAAAGAACTGTGAATCTTACTGCATTCTTAATACTCCTTTCTCAGCTAAGCATTTTGATATATAAACTTAGATTGTTGAGGTACTTACCTATGAAACCTTTGAAGAAATTGGGTTCTGCTGTGCTGTAGGACTTCAAGGTGTCCCCAGCAAACTCTGTCACGAAGCCTTCTAGAATACTTTCAACCCAAAAGTTGATTGATCATGAGATTGGAATATCTACTGCTTTAAGCCTCTGAATAAGCTATGGGTTCCACACAGTAGGTGCTCCTTCTTGGAAACAGTTCTTTCGCTCTATGAGTCTGGATAGCCACTCTGCAACTCGTTTCCAAAGGTTGCAAAGAAAATTTTGTGAATATCCACCCACAAGCATTTGTTTAACCACTTGACGTCAGATAGACGCGGATGTCTATTCTCCTTTCTGGAAAAATCTCTTTCTGTCTTGTCCACCCAGTTCCATATTTCTGTTTTCTCAGGATTCCAATTTTTGGTGCTCATCACTAGTTCAAGCGTGGAAATGAAACCATTTGTTGGCTCTAGATATGTTCTTTAAGTTCAGAGAGGTAGACCCAGGTTCTGCGCGGTTCAGGGAACCAAAAAAAACCCTTTTCACCGGCCCTTTCAGCAACAATCTATAAGCAGACTGAGGTCTCACCCAAGGCGAAGTTATGGGGAGGTTTCGGAATCATGTTTCCACAACCAGGTGATGCACGCTTCAAGCGAATGGTGGATAGCACGAAATTCACTTACTTCGCGGTTAATGCTTATGTTATCGTGCATCCAAGGACTGTGCGATGCGGAGTGGTCAGTTAACAATAGGACATCGTAATTGAGGACTGCACTTCCTCTTCACCACTTATGCAACTTTGACAAACTTTAATTAGTGTAAAAATGATGCATTCAACAGCATAATAGACTGCAGCCCTCGCCACCTTGTACAATAAGATGAACTACAAATAACTGTGCACTTCTGGTGTTGCGCTTCGGGGGATCGCACTATACAGACTTCGTTGACTAAGTGTTACCCAATACTCAACTTATGCATTCATCTAACTTAGAAATACTTGTGCATTCAACATTCATTCACATATGTCGATACTTAACATATTATTCCCATCTTTATCCTTATGGTGAATACATATAAAAGCAAGAACACATGAACTCATACACAGACATTGAACCATTCAACATAAGAAAATACACAGATGCAAACACATAATCAATCACATAACATAAGGAATTAATGTGGTTCACCCCCAGGATGGGATCTACATCCATAGAAACTGTTGTTATATTATCAATGGGAAGGGTACAACAGTTCTAGTATGCACACTCAGCTGCAGACTCTCTTCTCTCTTCAGTAGGTCTCTGTGCACACAGTTGCAGAGCCTTTTTACAATGCTCTTCCTCTCAATAGAGATCGATATTCAACATACATCAACCAAAATCTAGCTCATTCCCTTACAAAAATTCCATTTATGTAGATCATTCCCTTAGGTCACGTCTGTTACAATCATGGCAGGCTCAAAAACCCTAAGGTTCCCCAAAACTGGTGCGGTTAACCCACTAACCAGGACTATTAGGATCTGATAGCAACTCGTCCTCATGGCCATCCTTCTGCGCATGGTCATGTCGCTTTCATCCCCTCTATTGAGCGCATGTCGATGGGTCGCTTTCACCCCACCATTCCTTCTCTAACATCTTTGTGCGGCCGGTTCGCGTAGTGTTTCCTTTGCTCGTGCGATCGGTCACTTTCCTTCTTCACCATTCCTTACCTGCCTGCTAGGAATAATGGAGTATCTTAACCAAAATAGACCATTGATCGGCCTCACCATAATTTATACCGTTTTCCTTCAAAAACTTCTGCCTTGCCGAATATTTGCAGAACTGGCTCTTCGCGGCGCTATATCTCCATATCGTTGGTACTCCACGGCGCAGTAACTTCGCGGTGCTAACTCTCTTACTCTGTTGATGCTGCGCTGTGCTATAACTTCGCAGCTCCAAAACTGTATTGCACAAAAATTCATTAACTTGGGCTAGGCCCAACATGATGTTCCTTTTTTGGGGGGGGTATTTTTCCCATGAGGGTTTTCCCCATTTCCTTGGTTCATGGAAATTTATTTTGTTTTTTTATCATTTATTTGATTGTATGGATGACCTTTATTCTTAGTAACCAGGACCTGGGATGCAAAAGTATGGATTAAGGAGGGGTGTTAGTATATTTTCATACTCCATCCCTGTCCTACATAGCATTATTTCATTTTCCTAGTAGTTGATGATGTCATTTCCCCCCTAGTGGTGTGTAGATGTCATCAATTATCCATCTACCACCTCCTACACCTTGCATGCATCATTTTAGGACCACTTAAGTAAGTTCCCTATGTTTAAGGAGCCAACTCAGTTTTCCAGTTCATTCCGTGTCATGTCCCAGAATTTTGCATTGGGTCACAATGGCCTAAGCCCCTTGGCCATACTCATGATAGTTTGTCAAATTGATGCTGAGGGTCAAATAATTGCCAAGAATGATGTCCAAGTAATTAATAATGTGAAATTAGATCCAAATATACAAGGTGGGTCACATTAAGATAAATTCCCAATTCAAAGTTTGTAATATACACATCCAAATGAATTGTCATGGAGGAAAAATACTAGTTCCCTAGGTTGGGGGTGGAAGCACTAAAAGTTGGAATAAGGGAGATACAAGACCCAAAGTGATCTTAGACTTACAATTTTACATTAAATGGTTCAAATAAATAATATTGAAAATAAAATAAGGTGGCATTGGATCATGAGGACACATAAGAGATTGTGGGACCCCCATGTGGCAAGATTCCCCACTACACTTGGCATGATTCTCTCCCCAATTCGAAATCAAGATGAAGGGTAACATACTTGGGGGAGTTTAAGATGTATTATTCATGGAATGATTCATGTAAGGTCGAATTGGAGTGGAAGAATAACTCCCATGGAAGAGGAAGAGGCAATTTGGAGCTAGTGGGACACTTGGGCTAGATTCCCTAGCTCTATGACAACAATGATGAAGATGCTATGAAAACTATGACACAAATAAGACCTGAATGATGACATCTGACATATATGACATGTCAGAGCTGAAAATATTTTCCAAGAGGGCGCTCAAGGGAGTTAGGGAAGCCAAAGAGATACCTATTCGAATTTGGTGGAGGAGGAGGCTAGATTTGGAGGGACAAGTGGCATACATTGGAATCTCTTCCCAACTTGAGTTGGCATGAAGATATTGGAACGAATTTTACCCATGGAGGACCTTATAAGTTTATAAAATTCATTAAAAAATAATAATAGCATCTTTTGATCATTTGTTATTTGCATCTTTGCATTTGGAGAGGAGAGCTAGTGGAGTGTTACTCTACTTGCCTTAGCACCAATTTCGAGGGTGAAAGATTCCCGTCCTAATTGGAAATCAAAGAGGCCATTTAGACCTTTCATTTGGAGATACAATGGAGTCTTTTGTTATAGGTTGAATCTATAGGGAATCGCATGGTCACATCTCTTTCAGCTTGCTTCTACAACCATTCTTCTATTTCTTGGCATATTCTTGCTCCTTGAGGAATTGCGCACTTGTTGAGGTGATGAAATCTTTGGGATAGCTCTTGAGGCCCCACATATTTGTAATATAATATATATACTCTTTTTATCTTGATTATAATACTTTCAGGTCAAAAATCAAAGATATTTGATGTAAAAATGCTAAACTATGAACAAATGGTGTCATTTCCCCAATACCTTGTTATTAGCACTTGAAGTGGTATCAATTTCTAATGGTTCAGTCGATGACTGATTTATTAATGTTTTATGGAATGAAATTAGTATTCTGAAGAATTTTCATATTAATTATACAATAATTTGGAGCAATATTCTTGAGTTTCATAACCATTTATGAAGATTTACTATCATTTCCCCCCTATGTCGAAACTAGTCTTTTGTATATGATTTAAGAGGGTTGTATCATACTTAATAAACTGAATGGTGATGCATATGAGACTATATTGATGTCCCCTAGATATCCGCTTCCTCTTTTCAGAAACTCGAGAGGGTCCAATAGCTTTTGGAGAGCCATTTCCAGCATCTACCCCATGGGGAATTGAACCCCTAATTGCTAGTCAAATTCCCTACATGGGCCAGAATTCAAAGGAAAGTTGTAGAAGAATTTTGAAGACTCTAAAGAATCCATGAACCTCATAATCATTTCATAATACCATCCATATACCTTCTGTAACAATTGGGAGCATTTGAATCCATTTGGAGATCAAGAAGCCATTACTAGTTAAGAGAAATTGCTAGTCAAATCCCCTACCTTGGCCAGAATTCTAAAGAGAGTTTCAAAAGCCTTTTGAAGACTATAAATCATCCATGAACCTCATAATCATGTCCTAATACCATCCATATAAATTCTGTGACAAGTTGGGATCATTAGGAGCCATTTGGAGATCAAGAAACCAATACTAGTCAAAGGTCGAACTAGTGGAAAAAGTTGAAAATTTCACCATTGTAATAAATTTCAAAAAGGGACATGACAGTGGTATCAGAGCATGGTTCTTGCACCTGTGAATTAATATTGGACATTGAAGAATAATTTGCAGCCATTTCTTACTATTATGATGACTCCTATGAGTATAATGCTTATGAGCAGTATGCAGATGATTGTGAGCAATATGAAGCAGAATGTGAATGGTATGAGGAAGAGGTGCCATCATGTAGCACTTCTTACAATTTCATAAGGAAAGAGGGTTATTCTTATGAATTTGAATCTGATGAATATGAGTTTGTCACACTACCAAAGGATAATTCTATGACGAGTTACAAATATGGAGAGCACCATATAAAACCTTGCCCCAACAATACCAAGCATATCTTGCTTTGAAGGAAGATACACAAAAGGCCATTCCTTTCAAAGACTATGCTGATTGGGTGTTTTCAAATAGGCCCAAAAATGAAGATGTGGAGTTACTAAATAAAGGTTTATGCCATCCTTGTAAAAGACCTTGGAGAGAAAATCATATGTGTGTGAGTGAAAAGAGAAATGAGATATATGAAGCTTCAGGGAATGCATGTATGTCCTACTTGAGGAGAGTTTTTGGGATTTCTTCAAAAAGAGATTCCAAATCTATTGATCTTAAGGAAACCAAGGGGAAAAATGCATCAGCTTGCTTAAAGGAGCAAAAGGAGGAGACCCATGAACCACCTAGTTCTAAAATAGGTGAAGTAGAAGAAGCAATACATGAAGAGGATCGAAAGTCACTCCCAAGTGACTCTGAAAAAGATGAAGAGACATCACATGAGCATGAAGAAGATTCTATTGAAAATATTGAAGATCATTTTGAGACACATTCTACCTTGGAAATGAAACAAAGAGCATATACTGATGGATGCTTGAACTATGAAGGAGTACCTAATGATGGGTGCTCACACCTCTATGTTGATGACATAGAGATCACTTTTGAAAGTGTTTCTACAAGCCAAACTTCCATTAAAAATGAAAATGAATACCTTGTAACAGTTGAATAAGAAACAAGATCAACTTCCCCATCACCACTTGAGCTTCATGAAGTTGTTCCAAGCAAGAAGGAAGAAGATGAGGAGGTTCATTTGCAAGAGCATCATTTTCTTGAAGGTTTCTTGAAGATGAATGAAAAGAACATCCAAGAGACCCTTAGCATACTCCATGATACTCAAGCATTGGTGTCAAATTCTTGTTGGAGAGTTTCTTCATTAAAGGATCCATATTTCCTTGAAGACATGGAGAATATTCAAAGAGCAATGTGCAACATCAAAGGTAATTTCATGTCTTTTTCTTTATAGAAACAATTTGGTTGAGTTTAATGAATTGTTACATGATGCATACTTGAAGAATAATGAGGATATTCATAAACTCAAAATTCAAAATGAGCAACTTCTTGAAAGGTTACAATATACTTGTTCTTCCTCCTATATTTCAAATTGTCATATGGTAGATTGCATGGAGGATTCTCATGACATAGTAGATCATGATAAACATGGAAATTTTCATGTGCTTGATGTGTTTGAATATGAGCTTGATGATATCCAAGAACTTGATGTGGTGGAAGAGGAACTTGAGTTTCCTCTTGGAAATGGTGACACGATTTTTGAAGAAGTGTATGATTCCACTACCTTGGAACCAACCGATGAGGAAAGTTTTGCACTTTTAAGGGAGGTGCATGATCCTACGATTATGGAGCATTCACATGAGGACACTTCTGTACTTTCTAATAATTTGGGTGAGTTGGTTCATTCTATTATATCCTACACTTCCATATTTTCCAGCATTCATCCTAATGAAGTATGGGTGAAAGGTTTATTTTTTATGGTTCCAATGAGGACTCCTATCTCTCCTTTATATGATGAAATTATTGGAGCCACTTCTTATTTACATTTTCAGCAGCATTCCTTGTTACCTTATGATGAAACACATCTACATGGATGCACTTATGATGTTCACTTGAGTCACTTGAAGAATCATGATTTTCCTTGCTCCTTTCTTAGTTCAATTGATATTGGAAGAAATTCATCCACTACTTGGGTGAAGAGATATATGATTGGAGCAAATTCTTATTGGAAACAAAATCCTTTGTTATTTCTTGATGATACATGTTCATGTATCCACAAATTCTACTTATGTGTGCCCCTTGAAGGCTTATTGTTTTCTTTGCTCCCTACTTGGTTCAGATTTTAGTGGAGGTTCTTCATTCACTTCTTGGATGAAAGAACACATGGTTGATTCTTTTGATGCATATTAGATCCTTCTGGAGTAGCATTATAGGATCCTCACCTATGTCATTGGAGAATATTTGATTGGTCACTTGAATCTTGTATGCACTTGGCAAATGGTGGTCTACTTACTTGGAGGTATAAGCACTTTCATGATTCTTTGATGAAGAACCTCCTTGATGTACATTTTCATTATAATGTTATGTACTTTGATGATATATATTTTGTAGTCATGATGTTTGGAAGAATGCATACAAAAAAATGGGATCTAGGAATTCTCTCACCTGATGGTATGAGTTGGAGAGTACTCTTAATTGTTGGAGTGCAATACAAGCAATGGGACCCTGGGATAATTTTTAGTCCCATTGATTTCAATTTTTTTGGTAAACAAGAAGTATGGGAAATGGATTCTCCACTTAATAAAGTGATTTTAATCAGAGTAGTGCAACAACAAGCATGGTGGTTCCTCTCTAAAATATTCATGGAATCTTGAAGACTCAAAGTTGGGCAACTCAGTGGAAACTTCAAAGAATTATGCAGTGGTATCAAAAAGGGTTTCCAAAATATGAAAGAGGTAAAGAGTAATTGTGCAAACATGGTTTTGATGGATTTAATTAAAATTTTTGTATTTAGTGGTGATGTTACAGGGGATATCAAAATGAAAAAGAAAACCCATATATCCTTGCCTTTGGAAACGCACAATTGCAGTGCATGGGTGGCTCTACTCGAGGTATTAGAAGAGAAGTTTTGGGAAGCAAAATTTTGGAAAGAAATCAGCTTCTTCCACATACATGTTTTGAAATTGCTTGAGGACAATCAATATTGGGAAGGGAGGATTTGTCATGTCCCAAAATTTTGCATTGGGTCGCAATGGCCTAAGCCCCTTGGCCCTACTCATGATAGTTTGTCAAATTGATGATAAGGGTCAAATAATTTCCAAGAATGATGTCCAAGTTATTAATAATGTTAAATTAGATCCAAATGTACAATGTGGGTCAAATTAAGAGAAATTACCAATTCAAAGTTTGTAATATACCCATCCAAATGAATTGTCATGGAGGAAAATTACTAGTTCCCTAGGTTGGGGGTGGAAGCATTAAAAGTTAGAATAAGGGAGCTACAAGACCCAAAGTGACCTTAGACTTACAAATTTACATTAAATGGGTCAAATAAATAATAATGAAAATAAAATAAGGTGTCATTGGATCATGAGGGCACATAAGAGGTTGTGGGACCCCCATGTGGCAATATTCTCCACTACACTTGGCATGATTCTCTCCTCAATTCGAATTCAAGATGAAGGGTAACATACTTGGGGGAGTTTAAAAGGTATTATTCATGGCATGAGTCATGTAATGTTGAATTATAGTGGAAAAATAACTCCCATGGAAGAGGAAGAGGCAATTTGGAGCTAGTGGGACACTTGGGCTAGATTCCCTAGCTCTATGACAACAATGATGAAGATGCTATGACATCTATGACACAAATCAGACCTAAATGATGACATCTGACATATATGACATTTCAGGTCTAAAAATAGCCTCCAATAGGGCACTCAAGGGAGTTAGGGAAGCCAAAGAGACGCCTATTCGAATTTGGTGGAGGAGGAGGCTAGATTTGGAGGGACAAGTGGATTACATTGGAATCTCTTCCCAACTTGAGTTGGCATGAAGATATTGGAAGGAATTCGACCCATGGAGGACCTTAGAATTTTATAAAA
Source organism: Larix kaempferi (assembly GCA_027924585.1). Classification (NCBI taxonomy): domain Eukaryota; kingdom Viridiplantae; phylum Streptophyta; class Pinopsida; order Pinales; family Pinaceae; genus Larix; species Larix kaempferi. Next base: position 9,317,523 of record BSBM01000076.1, read on the forward strand.
TTAATTTACAAATGATAATATCATCTTTTGATCATTTTTTATTTGCATCTTTGCATTTGGAGAGGAGAGCTAGTGGAGTGTTACTCTACTTGCCTTAGCACCAATTTCGAGGGTGAAAGATTCCCATCCTAATTGGAAATTAGAGAGGATATTCAGACCTTTTATTTGGAGCTACAATGGAGTCTTTGTTACAGGTTGGAGCTACAACAGGGCAGCTCATGGTCACATCTCTTTCAGATTTCTTCTACAATCATTCTTCTATTTCTTGGCATATTCTTGCTCCTTGAGGAATTGGGCACTTGTTGAGGTGATGAACTCTTTGGGATAGCTCTTGAGGCCCCATATATTTGTAATCTGATATTTATACTCTGTTTCTACTGCTAAGAAGACTTTCAGGTCGAAACTCAAATAGATTTGATGTAAAAATGCTAAACTATGAACAAATGGTGTCATTTCCCCAATACCTTGTTATTTACACTTGAAGTGGTATCAAATTCGAATGGTTAAGTCAATGTTTGATGTATTAATGTTGTATGAAGTTCCATTAATATTATGAATAAGTTTCATAATCATTATACAATCATTTGGAGAAATATTCTTGAGTTTCATAACCATTTATGAAGATTTACTATCATTTCCCCCCTATGTCGAAACTAGTCTTTTGTATCTGATTTAAGAGGGTTGTAGAAGAATTAATAAAATTAATGGTGATTCATATGAGACTATATTGATGTCCTATATATATCCCCTACCTATTTTCAGAAAATCAAGAGGGTCCAATAGCTTTTGGAGAGCCATTTCCAGCATCTACCCCATGGGGAATTGAACCCCTAATTGCTAGTCAAATTCCCTACATGGACCAGAATTCAAAGGAAAGTTGCAGAAGCCTTTTGAATAATATAAATCATCCATGAAACTCATAATCATGTTCTAATACCATCCATATACCTTATGTAAAAATTTGGGAGCATTTGAAGCCATTTGGAGATCAAGAAGCCAATACTAGTTAAGAGAAATTGCTAGTCAAATCCCTTACCTTGGCCAGAATTCTAAAGAGAGTTGAAGAATCCTTTTGAATACTATAAAGAATCCATGAACATCATAATAATGTCCTAATACCATACATATACCTTTTGTGACAAGTTGGTATCATTTGGATCCATTTGGAGATTAAGAAACCAATACTAGTCAAAGGTCGAACTAGTGGAAAAAGTTGAAAATTTCACCATTTTAATAAATTTTGAAAAAGGGACATTACAGCCCACTTGAGTTAGCTGAATCTTGTTGGGGGTTTGAGATCCGAATTCCACTGATTGTGGCCTCATGGGCCCTTTTTGAATCATTTTCATGAAAAATTCATTAATGTGCCATCCTTGGTCAGTTAACTGATTGTGTCTTCAGTTAACTGAGTTTAGGATCAGTTTAGTTGAGTTTGGGTCTTTTCGAGCACTCCAGTGGTGACAATTCCTATGCTATACCAACTGAGACTCGAATTCTCCTATTGATTATTGGATCATGTCACATTATTCTGTTCATATCTGAGTTCTCATGCATGATTAATTGTCTGCTTTTTTTTACTACAATTTTCATTGTAACTCAATTTCTCTGCTCATTCTTTGTATGTGAGGTATACTCAGCTCCATGATCTACTGTGATTTACAATTTCACATAGTGCACACTTTGAAAATATGGAGGCACTATTTAATGGATAGAAAATTTGAGCTAAGGACATACCACTGTGGTCTTAAATATTTGTTTGAGAATCCAACATTAAATGTTAGGCAAGATAGATGGATGGAATTTTTATGTGAATCTGATTTTGATATCAAACACATGAAAGGTAAGGAAAATAAGGTGGTTGATGCACTTAGCAGAAAAGTACATGAAATGCATGTGGCATCCATTAGTACCTGCTAATCAGATTTAAGGAAGCAAATTGTTAATTGAATAGCTAAAGATGAACTCTATGTGCAAATAAAGGAAAAATTATAGCAGCAGAATTGTGAAAAGAGGTATGAAGGATACCATTTGGAAGGTGATGAACTTGTTTATAAAAACAGAATTTATATTCCTAATGTGACATATTTGAGAAGAATTGTTATTGATGAAATCCATAAAATGCCATATTTTGGTCACCTGGGATACAATAAAATAGTTTCTACAGTGAGAAAGCAATATTTTTGGCCGAGAATGAAAAAGGACATTGTTGAGTATATTTCTAAGTGTATGAAATGCCAGTAAGTGAAGGTTGAAAATCAACACCCAAGCATGTTTGTTGCATCCTTTTCCAATCAAGGAATGGAAATGGGAAATGATTTCCATGGATTTTGTTACAGGTTTTCCAATGACAATGAGGCAGCATGATTCCATCATGGTTGTGGTGGATAAATTATCAAAGGCAACACATTTTATTTTGGTTAAATCCACATATAAAACTAATGCCATTTCAAATATTTTTCTTAAGGAAATTTTTAGATTGCAAGGATTTCCTAAGGCAATAATTTCAAATAGGAATACCAAGTTCACCTTGAATTTTGGAAAAGTCTTTTTGTTTATTTGGGTATGCAGCTGAACTTTAGTACTACCTACCATCCACAAACAGGTGGGAAAACAGAAAGAGTAAATAAGGGGCTTGAAGACATGCTACGCATGTATGTGATGGACTAACCATCCAAGTGGGAAGATTATCTACACTTGGTAGATTTTGCATATATCAATGGGAAACAAACATCATTGGGCATGAGTCCCATTTGAATATTTGTATGGCAAGAGGTGCAGAACACTAGTTACTTGGGATAATCATGTGGACAAAATTGTACTGGGCCATTATTACTTAAGGAAATTGAACAAGAGGTTGCAAATATTAGGAAAAATTTAAAGGCATCCCAATATAGACAGAAAATCTATGTAGATAAGAATAAAGTGCATAGGGAGTTACATTTTGGGGATCCTGTTTACCTTAGAGTGAGGCCAAGGAAGAGTTCCCTGAAGATTGGAATTTGTGCCAAGCTATCACCAAGATATTGTGGACCATTTGAAGTGGTTGAGAGAATAGGGATAGTTTCATATAGAATTGAATTTCCTACTAACGCTAGAGCTCATAATGTTTTTCATGTTTATTTGCTTAAAAATATGTACATGATCCTAACCATGTGATTGGTTGGGATGTGATCCAGATGGAACTAGGTGGAGAGTTCCAAACCAAGCCACTATGCATCCTAGACAGGAAGGTGACATTGCTCTAGAACCAATCCATCAAACACATAAAGGTGCAATGGGATCACTTTGGTTCCGATGAGGCTATGCGGGAGTTGGAGGATACCATGAGATAGGCATACCCATTTTTGTTCTAATTTTGAGAAATCATCTAGGACAGTGTTATTCCAAGGGGGAGGGGATTGTAATACCCCCAATTATTACTTGGAACGCATTTAACCAAAATTATGTAAATGATGTAAATATGCTAGTGCGTAGCTCAAGGCCAAGGATCGACTAGTGAATGGCTAGGCATGTATGATGTATATATTTTATTTGGACTGTGTGGTTTTCTTGTTATGCTAATTTAGAATATATGTAAATATTATGTGCATAAATAAAAAAATGGTCCAAGAATGGTTGTGTAAAGAGCACCAAAGGGTATATGATTCCATCAGAGGGGAAGAGGAAAGGGGGTCCATGGGAGACTAAATCCTTGTTGCCAAGTGTCAACCTTAGAACTCACCCAAATTCTATCATGTGCCTTTAATAAACCAATTATCTCATTTTTTACTATTCTTTGATCATTGAATGCATGTGTGAGGTTGGTGGGAAAAGTCACCTCATGCAGTTATTGAAGCATGCAGTTGACTGAACTTTTGTGACAGTTCTATCATGACAGAATTCATTCTGCAACTTCCAGTAGTCATTTCTTCTACTGTCAAAATTTATGTCAACCCTCATTCTCTTATTCTTCTAGGAAGAGCTACACTAGGCAGAGCTCTCCATTGTTGTCCATGAACTTACTAGACTGTGTTTTAACCCACAAATTCGAACTTGGAGGCCATTCTACAGATTTGGAAGTGAAAATTGATGGTTGTAGGTGAGCAAAGAGGTTGGGCAAGCTAGGAACCCTTAACCATTGAGTTATGTTTCTTATGTGTGCTTGAGAAGCCACAAATTGAAGCTACAGGTGGTTCTATAGTAGCACATATCATATTGGACGTATTCTATACACTAAAAGCACTAGGCAAGATGGATAGCCCAAGAGAACCATGGATCAGTGAAGGGAATTCCTGATCCAAGAAGGGTGTTGTGTGGGGAAGGTATTATGGAATGCAAGGCTGTGAGGGTTAAGTGAGACCCATGTAGAGATCTTTATGAGAATTTGGCTAAGCATATAGAGCAGACTGGGTTGTGGGATGAGAGAGAGAATCCTATAGGTGTTTCCTTCACCCTGGAGGCCTCATATCCCATATTGGGGGTGGACTCTCCACATAAAGAGTATATACTGGACAGAGTACCTATGGTTGGGTGGAAAATTGCTCTTACGCATCCAGTTGCTTAGATATGCATTGGATAAAGATAAGTATTCTCATGCATTTGAATCTAAAACAATTTTATTTGATGCATGTGATGTTTATACTTATATTTTCATGCTAGATGTGTGTGGATAGATTTTAATTCTATTGTGCATGTTTATTTACGTTTCTGCACACATTTTATATGTTGAAATTCATAGTATGGCTTTGGGGTGAAATTTGAGAGCCTGGAATCAGTTAATGTCCCCTCCCAATGGTTGGATTGGGTGAAGGGGACGTTACAGTAGTAAACAACTTATGCTCAAAACTTAGTTGGAAGATATTTGGTCTACAACAGGCATCTTTCCATTTCTACCAAATTTTGATTCTTCATCTTTGTGACGTCATTCTGCTGAGGGGTGCGAGGGATATATCTCTACCAAGAAATTCCATTTTACAAGAGATATTATTCAAATTTTCAACTCACATATTCTCCACCATTGTATGATATCAAACTTGATGGGTCGACCACATTGCTTTTCAAACAATGCTCTAAATTCCTTGAATTTTTCAAATACTTGACTATTGTTCTTCAGGAAATATACCTATGTAAATATAGAGAAATCATCAATGAAGATCAAAATATACTTTGCACCTAATAATGAAATTTTTTTCATGCAACATAGACATTGTGAATAAGATCCAGTAGGTTCTGTGCACGCCATGCTTTCCCTAAATAAAAGGGTTCCTGATGATGTTTTCCAAGCATACACCCTCTACAAAATCCATTAGGTGGAACAATATTTGGGAGACCAGTAACCATGTTATGAGCTACCATCATCTTCAAACTTTGAAAGTTCATATGTCTAAGTCATTCATACCAAATTCAACTTTGGTCATCCATATGATCAATGAGTGTGGTTGATCCAGTTCATAATCGCTGCAGTCGATGCATTTGATCGAGGATAATCACAAAACTTATAAATTCCATCTTTGGGATCCAAATACCATGAAGCAATAGTTGCTCCCCCAAGCCTCCGATCCTTTACGATAAAGTGATATGACCAAAACTCAATAGGCTTCTCAGGATTCATAAGTTGAAAAACTGATAATAAATTTGCACTCAAGATAGGTACATGATAGTCATTGGATATCCTACTATGCTGACATTCCACCTCATCACTTCTAGCAAATATAAGAGCATAATCATCAACATCATCAATTTGTTTTTTAGGAGCTTCATTTAAGGAAGAGAATAAAGAAGCATCATTTTCCATATGATGAGTACAACCAAATTCAACAATCCATTCAGTCTGAGTGGTGCGGGCATATAATGCTTGGGAAATGTAGACAAAAAATGTATAATTTTCAACAAGTTGATTGCTTGATTGGATATTCGATGCACTACCCTCAAGGTGCTTGACCTTTCCTTCTAAGTCCTTCATCTTCTTCCAACAGTTATTCTCAACATGGCCCACTTTTTCACAATACTGACAAGTCTTCTTATTTTGATTCTTCTTCGTCAATTATGACTCTTCAGCCTTCTCTTTAGTAGGATGGTTGATACATTCTGGTCGATGATCCTGTCAACCACATTCTTTAAGGTTTGGTTTCTCATTTCTTTTGATCAAGTGGGCATATTGTTTTCTACCAAGTTCCCCTTCTTCAAGCAACTTGTGTTGGTCCTTAATCAACAAAACATAGAAAGTATCAAAGGTAAAATTCTTACTATCTTGTTTGCAAGACATCCAACTGGAATGAAAGGAGGAGCATAAGACATCATAAGGTGTCTTCAAATTCATCAGGACCAACTCAATGAGTTGTTCATCCTTCTTTGGAAAATCATTTTCACATTCACCCAATTACAACTATAGCTCCTTGATGCAAGCTAAATAATCCTTGATCCGATCAAAGGAAAGAAGTTCTAAAGAGATCAACTTTTTCTCTATCTACATAAATTGACTTTCATTCAGCTTATTGAATGGGATCTTTAGCTAATTCCAGACAACATGAGGACAATCGATTCCATTTGTTGGAAAGCGAATTTCCCTTAAAATGTACCTCATGATGACCTCAACAACTTCATCCTTCTTTACGTTGATTAGTAATAGAATTCTTCATATATTACCACAGTCCCTTGCTTTTCAACAAAGTCTCCATATCTATTTCCCATTTGCATAATTATTTCCATTGAGAACAATAGGTTCCATCTTGGAAGTCAGCTTTATGATCATGAAAACCTGATCCAATTTCTTCGAAGAGGTATCATCCAACAAATCTTTCATCCCGGATTCAATAAACCTTAGATATGACCCAACACAACTTGCATACAACAAGGCTAAACCAACAACTATGATACCATGTTGGGGAACCTCTCTATCTTGAACTATAGAACATAAAAGAAATGATAGAAGGGAACATTATTCCAAGAAAAAAAAGGTGGTGTCTAGAAACACTGTTACAACACTTAAGCACAACACATTGTGATCAAAACATCACAAGCATACTTAATCATAAGAATGATTAACTTCATACACAACCCATAGGGTTTCTCTTTATAGACTCCATATATAACCAACTTCCATGAAGTATCTAGTCCACAAGTAGGGTTCATTGGTTCTAACCATTTCCAAAAAATCCACAACATCCCAAATTTTAGTCAGTTGTTGTAGTTGAGATGAACATGACCTTTCCTACCATTGAGTTGGTTCTTTGACTCTCTCATTCAGTACTCTAGTCAATTTCTCTACTAGCCAAATATAATATATTGACTGACTCTATGTCATGTTCCCATTTTGACAGCACCATGAAGAAGATCGAACCCCATGGATCCTAGTGACAGATTGAATTAATTAATTAATAAAGAGTTAAGATGAGGCAATTAAATAATTAGGAGTGTGCATTTAATTTTATCCATAGTTTCTATCCACTTGGAATAAATATTTATGGTGCATTTAATATTTATGGTGCATTTAATATTATTGGTGCATTTAATATTTTTATTTGTTATGCTAAATAAATGGAGAAATTGGCCCACCAATTCGAATTAGTGGATAAGGTTGGAGGAATTAATTGGAGTAGAAGTCAAGTAAGCACTAGAGTCCAAAAATGATGCCAAAAATGAGAAAAGAGGAATATGTCAGGAAAAGCATCAAAAATCCAGAAAGCAAGAAAGTATGAAAAGAAGGAAAGTTCAGAAAAGAAGGAAAGACAAAAAAAGAGGAAAAAGAAGGAAATCCAAAGCAATTCAAAGTAAGGAAAGTATGTCCACTCATGGATGACCTATTCTCATAGGTCACCAAGCCAAGTAACTCGCTCAATAGGTCAACATTAATTCTATAAAAGAATGATTCCAACTCCATTTCACATCTTTTGCTAGTGTGAGGAATTTTATGAATGCATTTGTGCATCCAAGACTTGGGAGGTGTGCCCCTAGTCAAGCATGGAAGATGTACCCCAAATTTCTGTGAGAGGATGATGGAATCCAACTATTATCATTGATTTTATTTGTAGTTAATGAAGCTTACCAAGTTGAATCATAAGTTCAAAGCTATCTTCATCAAAGTCAGAGATCGAATCCTCCCTCCTTCTATTCTACAACTAGTTTCTTATGTGCAAGAGGAGAGATTCTTCCTTCATATTCTGAGAGGAATATTGGCCTATTCCTAGTGTTATAACAGAGTATTGAATATTCCAAGGTCGAAACAGAAGTTCAGAACCATCTTCACCAAATTCATAAATTGAATGCTCCCTCCTCCTTCTATTCTACAACTAGTTTCTTATGTGCAAGAGGAGAGACTCTTCTATCATATTATTAGAGGAATCATGGCCTATTTATGATGTAATAACAGATCATTTAATGTTATGATATCAGTCACTTCAATACAAATTACAGAACTCTGAATTATTCTCCAATTTATACACCCATGCTAGATTTAGCTAGATTTTGACTAGCTTTCAATGAATGGTTCATAAATCAATGAGTAAAGGTCCAAATGAAGTCATTCTAGTTCCTGTAGTTAGCTAATATATCACATATCATTATCCAACTGTTGTTCCATAATTTTGATTACCTTTGAGCATTGTTTGGTAGTCCACAAGTCAAACTAGTTTAGTTGTCCTGAATTGTTATTTTACTAGTTTTGTTATCATACTTTCCCAGATATGCATATAACTTTATGAAATGTTATTTTATGATTATATAACTGTAAATGAATGATTATTAGCATCTCTGATGTCTGTAACAACCTTTTCCAACTTTCAGTCAATTTCCCTACCCATACTAGTCTGCATATGTTGAGAACCCCAGGAGCATTGGAGTAGTGCTCAGAAGGGATTTTCTTGAAACATAAATGGTATCAGTATGCTGTGCAGAGGTATAAACTCTTAACATAACCTTTCATCCATCCATAGCCTTTGAATTGGCCCATCTCCAGTAATTCTAGCTTCCACAATCACTGTTTTAATCAATTTTTAAGAAGTCTCGAGTTAGTGTGCCAAATCCTAAGTTGGTACATTAAAATGGTATAAAAGCACTTTCCTCCACCCCTATGGACAGAAAGAATCTCACTGATAAAAAAATATTCCAGATCACAATTCAAATTTGTAGCTAGTTGCAGTTGAAGAAGAAGAATCATCATGCATATTTTCTAGCAGTTTCAAAAGAGATGATGGTGACCATGGTGACCAATAGTATGATGAATATTTTTATTATCCAAGGTCTGAAATTTTGAGGAAGTGAAGTTAAGGATACCCTTTGAGTACCTCACAGCTTACTATGCATTCAGAGATGAGATTTTGGAACTCATATCTTTCAGACAGTTTTGCACACATGAGATCCAAAGTTTATTTCAAGATCCCTACTCGAGGATTAACAAGGCAAAGATTGCATTGATGGAAAATGATGTTTGCAAAGAAATGGGATTCGTGTTACCCAAGAAATCCAAAATAGTGACACATGTGGATTCCTTGAAGACCAACAAGCCATCAAGGAAGGATCTAAGTTGTAGAGAAGAAAGAGGGCCAAAGGTATTGACATGAAGGAGAAGCAAGAGGAAGATATAAATTATCATGTTTGCAGCAGCCATAAGGTTGATGCGTTACCAAATAAATCCTCAGAAGAAGATAAAGAAGGTCCATGCACAGCTGAAGATCTAGCAATCCAACATCTGGTTGTTGGCAATGTGGAAGGTGAAATCACTCATAGTTTCTTGGTGGGTGATCTCAAAATAATTATAAGGGATGATAATGTTTTCAGGAGTGGTAAGACATATTTTGGATCTGATCCAAATGATGAACATGAATCAGGTTTACCTTCACCTCCTGAGCTTCATTATGAAGTAGAAGACAAGCACACATCAGTTGGATGTGAACCAAAAGATTTGGTGGAAGGGAAAGCCATCACAGATCCACCAAATGAAGAGAAAGACATGATACAAAGGTATTGCCACAATTCTGATTTTTGTATCCCTTTGTTTCATTCTGATATGGTAGCCACTTACCGTGAGAAGGTTGGCATGGTTAAGTGCTTTGGTATGGAGGCTCAAAATTTTGGTGTTAACAATGAAGGTATTCATGGAGATGAACCATTGGGTGAGAGTGAGTCACTGCAAGGTGATATAAATGGGTGCTCACATCTCTATGATGGCAACATATAGATCATATTTGAAGATGTTGCTGCAAGCCAAAGTACCATTGATCATGATGATGGAGTCCTTGCAATAGTGGAAGCAAACCAAGGATCAATTTCACCTTCACCGCTAGAATTTTATGAGGGTGATCCAATGAAGTTTGAAGAAGACAATGTTCTATCTCATGAAGTTTCATACTTTGGTAAAGGTGCTGCAAATATACTTTCCTTTGAGCATGAAGATGATAAATTTGCATCCATGGGTGAGGAGAAAGGAGTAACTTCACCATCACCACATAAGCTTCGTGATGTTAATCCAAGGAAAATTGAAGAAGAGGATATTCACCATCATGAACCATCCTTCCTTGAAGGGAAATTAAAGATGAACACGTTGAAGATCAAGGATACCATTGAAATTATCCATTTCACTAATGTTTTAGTGTCACAATATTGTTGGAGAGCTGCATCACTGGAAAATCCACTCTCCATTGAAGACATGGAGGAGATTCAGAAGTCAATGACGAACATCAAAGGTAAATTTTCACAATCGATTTCTGACAGATATTATTTGTTTGATCTTTCAGGAATCTATCATGATGTATTATTGAAGAATGAAGAAGAGATTGAAAGGCTCTCATATGAGTTGGAATCCACCCAAGATTCTTTGAGAAGTACTCAAAGTACTCTCTTGGAATCTCAGATGCAAGTAGAGCAACTTCAAAAAGAGTCTCTAAGTTCTCATATTCCTTCCTATGTTCCAATCAGCCATTCCCTTTTGGTTGATGATTTTCAGATTTATGTGGAGTAATCTCATGTGATGGTGGAACATGAGGAGCAAGCTGACTTGAATGTTCTTGTGGAGAGGGATGAAATCAAGCAAGAAGGTAACCAAGAACTTGCCTTGTTTCAAAGAGATTATGAGTTACCTCATGATGAGAGATGCATAATTTTGGAGGAGACACATGGTCTCACATTTGGGGGATCATCCCATGAGGATGAGGTACATATATCCACATGCTTGGTGGATAATTGTTATAGAGGGTCGATTCATTCTCTTTCACCCCACACTTATGTTTTAGTCACATCACTTGAAGATGAGAATTGGGTGAAAGGATTTTTCTTGATAAGGCCCCAATAGGAGCAAGAGGCTCCCACTGTCATTCTAAATGACTTGATGGTAAATAAATGGGGTTTGGAAAATGCTCATATTCCATATAGCAGCCATGATCTTGATTTCATATCCTTGGAATTAAGTAACAGATAGTTCTTTCCATCTATGGATAGATGCACCACCAAGTTGAAGACTCTAGGAGGTAAATTATTTATGTGTAAAATTTTTAACCCCTCTGACATTGATATGTTTTGTGATCAACAAAATAGGTACATATTTCTTCCATTAGATACCATTAATCCACACATGGATTGGGTGGAATATTACATGTCACACATGGAGTCTCCTAGCAGATATATTTCTACTCATATTAGGTGGAAGAGAGCTAAGCATGCAAGATTACAAAAGAATTTGTTGAACCATTGGATACATGCACTTGGAGAAGCCACAAGCTTCTTACTTGGACCTGATTTGATAAGTGTTTGTTCATCCACTGATGTTATGAGTACATACTTGATGGAGGTATGCAACACATGTTCTTTCCACTTGAGTGGAACCAATAGCAGAGAGTTGAGCCATTGGGATAGTACATGCTTGTCTTTTGGATCCTGTGGTAGAGAATTGAGCCATGAGATTACTTCCTTGGGGGTATTAGGTCTTCTTGCACTTATGGTTTTTCATTGTATTCATGATATTTTACTTGTGAGCAGCTAACAAGGCATTTTTGCTTATATGATGCCTATCTTTCTCATGATTGGATAAGGAACTTCCACCCTTCTCATTTGAGCTAGAGTGATGACATTTTGTATTCTTATGTGCATTCGGCATATGAGAACCTTATTGATGGAGTGGAAAGAATTGATGAGGTTCGGCCTCACTCTTGGGAAGCATATTTGGTGATGCATAGTCTTTCCTTGATTGGGTCCTACCATGGAGAGTTGCATATCTTGATTGAGGGGCCCTCAAAGCTTCAGGGCTGCATTGGAAAGCATGATTTTCCAATATGGTGGTATGATGTTTTCATCTTTCCCCACATTTCATATGATGCTGATTTTTTCTTGTTACTAATATTTGGGGAGATGCAACATGATCAGTGGGATCATGATATTCCATGGGATGATAGTTTTTCACACGTCACTGTTACTTGGGAACTTGTAGTTGAAGCAGTGGGATCCAGGCACTATTTTGCTTAAAATATTGTGTTGGATGGTATTTCGATCCATGGGGGTTCCATACAAGTAATGGGATCCTGGCATTGTTTCTCCTTGGAGCAGTTGTTTGCATGGTTGCATGATGGATCAATCCAACCCTCTTTTGCATTATTTCATCTATGTTGCAATTGGTTTCAATTTCCTACATTGGGAACACCTCCTTTGATGGACTTATAGTTTACATAGTAGTGGTATATTTGCATTTATGATATTCTTATGGGATCCAGGCACACTTTCCAGTTGCTTCCCTTGGATAGAAGTAGGTATGTTCAGTTACAAATGTAGTGAATATTTTATTGGAGAGATGATTATGATCAGAGTAGTGCAGCAAAAGCATGATGGACCTCTTGGGATATTTTGCTTGAGGACAAGCGATCCTGGGAGGGGAGGACTGTCATGTTCCCATTTTGATAGCACCATGAAGAAGATCGAACCCCATGGATCCTAGTGAAAGATGGAATTAATTAATTAGTACGGGGTTAAGATGAGGCAATTAATTAATTAGGAGTGTGCATTTGATTTTATCCATAGTTGCTATCCACTTGGAATAAATATTTATGGTGCAATTAATATTTTTATTTGTTATACTGAATAAATGGAGAAATTGGCCCACCAATTCAAATTAGTGGATAAGGTTGGAGGAATTACTTGGAGTAGAAGTCAAGTAAGCACTAGAGTCCAAAAATGATGCCAAAAATGAGAAAAGAGGAATATTTCAAGAAAAGCAGCATAAATCCAGAAAGCGGGAAAGTTCAGAAAAGAAGGAAAGTCAGAAAAAGAGGAAAAATAAGGAAAGCCAAAGCAAAGCAAAGCAAGGAAAGTATGTCCACTCGTGGGTGACCTATTCTCACAAGTCACCAAGCCAAGTAACTTACTCAACAGGTCAACATGAATTCTATAAAAGAATGATTCCAACTCCATTTCACTTCTTTTGCTAGTGTGAGGAATTTTATGAATGCATGTGTGCATCCAAGACTTGGGAGGTGTGCCCCTAGTTAAGCATGGGAGATGTACCCCAAATTTCTGTGAGAGGATGGTGGAATCCAACCATTATCACTGATTTTATTTGCAGTTACTAAATCTCACCAGGTCAAATCAGAAGTTCAGAGCTATCTTCATCAAAGTCAGAGATCGAATCCTCCCTCCTTCTTCTATTCTACAGCTAGTTTCTTATGTGCAAGAGGAGAGATTCTTCCTTCATCTTTTGAGAGGAATATTGGCCTATTCCTGATGTTATAACAGAGTATTGAAGCTGCTCAGGTCGAAACAGAAGTTCAGAACCATCTTCACCAAAGTTAGAAATCGAATGCTCCCTCCTCCTTCTATTCTACAACTAGTTTCTTATGTGCAAGAGGAGAGACTCTTCTATCATATTCTTAGAGGAATCATGGCCTATTTATGATGTAATAAAAAAGTATGTAATGTTCTGATATCATTCACTTCAATACAACCACTGTTTCAGAATTTCAATCACCTTTGAGCATTGTTTGGTAGTCCACAAGTCAAACTAGTTGAGTTGTCCTGAATTGCTATTTTACTAGTTTTGTTATCATACTTGCCCAGATCTGCATATAACTTTATGAAATGTTATTTTATGATTATATAACTATAAATGAATGATTATTATCCTCTCTGATGTATGAAACAACCTTTTCCATCTTTCAATCAATTTCCCTACCCATACTAGTCTGCATATGCTGAGAACCTTCGGAGCATTGGAGTAGAGTTCAGCCGGGATGTTCTTGAAACATAAATGGTATCATTATGTTTTTCATAGGTATAAACTCATATCAGAACCTTTCATCCATCCATAGCCTTTGAACTGACCCATCTCTAGCAATTCTAGCTTCCACAATCATTGTTTTAATCAATTTTTAAGAAGTCTCGAGTTAGTGTGCCAAATCCTAAGTTGGTACATTACACTCTGTGAAATATCCATAGGTGTGATGAACTTGTAAAACCTTAGATTCCAACAAAATGGTGACACACCACCGCGAATTATTGACACAAATAAAAGAATCTATGTGATATTTTGGTGTGATTTTCAAAATTGTCACGGAGAGTCGAAGGTTTATTCTATGAAACTTGCGCCAATTTGAATGTGTCAACTATTAAACAGCATAACAATTCCCACATAATAATGAATGCATAGCGTCAATGGAATTTTAGTAAACTCTGCGATACATCATCGAATATCTCACTTCAATCACAAACTTTGGTGGGATTGTCACTTCATATGGACAATGTCACCAAAATCAAAGTTGTGCCAAGGCTTGAGATTTTACCTCTTGTGTGGCAATACATTGGTGAGAATTCGTGTTTCGTTTGCAGCATGCTAATGAGCTTGCCACTTTTGTTGTGAAATGTCAGCATAATTTCCAATTCCTCTGTGTACTGTAGGTGAGAAACAAACTTTCCTCATCACATGCTAGTGATAAATCACTTTCATTTAGACATGCTGGTGAGTCTTCCATTTTCCTACGAAGTGTCAACAAGATTCTTAAAACTACATTGAAAGGTTGCTTTCTACCTTGTTAGATTTTGGAAATAACTTCTTTTAAACCCATATCTCTTGAATATCCATACTTTATTTAACTTAGCTAGATTTTGAAAGTGGATTATTTTAAAAACACATGTCTTCCATGCTTATTTCTCATCAATACAATAGTTGCATCAAGTTGAGAAAATTTCCTATACATGCCTTCTTTGTAACATGCTCAGTTCAATCCAACCCCAAGTTTAAAACAAATCAAAGAAATATATCATCTCTTATTACCAAATATCCAAAGGAACGGAACAAATGTATGGGGGAGGGAGGGGGGTAGCTACGCTATCAAATATGAAACCTAAATGACTATCTAGTGCCTTTATTCAGAAGAAAAACTACATGAGTCAAATTCTTATTTTAAAATATTAGAAGGAAAGGAAAACATATACTACACCTAACCTAACCTACAACGGTTCAATAAATTTAAGTGAAATCATAGAGCCAATGTATACATCAAAGGAATTTTAATCCCATAGAAATATCACAGTGGGTTTATAGAACTGATGCATTGTGTAATACATGATTGAAAAAATTATACTAGTCTAAAATATATTCACAACAAAAAGAATGTTTTATGTGTTGTATCGTGGAAACTTTTGATAGAATAAAAATTCCAACCAAATCTCAATGATGTCATGAAAACCATAAGAGAAGACATGTGAATCTTGTGAAAGTGTTGAAGATGAATCATGTACCTGGCTAGGACCATAAGATGAAAATCCAGAATCAATTGTCATGAAGATTGTCTTATCATCATATTCATAGCATGAAGTAATGATATGAGGACCTAACATAACCATCATTGGACAATGAAGTGCCTCATCATATTCACCAATGTGATATTCTTGAACCTAAAAATTTTCAATATCAAACATGTCATCAACATCAGGACACAGTGGACTATCATAAATTACCTCTTTCTATTCTAAACCATAAACAAGATCACTGTTAGTCTGAGTTTCATTGAAAGCCTTCATAAAAATATTATTTTCCTATTTACAATCCCTAAATTGAACAACATAAATTTTTGCATGTTCTTCCTTCTCGTCATTCCCTAATATATAAAGTTCAGACCAAACAAAATTTAAGACATGTAGATTTTGAATTTCTCCTCTAGTGTTAAGATCTATAAATAATTTTGAATACAATGAATAAATATTTCCAGAATATAAATCATTGACTACTTCCTCATGGTTATCTTACAAGTTTGCTTCAAAATCTACACACTCAAGGGAATCATCAGCCAATTTCTAATTCAATAATGAATTATTAGTTAATTTGAAAGGCTATTGTTCCAGATCTTCTTCAATAGAAAAAATACTCAACACCAATATTCATATCTTCAATAATCAAATCATTGATTTTCCTAGTAGATTTTGTTTAACTTCTTTTATAGTTTCAGTTGGTGTTTTGTTTGAAAATCAAGAATCTCTGCAGGTTTGTTTTGATCATTTTCTTCTACTTTTTCAACGAGGTTATAAGTACAGGATACTTCCAAATCATAATCTGATGAACCTAATGTATCCACGGATCTCGAAATTGGCTCAAGTGATTTTTCATTTGATTCATTCACTATTACAGTGGAATTTTATACATGTGAATTTACAGTGGAGAATGAACACTCATTCTGTAAATCGAACTTTTTATAGAGTTGGTTTGGAAATTAGTGTATTATAGATTTTTGTGTCCATTAAAAGATGATACTTCTTGGGCCAAGGATCTTGGTTGGTGATAGCTATGACAATCATAACCTTTCTCATCATCAATTATTAATTTGTCTTCTTTAGTCAATGAGATAATATGCACATACCATTCAATTAATTCTTGTCTTGAGGGTTTATCATCTCTGCGATATTTGTACTAAATTTGAGACATTCTTGACATGAAATATGCATATGACTCATATTTCTTCTTCCATATCCCCTCAAGTTCATCACATAACACCTCATTGTCATAATTTTCATGTGCAGTGATAAAAAATTCCATGAACTGTCTCCAATTGTGAATAAATTTCAGTGTCAGCACTTCATATCAAAACCAAATTTGTCCTTCCAAAGTGAGGGTAAATAACCTACATATTACAACATCTTGTAAAATTCCAAGGTTTCAACGCATAATATCGAAATGAGTAATATGCCTAAATGCAGAGGTTTTCCCTTCACCATCAAACTTGGATTTTGACAAGAGATCGACTATCTTCTTGGAAATGCTCCTCGGTGGTCTTGGTGAACTGAAAGCATGTTCCAATATAGTGATATGGAGACAAGTCATTAGAAATTAATTCAATCTATAAGATATGGGTTCACATGGGTCAGCTTGTCATATGACCCTCCTTTTAGTGCCAAAACAATTGATGGGTCAAAATGATCCAAGGGAAACAACAAGGGTTCTTTCTGGTAAGAACTCCTAATTAGATTCTAAACCATTTGGGATAGGGAACCAGTCCGGATTTTGTCCTAAAAACCATTACTTGTTTAGGTTTCACCGATTATGGCCTGGTCCACCATTATAGTTTTTATTATTTAAAGAATGAGATGCATCATGAGCTATTTTAAATGCAGTTTTTGACTATACTAACATATCTTAGCTAGCAACGAGATTAACATGAATGATTAGTGAAATAAAAATTGAACATCTATATTTAGAATTTAGATAGTTGTTTTAAGAAGCATATGAACAATTGATAGAATGAAAGCATAGATATTAGAACAATTTTTCTATTTATATCATTCTAGTTTCACTAGCCATAGAAAGAAAAAAGAACAAAAATAGCATATGAAATAAGAAACAAAGAGTTGTAGGAAGAGTCCATTCGGAATTTGCTTTTGAAATTTCAAAGAAAAACTCCATCCCTACAAAACAAAAGAGAAATTTATCTTTAACCCTATTTATTTCATTTAAAAACTTTACTAAAAGTAAAAGAAATGAATAAAACAAAATAAAATAAATCACATTAAAAATAAATAAAATGAGAAAATAAAATAAAATAAAATAAATAATTAAAAAAACAAATAAAATTAAAATTAATCCTACCTATCCCCTATGCTAAACATGCCCCTCACTAATCTCACTTTAGAAACCCCATTTTATATACAATGTGCATGTAAAGTTATAAAATAAAAAACATTTTCTTAAAAATGTATTGTGAACAGGGCTTCGCGGGCCTCTCTTATTGAAATAATGTATTACCCCCATGCACAAGTTTTCAACTTTGCATAAAATTTCAATGAGCACAAGTGTCACCTCTTATGCCCCCGACCAAGGATCAAATTTGAACGGTAGGGTCCTATTTCACGTTGAAGGACAATGATATATTGAACCCTTCAGTGATGACATGTTAAATTAAATCATTCCTTTAATTTGAAAATGTAGTAATACATCAAAATTTCATTGTATATTAAAAGCATGGTAATCAAATTCCTCAATATAAAGATAAACTAAACTTGCATCATTCCACTCTATGGTTTTTAATCATTTAACCACAAGAACAACCCAACCAATATTGATCTCTTATAAGGGAAGGAATCCCTTTATACATGTTTCTAACCGCTAAGATCTACAAACAAAAGGAGAGACATACTTCCCTATAGGAAACAATCATTAGGGAGGTGTCTTTTCTGTCTCTAGCAGAGATGTCCACTTAATATGCAAGTTGGTAATGGATCGATGGTTCTGGGTTTGATGTTTCCTTCCTTTGCTCAAGCAAATCCCCTAAAGTCTGAAGAGGGTACTATAGCATATGAATGAATAGGGAAATAAATTATGGAAGTAGTGTAAGTAGAGGTCGAGGGTGACAGTGGAAACAACTTGAATAAGGGTTGAACTCAATATTGGAGGAAGTCTGGGAAAGGGTGAGGAGTTACTCAAATTCAAACTTGTGATTTTGATAGGAATGGTATAAGGTACCTCTTCCCCTTGAATCCTAATTCGCAGACCAAATGACAAGCTTAGTTGATCATGATTCTTACAAACACTTATAGTGATATCCAATCATAAGGCAAGTTTTCCTCCTATGATTTTTGGGGGCCTTTGAGTAGTAATTTCATCTATGTGTAAATAACAATACAACCATTTGAGACAGATGGAAGAATTCTTCTGATTAAGTATCCATATCAACCGAGTCACAAATCCAACTAAAGAGGAAGTGACCCACCATCACTTACCAGCATGAGTCCTCATGACTCACTTCTCAATGATGCAGTAAATATTGATTAGAAAGTGGTTAAGATACTTGCTCCAACACGAGCCTTGATAATTATGTCCATTCTCCTACCTGGACAACTAACCAATCTCAATTGAATCCCAAAGGTACATGCGCCCTTGCATGACCTCCCTCCCTTATCTAGCTACCATAACTCTATCATGAACTAAATCACAAAAAAAACTAGAAATATGAAATTGAAACAGGCTCAAGAATCAATAATGACGGTGGAAGTAGGCACAGTCTAAGCAAAGCCAACGAGTTTGGAAATTGAAATAATTGAAAACAAAAATTTTAAAATTTAAAACCACTTAAGTTCCAAACTTTCAACTTTCATAATCACATTTCCAAAATCCAATAACCACTTGAATAACCACGGTTCCAAATCCACTTTCATAATCACATTCCCAAATTCCAATAACCATTTTATTAACCACAATTTTGAATCCAGATCCCCTAATTCCAATCACTGAACTACAATATTTATAAACCAGTGCAAAAAATGATGAATCGATTCTAATTCTAATTTATGATGATTCGATGCACAACTTGATTCCATGTTGTGTGATTGCATTCTCTATTAATACAAGACTTATTCACCTTACATATAGACTAGTTAGGATTTGAGAAGGAATAGTTGTCAAGGGACCCTCCTTTAAGCTTCTTGTTTTCCATGATCCAGCCATTGTGGGTTTTCTTTGAGGGTCACATCACATAAATTTTCATATCTAGAATATAAAGTGAAGAGAGATTAGTGGACCAATTATATGCCTTGGATCCATAATGATTCATAGGTTTGAACTTACTTCTATAGGCATCATTTAGGGGGAAGGACATGGAATCTTTGTTTTTATACTAGGAATGTCAACAAACTATTCCTAAGTAGGAAGATAGTGTTTACTTGAAAAATATTCTTTGAAGTTATTCATGGATTACTAAACAATTATAGCATGTATCTAACAAAATGTTTAAAAAAAAAAAAATGTTTTTATAAAGCTAGAAAATATATTCACAATCTCTCCTTTAATTGTTTATTTTCAAGGAGAAATAATTCCCCTCACCTTCTGAAGAATGAGGAAGTGGGTACCTTATTAGCACCATATTATAAATTTACTTCCCCTTTCCTAATTTTTGGTTCGAAGGGAGGTACTTAACACAAGACATGAAAACAATTGGTAACATTGTAGTACTAATAAGTGTGATAACTTAATTCGTTGAACCATTTACTCTAAGTTGTTATGCGTAGGGAGGTTATAGGACCCGCAGGAAGTATTCGAGTCAAAGATGAGAAGCTCCCTGAAAGTTTTAATCTCAATCCCTATATATGTTATTAATATTTTCATATTATATGTGATGTTGGAGACTTGTGATTCCAACCTTGGAAATGTCTCATCCAAATTATCCTTTCATATGTTACTATATGCATCCATAATGCATAGTATTTGAGACTCATTTATTTACTTTGATATTTGGATCCAATAATATACCATAAAACCCTAAAGAAACTTCTCTAGTACTAATATGATATATAAATTACTATATGTGTTGCGTTGAACAATTTGTCACAACATATCTTAAATTTTACCACAAAATACCATGGGATTATACTATATTATGTAGTGTTTGATAAGCCTTGGGGGTTAGCTCAATTAGTCATGATCTATATGTGAGATATATCCCCCCAAAGTTGGGGAGGTCATAGTTTCAACTTTCTTGATTTCCTCGGGGTTAGGCTCCATAATTAGGGTTGATGGTTTACCATGTTTACGATCTGTGAATCATGGGGAGGTACTCAAAGGGATTTTCGTGAAGTTATTCCTTGGAAAAAAATTTGTAGTGTTTGATTAAAATGTAATATTGCAATCACATCACTTAAAATATTTAGATGAACTGAGAATATAAAATAGAAGCTACAATAATAAAATGAAGACATCATCAAGATAATGAACACAATATGTAACATAGGAAACTTGATGTGGAAAATAGTAAGAAAATGAGGATTGGGACTTTCTGTTTTATTCCCGGACATATAACAGAAGATTCAAAGAAACATGGAATCACTATGAAGTTAAAATAGGAAACAAGGCCTATGAATATCTACTACAATGTTTTCTTCTTCTTCAATTCTACCAAAAAAACCCATTCCTTAGCTCTTCTTAGCTATGGAAAAAGA
Organism: Larix kaempferi; assembly: GCA_027924585.1. NCBI lineage: Eukaryota > Viridiplantae > Streptophyta > Pinopsida > Pinales > Pinaceae > Larix > Larix kaempferi. The sequence continues at coordinate 9,338,892 of BSBM01000076.1, forward strand.
ATTCATTGCAATATGAATGAAACCCCTTCTTTTCCTCACTTCTCAATTTTCAAAATGTTGTTATAGTCCTTTAGGGTTAGGTTTAACAATTTTACATACCCCAACTCTCGATTAGGGTTACAGTTTTGGACACTTTAGAGTATTTTGAAAATTCCACACATGAGTAGCTCCATATTTGTAAGAAAAGAGATTTGGCATGGCATCCACTTGGTATTATAGTGGTTAAGGTGAAAGTAAATTTTAAGAGGCACAAATTCCTCTTACATATAATTATGATTGAGGTGTTGTTTATCTAAATGGAAATCTCTTGATGAGGAGAACATTGTTGATGGGATGGGAACTTCTTTTCCAAAGTTGGGACCCAAAAATGACCTTTTAATGACTAAACCATGGAATAGAGTTTAAAGTTCCGAATAACTAAAATAGCAGCTACCCCTAGGATGAACCCAACAAGGTCATGGTTCTAATTTTCCAACCCCAAAAGTATCAAAATGGAAAAAAAAATTATAGTAATTCACTTCATCAACCATGGTCTTCTTATAAGAATAACTCATTAGTTTTATATGGACTAAATTATTATGCATTTATCACCATCGATAAGGAACATGGAAATCCTCGAGTTAAGAATTAGGGATATGTGATCATTGAGAGGGGTTCAACATAGCATTCCTTCCAACACTTATATCATGATAAGCTAATCTTTCCAAAATCTACAACCATTGCCTTATTATATTTCAACCTATAGAATTGTGGATTATTTAACCACACATTAAAACAATATCATTGGCCTCAAATAATGATTATCTCTTCGACTATTTTGTTTGTGGAATTGAGTGATATTATGAAAGAAACAAACCCATCAAGGTGAATGAGTCCTGAAAAGTTTCATCTTCTAATACAATTGTTTTCACTTGAAAATGAGGCCAATGGAATGCATATGAATTTTTAATAATGTTCAATCATCAAAATAACAATTTTCAAATAGGAGTGGAATTGTGTCAAAATGAAGTTGTGAACATTATGCATTGATGTATTTCTAGCTAAAGATAAGAACATGTATTTCCAACTGATACCTTGATGAATTCATGTTGGAGATATTCATTGCCATAATAAATATGAAGACTTACGACTAAAAATATAGGAATGCTTCCAAACTAGGATTATATGCATGTGAAAAGTTTCATAATGTTGACTTATGTTTGAATGAGTTGTCTAAATACACAAAAAATTCTCTTCATCTTTCTCGGAATCAAGTCATTGGCCCAATATACTATCGTAGGTATCCAAATAATTCACATTTGTACCTAACCCTGAATGAGAACAAAGTATTGCAACTAGAATCAACAACCTTCAAGACAAGAGAGCCCCCTAGACAACTAGTTCAAATTTTGGAAGAATAAATAAAACAAAAATTATGAAGATGTACAGGTAAGAAAATGAAAAATATTAATAAAAGAATTAGAAAGGATGAAAAAAGGTTGAATTAGAGGAAATAAATCATACTAACCCTTATAAAATAATCCTCCGAGCGATGGAATTGGACACATCTACCTTATGCATTAAAACAGGATTGAAAGAGTAAACACTATAGATATTCTTATGCTCAAATGGACATGTGAAATACTTAGATTTTTTCATAAATTGTACAAATCATTGCCTTTTCTAAACAAAAATTGTTATTTCTACAAGGACCAAATTTCACTACATCACTTGCTATAGAAAAGGAATATGATATTATCTGAGTCGATAACAAGAGATAGGTCACAAGTTGGAGGGGTGCAATATACAATTGATCCCTGGGACCATACTCCTTCCAACTGTTAGACCTCAATGAGGTAACCTCATCGAATATCCAACCCTTTTCCCATTATCATTAGAACCTTTAGAATGAATAATTTCACCACACATTCAAACAATATCATCATCCTCACATACCGATCAAGTATTGGTCTATTTTGTTTGTGGAATTAGGTGATCATTTGAAAACAACCAACCCGAGGAAAATACATCCTAGAAATTCCCATCGCCTAAGATACTTGTGTACAATTGAACATGAAGAGGCTTATGGGTATGTAGAGGATTGATGGATAATGTCCAATAATCAAACAAACATTATCAAATAATGCCTTCACAATAAGAATTAGAATCTCATGTATCAAGGATAGTGTAGGCCCACAATCGAGTGTCCTAAAAAAATATTTATATATGTAAAATATTTCAAAAAATACATGATTGAATGGAATATGTGTTTTCAAATGATTTTACAAAAACAAATGAAGATAAACGCACCTAGACAAGAATCAGTGAATCTACAATGAATATGTGAAGAAGAAATTGTTTTTGTCACTATAATGTCTCTATTCACCCAACCCATATAACCCTTTGGTTTAGTTGTTGGATGAGGAAACACACTCCTTATTTCTTTCCTAATCAATAAAATAAAGAAAAGTGTGAAAACATTTTTTATTATGACATAGTAAAATTTACACGATATATAACACTTGTTTTCATGAAGTTCTAAATTGGCACCTACATGGACACCACATCCATGCCAGTCTAACAAGAAATCATTATTCTAGAATTTCATTCCAAACCATGAATACAATTTAGTTTTGGACATGTTAAGCTTGCATGTAAAAAATGTGTGTGTATTTTGTAAACGTTGTGTGCCATGCAATTTATAGCCACTCAATGGGACCAATGTTAAAAATATGGCAAAGAGAGAAGAAAAATATATGGAATGGGAATATGCAAAACCTGGAATGGAAAATCCATCTATTACTTCAAATACAACAAATTTATATAAAATGGGCATAAAATTGCAACTTCACTTGTCTATTTTTTTATAACAATAACGATTAGGTTTTGTATTAGAAAAATATGTAGTTGAACTAGACAGTGGTGTAATGCCAAGTAGGATTGCTCATAGCTTAATATAAAAAACATAAATTATAGCTTCTAGAAATTCCTTATTCTTGACTCTTCATGGTAGTTATATTATCTTATAAATTGAAATAGAAAAACAACTACACAAAAGCCATTGAATAAATAGAGAAAATGCAATTACATCTATAGGTTTGAATAAGAAGCAACAAAAAAACTTTGAGTACCTCTTTATTTGTTCTATTATGCTTCTGTCTCTATATTCTATGGATTGGTTTTCCACTGAATTTTTAGAGGTGGTGAGCCATTAGAAGCAATTGATATTAATGCACTAAGAGAAGAGATTCCAATAGCCGGAAGGGATCTCACTAATCTATGTGACTCTACTTCTTTATAGATAAATTTTGGGTATGCTTTGGGTCCTTTCCCATTTCCTAAATAGCCAATGGATTTGGAACCTTTCTCTTTTATTCACCCACCAATGTGGCTTTTAGGGTTTCTACTTATTTAGAACAACCTTATCATATCCTTGAGTCATGTTAGGGGGTAAATTTTATCCTTGGGATCTTCCTATATTTGTTGTCCCTCCACATACTCACTTTCCTTTTCCATGTCTTCTAAATTTTCAAGGACCTCGAAGCTATTAATGCCACTTTGGTGTAGTGGATCTTATGAACTACTTAAAACAAAATAGAATTGATAATTACTTATATAATACAACACAAAAAACATCTATTTTACTTATAACTTAAAGTACCTAAAATAGAAGAAAGTTAATGAAAATACATGTGAATGAAGTAAGAAAAGCTTGACTTACAGGAGTGTAATGTATGCCCCTACCAGCAACGACAACAAAAACAATGGAAAACAAAATGTGGGGGGCAACTGTCCACCCAACCTACCCCTCGATCAATGGATGAGAGCCCCAAGCCCTCAATCAGTGAAACTATGCCAAAAATAATCTTCTTTTCTTCCTCAAAATCAGTTAGAGTTGAATGTTAGTTCCCCCCAACATCTCCTCACCATCATCAAGTAATCCTCGCAACATACTTCAATAGTCAACCATTCCCTTGCAACGATATGATCCCCCAAAATCACCAACCCTGAGGTAGAGAAGAAACCCCCATAAAGTCCTCTCTCCCTCTTAAAAAAACCATTTTCCATATCAGGGAAAATTTTAGGGGTGAAATTTATCCCAATGACTCATTTTTTACCTTTTTTTCCAAAACAATATTCGCCAATTTCCATTTTTTTCTAATTTGATTCGCCAAAATTCCATGGGATTAAAAAAAATAGTCTAAAAATTGCCAAAATTATCCAAAACCTATACAAAACCCTTAGAAATTTTAATCTTTTTAGAAAAATATCACCCAAAATTTTATCTTGGAAATTTATGAATTAGTAAGATTCGCCAAGGCTTCTACACTTTAAAAATTTATGGATCCTTACAATTTTGATCTCTATTCCATATTATTAAAATAAGTTTAATTTGTTCAATTCCCACTAGCTCACTCGGTTAAGGTGTGGTTCTCAGCGGCAAGGCGGCCTAAGTTCAATTCCCCTTATGGGTGAACTAGTTGGGAGAAGACACCCCAAAATCCATCCAAGTTGACAATTGGTTTGGTCCAAGCCAGGTGTGATCCCTAGGTGATTTTGACGAAATAGATGCCCCTAGGTCATGGCTTCTTATAACAAAATCCACTCCCACCAAGTGATGGAGTTTTGAGCAAACAAAAAAAAATTCATCTACATGGATGACACTTGTCATCCATGCACTAATCCCACTTTAGCTTATTAAAATCCATTTTAACAAGTATGCCCCTAATTATTACCTTATTTTCCTATTATATATGTATATCATTATGTGCCTATAATTATAATTGATTTGAAAGTTGGGGCATTACATACACCCCACTTTCATGAAACTTCATCCCGAAGTTGCATCATTCCTATTTCCTATCTCCATGTAGGACATGCACAAAATCACATAATATGCACAACCATCATACAATATGCACCTAAATAACTAGTGCTATTGTGTGGGAGTAAGAGTCACTTGTGTGTCCCTCATGGTTAGTTCTCGTACCTACATTATCACAAACATAGCACCCTATTTAACTACATGATTGAGTATTCTTACCAAATTACTAGTATGCAATCAAGTCATATAATTATGCATCAATGAATTCATGCTACTTTGCATCAATTCAATTCATACATTCATGCATTAATTCAAGCCATTCACTTGGTTTATTTACTCCCTCATGCACCCTCACCCAAAATAATACGATTTGATCAACCTCTGAACACCCGCAATACTCCGGATGGTCTCGCTCACCATGACATGGACCCTCTAGTGTAACTTGTCCTTGGATCATATAGTAAGCATTGGAAGTTCCTAGGAAGTCTCTATGTCTTAGCCACCCTCCAAAATCCAAGTAAATATTTGGCCTCATCATAATCAACTTGAATCTAGGCCTCATTAGGGAATGTCAACATTTGGTTACTGGTATATCAACCCTGATATCCATATTATTGTACCCCATGCATCTCGAAATATTTTCCTATAATCGCTACCTATGCACCCTTAGCACACCAACCCCAAGCATTGGAAGTCCTTCTCTATATGCCTCCTACAAGACGTGGACTTCTAGTAATTGTATAAAGGAAAAGAACTGCTATCATAGGTTTAGTGATTGAGTTAGTCCCCATCCCATAACATGTTACATGTATAATTTCTCCTTCATGGTTATGGGATCCCATGAAATCACTAAATGAATATGCCTTCTGGACCCAAGGGTGGATTTCCTGTAAAGCTCCACCTCACAGCATTCTACCAATGCATTAGTTAAAATCATAACATATATCATCAACATGAACATTAAGGAATTGCATGCTATCACATGCCATCATGACAGTATAACATTATCATCATGAATATGAAGGAACTGCATGTTACCACATACCATCATAACAACATATCGCCATCATCATGGCATTATCATACATGACATTATCATACACCATTGTTTCCATCATAACATCATTAACAGTGAACAACTACCTGTTGCCACATGCCATCATAAGGTTATAACATCATCATAAACATAAAACTATATAATCACCATGAAATATCAAGGAATACACCAACTGGCATGTGAAAGCATATTAACACAGCGTTTTCATAATTATATAAAAACATTCCATCATAAGGAACATAAAATTGTATGCAATTACCTCCCATAATCACAGTCATTTCACATCATCAAATCCTTAAGGATTACAAAATAATTACATGCTAAGTACCTCATACTATCATAAGAACAACACATCATGAAACACCATACAACAAGAGTTGGGCCACATTTGATAGGATCTAGACCTTTTGCACATTATTACAGAGCATTGTGGATTTTGCTCTCTTAAATAATTACTTATTTGAAGTAAAAAGAACAAATATTGTACAAGATATTTTCAATTTTATTTCCATTTTTTAGAGATCACATTTTCACATTTGCCTACAATTTAATTAATTATATATATGGCTCCTCTATTATAGCCTTGTTTGTTTATGATACGTTAACATACTAGGACCCTAGTCTTAGGGATTAAGATACAGTGTGCCTCATTTCTTGTTATCACATCTATGGTCTAAAGCTTATATGGACTCCTCCTCAAATCTCTCAACAAGTAGTAGCAAAACAATTATGTAGAGAACGAACATTCTACTTATAATATTTAACAAGCATGACATGTTTAATCATGGTCATAAACTAATCCTGTAACTACAATTCTAAACATGCAAAAGAGATTAAATGCATTAATCCACCAAAATCTACCATGCATACATAAAATCAATGATAAGATCAAGAGGCAAATAAATGCAATCACATCGCATATTTGCACAGTGATTTGCCTTAAGATTTTTTTTCTTCCACCCAACAATAGGCTCGCATCTCATGGAGACACCCCTAACATAGTAACATGGTTAATTAAATAATGATTCATGATTGTCCTTAGTATTCAAACTAGCTTAACATGTTGCACTCTTTTCATTGTCTCCAGTATAATGTTTAGCATGTTTTTTTTGGCAATAGTATAAACCCCTCTTTCTTTCTTTTTTGTTTGCAAACATATCATAGCTTATGCCTAAAATGACTTTTGTAGCACTGTTGTGCATGTTAAAAGACTTTTTTTGAATAATCTAGTTGCTTGTGCATGTTAAAAGACTTTTTTGAATAATCTAGTTGCTTGAGACTTGAGTTGAGGGGAAACCTTTGCTAGAAAATGATTTTTCAACAATACTAATATTGAGTGGGTGCAATGCATTCTTTATTTCTAGTTTGAAGCTGGATATATATATGATTCTTCTTTTGGCATGCATTGTCCTTACTCGAGTATTTTCTTCTTCCAAAATGCACTCTTCAAAAGAATACATTTTGTGACATTAGAGGCAACCTCATACCTTTCAAAATCAATTATATCATTTTGGATAAAATGACTTTCTATGCTCACAGCCTTGCAACCTATTACAAACTAAATAATGAAAAATGAGATAGCCAACAAATATGACAAGACTACGCAAATAAACTACAGTAGTATATTGCAAAATAATGTAGATTAGATTGGAAGGTGTGGTATCCATATTCAAAAGGAATTGTCAAGGGAAGCTAACCATTTCATTGGATGCTAGGGGAGAAAGGTGCGCGGGGGGGTCATATATAACCCTATAGGAAAAATTGTTAATTCTTATGCCTGGGGAATAGGAGAGAAATCTAATAACGTTGCAAAATGGCTTGCTTTACTTCATGGCATGGAATTGGTCTCCAAATCAAAGATCAGTAAGCTTCTTGTATTTGGAGATTCAAGACAAGTCGTACATAAAATGAGAAATGGTTACAACAAAGGATCCCCTGGTGCAGAAGGATATATCAATTAATAGTCTTATTCAGTGGCATTCTTGAGGTATACTATCTTCACATCCTCCGTGAAAACAATAGAATAGCATATCAATTGGCTAATAAAGGGGATAAGCAGAGAATGGGGGTCGTTGTGTATGGGGATGGTCTTCACAATTGCATCCCAATCCCTTATGACACTTGGTCCTAACCTCTTCCTCACTACGCACTCATCTCCCGGATGCATTAAATTCGCATGGCATAGGATTGCGTGGATGCGTGGAGACTGTCAACAAAGCACATGGGCTCCCGCAACTATCAAGGAGATGTATTTATGGGGAGTCTTGTCTAAAGACTCGACCATCTTCTCACGCGCAAACGGAATGGCGAGCACCAGAGTGTTTGTTAAAGGGGATGAGTCAGTGTTGGGAAGGCACAAGGTGCAATAGTTAGGAAATAGTTTGAAGGATTTGTCTCTGCTTTCATCGAGCAGCGAGGAAGAGTTCTCGAGAGAGCAGGGTGAAGGGAGCCAGCAACACTCTGTTATTATGTCAGGAATTGGAGAAGCCATGTCTTACATGAAGGCGAGCATAGAAGATTTCAAGCTGAACTAGCGAAAAAAAATTGAGGTCGCTCTTGCAGGTCTCAAGGAAATAAAGGGGAATGCAAAGGAGACCATGTATATCTTCCAACAATTACCTTGCTAAGACTCCAGAATTGACGACCTGGAGCGAAACCTTTTCGAATTAATGGGAACAGTGGACATAATCAAGGAAGAGGTCTTGAAAATGGTGAAAATGACAGTGTAGTCACTGCCAGGAGACGCTAGGAGAAGGAGTGTAGCCTATGGACGAAGCTTCTGTACACCAACAGGTTTAAGACAAGCAAGAATTTCAAGAATGACTCTTTGTTAATGTCTATCAATGTTTTTTTGTATATTTCTGAATGGTCAGTATGTAAGGGTATACCCCTCCCAGGATTTTGAAAACTATAGGAAGGAAAATAGGGGGAATGATAGGTTTGATGTTAATCTAGTTTTGTTTGCACAATTACTTCTATCTTCATAGCTTAGGAAACAGCTCACCTTTTGTAATGAATGGCTGTGCACAGCCTTTTTATAAATTTACTCTCTATAATTTCTGTTAAAAAAAAGCCATTTCATTGGATGCTAAAAGCACTAGGATATGAACCCTCTTCTTTGCCACTAAGAAACATTGGCATTGATGTATATAACAAGAAACAAGCCATCCAAGTTTCACTTAATTTAATTCACCAAATATAAATTCTCGGTCTCCATTCTTGTACCATTCATCGGTTGAGAAGAATGGAGACCGAGAATTTATCCACTTTGATTGTCTTGACACTGTGAAACATGAAAAAAAAAAAAAAGCAAGAGTGAATAGGCAATTGGATGCATATTCCAGGTTTTGATAGAGCTTATGCGTCACAAAGGATTGTCGATCATGCATCTGTTGAAGATTTATGTTATTGTCAAGCTGGACATCTTTAATATGACAGATACCCTCCTTCATGCCATTTATTTTTGTAACATAGAAGTTTAGGCTCTGAATACCTTTCAAAACATCCGAGATTACCTCAAACAATTCTAGAACATCACCCATTTTGAAGATGGAAAATGAACTTTCTTGTTAGAAGCCAATTTTACCCAGGAAGAAGAAGAAGTTTCGCATAGATACAAACTTTTGCTGAACAACTGGATGCATCTTGCAGTTGCCTCCTTTCTAAAATGCACCCTTTCTGATGGTTTGTCAATTGTTTTCAGATCTGTATCAAGTTGCTTTCCTCCAATTATCATACTGAATAACTTGAGGTGAAATTACTTTTCTGACAAATCTTATATGCTGGACTGAAAGCCCAAAATGATATGAGAATCAAAGTTGTGGGATAGGAGCGAGTGATTACGGGAATTTTCTTGTACCAGTCTTCTACTAGAGCCATTGAAATGTCTCATTCAAACCCTAAAAGTCTTTTAAAGTTTATATCGGAAATGAATCCCCGATACCCTCTTTAAACTTACTTCAGAGAGTCCAAATCAGGCTTCCCAATGCTCGTCAAATTCTCGTTACAGAGAGCTCCACCATCGAATCCCCGCGCTTGCAAGGGATTATGGTGGCTACAGAACTGAGAACAAATTAATTCTTCAACACGAGGGCTTTAGTATCTTTAAGTTGAAACCTTACCTCAAACAACGGTGCGCCCTAACCCTTTAGGGAAGACACTGTAAGCGCAATCACTCCTTGTCCATACAACATTGAGATGGTAAAAAAAATCCCTAAAATATGCTAGAAGCACCAGAAATTAGCTCATGAGAGTTTAAATATCGAATCCTAACTCTAGTGAAAGTTTTAAAATTTTATTTCAGACTCCGAAAAGAGCCCAGAGCCCCTGAAACCATTAAAGGCAAACAAGAAAAGACCCAAAATATGGCGAATCCTCGAGACCCGGTCAAGATTTTAAACCTCAAAACATCCTTTACAGGTCTCATCCCTAAACCTCAATGGCCGACTGGTAAAAAAAAATCAATTTTGAACTCTAATTAAAACCCTTCAAAACAAACCCATGAAATAACATGTAAACGTGGTTCACAAGTAGGAACGAAAAGTCTGCAAGTAGAGAAAAGAACACAGCTGAGGCTAAAATATATATCTATGCAAAGATGTGGCAAAAGATGCTATATAACAGATTTCCTACTCCCTCAGTCAATAAAACTACAATCTTTTTTCCTCCCTCAACTCATCCTCACACCATCACATAATTCTCACAACATACTCCCATAGTCAACCATTCCCATGCAACCATATGATCGCCAAATCTCCAATCTAAAGTAGAGAAGAAAAGCCCATGAAGATCTCTCTCCCTCTTAAAAAAATCATTTTCCATATTATTAAAATAAGTTTCATATGCATAGATGTCACTAGTCATCTATGCACTAATCCCACTTTAACGTAATAAAATCTATTTTAACATTAATTAAGCCCCTAATTATTACTTTATTTATCTATTATATATATGTAAATCATTATGTCCCTATAATTATAATTAATTTACAAGTTGGGGCATTATATTTGGATGGTCTTTCCAAGATTATCTTTAGTTGTTGTGGTACATTAGATTATTGTTTTCTACATTTGTTGTTTACTAACCTAAATGGGTTCTACTTTGATTGGTTTAAGGGTTCATATCCTTCTTAGGAAGAGCTTGAATCTCTTATTTCTTAAGGCATTTTTTAGGAAAATGCCTGTAATTAAGAAAAAAAAGTGCACTTCAAAGGAAAATGCTCACAGTTTAATTCTTGTTGGTGGCTCATGATCCACTCGGGGCCAGGGAGCCGAGGGGGACAACAGTTCAACTGAATGAGTTGGCTTTGTTATGACGGAAGCATAAGAAATAGAATAAGCAAGCAGGAATTACACTACGCAGATAAACACAAATACACACAGGCAAATATGCAGGAATGCGAACTGATCTCTATTACTGAAAACTAGATAAATAAGATGTATATTACAATAGTTTACATGCTTATATAGTAAGTGCTGAGATGGCTGTCCATTACGTTCAGTTACAAAAGAAGTTATAACGATTTGGCAGTTCAACCGTTACAATCAACTAGAAGACAGAGAGACAGTTTGTCGAAGTTCGACAATCGTTGGTCGCATGTCGACGTTGCATGTCGATGTCATGAAACTGTGAGGTGGCTGAACATGTAAAAGGTGCGGAGTGTGTCGCAGTATGTCGACGTCAAGACTCGTCGGAGTTGTGTCGATGTCGAAAACCTGTCGCAGTGAAAAGTTAGCGCTCGACACAAATGCCAACTACGATGCGGATCAGACCTCCTTCCTTAAGAAACAATGGTCCCCATTGTTTGCTCGTGAAGGTGAGGAAACTTGTCGGTCAATTCAGTAGCAGAGTACCACTTTCCTTGTGCTAGGATCTGGCCTGCCTTAGCAACCTGAAACAAGGGAATTGTGTTTGTCCTTGTATGGCATACTTGTCGTCCCACAATGGTGTTGCAAGGAAGATGCTTCTGAGCATCGGGTTCTGCTGTCTGTAAGTTCTTATGTTCCAACAGTGGTGCATGGAATGGTCTAAGTAGATCCACATTAAATACTGGATGCAGACCTAGGCATGCAAGAATGTCAAGCTGGAAAGCGTTTCCGCCAATATGTTGAAGAATATTGTATGGACCATATCACAAAGGTTTAAGCTTCTTGAATGGGCCAGTGAAGCATTCCTTCTTAAGATGTAGCCAGACCTTATCCCCGATTTGGAATGAATGAGGAATACGATGCTTGTCGTGTCGGGCCTTAGCTTTCGCGTTTTCTCTGTGCAACATGTCCTATGCTTGTCGCTGGATGTCGCAAATCTGTTCTCGAAACTTCAATGCTTTGTCAACTTCTCGTTGGTTGTGGTCGGTATCGATTGATTGTGTCAAGGAGCTGATCAAGTCGATAGGCATTGAGGGTTGAAATCCGTAACAAATCTCAAATGGACTCTTGCCTGTAGAGTTGTGCTGAGCGCGATTGTAACTGTGTTGTATGTATGGAAGGATTTCATCCCATGTGCGTCGATGCTTGTGGTTGTACATGTGAATCAGTTGTACGACCAAGCGATTAACAACTTCCGTCTGTCCGTCGGTCCACGGATGGAAAGCTGACGACAATGAGAGTTGTGTGTCTATTTGTTTCCAAAGGGTCTTCCAAAAGATGTTGACGAATTTGGCATCTCGGTTGGAAATAATGGTTGTGGGTAACCCAATGTATTTCCAAACATGTGTAAAGAAGAGTTGACCAGTACGTTGCGTTGTCATGGTCTTCTTACATGGTAAGCGAATGGTCATCTTGGAAAATCGGTCGACTACTACTACTAATATCGTGTCATGTTGATGTCTGGGAGTAGGATAACCCATCAAGTAGTCCATATAAATAGATTCCCATGGTCGACTAGGAACTGGCAAAGGTGTGTACAATCCCTGTCGTCGATTAGGCGGTTTAGAAATGGCACAAACCATGCATGATCGAATGTACGTGTTGACGTCGGATTTAAGTGTAGGCCAAAAGAAATATTTCTGCAGAATAGCAAGTGTCTTTTCTACTCCAAAGTGTCCTGCAGTCTTGTTGTAGTGCGCGTCCCAAATGAGTTGTTGTCGGTGCTCATCGGTCGGTACACAAAACTGTCCAAGCTTGTATAGCAAGGTGTCTTTCACGAAGTAGTTGGAGGTTGATGACTTGTTAGTCTGTAACTGTCGGCAGACTGCTGAGAAGTCATTGTCATCCTCATACAACTATAGCCAAGTGGTCATGTCGTATCCCTTCATACTCATCACTGTCAAAAGGAGAGTAATGGATGGTCGACTGAGGAAATCGGCGGCGGTGTTAGCTTTACTTTTCCGATACTTAATCACCAACTAGAATTGTTGTAGGTAATTAATCCACTTGATTTGTTGGTTTGTCTGCAACTTTGATTGTGTCGAAGCGAACAGTAGAGGCTTGTGATCAGTGAGAATGACTGTTTCCTTGCCAAGGATGTAATGCCTCCATTTCTTGAGAGCTTGCACAATGGCGTACAATTCCTTCTCATACGTCGAGTATCTTCTAACTGTGTCGTTAAAAGTCTTGGAATGAAAAGCGACTGGGTGACCAGACTGAGTGATCACTGCGCCAAAGGAATAGTCTGATGCGTCCATCTCAATCTCAAAGGGCTGATGCAAATCAGGTAACACAAGTACTGGTTCAGTGCAAAGCCTGTGTTTGAGCTATTCAAAAGCTGCTTGATGTGTTGCTGTCCATTATAAGACAGTTTTCCCATTTCCCTTCATCAACTGATTCAAGGGCCAGGCTATGTGACTGAAGCTGAGTATGAATCATCGATAGAAATTCGCTAAACCAAGAAAAACTTCTTACTTCTTGAATGCTTCTAGGAATGGGACAATCTTTGAGGATTTGTACTTTGTATGGATCAGTGTGAATTCCTATAGAGTCAATTACATACCCCAAATATTTACTGCCAGTCATCGCAAAAGAGCACTTGTCAATGTTTAGATAGAGTCGATGTTGTTGGAGAGTGCCAAGGACTTGTTGAATATGTCCGACATGTTCTTCCCATGATCAACTGAAAATCAATATATCGTCGAGATAGACAATGACCCATTTTCCGATGAAAGGTCGAAGAATGTTATCCATATGTCGCATGAAGATCGCAGGTGCATTGGTCAAGCCGAAAGGCATGACTAACCATTTGAACAATCCTTCCTTGGTCTTGAAAGCAATTTTCCACACATCTGAGGGCTTGATTGGAATCTGATGGTATCTCAACTTGAGGTCGAGCTTAGTAAAAAATTTAGCACCTTTCAAAGAGTCGATGAGATCGTCTATCTGTGGCAGAGGGTAGCGATTCTTCACCAAATTTTTTTTGAGAGCTCTGTAGTTGATGCACATGCACCAAGTCTGTCTTTTTTCAGCACTAGGATGGCTGGACTTCTACAAGGAGAGGAACTAGTGCGGATATGACCTTTGTCGATTAATTCTTGGATTTGTTTGCGAATCTCTTCAGTTTCAAGAATGGATCTTCTGTAAACAGATGCGTTAGGCAAAGAAGAACCGGGAACAAGTTCAATGGAGTGTTTTACCTAACAATGTTGAGGTACTCCGTAAGGATCTTGAAAGAGGTTTTGGTACTCATCGAGAATATGATCGACTTGTTGTTTCTGTCGGGAGTTACATTGGTCGGTGACTCGACTCGTCGTTGCAGTCTTCGTAGAATGTTGCGGCTTTATCATAATCAATGCGAACTTTTGAGCATGATTGATGAGCTTCTTTGTCTGTTTCGTAGGTACCAATGCAACCGTTGGTGTAGGGCGTCGTTCTGGTATGTTGTATCATTGATTTCCGATTCTGACAATGACCTTCTACGATCGTGACTAGTAACTTCCATGGAAATCCCATAGGTAAGGTTTTCTGAATAGGGCATCAGCTATGGAGAGAGGTGCCACGTCACAAAGTACTTCATCTTCAAAAGGATTTATGAAGTATGCCAGCTTGCATTGTCGGGTGATCCTTAGCTCTTTTCCATCCTTCATCCAACCGATGTTGTAAGGCTGAGGATGCGGAGTGGTCACAAGACTTAGATTTTTCACAAGTTCTTCTAGCTCCCGTTGTCCACAATTAGATGAAATGGATTATTCTGAACCCATATTTGTGTATGGAACAGGCACTCTCATTCCTCCTCGTCAACGATGGTCAAGGCTTCTAGAGTTGTCAATGTCAAAAGAGTCATTGCTTCTGGGTCATATTCTAACACAGTCTTTTCGAATGCGTCGGATGTTGACACTTTTTCCAAAAAGGTCTTATGAGCTATGCATTCAGAAGTATCATACCAAGATGAGTGATGGTAGTCACAACATTTTTCGGTCGGTTGCTTGCTACGTTCCTTTTTATGAAAAGGATTTTTGCTATGATCTGGCTTTGGCGGAGTCGACTGAGGAGATTTCAACTTGTCGAAGTCGGTTAGTGCCTTCTTGTCGGGTGGACGTCCTGATGTCGGCTTTGTCACGAAGCACAATTTTCCCTTCTGCTTGGTTTCAAGTTTGTTGGCATAGTGGAATGCATCCGTAAGCGTATTGATAGTCAGAAAATCCATCTCCTACTGAATGTACTAGGATAATTCGCTAACGTACTTCAGAACAAGCAATTTTTCTTCTTCTTGGATGCCAAGTCTAGCCATGAATCAATAAAACTCGTCGATGTAGCTTTGCACGGATTGGTCTTTCCATTGCCTTGGCTGCTGAAACTTCTTATACTGCTACTCAAGGTACTTCAGCGGGTAAAACTCCTTTCGGATGTTTTCGACAAATTTGTCCCATGTGTCGATGGGGTCTCCGTTTTTCTCCATCTTTGTCGAAATATTCTCCCACCAACAGTGCACGGATGTTGACATCTTTAAGGTTGAAATGGTCATCTTGTCGGATTCTAAGAGTTGATTCACATATTAATAGGACTCCAATTGTTGAACCCAATTGTCAACGGATTCTGCGTCAATCTTGCCTTGTAGATTCGGTATGTCCAAAATCATTTTCACTTTGAAGGGGCTGATTTTGTCGAAGTTTATTCTCGTCGGAAATACTCCTGATGTCGAAGCAAATCACGTGAGAATCTAGTTGAACTGGGTGAACATCTCAGTTTGTTGTCGATCCAGTGCTTGCTCTATGAGTTGTTGTGTCTCGTTGATTGCATGTCTTTCTGTCACCTACCCAAATTTCTGAAAATTATTATTTATTTGCAAAATACTTTATGTTAAAATTAATTACAAAGTTTTGTAATTATGATCACTTTTGATCAAGGATTAATGTAATTACTGAATATTATTATTTAAATAAATTAATTAGGAGACAAACACCCAAGGGGACTGTTAAATGAGTGTTCACTGACCCACTAGGAGGAATGGAGGTTGTTGGAAGGTATGGGACAGATGCCAGCAATTGCATCACACCACTAGCTGTTGGTTATGGGACTACCCCTAAAAATGTGGCATTATCCCCCAGGTGGAGGGAGTGAGCAGGCAACTCATTTAATGACCCAGTAACATCTGAAAAGGCCTAGGCAGCCTACAAAAGGCAAATTCGAATTGAGCAGGCAACTCTTAATCAATATTTCTGCAGAATATTTTCCTCATGTGCATCAGGTGATCACTGAGAGATTCGAATAGGGAGGCTAGTGGTGAGTGCAATCTTAAGTCTGCATATTGCTGAGAAGGACCAGAGAAACTAGTGCAAGTGTATTGGATTGCTAGTTCTTGAATATTCAACAGTTAGTGTTACTGCAAGTGGAGGTCCTATTTCCTGAGTTTCTTCTTCCTGGTGGTTCAGTGAACGGGCTCGCGGGTCCTAAGGCAGTACTTGACTGTTTTCAGGAATTGGTTGGGCAGAACAGTCTTCTTGGGTTGTTTGTTCCCCTACAGATTTTATCCAGGTTTTACAAATTTTCTACCTTATCTCAGTTAATAGATTTGTTCTATATAATTAGTGATCTCTGTTTTCTGTTTTGAAAAATAATCCAATTCTGAATTTGATGAAAGTCTGAATGTTAAAGTTTAAATGATGATTTGAATTGATAAACCAATATCTATATTTTTCCACATGCTGCTTTGTGCATCGTACTTTAGTATAGATACGCAAATTAAGAATAGATGAGAAGATAGGCATTTTGCCATGAATTTGATAGATAGATAGTAATTTATATATTTATCAGTTTTTCTGTCCTATAGTTAATAATAGTAGAAAGTTCTGTATAATATCTAATATATATATTAGAAATGTTTACTTAGCTATATGAAAAACAAACAATATTTAGTTCTTGTGCAGTTGCATTTCTTTATTCTTATCATTACTGTGTACATAAAAAATAGATAGAAACCATATTTCTATATATCCAATTATGTTTATAATGTCATAGCTGCAAAGAAATAGATGTGTTCATCATATCAAGGCTGTACATAACAGTCATCACATAGTTTTTCACATTACACATTTTCACACTGTTATCGTTTCTTACTATAACTTTTCCCTATAATTTTATAGCTCAAACAAATATTGAAAATATTATAAACATTTTATTACTACCAGTCATTTCATTCAATAGATTTTCGAACTATAAGTGCCAATTTCCATTCTAATTTCATTTTCAACCCTAGCTAGAATTATCTTTTCCTTTTCCATCGTTCATACATTTTGGAACAAAAACAATCAATGCAAGTTACGAATCGAAATCTAAGTTTCGGTTTCTAGGACCTTTCTGAAAATCCTTATTCAAAACTTAACTATTTTTTTTCTTTGACGAGAATTGATTTAGGGTTTGACCCTGTATCTTTCCATATATCAAAACGAAAGGGAAAAACCATTCAACTAATCGCATCCTACAACAACTTTTACAACCTACACAGACTTCGAATCAAATCCAAAGTTCTTTTGAATTTTCATTTAATATCTTTTCAAATCAAAACACGAACTAGGGTATGGCCCGTTCATTTCATTACCAACGAAGTATATACCAATTAAACATCATACATTACAGATCTATCATCTGAGACAAGTTTCACAAACCCTAAGTATAGATCAATAAATCTCGCTGTCAACTTATAGTATCGAGTCTTACAACAGAGACGTTTCTACACAGAATTAAATAGCATACGTTTTCATTTCTGAGAAGGAGAAGATTGTTTACATAGTTCCAACTTCAAGAAACGAAGTCATTGTGTTTAGAACAAGAATTACAATGTTATGTTTTTCCAAAACAAAACATACAGGATTTATACCCAAGATCAACATTTGAAACCAGTCCACAAACCCTTGACATTGGCAAGCTTTACAGTTCCCAGATTCGACGAAGTTAAATGTTAAGGTAGAAAAACTAAAATCCATATAAACAAACGAAAGTCACAACACCAAAAACAGTTATCAATTGTTTTGCAAACGGTGCTTCGAAGTTCTCCAACCAACAAGCAACGACGAGTCACGGCCAGAACTAGTTACTCCTTCCTTGAACAAGCACAACAACCTCAGATGGTGAACACCTACGAGGGTTTGAAAGACCCGGAGCTTACCAGTTTGGGAGCTCGCCCTTCTGTCCAAACCCTTATTCGAAATGTTCTTCACAACCTACAACTGACAAGCAATAGCTTGGATTAGACAACGGATGCAGTTAAAAACTAAAGAGAAAATGGCGACAGAAGAATCACTATAAATTATAGGAACCATTACCTTTAATGACCACGCTCTTCTCATTCACGAGTTAAACGATGTTTTCCATGCAGTGGACAAGACAGGAAACCTTCTGTCCATTTTGCACCAGGGTATATCTTTCACCCCAACTAAACAAAAAGTTCAAAAACTATCAACCTTTGACACTTCAAATCAGTAGATCAAACTGTTAAACACGATGCCATTGTAGAGGTTGTGAACCTGCAACTTAAAAACCCTGACCTACAGGTCGTGAGGTCGAACCCTTAAACCTCATATGCTGGCTCTACAAACCAGCGGCCTGTCGGCCCTAACTTTTGGAAACAATGACAAATGCATAGAACACAATAACTTCTTTCAACCCAACACCCGACGCAATGTTAGGGTTGGATCCAACGATCACGATCAAGTTGATCAACGATCGAGATCTTGCTAACACCCTTTGCATTGGAGCAGACAACCAATACTTAAATGCTCATTCAATGGCCGTAGCACGATCGTGCCAACCATTGCATACGGTGGGTATGCAAACTACCAGCTCAGAGATTTATCAACAAAATGTATTACTTGGCAACATTTAAACCATCACCTTTGCACTCATCTACTTTCACGTGGAATTTGTAAGTCCTCGTCACCCAGTACATCAGAGACGGCCATTAATATAGGCCTATTACACAATCCCAACGCCGATTCGTATAACTGACAACTGTCAACCTGTCCATCACCATTCATTGTTTTGTCAGCGCTCTCTTTTTCCAACATATGTTTTCAAAACTTGTTTTATAACATTATAATCTTTTATGCATTAGTAAGTCGAATTCCAAAGTTTGTATGGGTTCTAAGTTAGGTATCATAACACATATTATTGTGTTGTTTTGACCCACGACATTATATAGATCCATATAGTCCCAAAGTCTAAGTTGCATGCTAGACTTACATTATAGAACGAAAAATTCAAGTTTATATTTCCAAAGGTGAAGCCTTATAGTATGTAAATATTAAATTTATGATTCATGTAATAGTTGTTAGGATGACTATAGTCATAAGTGACATAGTTCTCATTCACATGGGATTCATACTTTAATTTGATACTCTTCATAAGCCTTACAAGCTTGTAAGTTATCACATCTAGCTCATAGAATTATGATTAAGTGCAGACCTTACATGAGAGACTTTAACATTATCTTGGCAACATTTTATTGCATTCACATGAATTCTTTTATCGCAACTATAGATAGTCTGTATAGTAGACATTCAATAAATCTGTTGTTATTTGATTATTTAATAAACTAACTAAATGTCAAATGTATTCCCTCACTTTAGCATTTAATGATTTTTGTGATACATTCATTACATCAGTAATGGGAAGATCAACAATTATCTTAAGACAACTTTAAGCCAGTTATAACAGCGTTACGAATTACAACGACAAAACCTTCAGCATGATGACGTACATAGAGAACTTTGTTTGTAAACATTGTGGATTTATAAGACAACATCTGAAAACAGTAACCATAGCTATGAAATCCATACTTGTATACTTATGGTGGATCGCAATAGAATTCTAACATTTTATTTAGTTACGACGTTGAAATTGAACTATACACATACTTTGTTTCTACGTTGCCATGAAACTTCTTACCTGTTGTCTGCACATAGGACAATCATTATGCTTTAGCGTTGCAACTAAGTAAGCTCCAGGGTACCTCGTAGGACACCCTTTTCATCAAAAGTCAAACTGTCAGTATCATTGCAAAAGAAACAGTGTCATATCAAATTTCCGATCGTTTAGTACATTTGTTATCATAATCATGTTTACTAATTATGTGTTAAATTGTCATTATCATATTGCTTCTAAAACAAAAATTAAAGTATGTTTAGTACTAACAACTTTATAATTAATGCTGTCGTAATCTCAATTATTATTTCCACAATTATTATTATCATAATTAATGTTGTTATCAAAAATTTTAAATTTTTATGAAAATTCGGGATGTTACACTTTCGCCAGTTTCTTCTGCCATCTTTTGGAGGTAGTGTCTGCTTCGATTGTTGAGTCTGCGAGCGAGTTTGAACCAACATAAGTCAGGTAACTTCGATGGAAGTGTCTACGCAAAACTTAAGCACGACAAAGCTGATGCGCTCTGACGAAGATTTGAATGAACTTTTGATTCAGTTCTGATACCAATGATCCACTCGGGGCCAATAAGCCGAGGGGCATAACAGTTTGACTGAATGAGTCGTCTCTGTTATGACGGAAGCATAAGAAATAGAATAAGCAAGCAGGAATTACACTACGCAGATAAACACAAATACACACAGGAAAATATGCAGGAATGCGAACTGATCTCTATTACTGAAAACCAGATAGATAAGATGTATATTACAATAGTTTACATGCTTATATAGTAAGTACTAAGATGCTTGGGTACCTGCCCGTTACGTTCAATTACAAAATAAGTTATAACGATTTGGCAGTTCAACCATTACAGTCGACTAGAAGACAGAGAGACAGTTTTTCGAAGTTCGACAATCATTGGTCGCATGTCGACGTTGCATGTCGATGTCACGAAACTGTGAGGTTGTTGAACATGTCAAAGGTGCGGAATGTGTCGCAGTATGTCGACGTCGAGACTCGTTGGAGTTGTGTCGATGTCGACAACCTGCCGCATTGGAAAGTTAGCATTTGACACAAATGCCAACTACGATTTGATTCAGCTCAAGCCATCTATATTTATTTGTAGCACATATGTACTTGGCCCTTCTCCAAATCCCTTTCCACACATATTCTCGCAAATAAATACATATTTATTTTTTGTTCATCTTGGTGAACCTTGTTGGTCTCCAAATTGAGGTTAAAATGGTTCAAAAAATAACCATGTTGTTCTTAAGCTCGAGATATAAAACATTGTACCATAATAGAGTTTTGATGAATATAATTATGTCTAAAATTATGATATGAACATTAGATATACTATGTTTATGAAATCTACTATAATTCTCTTTCATTAAAGAAAATAACTATGACCATATACAACATAGGACATAGTACTCATCTTCAATATCTGTATCAACACGGATGAATATGTGTATGGAGTCTACTTGGCTTCTCTCTATTTGGAGAGTTGTTTCCCTAGTGAGTCTGCATGTTCCATACTAGAAGTTTAGTGAGGAATTCATATAATGTCTTTGATGTGCCTAGAACTCTACTTCTCCACCGGGTATCCCATTTCCTTTCTCTTGTTTGTAAATAATGCTATAGTAATATGCTATCTTCAACAAGTCCAAGCAAGGCGTTGGTACGCTCCAAGAACAAGAGGTAAGGTTGTTAAAAGAAAAAGAAATTAACAAATCCTACGCTCCAAGAACAAGAAGTAGGGTTGTTAAAAGAAAATTAACAGATTCTAAAATTCGGTTGAAGATGGGACCTTCCTACTTAAACAGCATTGCTGCCTCATTTCCGCGTGGGAAGATTCCTCTACTGGAGGCCGAGGCTTTGGGAGTGCAGACGATAGCGCGTTCCAGAACGCAGAAATTCTTTTGGAAGCCTTCGTATGTTCCAACAGTTTAGATAAATATTTGCATACTATTTTCATTTTGTAAATTCAATTGTATTGAATGGGATTGATTGATGGCAGTTTTTGTATTATATGTGTTGCAATACAGGTCTGCCTCAATCAATCTGTTACTCTGCTTCAATGGATCCTCATCGCCATGTAGAGGAAGCTTCACCATCCCAACAGAGTAGTGGAAGGAAGTGCACGACAGACCCACCGAGTGGTTCTAACGTGTCAGACGCTTCTGAAAAATTAAAGGTGCCATCCTTGACTCCTTATTCGAAGTTCCCGCAGGAGAGAAATCCAAGGTACACTTGCCAAATGCTTCACATATATTTCCTTGTAGTTTGTCTCCCTTTCTTCATTTTCTCTTCAACGAAGATTTAATTTATATGATCTAACTGCCGGATTTATGGTTGGTACCTTCCTGTAAAACCGAAAATAATCCGGCCTAGAATTCATTTGTTGTCAATAACATTTTGTGTGCAAAATTATGTTTAGTTCTAAGCAACTGAAACTGATTGAGGTCGACTCTAAAATTCATTTGTTGTAAAGAAAACAATCCATTCTGCATACAAAATTCCTTTAGTTATAAGCAACCGTCGTTTGGCAACATTTCATTATTTCCTATCAGAATGAGTATTAAGTTTGTATCCAGAGCTATATTGAATTTTGAAAACATTGTTCTATACATATAAACAAATAAATCTTCACCCTGTGCATGCTAAAACCCTCCTTCGTCTTAGTTTTCATGTGTCAAGCCAGAATGTTGAAAACTTTTTTAAAATTTAAGGAAAAGAGGAAATTGTGAAGATTAATAGTTAAGAGGTAACTTCAAAGTGTAATTCAAAGAACACTTCGTAGCATAGCTAAAATCAGGATGCTTTTCCACATTACATAGTTTGGAACATAGAATTTCCTGGCATTGATTCTACTGTGTGTGTGGTTGCTTTCGAGATGAAATTTGATGGAGACTCCTGTTTCAAACAATCAACTCATTCTTAACGCACCTCACAATTCAATCGAAATTGACGAGTGCTTAACAATGGTGCAATGATAACGTGTCAAAAACAATGATAATGTGAAAATTAATTTAAAGGGTAGATGTAAATGAGCAGAGTTTTAAAAAGCATTCAAAGTGAATGTCATGCCAAAATTTGTGTATCATTCAGAATTCATATATAAAAAAAAAAAAATATGCTTGACATTAACCCAGGGTTTACGTAGAAGTGGCGGGCGCAGGGAGGTGATCTTTGATTCGCTGGTTTTAAGAGTCAAAACCAATCAAACAAAAGCTTTAGCTCTCTTGCAAGGGTGCAAAATTCTTCTTAAAAACAAACAGACTTATCTTTGATCATAATGTACATAAACACCTTCAAAGAAGAATTGATCAAATCGGATAAGAAATAGGCAATATGAGAAGGGTGCAATTCAAGCATCATGTGAAACTTGAATGAGGAAGTCAGCAACTTCATTCACTCATGCAAGAGAGCTTAAAGAGTAGCATTTCTAGAACCAGCATATCTCTAGAATCAGTATAGATCTATCTTAAAGGGGATTTATCAAGCAGGCTATGTTGAAGAAGCCTTTTAATTTATCTAATTTTTGTAGTTATATATATATAAAGTTGTAAATGTTTTAAATAGATGTTCCATTTTATAATATTTTATTATTTTTTTAAAATGACACATGTCAGTTTGAGGATGAGCATGGGACTGTAGAATGCACCTCTTCTGCAAAGACCTGGAAATTTTTTTAGTTTTATATATATATAAATGACACATGTCATCTCGAAGATGACATGTCAATTCGAGGATGAGCACAAAACTAATTACACATCTCTCCCTACTCTCCCTACTGGACTCCCTACTAAACTGTAGAATGTGCCTCTTCTGCAAAGACCTAGAACCCTCCACGTGGGTCCAATCCCATGATGACGGAGCATGGAGGATCTTGGCATGTGGAAGGCAGTCGTCATCACAGCTCCCCCACATGGTGGTTGATGGAACAACCACCCCCTTGAATTATACCTCGTTGCAATGAAATAGTACGGGCTCAGAATTAACATGGAGGACAAGAAGTTTTGCTACGGAGCCGACAGGTATGACAATGCGAGCGGAATGAAGTGTAGATGATGTATGTTGTCACAGGTGAAATCATGAAACGAATAGGCGGAGGAGAAACAAAAGGCCAAGACTTCATGGAATTCACAGTCGTTATTCGAAGAGTGGAGCAGTGGCAAAAAGCAAGCAGGGGAAGCTGGAAGGAAGAGCTGATATCTTGCAATGTCGAGACAACAGGGACATAGAAGAGAAGAAGTTTGTCTTTACCATGGTTTGTAATGAGTGGAAGATGAATGTGGACATATTAGCAGAGTGCTAATATGTTTTATTAAGGAATGCAGGCAAGATTTGTAATCCCTGGAGCAATGAATGGAGCAAGAAGAGGTACAAGACCAAGAGCACGAAGCTACTAGGCAACGGGAGCAGGTGTTGTTAACTGAAATTGAGATAGAAAAGGAGAAAATGAAGTTCTCGCAGCTAAACTTACAACAATGGAAACTTAACTTGTGATGATGCAGATTAGACTCCGTAGTCTGGAGATGGGAGGTGGTGTTCCTATGGAGTCTGGCTTTGTTTGTTCATCCATCTCCCTCATTGAAGCTAGCTATCGTCTCGACCCTCCAGCGATGGTGGTGCCAAAGACTGAAACCTTGTCTCTGTAGAATTCGCAAATTGCTTCAAGTTTTATAGTCTTGTTTCTTTGCAAATTAAAGGAATTTTGGATGTATATTTGGAACTTCGCATATTTTGGTATTAGCAGGTCTTATATTATCTATTTTGATAATAACATTTGTAATCGACAGTAGTGTTTCCTGAAATTTACTTTCGTGTAGTAGGAAGGAGCATGTTGAATTGGGTCATTGGCCAGTTTTTTTTATACTCTTGCTACTTGTGGCAACCCATCAAGCCTTTTAATATAATTTCTTAAAAAACCCACTTAATATAAATATTATCCATTTCTTAAAAAAACCAAGTGGGTTTATGTGTGTAAAATGAAGCTACTCCAATTACATGATAAACTAACACTTGAGACAAACCCACGTACTCTTCTATCCAAGGTCCAAATCAAAGTTTTCACTTTTGAACATTAGTTAGGACCATATGCAGAGTTTGATGAAGGTCATTTATCTACATCTTATAATGTAAAACCCAATACATGCCCATAACTTAAACCATTGCATAGGCCATTCTTATATAATGTAAAACCCAATACATGTCCATAACTTAAACAATTGCATAGGCCATTCTTATATAATGTAAAACCCAATACATGCCCATAACTTAAACCATTGCACCATTGCAAAGGCCATGCTTCTTGTTTTCTAGATTTGTTTAAAAAGCTTCGCAATTAACCTGTGTGTGCCATGTGCCATAGTGGTTTTGGATTATGGAGTCATGTGGAGGCGTTAAAAGTCCACAAGGGTGCTCCGCAATTGATGTGAATCTTAGATGGCATTTGAAGATATGAACAAGCAGACAGTTGTAGCAAGGATTTCGACACAATTTTGTTTCCCCTTGTTGTTATACTAGATAGCATCTCATCCCTAAAATATTTGTTGAGGCCACAAAAGATCTTAAGCCCTCATTATGGTTTGAGTGAGAAGATAGCTCTATTGTGTTTGAGGAGAATCGTGCCAGGTTTTGGCTCAAGATCAATTTGGGCATTACTGGAATTGAGGGCTTGAATGAGTAAATCAATAAAATGACAAGGCCTTACAAATGAGTTAGCTTGAGGGTGTTGTGAGGCTTTCCTAGAGTCCTGGTCCTCAAGCCATACCAGTATGTGCCTTCAAGCTTTGTGTAAATTGAGGAGAATTTGATTTTACTTTCAAAAGGTTTTTTATATAAACATTAGTCAACATCATAGCCTATCTTAACTATCATAATACTGAATTTGAAAATATATTTTATTAATAGAATGCAGAAGGCTATAGCTTTAACGGAATGAGAACCTATGTGCATTCCCCCTCCTTCCTTCAGGTGTCTCTGGTTGGATCCGATAAGAAGTTATGTAGGAGAAGTCCCCAAACTTTGTAAGCTCTTAGATTGCTAATTTCTTTAAGCTATGAAGACATGTGGAAGCTTCCTCAATGGTTAGTGGTGGGAGTATTATCTCTAATCAAATATGCTCGTATGATAAAGGATTTGATAGCCTGCAATGGTCTTTTGGAGTTGGCATCTCTAGCTTCTTCTATGATAGTGGATGGTATCCTAGATGAATGGATATGATCTTCCTAGCAATAATGATGGATTGAGTATGTCCTTTTAACAACCCTCAAAAGGAAACCTTTTTACTGCTTACAAGTGTTTTTACATGCCATCATATCTATGTGAATAGATCTATTAGTGCTCATTTTTATAACACATGAAAAGTTGTTGTCTAACCTGTGAGTCTCAGACCATTGCACCTACCTTTCAGTAATGGAAAATTTCAAATTTCTTGGAGCACTTCCATATGGACATACAATACAAGATACCTAAGAAAATGAAATTGAAAGAAACAACATGAAGGTGAAGGCTATAAGAATTACAGAACAAACCAAGAAAAGTAAGAAGATTGGGGAATTGGTAGAGTGCATGCATCACAAGTGGTGATGCTCTACTAGGTGTATTGAATGTATGTAGTATAGTGAATATAGTACATGTGTAGGTGCATCAGGTTAGAGCTCAAAACTGTCAAGGCGAGCAGGTGCATTGGGATTTATATTATTTTATTAAAAATCCAAGCGTTACTATTTTGTACATTACTTATGCCTCTGCCTCTATATGAGGCCAAATTGTTAGAATTTGAGCATTAATTCAATATGATCTAGGATCTTATCTGAGAGAATAACATGTACAACATACCAATCATAAGAGACAATAGACACAAAGTTTCCTTGGAAAAAACCAAATAAGGTGAAAAACCCCAATAACTTCCTCAGATAGATAGAGCAATGATACAAAAACCCAAGAATAAGAGATAGTCTCCTAGCAGCTTATCCTCCTCCACTTGTGCGCCACTCTCCAATGAGAGAATGAATGAGAAAGTGAATGATCAAATAGAGTGCCTCCCGCACTCTATTTATACTTGACTTGACTTGCCTAGTAACCTAACAGGGTCGACTTCTCTAGGAGAGTCTAATAACCCATGGTAACCCAACTCAATGCCGACCCCACACTTGGTGATATAATAACCCATCTTGTATAAGTTATGACACTTGCGACACTTGTAAATACAAATGAAGACACTTCCATATAGATGAATAATAACATCTCTATAGGAGTACAATATACATATATGAAATACATTCCGAAGTTACAAATACATCAACACTCCCTCTTAACTAGGAAGGTATTTCTCAACACAGGTCTTCTAGCACAAGTCTTCTTCTCTGGATCATCAGATCATCGTCATCCGATCATCATCATCGTATCATCATCATCGCCACTACTGCTATCTCAATCAATCTCCAATTTACTCATCATAGTAAGTTCTACAGAGGAAACCCTTTTTCGTGCTGGTTGTAGGCCTAGCCTCCATGTAGGTATTCATCATATCTGCGAGCAAGCCATCAAGTAAGTACACCTCGAGACTAATTACACTGCCTCTACAAAACTTGCAAGATCTCCCAGGACTGATTATACTACCTCTGCAAAACCTGCAAGAGCATCTTAGTACCAATTATATGCCTCTGCAAAACCTGTGTACGATATTGTCACCTCATTGTCTTTAGATCATCATCATTATCCACGAAGCACAACCCAGATGCACATCACACAACACTTACATTCACCGGGATGGGAAGACACACTTCAACCATCCGTGAAAGGCTCAGCACTTATATCTATGCCATGGGAAGACACACTTCAACCATGCGAGAATGGCATCACACTTATATCCATAGCCATGGGAAGACACACTTCAACCATGATATGAATTGCACAGCACTTATATCGCAGCCATGGGAAGACACACTTCAACCATGCTACAATGGTAGAGCTCCTACATCAACGACCATGGCAAGACACACTTCAACCATGTCAAAATGGCCCCAGCCCTTATATCTGCACCATGGGAGGACACACCTACCACCATGTGAGAATGGCTCATGTGCATCTATGTCTCTGGACTCATCACTTCCCCTTAGAGGGAATCTCGATCTGAAGTACACCAAGCCTCTCTCTGAAGTACTCAAACTTCACTCTGACCAGCGGCTTGGTCAACACATCGTCTATCTACTCGTTTGTCACAACATACAGGAGCTTTAGTGCTCCTCTCTGCACCATATCCTTGATATAGTGATATTTGATCTCAATGTGCTTCGACCTGTCATGGAACACAGGGTTCTAAGACAACTTCACACAACTCTAGTTGTCACAGAAGATACAAGTAGCATCCAACGGGAGATCAAATAACTCAGATAGCAGCTTCCTAATCCATACTGCCTCACAACTAGTCGAAAAAGATACAACATACTTTGCTTTGGCTGTACTCAGTTCCACACAGGACTACTTCCTGCTAAACCAAGAGATCATACCGGATCCCATACTGAAGCAGCACCCCAAAGTGCTCTTCCAATCAATGGCACTACCTTCCCAATCTGAATCAACATAACCCTCTAGGTTAAAATTTTGATTCACATCATACTTGAGCCCATAATCAACCGTACCCTTCAGGTACCTCAGAATATGCTTTACAACAACCATGTGAACACTTCCCGGATCCGTCAGGAATTGGCTCAATGTGTTCACAACAAAGCAAATATCTGGTCTCGTGTTCGTCAGGTGCATCAAGGACCCAATCATCTGATGATACACCGTGACATCAATCGGCTTTGATGAAGCATCACATAGAAGCTTTAGGTTCGATGCCATAGGTGTGGCCATGGCCTTACAGTCCATCATCCCGAACCTCTTCAGGATCTCTACTGCATACTTCCCTTGTCCAAGGAAGATCCCATCTGCACTCTGCCACACCTCCATGCCTAGAAAGTAGTGCATCATACCCAAGTCCTTCATCTCGAACTCGGCATCAAGCTTCCTCTTCGTGTCGGCAATCAATCCATCCTCACCTGTCACAAACAGGTCATCTACATACAATAGTAGTATCACTGGATTGCGTTCCTCAACCTTGTAGTAAAGGTTGGTATCCGCTTTACTCTTAGTCAAGCCCAAACTATATAGGAAGCTGTCTATCCTGCCGTACCAAGTTCTAGGAGCTTGCTTCAAGCCATACAAGGCTTTCTTCAACCTGCACAAATATGACTCCCTGTCATGTGTCTCAAAACCAAGCGGCTGCTCCACATACACTTCCTCTTCGACTACACCATTCAAGAAAGCTATCTTGACATCCATCTGGTGTATCTTCCATTTCATTACTACAGCCAGAGCAAGTACTAATCTGATGGAAGTGTATATGGCTACAAGAGAAAAAGTCTCTTCATAATCTATCCCCTCTTTCCGGGAGAAGCCACAAGCTACAAACCTTGCCTTGTATTTTTCTATGCTACTATCTGCAGCATGCTTGATCTTATAGATCCACTTGGAAGTCACCAAAGACTTCCCTTTTGGTCTTGGGACCATATTCCAAACATCATTCTTCATGATCGACTGGTATTCCTCGATCATGGCATTCTTCCATTACTTCATCCCGAATCCTGGGAACTTTTTCAATATCTTCAATAGATAGTTTTCTTTGAATTTCGTTGATGGAACAAATGTTGTAGTCCTTCTTTTGTAGGTGATTGTACACGATCTTTCCTACAAGTCAAATTCAATTGCATGATTAGAAACTTCTCATAGTTTACAGAACAAAATATTACACATAAAGGCATATGTCATACAGTGATGCAATTATCTTAGCCAATGATTCAATACAACATTCATCCATATCCCATAACTTTCTGGATGCCTTCCATCTCTACCATGACATTATTAAGAGTTTGCACTACTCCCAACATGTCAGCAAAGAGGTTTCATTCTAGATAAGTAGCAATGGAAAGTTGTATAGAGCCATAGGCCACTTACCCACTACATGCATATTAGTAGTATACTGTTCATTAATGCAATTATTCTAATATGCATAATACACAACCTAAGTCTAGGAACATAAGTAAATACATCATTGAACAATTTTATTTAAACAATCAGATATACAAGAAATGACAATTCAAATACTTATCTTTGTTTGTTTGTTGGGTGGACTCCCTTTGAATCTTTGCTTCCTTGCAGGATCTGCTGGAGTCAAACTCTGAAGTAGCTTCTTCTACTCCTTTCTGTTTTGGATTGTAAGGAGTGGTCAACTCCCTCTTAAACCCGGAATCACTGCATAACTTCTTGAAGTCCCTTGAAGTGAATTCTCCGCCATTGTCGGATCTAATGATCTTGATCTTCTTATCAGTTTGATTATCTATCAAGGCTTTGAATTCCTAAACACTTCATCTTTCACTGGATTTCAGGAATACCTTCTACTGCATTGCTTGCAATTGGTAGTGCACATGTGCAAGCCTTCTGTGCCAAAGTTCACTTGGCTCCATGGATTCATGTCCCATGGCTCGTTCAGTTTATCCCTTCAATTTATACAATCCTCCCTCTTGCTCTCCAATCACTACTACATCATCAAAGGTCTTACCTTTTGGCCACATAAGAACTTGCCCATCTACAAATGCAACCCTCGTGCCTTTTGCATCCAATGCAGATATGGAGAGGAGGTTCTTCTTGAGACCTGGAACATATAGTACATCTTTCATCTTCATAGACTTTCCGGATTCTAGCTTATAGGAGGCTTCACCACTTACTTGTATGGGATATTGGTAGTCATCCCCAAGTTTCACCTTGTGGGGTGATTCATGTTCAGATAGATTCATAAAGGATTCCTTGAATCCTGTCATATGTTTGGAAGCCCCACTGTCTATAAGCTAATCATTGCTCCCATGAGTAATGGTACCAATGAGAGCAGAAATTAAAACATACTCTTCATCACTTGAAGGGTCTTCACTTTCTTCTCTAGCCTTCTTCCTGGGAGGTTCATCATCCTCAGCAGTATGGGCATGATGTCTTCTTTTGTTGTTCTTCTTTTTGTTCCTAGGACAATTTTTGGAAATGTGTCCCCTTTCATCACAAGTATAGAAACATACATAGGACATGTTCCTTTGAGGTTTGAAATCACCCTTCTGATGGTGATGTCTTTCTTTCTTATCATGGTGGTGAGACTTCTTGTCACCATACCTCGGAGTGTGTTGTGAGAGGTTGGTCTTCATTCGCCATCTTCTCTTCTCGATCTACAATTCGAGCTTCTTCTTGTGAGCATTCTTACCACAGCCTACTGAATGTGATAAGTTTCCTCCTAGCACAAATTCCTTGGATGAAGGAATCCCATGACCTAGGAAGGCCATTAAGAGTGGTCATTACCACTTCTCCATTCTCTATATCTTCTCCCACAACTTCAATTTGTTCTTTTATTTGGGATACCCTTGAGAAATAAGACTGCATGGTCTCCACATTTTGGATCTTGATATTCTTCAATTGATTTCCCAAGGTCATCTTCCGATTTATGTTTCCCTTCAAATAGCTTGGTCAAGGAACCAAACATCTCCTTGGGTGTCTTCAGAGATGATACATGTGGTATCAGATAGTATTTGATAGAATCAGCAATGGTCATCTTAGCCTTGACCAAGTTCCTCTTGTGTAAGGCCTTAGCTTCTTCTCCCTCTGCGACAGGGATCTCTTCACTTATGTAAGTGTCCAACTCATTCTCTTCCATGATTAACCTAATCCTATACTTCCATGCTCGGAAGTTATCAGCCCCTTCAAGCTTATCCTCAAGCTTGGTGTGGTGAGACATCTTAAAGAGTACTTCAAATGGAAATAGAAAAGATTTAGGTCTTACCACTTGATTTGTTGAAAACTGGATCTGGTGCTGGATTAGGGTTTGTCAGAGAAACCCTAAAAATTCAAACTTTGAATTTCAAACTTCTAAAAGGATAGAAAGATGCGCCTTGATGAGATGATTAAGCTGGTATACTCAGAATTTAAAAACTGCAAAGTTTCACCCCTCAGAATTGCTTTTGAAACTTCTGGATTCACCAGGGAGGGCCCTGAATTAGGGTTTGAGTTTCTCGGAGATTCACCCAACCAAAAGGTTCGATCAAAGGCTCTAAA
The DNA here is from genome assembly GCA_027924585.1 of Larix kaempferi. Taxonomy (NCBI): domain Eukaryota; kingdom Viridiplantae; phylum Streptophyta; class Pinopsida; order Pinales; family Pinaceae; genus Larix; species Larix kaempferi. The sequence goes on from BSBM01000076.1 coordinate 9,371,185, forward strand.
ATTTGATTTTTCCAAGGAGCTTCCATCTATGGTCTCATATTTTAGAAATTCCAATTTTTGCAGAAACCCTAATTTTTAGGTCAAAAATTGAAAGTGCTCAGAATTGAATTCAGATTGGACAGAAAGATGCACCTTGCTGAGGAGAGTCAATCTAGCCTCTTGCATTGAAAGATCTGTGGAGAGAAACCCAAAAAACAAGAAGCCCTAGCTTCCACAACTACAGAGTGTCTTCTTCTCAGGTTAGCTCTGATACCATGTTAGAATTTGAGCATTAATTCAATATGATCTAGGATCTTATCTGAGAGAATAACATGTACAACATACCAATCACAAGAGACAATAGACACAAAGTTTCCTTGGGGAAAACCAAATAAGGTGAAAAACCCCAATAACTTCCTCAGAGATAGATAGAGCAATGATACAAAAATCCAAGCATAAGAGATAGTCTCCTAGCAGCTTCTCCTCCTCCACTTGTGCGCCACTCTCCAATGAGAGAATGAATGAGAAAGTGAATGATCAAATAGAGTGCCTCCCGCACTTTATTTATACTTGACTTGACTTGCATAATAACCTAACAGGGTCGACTTCTTTAGGAGAGTCTAATAACCCATTGTAACCCAACTCAGGGCCGACCCCACACTTGGGGGTCTAATAACCCATCTTGTATAAGTTACGACACTTGCGACACTTGTAAATACAAATGACGACACTTCTGTATAGAGGAATAATAACATCTCTATAGGAGTACAATATACATATATTAAATACATTCCGAAGTTACAAATACATCAACACAATTAAGGAATCCAAATTGATGATTGATCAAGAGGCATAAAACTTAGACTAAAATTATTTGGAACTTGTATAGGGAGTAATACGTTCACCTAAGGAAATTTCAAGAGTCCTTGTTGCTATTGGAAAAGACTAACAAGGGTACTTTAATTGTGGATAATGGACGTATTGTTAAGTATTTTACATTATTTTATTCTTCATGTGATCACCCCCTTTTTAGAAGAGTAGGAGGGTATAGTCATAATTAAGAAATTTTATGAACTTGCTTTTTTTAGTGTGTTTTATGGTTGATGGTTTTCTATCCCATTGAAATTTAATTTTGATTGAGAGATTATGGTTGTAATCTAACTTGATAGGTCTTAGATCAACAAATACCTAAATATTGTATTGTGAACAATGAAGAAAACAACTCTAGTTTTGTTTAAAATATATAGTTGGCCTTAGGGGATGTATTTCTTGCTAGGGTTTAACTTGTTTTTTATAGAGAAATTTATATTGGGTCTGTTACAAACCCGGTTTTAGTGGGATCTATGTAGCAATGATTCTTTTGAAAGAGAGTGACAAGGAGTTCTAGTATTGAGATTGCGAAATTTAATGTCTAATTATGTCATTTAGATTCAGGGTCATTGGAAGTCTTGGGATAAGTGCAGAAGTACAAAAATGCACGTAGTAGCATAACAATATTCCCAAGTGGATGGAATTGATTTTGGTGAAAATTTTCTTCTAGGGCTAAATAAAGTTTTATTTTATTATGTTGGTCTATCATTGTTGATTATGATATTGAAGTAGAAAAGATGGATGTGAAAATGATATTCCTAGAGTGGGATCTTGAAGAAGACATCTACATGAAGAAACCAAAAGGTTTTGTAGTAAAGAAAAACCGGGCACATGCACACACACATCACATTGTTGATGCATATTGGGTTGGAGATATTGATTTTGGAAAATCAAAAGTGGTTATATTTTTAACCATTTGATGGAGACCATTTTATTTATACAATATTATATATTAATGATATGTTGGTGATTGGAAATAATAAGGATGTCAAAACTTAGCTATATTGATATGAGAGAATTTGGTGTTGCGGGTATACTTTTGGAAATGGAAAATTAAAATATTTTGGGAAAACATGAATTTTTTGTTGCATTAAAGGAAATAAGTTGAGACAATATTACTTAATATGTTGGAATGTAAATCCATAAAAAAGATAGTATCCTAAGATACAAGAATAAGTGGAGGAAATGTCTTGTGTTTTTTATGCAAGTGTTGTTGGAAGTTTGATATATGTTGTTGTTTGCACTAAACCATACATTTCCCATATAGTAAGAAGTCTTGAGTAGGTATATGTCAAAACCAAGGAAGAAACATTTGACAACTGTAAAGAGGGTCTTCAGATATTTATGCAGTTTGCTATCGAAGAAAACTTGCATCTCTCTCTCTCTCTCTCTCTCTCTCTCTCACACACACACACACACACACACACACACACACGCGCGCGCGCGCGCACGCGCGCGCGTGCATGCACATGCATGTGAATGTGCTCGTGCGCACCCACGCACACATCACATTGTTAATGCATATTGAGTTGGAGATCTTGATTGTGGAAAATTAAAAGTGGTTATATTTTTATCCTATTTGGTGGAGAAATCTGTTGGATGATGGAGACAATTCATAGTTGCGATGTCAACTATAAAACATGAGTACATGGCAACCACTCATGGAATTGAGGAATTTTTATGGCTACAAAGATTATGTTTTGGTTTTGGTTTTGTTTAAAGTGGTGAGGACAGGTAATTATATCCCAAGTTGGAACTTTTTTACAAAAGAACCCTTCTTATCATTCCAAGGAAAAACATATAATGTCTAATACCATTTTCTTAAAGACGTGGTTGAAAACAACAAAGTGTTGTTAGAGAAGTTTGGCACCTTAAATATTACAGCATGTTGTATTCTTTGTAGGTAGAATTAATCTCACTATAGCACAAAGGTGAATCATATGGGGGTGAGAAACCTACACCCCCCGCTCCTTGGCTATGTGGAAATGGGTGGCCAATGGATCCTTGTTAGGAATTCAAGGGTAGAACCCTCGAAAGAGAATTTTGGTCTTATTTTTTATTTGTTTTGTGACTTTTTAAACAATGGTGTTTTAATCAATTATAATCTAATCCATTTAAAGGATTAATGTTGTAATCTCATTTGAGATAACAAAATAGAATTGTGAATGCTATGAATACCTATTTATTTTATACTATGAATAGTGAAGTTAATACAATGAAGAAGAGAAGTGAGTCTATTTTCACTAATTTACTATGTTATATGGTTTTCATATGGGTTTTAGTTAAATCTCTATGTATTTTGTGTCTGTGCCATTATTTACTTTCGAATTTTATTAAGAATGTGTATTCATTGTTTCACTTGTAAAGGTTTAAAATGTATAATTGGTATCAAATATAAGTTATAGCCTATAGGCTTAGGTAGATGTCTTTTTTTCTATGGTTTAGTTTTTTCTCCATACAACAAGTGTTTTTGGAACCATGGTAAACTTGGCTTTAGTGGAAACTCTATGGCAATGATTCTTGTGTGAAAGAAAATGGTGAATGGGATTTTGTATCTGTCAATCCCTTGTAAACAAAAATTTCTTTGAAAATTTTCAATGAATATAAGTGAAATGTTTTGTTGTATTGTTTGCCAAATTCAAAAGGTAGCCTTGTTAGCTATTAAGAGTTATGAAACCACTTTAAAGCTTGATGATGTGCTTGCATCTCTATGGATAAATGATGTAGAAAAGATAGGGGTCATCCAAAAGATATAAATAAAATTAAGTTTGGACATATCTTAATCTAGAGGTAGATTTTAATAATCTTTAGGGAAATGATAGAATTGTGGTAAAAATGTGAATTATAAGAAGGATTGTAGATATAAAAAAATGTTGATAAGGAAAGGAATTTGATCATGCTCCTTCCATATAAGCAAATACCTCCTCAGAAGGAGGGAATGTGTATTTTCCATCTACGAGTACACATTCAGAACATGATGTGTGGTATATGACTCCTCATAGAGACTATTTTTTTAGTATAACAAATGTAATGTAGTTCATAGAAGGGTTTATTGCTCAAAGTGGAAGGATTAGAACTCTCCTCAAAATCTTACAAGATATTTCAAGGAGAAATGGTGTGTTGAGGAGAGTTTGGATTAGAATTTCTCTATAAAATCTATTTGGAAGCAGTATCACTCATGGGTGTATTAGTTATATTGTTCTTACAGGTAGCAAGTAGCAAGCAAGACCCTTACTTCCTCTAGAGATGAGACAATGCCATGGTATTAAATATTGAGACATATTAGAGAGAAGGACCTTTGAGCATTATATGATAAGTGTATGGCTGATGTTATATACAATATTTCCACCTCAAACTAACAAAAAACAACAACACCAAAATTAACTAATAAATCAAGAATAATAACGAGAAATGGAAAATAATAGAAGTAAAATCAAGAATGAGAACAAAAGAAATAATGAAGAGAGGGAAAATAGTTGCTTGTTAAAATAAGCTATTTGTATTGCATTCTCTTGTAAAACCACCTCTTCTTCCTCTTCTCTAATGTGAAATGAATAAATTAAACAAACCCTCTCTTTTTCCTATTTTTAAGTCATTTTTAAGTTTTTCCTACCTCTTCTACTAAGTAAAAGGAAATACAAATTATTGTTTGATGCATTGTTGTATTAGGAGAATTAGTGCACCCTTACCTATATAGGATTATTGGTGCCTCTCACACCTTATAGGAGTATTAGTTACCCCATACCAAAGAGGAGCATTGGTATAGTGCATATGGGTCATGGAGCATTGGTGCTTCTAAATCAATGTGGAGCACTGGTGCATTAAGACTAAAGTGGAACATTGATGTATTTTGGGGTTGTTGACATTCTAGTATACATTGATATAGAAAATGTGGAGCACTGACATCTTGTTGCTTTAATATGCTTGTAGCCATGGAGCATCAATGCTTTTGATTAAAGTCCATTGATGTAGTGTTTAAAAAACATCCACTAAAACCTCCCAACATCTTATTTTTTATGCTCTTTATCTAATCCTTATAAAGAGTAAAATTAATGTTTTATATTATCATGTTAAGTTTTTATTTAAATAATAGGATGCAATTTTCAAATATAGTAAGCCTTAATCTATTGATTCAAAGTTTGTATCCATTCATTGTTCAAAGTGTGTATCCATTCATTGTTCTTTATGTGTTTTGTATATGAATTTATAACCAAATCAAATAGCTAGTATGTCAAAATTATGTATTATTTGTTCAAAGTGTGTATCCATTCATTGTTCTTTATGTGTTTTGTATATGAATTTATAACCAAATCAAATAGCTAGTATGTCGAAATTATTTATTATTGGGGATGTATATGTGCTCGATTAATGTAAGGTAGCGGTGGTTGAGAAAAAGTCTTCTTAATGTTTTCTTTTTGGCAGTTTGATGGTTGATTCTACTATAGCACCCAACAATGTATCTTCTAAGAGGTATAACAATGTATCTTCTAAGGAGTATATTAAATTCATATATATGTTTATATTTTGGGTTAAATGCAAAGAAAATTAACCATTTAAATTTCAATGCATATTTGTTGTTTGCAGCTCAGAAGATATAGTCACTCCAGAAAAAACAAACTGGAGACCCATTCCACCAATGTATCTAGAAAATGTGCATGGCAACGTATCTTCTCAGAGGTATAGCAATGTATCTTCTAAGGGGTATATTAAATTTATATATATGTTTATGTTTTTATACTTAGGGGGTTAAATGCAAAGAAAATTAACCATATAAATGCATATTTGTTGTTTGCAGCTCAGAAGATTTAGTCGGTTCAGAAAATTTTGTTACTCCAGAAAAAACAATTTTTGTCACTCCAGATAAAACAAACCAGAGACACATTCCACCAATGTGTCCAAGTGTACCTCGAAAGCAAAAAAATTTCATTTCTTACGGTAATGTATTTTGTTTACATATTTCAAATATGAAATATAATGATGGTGAATGATGTTTAGTAACTTAATAAAACTCGTAAAACACATTCTATTAAACTTTGCTTATTTATCTTAAACTCTAATTATTAATGTTGAAAGTTTTATTAAAAAACACATTCTATTAAACTTTGCTTATTTATCTTAAACTAGAATTATTAATGTTGAAAGTTTTATTAAAAGATTTATTAATGGTTAAAATAGCCATGTATTTTCATTTTTCTAAGATTGTAAAAGCTATCATAATTTAATTTGTCAAACTTTTAGTGGTAATGAAAGAGTCATCATTGTTACTATCCAAGTTGACTCATCATTTTTCTAAAAGAAAACTATGCTACCCGAAATAACTTTGTCGATGGTCCATAAGGGAGTAGACTTGTACTCTTGTTAGATATACCTATAGTTTTATGTAACCACATAGTCTCTCTTAATTATAAATAAAACATCTATCAATTTATTATTATACCAAAAATCTTAGTTGTTAGGTCAAATCAAAATTCACCAATTTCTCATAAAAAAAATAAAAAATAATTTATAAAATTATCCTATATAATTGTAAATCCTTATACGAGGGTCACTCCAATGAGGCTTAAGACCATTTATGCTTTGATAAACTAAATAATGGATGATAGAAAACACTAATTTCTCTGAAATTCGATGTCTACTGTAATCAGTTATAAAAAGAAATTCATATAATTGAAGTGCAATCGCTCATATGCATGAAATGCCTCACTCTCCTGCTCAACAATTAAATATTGGATTTTGCTCTCTCATGAGTTTCTTGTGTTTCACTTGCAGAGGCTACTCGTGAGCTTGAAGCCCGAGAAAAACTTGGGGCTTTGAATTATCGTTTGAATCCTTTTTTTGAAAAATTGATGCAAAATTATTATGAGGATGTGCCTCAACGTCGAGGTTGGCTTGTAACCGACGCTTGGAACTTCATGTGTGTTTGTATTCATTCATTTATTGGATAGTCTCAGCTTTGCTCCATTTACAGGTTTTGTTGATATGGATTATCCTGCCAACGGTACTAAAGAGGATCTGCGTTTTGAAAAAGACTTTGTGAAAATCTCTGTGAGTGGGTTATCTTGTATATGTTTGTTGTCTTTTTTAACTTTTCAATTGCATTTTTATTATTTACATTGAATTAATTATTAATTATGAGCAGGTGATTACTGAAGGAACTTTCTCAACTGTGTACAAAGTTTTGAATAGAGTAGAAGGTTGCATCTATGCCATGAAAAAAGTGACCTGTGATCCTCGTGGAGATCATGAGAGGTACTTGTACTATTCTTTGTTGTGTTGTTGAACGACAAAATGTTGGGCTTTAAACCTACTCTCATCGGAATTTCATAGAATGTTATACCTGCGGCAATCTATCTATTAATATTCCATTTACTTTCTTTCTTTAATGAGTGTTGAAACCTTAAAATTGGCAGTAATCGCCAGGCTCTCGTTGAAGTTCAGGCATTGACATCCTTAGGTAAATTTAGCTTCCTCCTCCATGAGTATATGCATTCTTATGTTAGGCCACAACAACCTACTAGGATGCAGATTTCAATTCCTTCTGAAGATTGGAATTTTTTTTTGCAGGAATCCATGATAATATAGTAAGATATTACAATTCCTTTTATGAAAATGGCGCTATGTTCATCCAACTCGAGCTTTGTGACCACAACTTAAAATCTTTAAAGCCGGATAAAAAGATTTTCGCATCACAGAAGACATTACTTAATATAATCTATCAGGTTTGACAAAGCTCCTTGCAACCATGGTTTTTTTTCTCTGTAACCAAATCCATTATTACATTTCATTAAGTAACTTTGTTTTTTTTAATTTTCCAGATTGCTGTGGCATTAGAATTCATTCACAAACGTGGAATCGTCCATATGAATGTGTCACCTTCGAAAATTTATCTCCAAAATGACATTTTCAAGCTTGGGGGTTTCCGTTATGCTGTAGGCAAGGATAAGTTGTGTGATATAAAAACAAAGGGGCTTGATACAAGGTATGCAGCCCCAGAAATTTTGGATGAAAACATTGAACCCAAAGAACTCGATGTCCAACTACTTGACAGGATTGATATATACTCACTGGGTGCTACTGTGTATTCACTTGGAAGAGGATTTGAGGCACAACATGCATATACCCATTCTTTCGAACAATTAGTGAGAGTAAGAAATGAGTCTTTTAGCTTAAGTTCTCCCTGTATTCATGAAGGAAATAAGTTAAGTTGTGTTTGTTTTCTAATTTTTTGTTTTTTCAGGGTATGATGCGCAGTGCTCCTTCCTCGAGACCCACTGCAAAAGATCTGCTAATGATTTTAGGACAAGAATTTGAAATTTATTCTGCAACGCCTATTTCCATTGTATCGCAAGACGAATTAAACCATTTTTTCAATCAATCATGAATTGGCCTTTACAATGACTTGTTTGAAAATCTACGACAAGATCGAACTGGTAGCACGACCATTCTGTAAATTGTATCAACCCAAACTTTGAAGTGTTTATGTTTTCAATATGAAGCATTCAACGCTTTCTTATCCATTGCTATCATTATCGTGTGATGACTCCACAACCATGCAAAACATATATATGTAATGGTTGTTGCAATTAAAATGAAGTCTTAAAATTTCAAAAATCAAATAATAGGACAAAATGGATTCACTTGTCAAAAGTGCATGTCAAGAGCATCTCCATTATGCCATAAAAAAAAACAAAAATTGCCTTCTACTTCATTACATGAAACTGATATTTTATATTTTATTTTTAAACCCAACGAAATGCTAAAATAGTGAAGTTATAAAGTAAGGATAAAAAAGTTAAAGTTATAAAGTAAATGAAAGTTAAAATGAATAATTATAGTGTGTTAATAAAATGAATAGTTAAAAGGTGAAATGAATTAATATAATTTTAATAATTATATGTAAGAAATTTTTTTATATAGAAATGATTATATATATAAATAGTTTTAATGTTTTTGGCATTGTTTAAATTTTGAAGTTTGTTTAAAGTTTATTATTATGTTTATTTGATCCTTTATTAAAGCAAGTCTTCTAGAATCTTATGGTTAGAATTTTATAGTTATTATGTTTTTTTGTCAAAATAGCATAGCAAAATAACTTTGTATGATGTTTATTTGTTTCTTCTCAAAATAGCATAACAAAATATCATTGTATGATCAATTTTATTTTCTTTGGTTAAAGTAGTTTTGATTTTTATTTTGATGATGTAAAATTTGTAAATGAAGGTTTTTTAATTTTATTTATTTATTTTTAAAATTATTTAATATATCATTAATACAAATTTTTTAAACTTTAGTGAAAATTTGTAATAATTAATACAAGCTTTCCAATTATTTTTGTATGTCATCATGTGTTGTTGTTTTATTAATGGATATTATAGGTGTTTTATTAAAATTTCTCTAGAACTCTTCTTTTAAGAGAGTAAGTTGTTTGAAAGAGGGATCTATTATTTTTTCTCCATTGTTGATCAAGGTAGGTTTTGAGAGATGAGGTAAGGTTTTAGTGGCTCTCTCATTACGCTTTAAAATACATTTATAAACATTAGTGAAAGGTTTGGAATATAAAAATAGCATCAATTTTCTTAGAATCTTTTTTGCCTACTTCGATTCATATCATCCCATTGCAATTCCTTAATGACAATCACTCTTCTTTGATTCATGACATCCATTATAATTACTTAGTGAAGTTTGGATAAGAGAATCCATTATAATTCCTTGATGAGGTTTGGATATGAGAAGAGCATCAATGAGAGATTTGGATGTGAGAAAAGCATCAATTTTGTTAGAATATTTTTTCTACTTTAATTTGTGACATCGTATTATGGTTTCTTTATAAGAATGATTTTCTAGTTTATTTATTCTTGGTGACTATGGATCTCTTGTTTTGCTTTAGAGTAGAATAATAAATATTGGAAGGTTTGGGATGTCAGAAGATGAATTTTGTAACATTTATCTTTGCTTACTTCGATTCATGATATACTTGTATATAGTTCCTTGGTGACATTTAATTATAAGAGTAGTTGTTCCTAAGATCTTGCGCCCCAATAACCTGCCCAGCTGGATAGGTAATTTGGCTAGTATTCAGGCTAAAAAATTGCTTGTTAGATAGTCGTTACTATAGGTTATTAGCCGTTTGCTTTTTAGCATTCACATGGGATACTTGTTGTACAAAATATATTAGTGGAAGTGCAATTAGTTGTTCAACATTATAGTTTCAGTCTCCACACTCTCCTAGCAAAATGACTAGCTAAAACTTAAAACCACGACCATGCACGTGGCAGTACGGATGTTTCACGTGTCATATCGATCTCGTTTTCAAGCAATTTCACGTGTCATATCGGTCTCGTTTTCAAGCAATTTCTCTCATAAATGGGGTAAAACTACCATGTTTCTGGTAATTATGATTGCTGCAATTTTTTTTTTCTAGGTGAAATGTTTATTTGTTTAAAAGAATTGGAATAATCCCAGGCATGGTTTTGGGGGCTAAAATACATAACAGCGGGATAAAATTGCAAGTTTAGTTTTGGTATAAAAAGTGTTTCTTGTTTCATTTACGGCCTGTCCTTCCTACTCTTATGTTCTAGGGTAATGAAAAGAAATGTGCATTCAACCCTGGGTGCGAAAAGGAACCAGAGAAAGAGAGATTTCCAGATGCATGTTTGTTTCTAGTGTAGAGGCTATACCAGACCATTTCAAAGAAATTGTTGAATTCTTGACCACTGGAAAGGGTAAGTAAAATTGTTGCCACGGAAGAAATATCAATAAGTTTATCAGCTATATTGCTCTAAGTGCTTTTTTAGGTGTAATGTTGTTGTTCTTATCTCTGATTTTGGAAAAAAAATTAGAACTTTGGATAGTGTTACCACATGAAATCATGATTTTGGAAAACTTTACTACTTTGGATATTGTTACCATATGAAATCATAATTTTTGAGAAATTTGGTTAAAATGAAAGAAAGGAAAGCAGAGTAATAGGCATTCAATTAGACTTGAGGAATCTTACCATATATTTTTATTTTCATTATTTTAACTATTAAAACATTAAGTGGAAGGTTTAATTTTTATATGGCACTATGGTGGAGTTTAGTTCAGATAGAGTTTATATGATAATAGACTTTACTTTGAATATTCTAGGTTCAGTAATGTGAGAATTATTTATTATAGGTTCAGTAATGTGAGAAAATTATGTTTTGTAAATGCATGTGTAAGAAAATCAAATAAATCTCTCCCAAGCTTATTATATTCTAGGTTTAAGGTTGTGGGAAAATCATGTTTTGCAAATGTATGTGCAAGAAAATCAAATAACTCTCTCCTATTGGTTTTTGGGTTTGAGTGTTTATGTAAGTATCATCTTTTGGGGATGTATATGTCTTATAAATTGGAAGGTGAAAGAGAAAATGACATGTTTAATTGTTTCCTATCATAATGAATGTTAGTCTATAAATTTAAATTTTTGGTGGATACATGAGGTGATAAATGCAAAAAAAAAAATATAGTGTGAAATTAGAAATTTGAAGATACTATTTAAATGCATATTTATTGTTTGCAGCTCATTAGAAATTTGAAAATACTATTTAAATGCATATTTATTGTCTGGAGCTCAAAAACTTATGTAATATGTGTAATCAATGTGTTTTGGCTCTATTATGTAATATGTGTAATCAATGTGTTTTGGCTCTATTATGTAACAAGAGTCACGAGGTGGCATTATGTAATATGTGTACTCAATGTGTTTTGTCTTTATTATGTAACAAGAGTCATGTGTAATCAATGTGTTTTGGCTTTATTATGTAACAAGAGTCATGTGTAATCAATGTGTTTTGGCTCTATTATGTAACAAGATTCACGAGGTGGCATTATGTAATATGTCTAATCAATGTGTTTTGGCTTTATTATGTAACAAGAGTCATGTGTAATCAATGTGTTTTGGCTTTATTATGTAACAAGAGTCATGAGGTGGCATTATGTAATATGTGTAATCAATGTGTTTTGGCTTTATTGTGTAACAATAGTCTTATGTAATATGTGTAATCAATGTGTTTTGGCTTTATTATGTAATATGTGTACTCAATGTGTTTTGGCTTTATTATGTAACAAGAGTCACGTGTAATCAATGTGTTTTGGCTTTATTATGTAACAAGAGTCATGTGTAATCAATGTGTTTTGGCTTTATTATGTAACAAGATTCATGAGGTGGCATTATGTAATATGTCTAATCAATGTGTTTTGGCTTTATTATGTAACAAGAGTCATGTGTAATCAATGTGTTTTGGCTTTATTATGTAACAAGAGTCATGAGGTGGTATTATGTAATATGTGTAATCAATGTGTTTTGGCTTTATTGTGTAACAATAGTCTTATGTAATATGTGTAATCAATGTGTTTTGGCTTTATTATGTAACAAGAGTCGTGCGATGGTTTTGGTAAAAGACATAGATATGGATGCATGATCTTATATTATATTATATAAATAAAATAACATGACATTTCAATTTTAGATAGTTACTTGTAACATTTTCTTTATGGATTCTTAAGATGATAACCACTTACACATAAAAAATCATGTGCAGAAATAATAAATAAAATAAAATAACATGACATTAAGTAAATATAATAACATCATGTATCATGATAGTTTCCAATATCATATATAATTACTCATGATAGTTGCCGAAATAATAAAGTAAATAAAATAACATGACATGTCAATTTTAGATAGTTACTTAAATAACATTCTCTTTATGGATTCTGAAGATGATAACCACTTATACTTGAAAAAAATCATGTGCATAAATAATAAGGTAAATAAAATAACATGACATTAAGTAAACCAGCATAGATCCTAATCGTAGGCTCTATCAAGCACCGAGAGGGATCAAATCTCGAGGTGCAAACCTCTCCTTGAATAGCTCATTGAGTGCAATACCTGAGCCACCTAATCCTAAGCTCTAAAGTGTCTAGTTTAAGTCTCATATTTACTTTTTACTTTGTATATTCTTTTTTGTTTATGGCCGACATAATATTTATTACTTTTTACTTTGTATTATTCTTTTTTGTTTACTTTGTATGATTTTGTTACTCGACAAACACTCTAAAATCTCATATTTACTTTTTACTTTGTATTAAAAGTAAAAAATAAAGTCTCTAGTTTAAGTCTCATATTTACTTTTTACTTTGTATTATTCTTTTTTGTTTATGACCGACATAATATTTATCACCTAATCCTAAGCTCTAAAGTCTCTAGTTTAAGTCTCATATTTACTTTTTACTTTGTATTATTCTTTTTTGTTTGGCCAACATAATATTTATTACTTTTTACTTTGTATTATTCTTTTTTGTTTACTTTGTATTATTTTGTTTATGGTCAATATCGACAAACACTCGACTTACAAGATCTCCCTCATACAAATGTTATTTATGGCCAACAATATTGACAAACATTCGACTAACAAGATGATAACCACTTATACGTTGTGCAGAAATAATAAAGTAAATAAAATAACATGACATTTCAATTTTAAATGATAATTTCCAATATCATATATAATATAATTGTTCTTGTATTACTGTAATGAGCAATTACATATGTATCAAACCTTAATAAAAATGTGATAAAGGGTGAGATTTTGGCCCCATTGAAATCATATTTCTTTACAATCTATTCTTAATCATTGAAAATCATAAAAGATTGGTTTCTCCATAATTTTTGGTAGAAAAACATAAAAGATTGGTTTCTTCGTACTTTTGGTAGACCGTGTACGTTGTAAGCCATGAGCTCCCTCAAATTCCACGGAGAAACTCATCTTCTACCATTATGTCACTGGTTTTTAACACATGTACACGATCCTCTACATCCTTGACAGCTCAAAATCGCTACAACACATGTACACGATCCTATACATCCTTGACCGCTCAAAATCGCTACAAGTTGTTAAAAGAATAATACATATAGAATCATTTCCAGCATGAACCTTATCTTCTACCATTATTTCACTGGTTTTAACACCTGTACACGGTCCTATACATCCTTGACTGCTCAAAATCGTTGCAAATTGTTAAAAGAATAATACATATAGAATCCTTTCCAGCGTGAACTCATCGCATGAACTCATCGCATAAGCCATGATAAAGGATCCCTCATTAAAGCCCCCAAAGCCTAAGCAATTTAATTTCGTGTAGCCTAAAGATTTTATGTTGCCGTAATATCCAGCCAACCTAAGGAAACATATTTACTGTAAATAACTAAATACGCCATAGAACTTACTTTGCAGTGGTACATATATTAAACAATGAAAGCAAATTACTTCAATGTAGAACCCATGAATCTGCTTTACTCTGCATATCTTAAGGCTCAAACAGCCTTAGAAATTCAATTCTCTGTAGATCTCGACTCCGGAACTGAATTCAAAATTAGAAACAAATTCTTTATCTTTTTCTCTTCCAGCTTGTTGTAACCGAATATGGTGAGCCTCTCCTGAGCAGCTTTGTTGCTCAAACCCTCTCTGTTGCATCTCAGATTCTCAAAAACCTCCTCGATGGGATATCTTCCCACAAGACAGGCATAAAATCGTTTCCAAGTAATGCACATTCCTGTGGATCCCATTGGATTTTAGTGGCCATTGTTTCCTTGCTTTTATGGTAGAAATAATATCAAGGCGCCTTGAGCAATGTGGACGTTCAGAACCATTGCCACCATCATTTTGCTACTAAAAAGCTTGCACAGAATTGAGACAGGTTGGACGCCCCTGCCTTGGAGTAATTTTGGACAGAAATTAGGGCAACCTGCCATGCCCGTCCTCTACAGGACATAATGTCATCATGCCACCACCCCTAGAAGGGAAAAATGAGGCTGCAATCAATTCGAATTAAACAATATATATTTTAATAATTAGATTTAATATAATATATTTAATATTATAGTCAAACTATAGGTAGAGAAAAAAATTAGTCTATAGACCCAAAAATTAATAGTTACTCCACAATACATATATATCTCATAAATCCCTTGTTGGGGACATAATAATGAATGTGAAATTAGAAATTTAAAGACAGAAAAATAAATTATGTAAAAGATTTAGACTCTAGCCTTTAATTAATGACAAATGTACATTCAAAATCATTGTTTTACATTTCACCCTAAGCTCATATTGTTTTTATGGTATGAGCTAAAATTTAGTCAATTTGCATCCAGAATACTGCAATAATTACTGCCAAAATCCAGCTCAAATTGTTGAAATTGCAATTTGGGGTTGTTGGAATTTCATGGTTTGGGCAAATTTAAAGCTTGAAGTTTGAAATTCGTCGGATTCCAAAAAAAATGAAGTTCATTCCCCCGTCCTTTGGAAAGCAGTTGTGTGACTTGTGTCCATTTCCTAATGCAGATTCCCTGGTCCATTTGCTAACGCGAAGTACGGACGCTGACGGCCTTTGGAAAGCAGCTTCCGTGGTCCATTTGCTAACGTGGACGCAGATGGCCTTTGGAAATCAAGTTGTCGGATCGCTGCAGCCCCCGTGAAGTCTCAAACTCTAGCCACAGAGTCCATACTACAATCAGTCTTGACTCTCACGATGCTAATGTAGTGACATAGTTTGAAATCTGATCACTGCTAGTTTAGACTCGAAGTCGAGAGTCCCTCATCTGCTCTGAAAGGACTGTGAGAGTTTGATATTTAAGACCATGAATCTGTTATGTACACTGACATAGTCACACAATCACAGACCTCACTGTCTATTTATGTTTTTATAATTTTAATGCTTGGTAGAAAATTTATAATTTTTAGAAATTTACAGTTCCTTAGTGGCAATTTAAATTTGTTATTGTGTACCTAGCTTCCAGACGTAATCGTCCAGATCATGATATATGGATAATTGACTTAGGTGCATCATGTCATATGACCCCTCATAGGGAATGATTTTGTGAATATGAAAAGTACGATGTAGCAGATGTGTTCTTGGGAGATGATTCACCAGCCAATATCACTAGACGTGGAAGAATTAAGTTGAAGCTCGAGGATGGAAGGATAAGAAATCTACCTGGAGTATACTACACATTCCAAATATAGCGAGAAACTTGATATCTATTGGAAATATGGATTATGCATGTGTATAGAATGTTTGTGGAAATGGAAAATGCAAAATGGTTCGAGGATCAATGGTTTTAATGAGAGGAGTTCGGAGGGGAACTTAGTATAGACTATTGGGAAGCACCATCATCAATGAATGTAATAGTTATGTTGTACCTGAGGGAGGAGATAAAGAAGAAATAAACCTAACTGCATCAGGCGGAAAGACAATGCTATGGCATCAAAGATTGGGGAATATTGGAGAAAAGGGACTTTGAGCATTACAAAGCAAAGGTATGGTTGAAGGTATGTCTGATGGCACTCTATATTTTGAATTATGTGATTATTGCATATATGGAAAATAGAATCGAATAAGATTTGCATATGGTGCTACAAGAGCAAAAGGCATTTTAGATTTAATACATAGTGATGTGTTTGGACCTCTGCATGTTATATCATTAGTCGAATATGTGTATTATGTTTCATTTATATGTGATTTCTCAAGGAACAAGGGGATTTACTTCATTCGAAACAAATATGAAGTATTTTCTAAGTTTAAAGAATTTAAGGCTCTTGTAGAGAATCAGACAGAAAAGAAAACAAAGGTGTTGAGGACAAATAACAATGGGGAGTTCTACGAGAATGAATTCGAGGAATTTTGTGAGAAGTGTAGTATAGAAAGGCAGAAGACTACTCCATAAACACCTCAACATAATGGAATTGCAGAAAGGATGAACAGAGCATTGATGGAAAAGGCAAGGAACGTGCTCAACAGTGTCGGGACAAGACAAGGATTTTGGGTAGAGGCAGTGAATATTGCATGTTACTTGGTAAATCAATCACCCACATCAGCATTGGTTGACAAAACTCCACATGAGGTATGGACTGGAAAGAAGCCCTCTATTAAACATCTGGAATATTTTGGCTGTAATGCTTATGTACATGTTCCAAAGGAGAAAAGGAGTAAGCTGGATAATAAAGCCGAAAAATGCATCTTTATATGTTATAAAGATGGTGTGAAAGGTTATAAGCTTTGGAATCTTGTAACTAAGAAGATTGTTTATAGTAGAGATGTTGTCTTTAGAGAGATCAAAGAATTTCCCAAACAGGAATTGACTCCAATGGAAAATGATCCAAAGAAAATACAAGTTGAGTAAGAAGAGGAATAATCTAACTCAATAGAAGAAGAAGAACCTCATACCCCAATTTTGAGGAGATCATCTCATGAAAGAATGAAACCATAAAGGTATTCTCCTCCCGATTTTCAATCTAATTTTGCTTTATCTATTACTGATGATGATCCTAAAGTCGAGAAGTACAAAGCTCACTTGGTAGCAAAGAAATATTCTCAGATAGAGGGAATTGATTTTGGTGAAATATTTTCTCATGTTGCAAAATTGACTTCTATTAGATTTCTTCTTGTTGTTGTGACTGTTTTTTATCCTGAAGTAGACCAGATGGATGTGAAGAAACCGTTCCTACATGGGGACCTAGAAGAAGAAATCTACACGAAGAAACCAACATATGGGACCATATGTATGTATGGTACCAAAATTTCGACACATACATATTGTGACAAGGAATTGTGAGAAGCAAAGATGATCATTGTGTCTACTGCAAGCAAGCTAGAGAACATTTTGTTTATGTAGTGTTGTACGTCGATGATACGTTGTTGGTTGGAAACATCATGAAGGTTATCAAGGAGGTGAAAAAACAACTATCCTCCAAGTTCGACTTGAAGGATCTCGGTGCTGCTAATTTCATCTTGGGGATGGAGATCAAGAGAAACTGTGCAGAAAGGAAACTCTAGCTAAACCAGAGAAACTATGTGGAAATAATATTGCATAGGTTTAATATGTAGGAATGTAAACCAGTAAAAGTTCCTATTCATGTAGGTGTGAGATTATATACATAACAATGTCCCGAGACTGAAGATGAAAAAGAAGACACGTCCCATGTTCCTTATGCTAGTGCAGTTGGAAGTTTGATGTATGCCATGGTATGAACTAGACTAGACATTGGTCATGTAGTGGGAGTTTTGAGTAGGTATATGTCATAACCAAGAAATGAGCACTAGACAACTATGAAGAGGGTGTTCAGGTATTTGTGTGGAACAACAGATAGTGCAATCTATTATCATGGAAGAACTAGACTAGATAGAGTGTTGAATGTACATGGCTTTGTTGATGCTGACTGGGATGGATATATGGATCGTAGAAGATCTACAAGTGGGTATCTATTTAACCTATTTGGAGGTGCTGTCAGTTGGATGAGTATGAGACATGCTATAGTGCTGCTATCAACCATAGAAGTTGAATACATGGCAACCACTCATGCAAGTAAAAAGGTTGTATGATTTTAGAAATTGTGTTCGGACATTGGCTTTGAACAACAAGTGGTAAGGTTAGATTGTCACATTCAAAGTGAAATCTTCCTGGAAAAGAACCATGCTTATCACTCAAGAATGAAGCATATTGATGTGCAATTTTCCTTTATAAGAGACATGGATGAAAGCAATAAGGTGTTACTGGAGAAAGTTGACACATTGAAGAATGTTAAAGATTCATTGACAAAATCTGTGAGCACTGAGAAGTTCCCTTGGTGTAAAGGAGCAATGGGAATTCATGCCCTAGATTGTTGATCCAATAAAATATTGTACCCCCCATATGCAAAGAAAACAAGTGGGAGAATGTTGAGAATGTGTTATATTCTTTGGATGTTTGCATGGGGGGGGGGGTGCATCTTTGATCGCGCTTGATGATCCCCTCCATCTAGTGCTCTACCGTATGCGTCGGGTGTTGCGCATGGTGCTGGCTCAGGGGGGGTTATAGGGGGCGTGATGACACCCTTCCCCTTCCACGAAGCGGACATTGGAAATGAGCATTATCCCATTTCCTATACGAGTGAAGCGAATTCGATTTTTTTTTGCTATTATCGGCCTAATGTTGGGTTCTTTCTAAAAATATGTAATTTAATTCCGGTTAAGGGATTGGAGTGTATTTTCTAATCCGAGTTAACGGATTAGTGTTTTGGATGTTGCGGAATACATATATTTGTATTGTGAGTGGTTAATAATCAATATAAGAAAATAAGAGGTGTGGCTCTAAGTTTTGTTGGTTTTCCTGGTTACTGGTTTCCAAGGTAAATATTTGTGTATTATGTGTGAATGTTGTGGTTTAATCTCTATTTTTCTTAAAATAATATGTATGCTTTGCTTCTCTACAATGGGTTTAAAACTTACATGTGGTATCAAAGCTTCATTATTGGCTTCAGGGGGACCCCTTTATTGTTGAGGGTTCGATGTGGTTGATAGATCTTGGGTATGTGATAAACCTAGGTTCAGTGGGAGTTTTGCAGAGTTGATTTGTACATTGAAAGAGAATGGTGAGTTGTTCAAGAATCGAGATCGAGAAATTTAACGGCAAAAAATTTAAGCTATGGAAACTCAAAGTGGGGGACCTTCTTCTAGATCGGGAACAATGGATTGCTATGGATCTAGGTAAATAACCCACTAGAACGTCGAAATAAGATCGGGAGAAATTATATAGAAGGGTGAGGAGTACAATCTAACTATGCTTATTCGAATCTATTTTGTTGAATGTATCTCGAGAAGATAGTGCAATAAATATTTGAACGAAGCTAGGGAGTTTGAATCAATCAAAATCCTTGGTAAACAAGTTGTTTCCGCAAAAGAAACTGTATCACCTCAGAATGGATGAAAACGACATGGTGTCAAAGCATCTAAATGTCTACAATACTCTAGTAACTCAAATAACCTATGTTGGCATTCAAATGGCTAAAGAAGATAAATGTATTACATTATTGTGTTCCTTGCCAGATTCTCGGGATAACATAATTGTGGGAATAGGTAGTGCTAGTCAAACAAACTTAAAATTTAATGAAATAGTATCATCCATGTTGTCAGAAGAGATGAGGCGGAAATCCATGGATAATCATAGCATGGATGCCTTATCTGTGAGAGGTCTCCCCTAGCAGAGAAATAAAAATAAGGGATCGAGGGGGAGATCTAAATCCCTAGGAAAATTTATAAGGAAGTGTTGGAAATTAGGTAAAGGTGGGCACTATTAAAAGGATTGCAGATATAAGAATGTTTAGAAAGTAAAGGGATTTGAGGATACTCCTCCCATAGAGGCGAAGACCTCCTCAGAAGAAGGAGCGGATGTGTACCCAGATTCCATAGGTAACCGTTCTAATCATGATATATGGATGATTGACTCAGGTGCGTCGTGTCATATGAACCCTCATAGGGAGTGGTTTTGTGAATATGAAAAGTACGATGGAGGAGATGTATTCTTGGGAGATGATTCACCAGCCAATATCATTGGACGTGGAGGAATTAAGTTGAAGCTCGAGGATGGAAGGATTAGAACTATCCTGGTAGTACTACACATTCCAAATCTAGCAAGAAACTTGATATCTGCTGGAAAGATGGATTCTGCAAGTGTACAGTCTATGTGTGGAAATGGAAAATGCAAAATGGTTCGAGGATCAATGGTATTAATGAGGGGAGTTCGGAGGGTAAATTTGTACAGACTATTGGGAAGCACCATTATCGATGAATGTAACAATTCTATTGTGCCCGAGGGAGGAGATAAAGAAGACGTAACCCTGACTACATCAAGCAGACATCTAGTGCTATGGCATCAACTTTTGGGGCATATCGGAGAAAATGGACTTCGAGCATTACAAAGTAAAGGTATGGTTGAAGGTATGTCTAATTGCACTCTAGATTTTGAATTTTGTGGACATTGAATTTATGGAAAACCGAATCGATTAAGAT
This sequence comes from Larix kaempferi, assembly GCA_027924585.1. Classification (NCBI taxonomy): domain Eukaryota; kingdom Viridiplantae; phylum Streptophyta; class Pinopsida; order Pinales; family Pinaceae; genus Larix; species Larix kaempferi. The sequence continues at coordinate 9,391,891 of BSBM01000076.1, forward strand.
TTGCATCTAGTGCTACAAGAGAAAAGGGAATTTTAGATTTAATACATAGTTATGTGTTTGTACTTGTGCATGTTGTTGGGAAGATTTATTATCATTAAATAAGTCTCCAAGCATTTAATTTATCAAAGTCTCTAAGCATTTAATTTATCAATCCAGGGAGTTCGTAGACTTACGAAGCACACGTAAAATATATGCAGGACTGAAGCGAAATTAATCTGATCTAATCTAACCCCCCTTTCTAATTGCTAATCTAATCCCCCCTTAAGCTGAAACACACAATTGCTAATCTAATGCTGGAAGCTGAAACACACGACTTGAAATGAAATTGCTAAATTGAAATTAGCACACGTCTGAAATGAAATTGCATAAAAATAAACTAACTAAGAAAGCAGGAAATTGCCTGAATGAAACACTACTTGTGAAGAGCAACAAGACAACACATGTGAGATCACACTAACAATACATCAATATTGCATTACAATGATCAAATCAACTTCATGACAAAAATAATGAAAGCATGAAAATTACAACGATGAATCAAAACTAAGAATCCCTTTCCCCTGATTACAAAGTCAAGACTAACTTCTACAATCTAAGACTAATTAAGACTAATTCCCCCCATATGAAGAGAGAAAACTCTATTTTATACATGAGAGCCTTGAAAAGAAGATAGGCATCTCATAACTACAGATCCATTATTCTCTCAACCAATTTCCCATTATCACAAAATATGATCCCTTCGAATCCTCCACACATCTCTCACAAATCTTGGATAAAATATGCCATCCAAATCTCCATGATCTTCTCCTTCGAATAAGCTTGAATAATTATCTCCTTGAAATGGTGGAGGAGATATTAGAGAAGTATTTTGAATTAATCCTTCATGTATTCCTACACATTACAAAGCTCATCCATACTTGAGATATTAATGAAAAACATGTTAATTTCTAATATTTAATCATAAATTCACTTATAATACTAAAACAAATAAAGTGGAAAATAATAAGGTGAAACCCAAATATATGTATGGAAATGGTATAATGAAAGGTTAATGGGACAATGAAATGTGATGAATAGAAGAAGGTAAAGTGGATGAAAATATGACATTTATGAGTCCCAACATACTCCCCAACTAAACTTGTTGCATGTCCTCATGCAACCGTGCATGGATCTTCTTAAGAACTTTTGGCATCTGAACTTTGGATTTGATTGATGATGTCTTTCTAACCATGAATGTTTCCAAGGTGTGAAATACATGAGTAACAACTGACATTTTCTTATGGTTGGTTCTTGTGTGACAACCATGAATATAAAGAATGTTGGTTCTTGTGTTAACAACATTCATTTCATTATGTGAAATACCTGAGTAATAGCTGACATTTTCTTATGGTTGGTTCTTGTGTTAACAAAATTCATTTTGTTATCTGTTTGCTAACTGCAATACTAATTTATCCATACATTCATTGGAAATAATAAGTCATCAATGTGCATAAGAAAGCATCACTTTGCATAAGAAATCCTTTTCTTTATCTTTATGAATCATGCCAATATGTATATCAATGTGTATGAAGCAAAGTGCAACAGGGTATTTTTCGAAAAATAAATGTTGGTGAATGGTAAATGAGATGAAAAATGGAGTAATGGTAGTCGAAAACTGGAATGATAGTAGTGAATATGTATTGAATATAGTTCCCCCCCCATCTGATGTGGTTGCATGTTCTCATGCAACTTGGCATGGATCATGAAAGTGAGAAAGGAAATGGAGCAAGGTGAGGGAATTTTCCAAATTTATTCATTGCTAGCATGTAAGGAATTGCATGATTAAAGTTTAGAAAACAACATACCTTCACTCACCCAAAAAGTAGATGAACGATGCAACTAGGAATATAGTTGCTGCTATTGCTGAGTCATGGAGAAGATGGCATTGCTGCAGGATCATAAAAATGCAAATGTAAATGTTGTTTCGGCTGTATTGGATCATGGGAAGTGAAGGAATCGGAACTGCTGCTACGGAAACATGGAGAAGATGTCACTGCTGTAGGATCATAAAAATTTAACTGTAAATGTTGTTGCGGCTGTAAATGGATCATGGGTAGTGAAGGAATTGGAACTGCTATTGCAGATGCAACTACTGGATCAGAGAATGTGAAGTGGAGGAATCTAAACTGTTGATGATGACTCATCGAAAATGTGGAAGGCGAAAAGTGGAACTGCGGTACTCTCATATAGGTAAAGTTGCATTGTTGTAACTGCTGGGGGAGTCATGAAAAAGTGTATAGTATTCACCCGATGGTACAATTCTAGTCATGTGAATAAATGTGTCGATGTCGAGCATGAAAAGAAGTCATTGGATTATCGGCCATTGATGAATGTCGTTAACCAATGTGAGGCAAACTCACCATTGATGTCAATGAGTGCCAATGTACCAGAGTACATCTTGCAAAGTGCGAATAGATGTGTTGATGTCGAACCACTTGCAAGATCTGATGATCAAGGGACATTGATGTATTCCCATGATTGTCAGGGAGAGAACTTTCCATTAAGGCATGCAAGCCTCCAGGTACTCAAAATGAACTCTAGTCTATATCCTAAATAAGGTACTGAGGTCGATAGGGCAAGACTTGTTGAAAGGTGGGCCTTAAGGAATCCCACATCAATCAACACGAGTTTGTACAAAAAGATTGGTGGAACTATAAATGAAAAGATCTCATGGTCAAGTAGTGGATATGGCAAGGCCATGTAGTCATGGAAAGGGCGCTGGTTTTATTCAGAAGGCAAACTGAAATGGAAGAAGAAGGCAAAAATGAACTGAAAAAGATAAAGGGATGTATGCAACTCAGAAAGATAGGCGTGTGTGAATTCATGATGGATAAGGCGATTGAAAGTGGAATTCAAGACATGGATGATGAAGGTGTTGTGAAGGAGAAATATGGGTGAACAACGCATGACGCAAATGATTTCATGAAAGGTTGTTGTGTAACAACAAATGTCATGATATGTGCGACGAGAAGCAGCTCCTTCAAGCTGTCAACAAATCATGTTTTTCTCTGAACAATTATGTGATTCTTGAAAATCACATCAGCATAAAATGTGAGCGACTCCAAACCTGAAAAATCTTAGTACAAATCCTGTATGAAAACTTGTGAGAAGTTCAAAAAACATAACATGCAGAAAGAAGTACGAATGCAGAAAATCAAAGAAATAAAATGCGTTTTTATACCTGTTGTCGTTGTGCACTTGTTTCGTCGTCGATTACTGCTAAAGTGATTCCAAGAAACAACTTAGCGTAAATCATAAAAACATGTTTCGATATTCAGGAATTATTGGAATGTCCATTTGCAATTTTGAATTTTTACAATGTTTTTTATTTTTAAAATTTTGATGTTTTTTTCTTTCTTTTCATGGTTTTATAATTTTTATTGTTTTTGTTTTACATACCAAAGGAAATTTAAAAAAAATGATGCAAGATGTCAAACAAAATACTCAAAATCAAAGAACTGACAGACCTGTAGATCTGCATACCATCACATTCTCAAAGCTTCTAACAGCACTACTTGTCTCGGCTTCATCAAATCTTCCCATGTGCAATAGTTTGTTGATACTTGCCACTAAGGTTCTAGAATGTTAAATGTGCTACTACGACCCACCGCCAATTGTATTTAAGCAATTGAAAGTTGTGTCTAACTATGATCAATTAGCCTTCATAATCATGCAAAATCCCAAACCTGAGCTAGTGGATACAACATTTGTTTCATATTGACCTCGAATCCGTGGATCTACTAGTTCATGAATGTTTCCAGACTCCATTAAGGGTTTGGCCCAAGACATTATGTTTTGCTCCGAAGCATCAACTAGTCTATGATTTGAGATAATCTCAAGCAACAATACCCCAAATGAAAAAAAAAACATCAATTTTCTCATTGACAATCCCATGCAGGAAATACTCAAGTGCCAAGTACCCAAAAGTTCCTTCAATTGGAGTTACGAAATTATGAGTCTATTGTCTTCGAAGCCATTTTGACAATAAAAAATCTAAAAACTGAGGTTCAAAATCCGTGCCTAGCAATACATTTGAAGACTTTATATCCCTATGGATTATGCGTTGCTGGCAGCATTTGTGCAGATAATGCAACCCCCGTGCTGTTCCAATTGCTACCTTACACCTAATCGACCATTCCAGCACTGGAGTCTTACCATTCTCTATGCAACATCCTATCAATGAGGCTATGTTGGCATGGCATATATGCCCAATAATATTTTCGTTCATTTGTGTTTGCTTTTTCCAATCTCTTAACTGCTATCATCTTCCCATCAGGTAGGACTCCTTTGTACACCTCTTCATATCCACCTCTACCCACCAACAACTCCGCCAATAACAAGAAGTCTGCGTGAGATATATGAGTCTGGTACACCTAGTTCATTCTCATATTTTGCATTATTTTCTCAAATTAATGATCCGCTAACATATGAAGAAGCAGTTGAAGATGAAGTCTGGGCACAAGCCATGAATGAAGAAATAGAATGCATAGAGAAGAATCAAACATGGGAATTAGTTGATGTTCCTGTCAACAAGGATGTGATAAGCGTCAAATGGATTTATAAGACCAAGCAAGATGTTGAAGGAAATGTGCAGAAGCACAAGGCGAGATTGGTAGCAAGAGGATTCACATAGCAGCCTGGCATAGACTTGAATGAAACTTTCGCACTTGTAGCGCAAATGGACACTGTCAAAACAGTTCTGGCCATCACAGCACATAAGAAATGGCATGTTTATCAAATGGATGTCAAGTTTGCGTTTTTAAATGGTTATTTGGAGGAAGAAGTATACATGGAGCAACCACAAGGCTATAAAGTTCCAGGACAAGGACATAGAGTATACAGACTGAAAAAGGCACTCTATGGTTTGAAGCAAGCTTCGTGAGCTTGGTACAGTCGCATTGACTCTTACCTCATGCAGAATGGATTTCACAGAAGTGAATGTGAGCCAACGCTGTACACAAAAATCAACAAGCAAGGTAATAAGTTAATTGTCTGCTTATATGTAGATGATTTAATATTTACTGGTGATTTCGACATAGAAGAATTTAGAACAGTCATGGAAAGTGAATTTGAAACGACTAATTTGGGGCATATGAAGTACTTTCTGGGCATTGAAGTCCAACAGTCTGAAAATGGGATATTTATATCTCAGTCGAAGTATGCAAGTGATGTCTTAAACAGATTTAAGATGATAAATTGCAAGACAACACCAACACCAATGATAACAGGTTTGAAATTGAGCAAGGATGATGACGGATCCAATGTAGATCCTACGTTGTTTAAAAGACTTGTTGGAAGCCTTATGTATCTTACAATGACAAGGCCAGACATCATGTATGGAGTCATCTTAATCTCAAGATTCATGGAGACACCAAAGGAATTGCATTGGAAAGCAGGTAAAAGAATTCTGAGGTATGTAAGCGGAACAAAAGACTTTGGTATTTTGTATTCAACCGCAGAAAATTTCAAACTCATTGGCTACACAGATAGTGACAATGGAGGCAGCATAGATGACAGAACAAGCACATCCGACAATACATTTCATGTAGGAACAGGTGTCGTATCATGGGCTTCAAAGAAGCAACCAATCGTAACTATTTCTTCAGCAGAAGCAGAGTATGTTGCAGCTACAAGTGTTGCATGTCAAGTCATATGGATGCGGAGAATGTTAAGTGATCTATCGCAGCATCAGCAAGAACCTACAGTCATTTACTGTGACAACAATTCAGCTATTGCACTATCAAAGAATCATGTCTACCACAAGAGAACCAAGCACATCGACACAAGGTATCAATTCATCAGAGAATTAATAAACAACAAGGAAATCTGTTTAGAATTTTGCAGGTCTGAAGATCAGGTTTTCAACATCTTCACAAAACCATTGGCAAGAGACACATTCCAATATCTGCGAAGTTGTTTAGGAGTGACAAGTTCTGCACAGTGAACTTTGTCATGCACAGAGCATGTTGCAGCTCTGAATCATTTTGTAAAATGTTGTCATCAACTCATAATTAAGGGGGAGTGTTGGAGAAATGTACTTACGAGTTGAATGCACATCTAGTTCGCGTTGGCTCTGTCAGTCACCCCGTTAGACGTTTTGTCAGTCTACTATATCACAGAGATGTTAGACAGTTTGTCAATCTAACAGAAGGCATCGTGCACACTTCCTAGTATTTAATCAGCCGCGTTTGTATTCCGCAAGTTGAATTTCTTAGGTAGAAATTAATTACAGTCTTTAATGGAGTTCAATAGTTTCCAGGCGAAGCGATCCCAAGTTTTTTTTTGTATAAATGTAAATCATTCTCATTAGATTAAGTAGAGATGAAAGAGATATAGAATTAAAAGAAGAAGAAGAATTTCATCGTGAAATGTATGAGGAGCCCAAGCTCTGCGTAAAATGGTGAAAGATTGAAGTATTTACCATCTCTCTGTATTGCGGCAATGTTACTTGTTCTACTACAGTAATATATATATAAGTCAATAGTTATTTTGTGTTCATTCTAAAGAATGGTTGTCATTACATGTCGCACATCTTCTTCATATTCATCTGCGTAAATGTTGTTTACATTTACGGTCAGTAAACGAAATCAAGAATTCCAAGTATTTCACGGTGGTGAAAGTTTTTAGTTTAACGCAAAGTAACTTTGGCATAATATTCATTCTTCCATTCTTATGTTTTAGGAAGAAATATTTTATTAAAATATTTGCTTAAGAATAGGCTTGTCGATGTCAACAAGTCCGCCGCAAAGTTACGAAGTTACGCGGAGTAAAAATATCTTCAAGTTTATAATTTCCGCAATATATCGCATATCGCATATTGCATAAGGTTAAGCATATCGCATTGGTGCGAATTAGATTTGATGCGATATCAAATGTTGTGGCAAAGTAAAAGTACGCAAAGTTAATTCACACGAAGTAAATGCTCGCAGAAGTGAAAGTCATTCACGAAGTCAAAATTAGAGCTTCCGTCAAAGTCCGCAGCAAAAGAAAAGATTTTTTTATGGCGCAGTTAATTTTAAATTTACTATGCGGTGTTGCGGCGCTCTTCTCCCTTCATGGGGGTAAAAGTGCCATGTTTCTGGTAATTATGATTGCTGCAATTTTTTTTTATTTTTTTTTTGGGTGAAATGTTTATTTGTTTAAAAGAATTGGAATAATCCCAGGCATGGTTTTGGGGGCTGAAATACATAACAGCGGGATAAAATTGCAGGTTTAGTTTTGGTATAAAAAGTTTTCTTGTTTCATTTACAGTCTCTCCTTCCTACTCTTATGTTCTAAGGTAATGAAAAGAAATGTGCATCAAACCCTTGGTGTGAAAAGGAGCCAAAGAAAGAGATTTCCAAATGCGCATTTGTTTATGGTGTAGAGGCTATACCAGACCATTTCAAAGAAATTGTTGAATTCTTGACCACTAGAAAGGGTAAGTAAAATTGTTGCCACATAAGAAATATCAATAAGTTTATCAGCCATATTGCTCTAAGTGCTTTTTTAGGTGTAATGTTGTTGTTCTTATCTCTGATTTTGGGGGAAAAAAATACAACTTTGGATAGTGTTACTACATGAAATCGTAATTTTTGGAAAATTTTACAACTTTGGATAGTGTTACCATGTGAAATCATAATTTTTGGGAAATTTGGTTAAAATCAAAAAAGGAAAGCAGAGTAATAGGCATTCAATTAGACTTGAGGAATCTTACCATATATTTTTATTTTCATTATTTTAACTATTGAAGCATTAAGTAGAAGATTTAATTTTTTATGGCATTATGGTGGAGTTTAGTTCAGATAGAGTTGTGTTACATGTGTCGATATTATAAATGATTTTAGTATCATTTGTTGTTTTTTATTTTGCTAAACCTCCTATTTAGGGGGTCAAGGCATTATGATCGCGGCGTACTCAAAATTAGTTCTTAGTTTATATGAGTACGTTGTATTTTTCATATCTAATAGACTTTACTTTATAGATTCAAAACTCATATCCCAGTATTCATTGAATATTCTAGGTTCAGTAATGTGAGAAAATTATTTATTCTAGGTTCAGTAACGTGAGAAAATTATTTATTCTAGGTTCAGTAACGTGAGAAAATTATGTTTTGTAAATGGATGTGCAAGAAAGGCATAAAATCGTTTCCAAGTAATGCACATTCCTGTGGATCCCATTGGATTTTAGCGGCCATTGTTCCCTTGCTTTTATGGTAGAAATAATATCAAGGCGCCTTGAGCAGTGTGGACATTCAGAACCATTGCCACTGTCATTTTGCTACTAAAAAGCTTGAACGGAATTGAGATAGGTTGGACGCCCTGCCTTGGAGTAATTTTGGACAGAAATTAAGGCAGCCTGCCATGCCCGTCCTCTATAGGACATGATGTCATCCTGCCACCACCCCTGGAAGGGAAAAATTAGGATGACTTTAGCATTTTGCAGCCAATTAAAATTAAACAATATATATTTTAATAATTAGATTTAATATAATATATTTAACATTATAGTCAAACTATAGCTAGAGAAAAAAAATTAGTCTATAGACCCAAAAATTAATAGGTACTCCACGATACATATATATCCAATATATCCCTTGTTGGGGACATAATAATGAGTGTGAAATTAGAAATTTAAAGACAAAAAATAAATTATGTAAAATTTTTAGACTCTAGCCTTCAATTAATGACAAATGTACATTCAAAATCATTGTTTTACATTGTTCACCCTAAGCTCATATTTTTTATGGTGTGAGCTAAAATCTAGTCAATTTGCACCCAGAATCTGGCAATAATTACGGCCAAAATCCAGCTCAAATTGTTGAAATTGCAGTTTCGGGTTGTTGGAATTGCATCTAAGTGATAGGGTTTGGAAAATTTAAAGCTTGAAGTTCGAAATTCGCGGGACTCCAAAAAAAAAATCAAGTTCGTTCAGGTTCGGTGAATTTGAAAGACGAACCTCAATCCGAATTGAATAGAATTGAACCTAAAAATGAATTTCATGTTGAACCGAATCGAAAACGAACTCCAACACGAATTTTTAGATGATTTCAAGCGAATGTTTTTGGGGTTCATTACATTGTGTTCAGGTTACCCTAAAAACATCGTGAATTTTCTTAATTTTTTTTTACCGCCAAACATACTCCACACAGTCGCAAAATTTACCTTTGTGTAATGTGGCCTTGGCTCCTACCCTTGCGCTCGCATCTCGACCCTGAGATTCTCTGCTACAGCCTACGATATCGACCTTCTGTCGGGTTGTCTCTTCGAGAGTCATATCTCGTCCTTTGGAAAGCAGGTGTGTGACTTCTGTCCATTTCCTAATGCAGATGCCCTAGTCCATTTGCTAACGCGGAGTCTGGGCGTCGACGGCCTTTGGAAAGTAGCTTCCCTAGTCCATTTTCTAACATGGACGTAGATGGCCTTTGGAAATCAGGTTGTTGGGACCAACCATCGTTGCAGCCCGCGTGAACTCTCAAAATCCAGCCACGGAGTCTAGACTACAGTCATTCCAAACTCCACATGAGATATGGACTGGAAAGAAGCCCTCTATTAAAAATCTAAATTTTTTTGGTTGTGATGCTTATGTACATGTTCCAAAGGACAAAAGGAATAAGCTGGATAATAAAGCTGAAAATGCATCTTTATATGTTATAAATATGGTGTGAAAGGTTATAAGCTTTGGAATCCTATAACTAAGAAGATTGTTTATAGTAGATATGTTGTCTTTAAAGAGATCAAAGAAGTTCCCAAATAGGAATTGACTCCAATGGAAAATGATCCAAAGAAAATACAAGTTGAGTAAGAAGACGAATAATCTAACTCAACAAAAGAAGTTGAATCAGAAGAAGAAGAACCTCATACCCCAATTTTGAGGAGATCATCTCATGAAAGAATGAAACCATAAAGGTATTCCCTCCTGATTTTCAGTCTAATTTTGCTTTATCTATTACTGATGATGATCCTAGAAATGTGAAGGAAGCTATTGATTCAAAGGATAGCAATCTCTGGAAGAAGGCAATGGTTGAAGAAATGGATTCCTTAGACAAAAATGAAGCTTGGGGTCTAGTTCAGTTACCAGCTGGAAGAAAATTTGTTGGTAACAAATGGGTGTTTAAAAATAATTTGAATGCAGAAGGTAAAGTGGACAAGTACAAAGCTCACTTGGTAGCAAAGAAATATTCTTAGGTAGAGGGAATTGATTTTGGTGAAATATTTTCTCCTGTTGCAAAATTGAATTCTATTAGATTTCTTCTTGCTATTGTTACTGTTTTTTATCTTGAAGTAGACCAGATGGATGTGAAGAAACCATTCCTACATGGGGACCTAGAAGAATAAATCTACATGAAGAAACCAACATATGGTACCATATGTATGTGTGGTACCAAAATTTCGACACATACATATTGGGACTAGGATTTGTGAGAAGAAAAAATGAACACTGTGTCTACTGCAAGCAAGCTGGAGAACATTTTGTTTATGTAGTGTTGTACGTCGATGATATGTTGTTGGTTGGAAACATAATGAAGGTTATCAAGGAGGTGAAAACACAACTATCCTCCAAGTTCGACATGAAGGATCTGTTAGCACTCAATTTTTCCTCAAAATTTTGAGTGTCTTTAGCATCCTTGTGCTAAAATTTTGAAATCTCTTTTGCTTCATTTAACCCAGTTCACTACTTCCAGTTTTCCTTTGGCTTTGCTCTTTCGACCTGCAATACAAAAATGCAAATAAATTGGTAATCCCTAGTCTATGTTTTTTATTAAAATATATTTTATATATTTTTAAAATATCATCAAAGTATGGTGTGTGATTTTAAAATGTCCTATTCCTAAGTCACACTATATAAACCAGTGCATATGCCAAGCTCTATATATTAACACACTTAGTTTTTAAGCCCAACCTAGCTTCTCGGGTTTTATAGCTGTTAACAAAAATTTACGAGATCCCACAGGCCCAAAGCCATGAGTTATGCCATATGTCTAATTCGAGTTATGAGTTGATCCACAGGTTGACATATCAAAGCCACAATTCAAAGCATAATACATTTAACCAACACAAACACCGAGCCCTTGTTTACAGGTTTTATCAAATTCTTATGCCAAGAATCGAATCTATGTTAAAAATGGGTCGGGTTACAGTTCTGATATTTGATATGAAAAGAGGAGATGACCCATTGCACTGATCCCATAACCTTATAAGGGTGCCATGGCGCAAATGTAAGGTTTTCAGGTATCTTGTTTGAATGGATCAATTTCTGTATAAATGTTTGGATCCATCTATGTGCTACAGGGGAGAAATAAATTATGAAAGTCACATGCTATCGATTTGATTTCTAACCACCCCAGATTTGCAGAAGATAGATCTGAAAGTGGCAGGGAAAGCTTACAGTTGTTCAAAGTTTTGTGCGCCGAACAGATAAACGAAGTGTCTACTTGTTTACAGATGTTGGAAGATCACAGTGATCTCATAACATCATAACGCAAGGGTGAAATGCGAGGTATTCATCGTCTGATGCTAGAATCAAGACACCGACATGGATTTAGTTACAGCACATCCAAACACTTTCTTTTAGAAGGTCGACAGTGATAACCCTTGACAAGGACACCCAAAAATTTCGTTGGTGTTGTATGGATATCGGTTCACGAGGAGCGATGATGCTTCTTGAATAAAACATGCAGGGTGGAGTGTTTAATTCAACACGCTAGGGTCTTCTTTCTTTTCTTGGTGCATTATGTCCAGGGGATGCTTCAAAAGATCTCTAATAGATGATCTATTGCTATTGCAACTTTTTGCTAAAGGCTTCTCAAGACAAATGCTTTGTATCTCGGAACTGATGGGAAGGTATGAGATTAGACTGATTTTATCAAGAATGCGCATACTAATAGTGTTAAGATTGTCATCGCCACAGATCGGTTTGCTTTGATAATGTTGAAGCCTCCAAGGGAGTTTGAAGCAGACATGTTACAGACAGAGGAGCAAAATTGAAGATCAGAAAGATGGAAGGAAATACATTTTTGCAATTTTGAAAGCTAAAATGAAAACAGAGCTTTCGGTGGCTTGGGCGATTTTTCACAGTTATCATTAGCCACCGAAAGCAAAGCTTTCAGTGGCTTACAAATCCGAGTTTTAACTCTCAAGCCACCGAAAGCAAAAAGAAGTATACAAAGCAAGTATAGCAAGATATGATGATCAGAGCATCAACCAGAGCAAGACTACATAATCAACAAATAAATCTATACAAACCAAAGAAGCTCATCCATTTGTAATTGCCAATACTTTGTTTTGGCTTTTGTTTGAAGAAGTTTGCAATGCCTGCCAGCTATTTCTCATGTATTGCGTTACAAACCAGTTGATCTCCAACAAGCAAGAAGTCAAGTCCTATTTGATTTCTGTTTTGGAAACAAAGAAGAAGAAGCAAACTTTCTCACTATTTTCAGCAGACAACTGGACCACCTACCAGATAGCAGCATCGATCCCTCCAGCGAAGACTTCTGCAGGCTATGGAAGACTCTAAAGGAGTTAGCAAAATTGGAATTCTCAACCAAGAAAATAGGAGTTTTCCTAGGTTATTATGAAAGCTGTTAATAATGATCTATTTTTACTAAATTAGACCTATTTTTTAGGATATGAAACTGTCATTGTAAAGGCTATAAAGCCCAAAGCTTCATATGAAGAAAAGATCGATTTTTGGAGATTAGCACATATATTGTATCTTTCATACTTCTCATAATATATCAGCTTTCAAGCTTCTTTTGCCTTTAATGTTCAATTTCACTTAGAATTTTTCTGTGCTTGTATTTGAAAGACTATCTCATTTCATTAAAGCTGAATTTGGTGCCTGGAAATTGTCATCTTTTCACTTCACCAATTAATTAGGCTGTACAAGTATCATCCTTTTATGACATCGACCATTCATATGCACTGTCTATATATGTTTCTGTTGATGTTATGAGAACTGCCCACCCATATATCTTATTCAAAATTCCTGAACAAAGATGGTTAAAAGCCTTGTCCATTTGATATATTTATGCATGTTTTGACTGAGTAAAACCTGTGTTAGTCATCTGACTTGACCACAATTAAGAAATCATTAAGTTACCAGGCATCTTCAAATTGCAACCTAGAAGAGTTTCCTGGAGAGCTAACAGGATCTCAATGCTGCTAATTTCATCTTGGAGATGGAGATCAAGAGAAACCGTGCAGAAAGGAAACTCTAGCTAAACCAGAGAAACTATGTGGAAACAATATTGCACAGGTTTAATATGTAGGAATGTAAACCAGTAAAAGTTCTTATTCATGTAGGCGTGAGATTATATACATAACAATGGCCCAATATTGAAGAAGAAAAAGAAGACATGTCCCATGTTCCTTATGCTAGTGCAGTTGGAAGTTTGATGTATGCCATGGTATGAACTAGAATAGACATTGGTCATGTAGTGGGAGTTTTGAGTAGGTATATGTCATAACCAGGAAAGGAGCACTAGATAACTATGAAGAGGGTGTTCAGGTATTTTTATGGAACAACAAATAATGCAATCTGTTATCAAGGAAGAACTGGACTAGATAGAGTGTTGAATGTACATGGCTTTGTTGATGTTGACTGGGATGGATATATGGATCATAGAAGATCTATAAGTGGGTATGTATTTAACCTATCTAGAGGTGCTATCAGTTGGATGAATAAGAGACATGCTATAGTGCCACTATCAACTATAGAAGTTGAATACATGGAAACCACTCATGCAATTAAAGAGGTTGTGTGCTTTTAGAAATTGTGTTCAAACATTGGCTTTGAACAACAATCCGTAAGGTTAGATTGTGACATTCAAAGTGCAATCTTCCTGGAAAAGAACCATGCTTATCACTCAATAATGAAGCATATTGATGTGCAATTTTCCTTTGTAAGAGACATGGATGAAAGCAATAAGGTGTTACTGGAGAAATTTGACACATTGAAGAATGTTAAAGATTCATTGACAAAATCTGTGAGCACTGAGAAGTTCCCTTGGTGTAAACGAGCAATGGGAATTCATGCCCTGGATTGTTGATCCAATAAAATATGGTACCCCCCATATGCAAAGACAACATGTAACATCCCGAAAAATACCAAAAAAAAAAAAAAATTACAATAGCAATCATTATAGAAGTCATTAATGCGGAATATATAAACTAATTAGATTTCTTAACTAAGATAATTTGTAACGATGACACGCCATACTTCTCCAATAAATATAGTATAATTATATTTGCTATTTCAGATTTAAGTGGATGTTAATCTGCTTAATGACAGATCTTTTATGATTATGCATACAAGTACAAATTACATATTTGCTTAAGTTCTTGAATGTGATTACATGCTATACTATTGTGATGTTCTTGATGAAGTACTAACAATTTGGTTTGCATGATGATAAAGGGGTCCTACGAGGTATCCTGGAGTTTACTTAGCTACGTTTAACTAAGACATTTGAATCTTGTTTTCATGTGCATACCGCAGGTAAGAATTTCTAAGACAACAATGTTAATGTGTCTTTCAATTCAACGTCAATGTAAAATTAAATGCTATGTACCTCCTTGTGAAACAAGTTACTGGAGGTATGAATATATCGGTTCTAATTCTAGTTTACGTGTTGGATTTCAAGCTCTTCCGTAATATACGTCGTCCACATACCGATATAATGTTATTTTGATTATCACTACATAGTTAAAATATTAAAAAGTAAGATTAGTGCTTGTGCTCTGAACTTAGTAAAAGAAATGAATATCGTCACCATTTAAACTATGCTTATAGTATTACAATTGTCGTTAGACTTTGCAATACATGGCTAACATATTTAATATGTTGTGCGTATGATGATTATGCGATGGACTTAACATTGAATGTGTATCACCCATTTATCCATACCTATAGAATCACATTCATTTTATGAATTATAAAATGCATGCTAAAATGTGCAATATATAATATGCATAGTATTTAAATTACACTTATGCATAGCTAAAGTCTTAACTCTATATATGCTCACCATTTTATCCAATTATTAACACTATATGAACATTTATATGGC
Organism: Larix kaempferi; assembly: GCA_027924585.1. Taxonomy (NCBI): domain Eukaryota; kingdom Viridiplantae; phylum Streptophyta; class Pinopsida; order Pinales; family Pinaceae; genus Larix; species Larix kaempferi. The sequence continues at coordinate 9,406,979 of BSBM01000076.1, forward strand.
TAAGCTTATTGCTATTGGTCTAAACACGAGCTATAATAGTGACATATTAACAATTATAGAGTGTTAATACATTTCCCACCATATAATAGCACATGTTATAAATCATACGATGCAAACATAACTATAATGGCTAACATGAAATACACTCCAAAAACCTAACATAAAATAATTCGATGCACATCGATAAACTATAGAGTCGAACCTAACAAACAATTGATGCAATCTTGACAGGGTTTAAAGCTTGGTCTTTGACATGATTACCACTGGCATTGTCAAGTCTTGGCATTTAATGTTGATTAACTCGATAATGAAGTGGAGGCTTGATTGTAAGATCTTCACGTGCTTGTGATTGCATTAAGTGCCAACCTAAGGCTAAGTTGTTCCAAGCATGAGCTCTCGGTCCGCTTGCATGGTAATTGGTATATGTAACCATTAAATGGTATTAAATACAATACTGGTTTGAAAATCAACGTGCCAGGAATGGTAGCTACCCACCATTGATCTCTTGTAAGATCTAGGGTGGTGGGTGAAACCCTAAACCTGCGTTGGTAAGTCATGACCTTTGGATTTCTCATCTTGATTGTTACGCTTAGTGGGAGGTTAGCAGGGCCAACAGAATGCTGAAAGGTAGGGTTGATGGTTTCTCTGAGAAGAGGACTCCTTCCTCGGTCTTGAACCCAGGACCTGAGTGATGAAGTTACAGGTTTCAGACTTATGCATTGGTGCTTAAGAGCCACGATACAGTTCTTAAAAGATATATGTGTTCTTCTGTCAGTTCCTGAGAGTGTTTTGAAATTGGGATTCGGGTTCTCCATCTGAAATCGTCTTTAGGGTTTTGAAAATTGTGGTTACTAATGTTGCTACCAGGATTTGTCATTCTTTTGCTGGTGTGGTGTGCCACTAATCCAAGCTTCGATTAGAACGTAATTGTTCACAATAATGCAATTATACAGTGTAGCATATTTGTAATCTTGTATCTTCTGGATTTTAACCTCTCTGAATGTAACTTTGCAGGTACTAGTTCGAAGGATGGTTCCTGTGCAATACTAGAGAATGGAATATGCTTCTACTTCTCCTGGTAAGCTCCGGTGGTTCTTGAAACCCTCGTAGGTGCTCTTTGACACGGTTTTGATGGTGATTTCTGAGTGTTGGGAGTTGGAACCTTTCGACTTGTTTTGGTGATGGCCGAGTGTGAAGTTTTAAATATTGTTTTGATATCATACTGTAAGAGGTTGATCCTCAGTCTTGTATTTGATGCTCGGTTCAATATTGTTTTCGTTGTAGCGTTGGAACCGACTTTGAGTTGGTCTTTACACCGTTGGTTGTTTAAGGGAAAAGACCCAATGTGTTTTTTGGAAAATTTGAATGGAAATAACAAAATCTCTGTCATGCTTTATCTATGCTGTTGGGATTCCTTAATGGAGTTGTGTTTCACTTGCTTCTATGCTATTGGTTCTCTTGTACTGTAATGATACAGTCTTGTTTAAATAGATGTTAACAAATGACTATTTGGAAAACTGTTGATTCGAGTTCGAATACGAAACTATCTCAGGTCGAATGTAAATGGTTGTTTCTTGTACTTCGTCATTGATGTCGATATTTAAGTTTTGGATAGGTTATGAGATAAGTTCGATTGTCAATTGTTTTTGCTAAAGATAGTCCACAATGTCTATTTTAATTCGTAAATGAATCCTACATGTAGCTTTTGATTTCTATCTGACTTGCAATAAGCTGTTGTACCATAGGCTTAACATGTGTATAAAAGATCTTGATACCGTGAATGTTTTCGATGTTGAGATGTGTTCTTACTAGGGTTATGAGTTATCGATAACATTAGTATAGAATTGTGCTTTCTGCTATGTGGTGAATACTATCTTGAAGAAGTTTCGAAATGATAGCTAGGGTTTGGAAAATCTATAGCTATTAGGTTTAGAAAGGAAATGTCTAAAGTTTGTCATAAAAGACTTGAGATGTGTAAACAGAATTAGGGTTTGTAGTATCTTAGGGTTTGATACTACTGTGTAGATATTCGATAATTGAAATCAAAGAAGGAAATTAGTGAAGAAATAAAATATGTATAATGAAAAGAAATCTATACAGTGATTAATTCTTGCAGCTGTTATAATTCTTCTAGTCTCATAGATGATATTGTATCAGCCGTGTTTGTACCCCAGTTTTATATGATATGTAGGTGGACTGTACAGTCACCCCAGCGGGAAATTTTTGGGGCTATTTTCGTCAGCTGTTTTGCGGGCCCATGGTTTTGGGTATCCCGTGGTATTTTCCCATTGTATTTCCCTTATAAAATAAAGACATTGTAATACGGCTAAGGATGATGATGTATTAGGTTTTATGCATTATAAATATCTTTGAGATCAGGAGAGAGACTATGAAAACAGAAAAGAGGAAGTGCAGTGGTTGTGCTGCAGGTTGTATCCCTTCACCTTGCTGGACGGTAATAATAATAAGAACTGGAAAATTCAGTGTGGGCGTAGCCCAAGTTGGGTGAACCACGATATATCTGTGTCTCTCTTGTAATGTGTATGTGTGATTATATTTGCATTTATGTTTATTGTTATTGCTCTGCGATCCTGTTTTTCTAACAATTGGTATCAGAGCCAAAGGTCTATTTGGCAGTTAAACCCGCAGGAAGCTAGGGTTTCTGGTTCATGTGGGAGCAATGGAAAAAGAAGGAAATTTTAAGGTCGAGAAGTTTAACGGCCAAAACTTCGGGTTATGGAAGATGCAAATGGAGGACTATCTGTACCAAAAGGATCTATTCCTACCATTGGGAGGGAAAGCAAAGCAATCGACGGCTATGAAGGACGAAGAATGGGAGGTTCTTGACAGAAAGGATCTGGGAACAATACGGTTGAGCCTGGCTTCGTCAGTGGATTTCAATATCTCAAAAGAAACGACAACAGAGGGTTTGATGAGCGCATTGGTTAAGTTGTATGAAAAACCCTCGACCTCCAACAAGGTATTTCTAATGAAGCGTTTATTTAATATGAAGATGTCTGAAGGTGGATCTGTTACTGATCATTTAAATGAGTTTAATACGGTTACACATCAACTAAGTTCTGTAAGTGTGAACTTTGATGATGAGGTTAGGGATCTTCTAATCTTGTGTTCATTGCCAAAAAGCTGGAATAGCTTGGTCATGGCTGTAAGTAACTCTGTCTCTGGTTCAAACACCTTGAAATTTGATGATGTTATTGATGTTATTCTTAGTGAGGAAATGCGAAGAAAAAGCACACGTGAGACATCAGGTAATGCGTTGACCATGGAGAGCAGGGGAAGACAAAAGGAGAGAGGAAAGAGCCAAGGTAATCGTGGAAAGTCTAAAACAGGCAGATCCAAGTCCAGACTGGGAAAGATAGAGTGCTGGAACTGTGGAAAGAAAGGACATCTGAAGAAAGACTACAAATCTCTAAAGAAGAAAGGAGATGCACAGAAGGAAACTACCCAGGAAGCAAATGTAGCAGGTGATGTGTTACAAGATGCTTTGATTCTTGCATTAGATAATACTAGTGATTATTGGGTAGTAGATTCAGGAGCTTCATGTCACGCTACACCTCGTACGAAATACTTTCATGAGTATGTTCCTGGCGACTTTGGACATGTTTTATTGGGTGATGATGAACCATGTAAAATTGTTGGAATGGGTAAGGTATGAATAAAAGTTAAGAATAGAACTTATTGGTTGTTGAAAGAAGTTAGGCATATTCCTGCTATGAAAAGAAATCTGATCTCAACAGGGCAGTTGGGAGATGGCAGCTGTCTATCTATGTTCGGAGAAAAGTGGTGGAAGATCACTAAAGGATCAATGGTGATAGCAAAAGGAGACAGAGTAGGTACGTTGTATTTATGTCCTCATAATACTGACCATTCTATCTCTTTAGCTTCCACAGGAACAGATACAGCATTGTGGCATCATAGGCTTGGCCACATGAGTGAGAAGGGGATGCAGATTCTCCACTCAAGGAAGTTGCTGCCGGATTTGAAGTAGGTAAGTTTGGAATTCTGTGAAAACTGTGTTTATGGAAAACATAAGAGAGTTAGATTTCTCAGGGTTGGGAAACAGAAGAAGAATGAAAAATTAGAGCTTGTGCATACAGATGTATTGGGACCGGCTCAGGTACAATCTCTTGGCGGCTCTCATTATTATGTTACATTTATTGATGATGCAACTAGAAAAACTTGGGTTTATTGCATTAGACAGAAATATGATGTGTTTGCTACTTTTAAGAAGTGGAAAGCTTTGGTTGAAAATGAGACAGGAAAAAATATTGAAGTGTCTCAGATCTGATAATGGAGGTGAGTACTACGGCAAGGAGTTTGATAGTTACTATTCATACCATGGGATTCGTAGAGAGAAGACAGTCCCAAGAACACCACAGGAAAATGGTGTGTCAGAAAGGATGAACAGAACGATCATGGAGCGTGCAAGGTGTATGAGACTGCATGCAGGTTTGCCCTTACAGTTTTGGGCGGATGCTGTAAATACTGCTGTTTATTTAATAAATAGAGGACCTTCAAGTGCTTTGGATGGTGGTATTCCAGAGGAAGCATGGATAGATAAAAAGGTAAACTACTCATTTCTGAGAACGTTTGGTTGTGAAGCATTTGTCCATATTGATAAAGAAAATAGAACAAAGCTTGAAGCTAAATCCAAGAAATGTACCTTTATTGGATATGGAGTTGATGAATTTGGTTATCGTTTATGGGATTATAAAAATAACAAAATCATCAGGAGTAGAGATGTGATATTCAATGAAAAGGTCATGTATAAAGATCAGTTGCAGGGAAAGAAACAGGAAAAGGAAAACACAGAGTACATAGTGCTTGATGAAATTAAAGAAAATGAAGTTCCGAAGGTGCTAGAAAATCAAGAGCAGCAGCAAGTACCTGAAACTCCTGCAACTGTAAGAAGATCTACTAGGTTAAGTAGACTCCCTGAACGATACTCTCCTTCAATGTATTATTTCTTGATGACTGATTCTTGTGAACCAGAATGTTATGAAGAAGCAATGCAGGTGGAAACTAGAAAGAAGTGGGAGAAAGGCATGAATGAGGAGATGGACTCATTGGTAGGAAACCAGACTTGGGATTTGGTTTAGTTGCCTGCTGGTAAAAGAGCATTGCAAAACAAATGGATTTACAGGTTGAAGGAAGAAGAAGGAGGTAAGAAGCGGTACAAGGCCAGACTTGTTGTAAAGGGGTTTGCACAGAAGAAAGGTATAGATTTTGATGAAATATTTTCTCCTGTTGTTAAGATGACTTCAATTAGGACTATTTTAAGTCTAGTGGCGGTAGAAGATTTGCATCTTGAATAGTTAGATGTAAAAACAGCCTTCCTCCATGGGGATTTGGAGGAAGAAATATATATGCAGCATCCACAAGGGTATGAGGTCAAAGGTAAGGAGGATCTGGTATGCAGGTTGAAAAAGAGCTTGTATGGCTTGAAGCAAGCTCCAAGGCAGTGGTATCTAAAGTTTGACAGGTTTATGACAGAACAAGGTTATAGTAGATGTCATTCTGACCACTGTGTTTATTTCAAGAAGCTAGACAATGGAAGATATATTATCTTGTTATTGTATGTGGATGACATGCTTGTTGCAGGGTCTGACATGCAGGATATAAATGTACTCTAAAGGAAGCTAGCTAATTCATTTGCGATGAAGGATTTGGGTGCTGCAAAGCAAATCCTTGGTATGAGAATAACGAGAGACAGGAAAAATCGCAAATTGACATTGTCTCAAAGTGGGTACATACAAAAGGTGTTGGAGAGATTCAGAATGCAGAATGCAAAACCTGTAAGTACACCTTTGGCTAGCCATTTCAGTCTAAGTAAGGAAATGTGTCTCAAGACACAAGAAGAGACAGATTACATGTCCAAGATTCCCTAGCAATCAGCAGTTGGCAGCTTGATGTATGCCATGGTGTGCACAAGACCAGATATTGCACATGCAGTGGGAGTTGTGAGCAGATATATGAACAATCCAGGTAAAGAACATTGGAAGGCAGTACAGTGGATTCTCAGGTATTTGAGAGGTACTACCACTGAGGCATTATGTTTTGGAGGTTCAAACACTGTTCTACAGGGATATGTTGATGCAGATATGGCAGGTGACAAGGATAACAGGAGGAGCACCACAGGGTATGTGTTTACTGTAGGTGGAACAGCAGTAAGCTGGATTTCGAAACTACAGAAGGTTGTTGCACTTTCAACAACAGAAGCAAAGTATGTTGCCATTACAGAGGCTAGTAAAGAGATGATTTGGCTGTAGAGGTTTATGGAGGAAGTGGGTAAGAAGCAGAAGGATAGCAGATTGTATAGTGACAGCCAGAGTGCCATTCACCTTGCAAAGAACTCAGCATTCCATTCCAGGACTAAACATAGATAGCTCAAGTACCATTTCATACGCTCTGTTCTGGAAGATGAACTGTTGAAGCTGGAAAAGATACATACTAGCAAAAATCCTGCAGACATGTTCACAAAGGTAGTGACCAGAGAGAAACTGAGTTCGTGCTCGGTTTCAGTTGGCCTTCTAGCATGGAGGTGAAGAGGAGAAATTTGCCAAGTTCAAGTCCAGCAAGTGCGGTAGCGGTGGAGTTGTTGTGATCATTCTCCAAGTGGGAGATTGTTGGTTGTGGAGCCAGATCTTCTAGTCTCATAGATGATATTGTATCAGCCGTGTTTGTACCCCAGTTTTATATGATATGTAGGTGGACTGTACAGTCACCCCAGCAGAAAATTTTTGGGGCTGTTTTCGCCAACTGTTTTGCGGGCCCATGGTTTTGGGTATCCCGTGGTATTTTCCCATTGTATTTCCCTTATAAAATAAATACATTGGAATATGGATAGGGATGATGATATATTAGGTTTTATGCATTGTAAAGATCTCTGAGATCAGAAGAGAGACTGTGAAAACAGAGAAGAGGAAGTGCAGCGGTTGTGCTGCAGGTTGTATCCCTTCACCTTGCTGGACAGTAATAATAATAAGGACTGGAAAATTCAGTGTGGACGTAGCCCAAGTTGGGTGAACCACAATATATCTGTGTCTCTCTTGTAATGTGTATGTGTGATTATATTTGCATTTCTGTTTATTGTTATTGCTCTGCAATCCTGTTTATCTAACATTGCAATGCATGGGTAGCATATTTAATATGCTGTGCGTACGATGATTATGCGATGGGCTTAACATTGAATGTGTATCACCCATTTATCCATACCTATAGACTCACATTCATTTTATGAATTGGAAAATGCATGCTAAAATGTACAATATATAATATGCATAGTATTTAAATTACACTTATGCACAACTAAAGTCTTAATTCTATATATGGTCTCCATTTTTTCCAATGATTAACACTATGTGAACATTTATATGGATACGCTTATTGCTATTGGTCTAAACACAAGCTATAATAGTGACATATTAACAATTATAGAGTGTTAATACATTTCCCACCATATAATAGCACATGTTATAAATGATACAATGCAAACATAACTATAATGGCTAACATGAAATACGCTCCAAAAACCTAACATAAAATAATTCGATGCACATCGATAAACTATAGAGTTGAACCTAACAAACAATTGATGTGATGTTGACAGGGTATAAAGCTTGGTCTTTGACATGATTACCACTGGCATTGTCAAGTCTTGGCATTTAATGCTGATTAACTCAATAATGAAGTGGAGGCTTGATTGTAAGATTTTCACGTGCTTGTGATTGCATTGAGTGCCAACCTAAGGCTGAGTTGTTCCAAGCATGAGCTCTCGGTCCGCTTACATGGCAATTGGTATATATAACCATTAAATGGTATTCAATACAATGTTGGTTCGAAAATCAACGTGCCAGGAATGGCAGCTACCCACTGTTGATCTCTTGTAATATCTAGGGTGGTGGGTGAAACCCTAGACCCGCATTGGTAAGTCATGACCTTTGGCTTTCTCATCTTGATTGTTACGCTTAGTGGGAGGTTAGCAGGGCCGACAGAATGCTGAAAGGTAGGGTTGATGGTTTCTCTGAGAAGAGGACTCCTTCCTCGGTCTTGAACCCGGGACTTGAGTGATGAAGTTACAGGTTTTAGACTTATGCATTGGTGCTTAAGAGCCAAGATACAATTCTTAAAAGATATATGTGTTCTTCTGTCAGTTGCTAAGAGTGTTTTTAAATTGGGATTCGAGTTCTCCATCTGAAATCGTCTTCAGGGATTTGAAAATTGTGGTTACTGATGTTGCTACCAGGCTTCGTCGTTCTTTTGCTGGTGTGGTGTGCCACTGATCCGAGCTTCGATTAGAAGGTAATTGTTCACAATAATGCAATTATACAGTGTAGCATATTTGAAATCTTGTATCTTCTAGATTTTAACCTCTCCGAATGTAACTTTGCAGGTACCAGTTTGAAGGATGGTACCTGTGCAATACTGGGGAACGCAATATGCTTCTACTTCTCCTGGTAAGCTCCGGTGGTTCTTGAAACCCTCGCAGGTGCTCTTTGACACGGTTTTGATGGTGATTTCCGAGTGCTGAGAGTTGGAACCTTTCGACTTGTTTCGGTGATGGCCAAGTGTGAAGTTTTAAATATTGTTTTTATATCATATTGTAAGAGGTTGATACTCAGTCTTGTATTTGATGCTCGGTTCAGTATTGTTTTTGTTGTAGCATTGGAACCGACTTTGAGTTGGTCTTTACACCGTTGGTTGTTTAAGGGAAAAGACCCAATGTGTTTTTTGGAAAATTTGAATGGAAATAACAAAATCTCTGTCATGCTTTATCTATGTTGTTGGGCATTCCTTAATGGAGTCGTGTTTCACTTGCTTCTATGCTATTCATTCTCTTATACTGTAATGATACAGTCTTGTTTAAATAGATGTTAACAAATGACTATTTGGAAAATTGTTGATTCGAGTTCGAAAACGAAACTATCTCAGGTCGAATGTAAATGGTTGTTTCTTGTACTTCGTCATTGATGTCGATATTTAAGTTTTGGAAAGGTTATGAGATAAGTTCGATTGTCAATTGTTTTTGCTAAATATAGTCCACAATGTCTATTTTAATTCGTAAATGAATCCTACATTTAGCTTTTGATTTCTATTTGACTTGCAATAAGTTGTTGTACCAGAAGCTTAACCTATGTATAAAATATCTCGATAGTGTGAATGTTTTCGATGTTGAGATGTGTTCTTAGTAGGGTTATGAGCTATCAATATCATTAGTATAGAATCGTGCTTTCTACTATGTGGTGAATACTGTCTTGAAGAAGTTTCGAAATGCTAGCTAGGGTTTGGAAAATCTATAGCTATTAGGTTTAGAAAGGAAATGTCTAAAGTTTGTCATAAGAGACTTGAGATGTGTAAACAGAATTAGGGTTTGTAGTATCTTAGGGTTTGATACTACTGTGTAGATATTCGATAATTGAAATCAAAGAAGGATATTAGTGAAGAAATAAAATATGTATAATGAAAAGAAATCTATACAGTGATTAATTCTTGCAGCTGTTATAATTCTTGAAAATACAATTACTTTGAAAACATGAAATGTTTAAATTGATTGCATTTGCTTGCTATCTGAAATGAATAGAGACAAGAGAAATATATGGAACTGTTAGAAGCATTCTGTGTTTTTCCTTTCAAGTATTATTTACATGAATTCTATGCTATATTTGATGCTATACTGTAATGTTTTACTTTGTTTAAACATAGGACAGAATTTTAACCAGAACACTTACTGAAATCATTTATCCAATCAATGACATTCTTCCTATCTCTCATCTATCATTAATTTGCTTCTCTATACTAGAGTACTATGCAGAGAACAACATGGGGAAAAATATAGAGATGGTTATCAAATCAATTATTTCCCAAAGCTTTACCATTCTGAATCATACATGGATCAGAAAATAAAATAACTTATTTTACATGACAGAGTTTAATAATTCTACTAAACAGAAACATTAAACTGTAAAGAAAAGTAGGAACAGTAAAACCTGGTTAACTGTAGGGAAACAAACAGCCCAAGGAGCCTATTTCACCCAACCAATTCCTGAAGACAGCCAAGTTACTTTCCTTAGGACCCCCGAGCCTGTTCACTGAACCACCAGGAGGAAGAAACTTAGAATCTTGGGACCTCAACTTGCAGTAGCAATAGTTACCCAGTATTAAAGACTTAGCAGTCAAAGGGACGTGCACCAACACCTCTGGTTTTCCTTCTTATAATAATTTGCAAACTTACAGTTGCCCTCTCACATAGCCTCCCTATTCGAATCTCTCAGTGATCACCTGATACACTTGAGGAATATTTTTGCAGAAAATATTATAAGAGGGTTGCTTGCTCAATTCGAATTTGCCTTATGTAGGATGCCTAGGCCTTTTAGTGGTTAACTGGTCATTTAATGAGTTTCCTGCTCACTCCCACCACCTGGGGGGTAATTCCACATTTTTAGGGGTATTTGTCCCATAACCAACAGCTAGTGGTGAAGTGCAATTGCTTCTATCTGTCCCATGCCTTCTAACAGCTTCCATTCCTCCTAGTGGGTCAGTGAACACTCATTTAACAGTTCCCTTGGGTGTTTATCTCCTACTTTAATTTATTAAATAATAATAATCAGTAATTACATTCATCCTTGACCAAACTTGGTCATAATTACAAAACTTTGTAATTAAAATTTAACATAAAGTATTTTGCCAATAAAATAATATTTTCAGAATTTGGGTAGGTGACACAACAAGTGGGAGAATGTTGAGAATGTGTTATATTCTTTGGATGTGTGCAGGGGGGGGGGGGGGGTGTGCATCTTTGATCGCGCTTGATGATCCTCTCCATCTCGTGCTCTACCGTATGCGTTGGGTGTTGCGCGTGGTGCTGGCTCAAGGGGGATTGTAGGGGGGCGTGATGACACCCTCCCCCTTCCACGAAGCAGACATCATAAATGAGCGTTATCCCATTTCATATACGAGCGAAGCGAATTCGATTTTTTTTTTGCTATTATCGGCCTATTTTTGGGTTCTTTCTAAAAACATGTAATTTAATCCTTGTTAAGGGATTGGAGTGTATTTTCTAATCCAAGTTAACAGATTAGGGTTTTGGATGTTGCGGAATACATATATTTGTATTGTGAGTGGTTAATAATCAATATGAGAAAATAAGAGGTGTGGCTCTAAGTTTTGTTGGTTTTCTCGGTTAAGGATTTCCAAGGTAAATATTTGTGTATTATGTGTGAATGTTGTGGTTTAATCTCTATTTTTCTTAAAAGAATATGTATGCTTTACTTCTCTACAACAGGTTTAAAACTTACATGTGGTATCAGAGCTTCATTATTGGCTTCAAAGGGACCCCTTTGTTGTTGAGGGTTCAATGCGGTTGATAGATCTTGGGTATGTGATAAACCTAGGTTCAGTGGGAGCTTTGCAGCGTTGATTTGTGCATTGAAAGAGAATGGCGAGTTGTTCAAGAATCGAGATCGAGAAATTTAATGGCCAAAAATTTAAGCTATGGAAACTCAAAGTGGAGAATCTTCTTCTAGATCGAGAACAATGGATTGCCGTGGATCCAGGTAAATAACCCACTAGAACGTCGAAATAAGATCGAGAGAAATTAGATAGAAGGGAGAGGAGTACAATCTAATTATGCTTATTCGAATCTATTTTGTTGAATGTATCTCGAGAAGATGGTGTAGTAAAGCTTTGAACAAAGCTAGGGAGTTTGTATCAATCAAAATCCTTGGTAAACAAGTTTTTTCTGCAAAAGAAACTGTATCACCGCAGAATGGATGAAAACGACATGGTTGTTAGGATATTGCTATACTCCATCCTAGTCCTAGTAGCTTTCCAGTCATTTTCATTTTCAATCATGCATGCAAAATTAGGGTTTGCATGCAATTAGGGTTTGCATGCATTTTGCATGCATTCTAGGTCATTAGTCCCAGCACCTAGTCCTCAGCAAACTAGCCCCCAGAGCTACTTTCAAATCATTTCTAGCCCTCCCAGTGACTAATGCGCCCTCCTTTGCTCCACTGCATGACAAGGGCGCCTTCTTCACCTACCAATCCAGTTATATTCAGTTATATTGAGTTATCTTCAGTTATTTCCTTGATTTAAGTATTAACTGACTCTTTACTAAGTTTATCACTCTATTGGACCTCCAGTGAGACTAGATTAACCATTCTGACTCCAGTTAACTCCTATGGCGCCCTCCACTGAGCCTCCTTCACTATATTAGTGCTCCATGTGCTAGTTACACCAAACACATTCAATTAGACTCAGTTTGACTTCCGGTTGACCATTACTTGTGCATTGATGACTTCACTGATGAGAAGGTGGACTCCTAGTTAGGCATTGATGACTCTCCATTGATTATGGATCTGTGCATGAAGGCCAATTCGAATTAAACCTAGTGAATTCGAATCCTCATACTCAGCATTATATATTTACCAGTTCTTTATTCTATTAATAGTAACATGTGTAATTATTCTGCCTCAATCAGAGTTTCTTTGGATCTAAGTTCTATTGCTTGTCTCTTCTTCTATTATTCCTAAATTCTTTCATTGTGAGGTTTACATCATCTCTTTGGATCTTATGTGGAAAATTTCACAATGGTTTCAGAGCATCTAAATGTTTACAATACTCTGGTAACTCAAATAACCTATGTTTGCATTAAAATGGTTGAAGAAGATAAATGTATTACATTATTGTGTTCCTTGCTAGATTCCTGGGATAACCTAATTGTGGCAATAGGTAGTTCTAGTCAAGCAAACTTAAAATTTAATGAAACAGTATCATCCTTGTTGTCAGAAGAGATGAGGCAGAAAGCCATGGATAATCATAGCATGGATGCCTTATCTGTGAGAGGTCTCCCCCAGGAGAGAAATAAAAATAAGGGATCTAGGGGAAGATCTAAATCCCTAGGAAAATTTATAAGGAAGTGTTGGAAATGAGGTAAAGGTGGGCACTATTAAAAGGATTGCATATCTAAGAATATTTAGAAAGTAAAGGGATTTGAGGATACCCCTCCCATAGAGGCAAATACCTCAGAAGAAGAAGGATCGGATGTGTAATTAGCTTCCACGGGTAACCGTTCTGATCATGATATATGGATGATTGACTCAGGTGCGTCATGTCACAGTGAACCCTCATAGGGAGTGGTTTTGTGAATATGAAAAGTACAATGGAGGAGATGTATTCTTGGGAGATGATTCACCAGCCAATATCATTAGACGTGGAGGAATTAAGTTGAAGCTCGAGGATGGAAGGATTAGAACTATCCTGGTAGTACTACACATTCCAAATCTAGCGAGAAACTTGATATCTGTTGGAAAGATGGATTCTACAAGTGTACAAACTATGTGTGGAAATGGAAAATGGAAAATGGTTCGAGGATCAATGGCTTTAATGAGGGGAGATCGTAGGGGAACTTTGTACAGACTATTGGGAAGCACCATCATCGATGAATGTAACAATTCTATTGTGCCCGGGGGAGGAGATAAAGAAGATGTAACCTTGACAGCATCAAGCAGACGACAGTGCTATGGCATCAAAGTTTGGGGCATATCATAGAAAATGGACTTCAAGCATTACTAAGTAAAGGTATGGTTGAAGGTATGTCTAATTGCACTCTAGATTTTGAATTTTGTGAACATTCCATTTATGGAAAACCAAATCGATTAAGATTTGCATCTAGTGCTACAAGAGCAACGGGAATTTTAGATTTAATACATAGTTATGTGTTTGAACTTGTGCATGTTCCATCATTAGGCGGATCTGTGTATTATGTTTCATTTATAGATGATTTCTCAAGGGACACATGGATTTATTTCCTTCGAAAGAAATCTGAAGTATTTACTATATTTAAATCATTTAAAGTTCTTGTATAGAATCAGACAGAAAAGAAAATAAAGGTGTTGACGATAGATAACGATGGGGAGTACTGTGGGCATGAATTCGAGGAATTTTGTGAGAAGTGCAGCATAGAAAGGGAGAAGACTACTCCATACACACCTCAACATAATGGAGTTGCAGAAAGGATGAATAGGATGCTTATGGAAAAGGCAAGGAGCATGCTCAGCAGTGCCAGGATAGGACAAGAATTATGGGCAGAGGCAGTGGATACTACATGTTACTTGGTAAATCGATCACCCACATCAGCATTAGTTTAAAAAAATCCACATGAGGTATGGATTGGAAAGAAACCTTCTATTAAACATCTGGATTTTTTTGGCTGTGACGCTTATGTACATGTTCCAAAGGAGAAAATGAGTAACTTGGATAATAAATCTGAAAAATGCATCTTTATCGGTTATAAAGATAGTCTGAAAGGTTATAAGATTTGGAATCTTGCAACTAGGAAGACTGTTTATAGTAGAGATGTTGTCTTTAGATAGATCAAAGAAGTTCCCAACAGGAAGTGACTCCAATGGAAAAGGAACTAGAGAAAATACAGGTTGATTTAGAAGATGAAGTATCTGACTCAACAAAAAAAGTTGAATCCGAAGAAGAAGAACTCCATACCCCATTTTTTAGGACATCATCTTGTGAAAGAAGGCAACCAGAAAGGTATTTCCCACTTGATTTTCAGTCTAATTTTTATTTTTCTATTAATGATGATGGTCCTAGAAATGTGAAGGAATACATTGATTTAGAGGATAGAAATATCTGGAAGAAGGCCATGGTTGAAGAAATGGATTCCTTGGACAAAAATGAATCTTGGGATCTAGTTCAGTTACCAGTTGGCAGAAAAGTTGTAGGTAGCAAATGGGTGTTTTAAAAGAAGTTGGTTGCAGAAGGTAGCATGGATAAGTACAAAGCTCGCTTGGTAGTAAAGGGATATTCTAGGTAGAGGGAATTGATTTTGGTGAAATATTTTCTCTTGTTGCAAAATTGACTTTTATTAGATTCCTTCTTGCTATTCCTGCCGCTTTTGATCTTGAAGTAGAGCACATGGATGTGAAGACAACGTTCCTACATGGAAACCTGAAAGAAGAGATCTACATGAAGCAACCTGAAGGATTTATAATAAAGGGTAAGAAGGAGCTTGTTGCAAGCTAAAGAAGTCCCTTTATGGTCTAAAATAGTCTCAAAGGATGTGGTACCAGAAGTTCAACACATACATATTGGGTCTGGGATTTGTGAGAAGCAAAGTTGATCATTGTGTCTACTGCAAGCAGGTTGGAGAACATTTTGTTTATGTAGTGTTGTATGTCGATGACATGTTGTTGGTTGGAAATAGCATGAAGTTTAACAAGGAGGTGAAAACACATCTATCCTCCAAGTTTGACATGAAGGATCTCAGTGCTGCTAATTTCATCTTGGGGATGGAGATCAAGAGAAACCATGTATAAAGGAAAACATGGTTGAACCAGAGAAAATATGTGGAAACAATACTGCATGGGTTTAATATGAAGGAATATAAACTTATAGTAAAAGTTCATATTCCTATAGGTGTGAGATTATCTACAAAACAATGTCCCAAGACTGAAGAAGAAAAATAAGACATGTCCCATGTTCCTTATGCAGTGCAGTTGGAAGTTCGATGTATGCCAATGTGTGCACTAGACCAAACATTGCTCATGCAATGGGAGTTTTGAGCAGGTATATATCAAAACCATGAAAGGAGCACTAGAAAACTATGAAGAGGGTGTTCAGGTATTTGCGTGGAACAACATATAGTGCAATATGTTATCAAGGAATAACTAGACAAGAGAGAGTGTTGAATGTGCATGGCTTTGTTGATGCTGGTTGTGCTGGAGATATGGATCATGGAATATTTACAAGTGGGTATGTATTTAACCTATTTGGAGGTGCTATCAGTTGGATGAGTAAGAGACAAGTTGTAGTGGCACTATCAACTACATAAGCTAAATACATGGCAACCACTCATGCAAGTAAAGAGGATGTATGTTGCAGAGATTGTGTTCGGACATTGGGTTTGAACAACAAGCTATAAGGATAGATTGTGACAGTCAAAGTGCAATATTCCTGGCAAAGAACCTTGCTTATCACTCAAGAACAAAGCATATTGATGTGCAGTTTCACTTTGTAAGAGACATGGTTGAAATAAAGGTGGTGTTACTGGAAAAAGTCGACACTTTGAAGAATGTTGTAGATTCATTGACAAAATTTGTGAGCACTGAGATGTTCTCTTGGTGTAAAGGAGCAATGGGCATTCGTCCCCTGGATTGTTGATCCAATAAAATAGTGTATCCCCTGTATGCAAATAAAACAACAACTGGGAGAATGTTGAGTACGTGTTATATTACTTGCATGTGTGTGGGAGGGGGTGGGGGGTGGGGGTGTGTCTTTGACTGCGCTTGGCGATCCCCTCCATATAGTGTTATGTCGTATGCATCGGGTGTTTTGCGTGGCGCTGGATCAGGGGGGTTGTACGGGGGGTGGCGTGCCGACGCTCTCCTCCTTCTGCGAAGCGGACATCAGAAATGGGCGTTATCCCATTTCCTATATGAGCGAAGCGAGTTCGAATTTTTTTGGGCTATTTTCGACCTATTTTGGGTTCTTTCTAAAATTATGTAATTTAATCCCGATTAAGGTATTGGAGTGTATTTTCCAATATAGGTTAACGGATTAGGGTTTTTGATGCTATGGAATACCTATATTTTTATTGTGAGTGGTTAATAATCAATATTAGAAAATAAGTCACGTGGCTCTAAGTTTTGTTGGTTTTCTAGGTTAAGGGTTTCCAAGGTAAATTTATGTGTATTGTGTGTGAATGTTGTGGAGTAATCTCTATTTTGCTTAGAAGGATCTGTATGCTTTTCTTTTCTACAACAAGTTTACAACTTACATGTTTCCCATTAATAGTCTTGATATTGACTAGGGGTTTGTCCAGAAATTTTCTTCCACTAACTATGTTGTTTCAACCATTTCTCCTTTTCTTGTTGCATCCTTCATTCCACCCACCAGATCAAGTGAAACTATTGCTACTAAAATGTCATTACATCATATTGCTATTGATTTTCAATCAATCAACATGAAATTTAAAATGTATAGACTTCAAAACAAATAACTTATAAAGGTGATTAGTTCACAATTAAACAAAGTTGATTGGGGCAGCTTCAAGAATCGCAAAGAGAAAGAGTTTTGCAAAGACCCTAATGATAAATAATTCACCTAAAGATTGCTTAACATTATTTACAATGCTTGACATCAGGGATGACACATTTTTTGCTGCAAACCAACTCCTACAGAAGTCGAGATTGAGAATGTATCTCAAAAAACTAAACCCAACACACTTGTCGGCTCTATGTACTAGTCTCCTTGGTCATCTATTTCTATGATGATTGTACTAGAGCATCATTCATATTTCATGGGATATGCATGGTTTACTAGGTATAAGTGGACCCAAACACATTTTAGCAAACAAGAAAGGAAGGGTTAAATAATCCTAAAGGCTATAAAAAATAGGAATGGAAGCAAAACCCCCATTATATACATCTAGAAATTTACTTAAAGAGAAATTACTTTGTCTTAGAAGATGAGGCCTACACATGGATGTCAATAACCATCACCATCATCGATAACAACCGATTGGAGTGATTGTTTGACAATCCAATTAGCTCTTGTTGTTTATGATTTTTAGTATGATGTATTTATGTTTATAACATAGATCAAAAATGTTGTTTTGAGAGTTTTCTAAGTATTCCAATTGTTTCCATGAGACAAAAGTTAACATATCTCTAACTACATGTATTGTACCTATCTAAGGTGTCCAATGAGCACTCTATTTTCCATGCCTTATCGCTCGAAAGCTCATGATTTGGTAGGATATCTGGATCTGCTTGTGGTTGATGAGGGCTATGATTGTGCTCTGACCAACTCTTCTCATCCCATATTTATCATATAAATTGATCTCTCTACACTTCCAATCGTGCTTCCCCTGCCCTGGAACGCTTCACTTGCATCCTCCCCTTCCATGGACACCCCTTTTAGTGATGAATGCGAGTGTGGATCAGGTAGGGCCTATCCAACCAAACTTAATTCCAGTCCACCCGAATGATCTAAAATATTGTGCAATGTCTACTACTTTGGTTCTTCTGAAATCAGGCAAGTCTATCAGATATATCAGAATTGACGCAAATAGAGGATAGAAATTTGGGCTCTTAACACTATATAAAAAAAAACATAAATCATATTTAGTTGCAAAAATGGGTGCAGATCAGGCTTACGGAAAAAAATAGTTGAAAGAGTTTTCAACTTACCCTTTCTTCTATTGTCACAAATTGTTTAGTTTTTACATCTAATTATTCAAATAGACGGAAAACATTAATTTCGAGATATTTAAGAGGGCATATTGTAAAACTTCTCTATGGATCTTAGCTTATATAGTTTTCTAAATCCATATATATATATATATATATATTTATGTATCCATAAATATAGATATTCATTATTATTATATAGGTTGTATCATAATAGTAGAATCAATATATTTAATTTGGAATGGCATTTCATAGCATTGAGAGAATCGTTGTGCAATCTATATGTGTTTCCCATGCTACAAATATGGAAACAAAGATCTTAATGATTGTAAGATGTCTCTATGGCCTTAAGGATATATGCAGGCGACAACATAGCCTTAAGGATATATGCAGGCGACAACATAGCCTTAAGGTGTAACTAGACAAGGTGGATGTTCATCATGTAGATATACCATAATATGAATAAGAGACATGATTTGCAAGACTATATATAAGTATAATGCATTGACATATATCAGAGTATAGCAAAACAAACACACACACACACACACACATATATATTGTCATTCACGTCCCTACCACTCATCAATTAGTCATCCTGTCACTCATCAAGCCCTTGAGAGTATCTTTCTAGTCTCTATTATTCATTCACCTTCCTAATTAGCTACAATGGTCAATTAGATATCTACTTCAAACATGCTCATGGGTCGTTGGGTTATATCATCTCTAGAGAGCATATTAATGTTTGGACTATTTCATATTAATCTAGTTGTAGTTGTTATCTAGTTGTAAGTTTTATCCCTGGACTAAATTAGTCACTTTTTTAATCCATTTTAGTTGTGTCACTTATTATTTAGTTGTATTTTTTTATCCCATGACTAAATTAGTCATTTAATTTAATCATTTTTAGTTTTGTTTCTCAAATTTGGTAGTATTTAGCTTGAAAATACTGTCGTGACTAACGTTTTTAGTTATATAGTCATCAATTTTCCAGGTTCTACTAGTGTAGTAAGAACCTACACGGTTGTGATAAAGCTTACAGTGCAATTGTAGATGGAATTAGGGCTTGTATTGGGTCTATTTTAAGGTTGTATAGATAATGAATGATTTTGCAACCTCTCTTCCATGAAGTTTTAGGGTGTGAGGAACAAATCCTTTAACTCCCAATGGTCGCATCAATCCTTCTAGATCCTTCTATAATGGCTAGCTCAAAGGTAACAACTCTGTAACTCCCAATGTATATATCAATCCTTATGTCTTGACCAATGCTAAGAAATGGGAAGTAGTTTTAGTTGTTGAGGGTGAAGCGACACTATTATCACGACATACCAATGTATGTCCCATTTCATGGTATAAGGACCATAACCAAGACCTATTGCACATGCAACAAAGCAAGCATAGGCTGTTACTACAGGTACCATCACACATATAGTATAGTAATTTTTTTTTAAGTTTTTTGAAACTAAAAGAACAAAATTTGAAATTAATAGATACGAATGGAAAGAAGATGTGGTGTCAAGAAAACCAAAGAGCTTATTCATTCTCATAGATCTTCACTTGCCTACACCATGCCGAGTAGAGAAGAATCATCAATTAGGAGAGTCTAAGCTTATCTTCTTCTAGTGGGTCCCCCTTTTATAGTTGTAGGATGCTAAATGGTTTCCTTTGCTTCTTGTACGTCAACCTCCACTAGAACGATATATCACTTTCCTTTCGCCAGGTAATTCATATTATTCTCTCATGCTTAGCAGTAATTTTATCTGAATTTAGGGTTTTGTAGTTTGCCTTGAATATTTATAGTTCCAACTACAATTCATGCCCATAACCATCAACTATAATTCAAGTAATAATATTGCTATTGATGCACCTTGATTCTTATTGCTTAGGAGTGCGAAGCATCCCTGCTTCTATCAATCTCATCATCAAGATCAAGGATGCACAAGGATTGGTCCCTCCTAACCTCTTCATGTGGTCAATGTATTTTTCTATTACATATCTAGATGAAGTCCTCTATGAAAAATCCAATCCAGTCCACAAAAATTGCCTGGTGAAGGAATCCACACCTTCTGGCATCTCTCAATGTATTGTATAGTGATGAGCTCTTCTCACATATTGTGGCACAACATCCTTTCCAAGCCAAAATTGTCGGAGCCAATATCTTTTAATCAAAAAGTTCATTTACAATAAAATATAACCCTATCACCTTCTCTAAATCAATCTCATGAGATGCAACAACAATAAAATCTAGTCTTTGTGCATCTTGTTATGCAACATGTTCGTAATATCAATTATATTGATGATCATAAAATGGTGGTGAGGATATTTGAATCCTTGCTTTTTTAGAGCTCCATCAATGGACCTTGACTTCCATCTAAAGAGCCCAATAATCCCCCATTATGAATTATATTGATGATCATAAAATGGTGGTGAGGATCTTTGAATCCTTGCTTTTTTAGAGCTCCATCAATGGACCTTGACTTCCATCTAAAGAGCCCAATAATCCCCCATTCTTAATTTTCGTGAGAAGCAAGAGGTCGAGTTGAAGCATGTTTCACTAACCAACCCACCTCATAATATTTTCTAGATAGGCTTTCCTAGGGCCTTACCCAGCTCTGACACCATAATCAACCACTACAAGCATGTGACAAATGTAGGCGATTGTGATGTGATAAGTAAGGATGTGGCATTTTTTCCATTAAAAAACCTGACAACCCGGTAGATCAAGGAAAAGAGGCATTGGGAAAGAATCCCATGTTAGTATAGCCGATTAATGGCGATAACGTCAGACAAGGTTCGACACTAACCAACCGCAGAGTGTCAAATAGCGTTAGACACTGACCAGCCTGCAAACTAGCCATTCTTATTATTTATCTAAATTCCTCCTTCTTTTAATTAAATTTTATCTCTAACAATGAGGAAAAAAATAATGATACACCCAGGGAATAATGTCAAATCAATGGAAAATTAACCGATGAAAAAATCAATTCAGTAAATTACGAAATTACGAAATTTGGAAAATGCAATGTTTTTGGAAAAAAAAATAAAAAATTACATGTTTAAAAACAACCTTGGATACATTTGGAAAGTTTACAAGTCTAAAATCAAAGCGATTACATTAGTACCTGCTTTGGAAGGTACCAATAAAATACATAGGCTTTCTTTGACCTCTAATCCCGATGCTATAACATTTACTTATATAACGACAACAATGTCTAAAGTTATATTTCTCAATAGTATCACAATGAAACTAATGTCCAAGTATGCTTCTAACCATTTTTAAAGGAAAAATGTCTAAATTAACAATCATTTTTTAATATTATCAAGTAAAATATCATGTCCAAATTAAACTACTAAATGAAATAAGATTTTAAAAAGTAACTTGATTTTCCATTGGTCACATTAAGAATGTGTTTCAT
Source organism: Larix kaempferi (assembly GCA_027924585.1). Classification (NCBI taxonomy): domain Eukaryota; kingdom Viridiplantae; phylum Streptophyta; class Pinopsida; order Pinales; family Pinaceae; genus Larix; species Larix kaempferi. The sequence goes on from BSBM01000076.1 coordinate 9,428,622, forward strand.
CCTAGGAGGTCACAGGTTCAAAATCCGAAGGGGGATAGAGTGTGTACATTTTTGTAGACTTTAACTATGAAATCTATGTGTAGAGGGTTTCCCTTGTCTCACAACAATGGGGTATCATTTACCAATTTGATGTTTGGCTTGGCCATGACCTTAAAATAAATTATTATTATTAGATATTTATTTTACAATAGTTTAAACATGTTATAATTTGGGAATTTCATGATTACATGTTTTGATCGCTTTTGTCTAAAATCCAACTAAAAATTTAGAAGAGTTTTTGAAATTGCATATATTAGTTATTAAGATTGCACATCATGGGTACAATAAGGTGCACATCATGGGTGCAATAAGGGTATTTGAGGGCACTGAATTCACTTATACATTCAAAATGCAATTTCAACATTGAAAATTTGCAATTTGAGCAAAGATTGTATAGTCAAGTGATGATGGGTGAAAAATATCCAAATCTTATAATGTTTAGAGTCCTATGTTTATTTTGTTGAATAAAATTTATAAAAAAATAGTGTAGAATGCCTTAGATATATTATATATTTATTATGATATCCTAAAACATAATATTAGGATATATTTTTAAAGAAAACCGTAGGCGATGTATTAGGATATATTTTTAAAGAACGTTGTAGGAGGTCCCCTTCTTTTGAATATTTAAATGGAAAATGAATCAAATACCATTTACAATACTGTTTGATTATGATATCATAATTTTGTTATTGGACCCCCCTCTTCCTTGGAATATCTAGATATAAAATGATTCAACTACCATTCACAATAGTGATTGACAATCTCAAGGGACTCAATTGGATTTGAGTATGTGACTTTTTATCTCCTTGTCACCAACATGCCTTTGCTATATGGTTTAGGAAAAAACGTACATGATTACTACATCTTCTGCAACAACCAACCATAATAGCAACTAGTGACTTAGAAAGCTTTAGTCAGACTCAAACCACACTAAACTAAGGACCTCATGATCAACTATCTTGAAACAACCCATTCACATTGATTCTACTAACTCTTATAGTGTCATGATATATATATATTAAGGATATTTTGATATATTTTTATTTAAGCTATATTATTAACTAGTTAAACATTCATCTTAATGAAAATTAAAATGCCAATTTCATTTGGATTAATAAGGTAGAATCTTGACAAAGAAACTATGAATGTTGATTTTGGAAGTGTGAACACGAGTCTTTCTAAAGTGTGATTTTTACTATGAAAGCATGAATACTAGATTTTGAAAGTGTGAATTTCAAATAATTTCAAATCCAAAAAGTGTGAATTTGCATTCCAAAAGTATCAATTTTGATTTTGAAATAACAAATTTTGATTCCAAAAGTGTCAATTTCAATTTTGAAGTTGTGAATTTTTATTCAAAAAGTGCCAATTTTATTGCTTCATTCCATACTCTTTTGCATACACACAATGTACAAAGAAATGATTTATTGATGATCCATGTATTTTACACATTATACACCATGATGGCCCCTACTGGTTTATTTTTTACCATTATCCCAGGTAAGGATTTTATTAGACACCGCACTTTTGAGAGGACATCATCACTTCAAAATTTTCCCCACAACCATTTGTTATCTCATGCTTTTTCCTCTTCCATTTTTGTTGCCTATTCTAATTTAGTTGTGTCAGCCCCCAAGCTTTTGTCCTTTGACCATTTCAATTCATCTTCATCCTCCTTTAAGTTTATGGCACTATGTTTTATACAATGAAAGAATTGGTTGCATTCTTTATCTTTCTCTCGCAAATGTCTAGCCTAAGTAATTGGTTCCACACAAAATTCGTGTCTATGAAACTAAGATCTACTAGCTTAAAATTTCCCTGGTTATAGAGGGCACTAGCAATATCTGTCTTTCTAAAGTGAAAAATTGGATTCTAAAAGTGGAAACTTCAATTATGAAAATGTGAATTTCAAATCATTTAGATTCCAAAGTGTGAATTTTGATCTTGAAAGTGTGAATTTCAAAATCGAGATGTCAATTTCGATTATGAAATTGCAAATATTGATTCTAAATTTGTCAATATTGAATTTTTACAATGTGTATTTAGATTTCAATATTTTGAATTAAATTATTTTCTTATATATATTTATATATATATATAAATAAGATTAAGGTATTGAGCCATTTTTTATGTTTGTATGTTAATACATAATATCACTATGACAAACATAACTAAATATATCAATATTAAAACATGCAACAAAATAATTTTCTAAAGCTTCAACTCTAAATGATGTCTCTAGGTGCTAGTGTTTAGTTGATTGCATTACATTGAATTCAATGTTACATCTATATAAACTTCAACAAGTGAAACCCTAGAAGAAAAGGAAGTAATGGAAATAAATAATAAATCACAGTTTATATCTCTGAAATAAAAGGAAGTAATGGAAATAAATGATAAATCACAGTTTATATCTTTGAAATAAAAATTGAGAAGTAAGAGATCCATACCTTATATTTCAAAATTCCCTCACAGCAACAATGCGAGATTCTAAACCATAGTATTGATTTTGAGCCACAGCTTTAGGTGCGACTATTCAATTGTTTAGTGAATGATTTTAATGCATTTAATACATGTTTCCAAAGTCTCAAAAGCTACGAATGGTAACATAAATCCTTGAATCTAAATCCATGCCTAGATTCATATGTTACCAATTTTTACCTAAATCCATGCCTAGAATTTGTAAAGATTCTTAGGTTCCCAATTTAACATTGGAATACAAATTTAACATAAAAAAGAAAAAGACAAATATTATGATATAATATCATTTAAGAGTCCATGGAAACGTTTATCTTAGCTAGCTAGATGGTTTCCTTGAGAATTTCACATGATATATTTTTTATCTCTTATAGGCATGCCTCTTAAATCAAATTAAGATCAAGCTTATTTTCTTCTTATAATTAATATTATAAGACCTAATGACCATACATTATACAAACATATGGTAAGGCTAAAACTATACGGGAGTGGACAAGGATGAGAGGTAGTGCATAGGTTTAATATTTGTTAAATTTGTTACATCTAGGGCATACGTGTGGGAGAGTGGGATGATTTATACATTTCTTGTTGACCAAAGTTGTGTATAGGATATGTTTGTGTGGTATCCATGGGATATTATTGAACTAAACACAATTTTTGAAATGGACTTTATAATCTTGAAATAAAATCATCCTTACATTATGTTGATGTCATGATCATCAATCAAATAGGAATGTTACACCAAATTTTCTTATTAAAGTAATAAGGCTCGTGAATAAGAAGGATAGTACATCTTGCATATGCATAGAGTTACCATCAAATAAATGATTTGGAAACAGGTACTATCCTTTTCCTATAATTGATGATATATTTAATTATATGAAAGGATGATGATGATCTATGAATGCTTTGATTGATATACGAGTTCGAGTTTTTTTCTAGTTTCAAAACACAAGAGTGAGGTGGAATTTTCTACCCTATATATTGAACAAGATGAATATATTGTAGTGAATTTGATGTCACAATGCAATTGAGATTTGAGAGCTCCATACTATTCCAAAATTCCATTTTGCAACAATACCGTGGGCTTCTAAACCATACCTCTGGATCCATTCCATAGGTCCAAGTGCCAACATTTAGTGTTTGAGTGAATGAGTTTAATGTGTTTAATGAATTTAATGTTTAATGTGTGTTTCCAAAGTTATGAGCGGTAACATAAATCTATGAACCTAAATCCATGCCCAGATTTCATAAAGATTCATAGGTTCCAAATTTAGCATTAAAAAATAACAAGACAATTATTATGAGATAATGTCATTTGAGATTCCGCAAAGGCCATCATCTTCGTTGGGGAAGCCATCACTTTGAATTACCCATTCATGCACCCAAATTATATTTCACATAATATATTTCTTATTTCTTATGGGTATCCCTGATAAATCAAAATATCAAGCTCTCTACCTTCTTATGATTGATATTAAATGACCTAATAACCATACAAACACATGGTGAGACTAAAACTATATTATATTGGACAAGGATCATATGTAGTGCACAAGTTTGATATTTGTTATTAGTGCATCTAGGGCATATGTGCGAGGGCATGGGATGAGTTATAGATTTCTTATATTGACCAAATTTGTGTATAAGGTATGCTTGTTTGGTAGACATGAATTACTATTGAACCAAACACAATTTTTTAAATGGACCTTATAGTACTATGCATAGATTCATCTCAACGTAATGCTGAGTAGGAATGTTACACCAAGGTTTGTGATTGAAGTAAATGAGGTTCATGAAGAAGAAGGATGGTACCTTATGCCTATGAATAGAGTTACAATCAACTAAATGGTTTGAAAAAAGGTGTTGTTTTCTTAGAAAAGATGATCTATTTAATTAGATTGAAGGAAGATTATGGTTTATGAATAATTTGAATGATATGCGATTTGAATTCTATCTAGTATCAAAACACATGAGAAAGGTGGAACTATATACCTTGAAAATGAACAAGATGAATGCATTGTAGTCTATTTTATGTTTGTCGTTACAATTCAATCGAGCAGTGAGAGCTCCATACCTAATTCAAAATCCCCTTTCATAAGTAAAACACAGGCTTCTAAACCACAGATCTAGCTCCAAACCATTTCTTCAAGTGCCAATGTTCAATTGTCGAGTGAATGAGTTTAATGTTTTTAATGATTTAAAATTTAATGCATGTCCTTGAAGTTTTAAAAGATTCAAGTGGTAATATAAATCCATGCTTAGATTCATAAGTTCCCAAATTTTACCTAAATCCATTCATAGTATTCATAAATATTAATAGATTTCAACTTTAATGGAGGAATACTATTTAACATTCAAAAAGCACAAGACACATATTATGTGATAATAATGTTTGGAAGTTCACTGAGCTCATTGTCTTTAGTTGCTAGACTATTATTTTAAATCACATATTTCCATGCTCATATTCTATTTTGACATAATATATTTCTTATTTCTTATGGGTATGCCTCCTAAATCTAAATATCATTCTTGTTACCTTCTTATCATTAATATTAAATAATCTAATCACCATACAAACACATGGTAAGAATAAAACTATATGGGATTGGATAAGGATGAGATGTAGTGTATAAGTTTAAAATTTGTTATTGCAACATTTAGGTCATATATCTGAGAGTGTGGGATAATTTATAGAGTTTGGGTTAACTAAAGGTCTATAAGATATGGTTGCGTGGTAGTTATGGGTTACCATTGAACTAAAAAATATATTTGAAACGAAGCTTATAGTAGTTGCATAGAGTCATCTCTACATAATATTGAGGTCATGATCATATGAGTAGGAATGCTTCACCATGGTTTGTGATTGAAGTTCAAATGATGTTCATGAAAAAAAAGGATGTCACTTTGTGCCTATGCATAAGGTTACAATCAACTAAATCATTTGAAAATAGTTACTCCCCTTTTCTTAGAATTGATGAGCTATTTAATTAGATTAAAGGAAGATCACGACCTATGAATAATTTGAATGATATGTTAGTTTGAGTTCTATCGAGTCTCAAAACACATGAGAAAGGTGGAATTGTCTACCCTAAAAATTGAGCAAGATGGTGCATTAATGTTTGTTGTTATAGTGCATTTGAGTACCCTAAAAATTGAGCAAGACGGTGCATTATTGTCTGTTGTTATAATGTCTGTTGTTATAGTGCATTTGAGTAGTGAGAGATCCATACCTAATTCAAAGTCTCCTTTAGAAATAGTAGCTTGGGATTCTAAACCAGAGTTATAGGTACCATTATTCAGTGTTTGAGTGAATGCATATAACATATTTAAAATTTAAGTGTGTTTACGAAGTTTTAAAAGCTACGAATGGTAACATAAGTCCATTCCTAGATTCATATGTTCCTCATTTTTACCTAAATCCATGTCTAGATTTCATAAAGATTCATAGGTTACCTATTTAACAAAGGAATATAAATTTAACATCCAAAAAGTATAAGACAATTATTATGAGATAATATATAAGATATATTATTGATAAAATCATATGCCAAGATGGCCCCAATTGTAATTAAAAATAATCATTATTGATGTTTGACCAAGATATAATCTTTAAAAACGTTACTTTTATAAATATTTACTATCTCATCCCCATATAACCATTTGGTGTGGGAATTACAGTTGACATGACCAAGATATAAGAAAAATTGATTGGGCAATTCCCAAGAATGCTCACAAAGTGCACAACTTTGTGGGGTTAGTAAGCTATTATGGGTTGTACATCCCTTCACATGGATACATAGAAAGTTGAAGAAATTTGTATGGTTAGACAAGTGTAAGGTATACTTTTATAATCTTAATCAACAACTAATTAATTATTGCACCCATATTGAGGGTGACCAATATATAAAAGCATTTTGTGATGTACACATATGCCTTATTGGATGGCTTGGGTGAGCCCTTATGTAGGAGGGTAATTTGATTACATATGGATACATGGAATTAATTTAGATTTTGAGTTAACTTATGCCACACAAGACCTAAAATCGGTAATAGTTGTTCCTACTTTGAAGGTATTATATGGGGCATTATTAGGTATAAGGTTATAAATTCATTCTTAAAAAAAACACAAAAAATTGCTATCCATCGTCACAAAGAGTACAATATATTCAACACATTCTAGTGTGAAAATAATGTTTGTTGACTTAAAATTGCTCTTCTTTTGTGCCAAACTAAAAAATAATGTGATTCTTCAAGTGTCCAAATGTTTAGAATGTCAATGGGTGAAGGTTGAGTATCACCACCTAGAATGTCAGTGGGTGAAGGTTAAGAATGAAAACCTAGGGTTAATAATTTATTTGGAAAGGTTGGTCTTGTTGCATTATACATTGAAGGAGAGGGTGTTTCTTGTTGCATATCAAAGCTTGAACCCTAGCTCTCTCTCACTGGTTATTTCAACTAACAATAGGGGTTAGTGATGAGATTATAGAAGCTAATTATTGGGTATAAGTGAGTTTGGTTGAAAACCTGCCCACAACTAATATTGGACTTATTGATTGAAAAATCATCAATTGCAACTCTTATCAGGTATTTGGATTGAATATTCTTCAATTATTATTTGAATTCCATTTTTTCTTTTAGTTTTATCAATCCTGGAAACCCTTTCAAACCATTGTCACTATTCAAATCCTCGAGCAACAAATGAAGAGAAACAATCTTATCAAGGCATGCCCTTGAACCCATATTGAGTCTTGGTAATGGGAAACTTTTGCAAACTGTAGTTGCCCAAAAAAATTGCATGCTAGTCAAACTAAGAAAATTTAGAATATGAAAATCATTTAGAGCCTTTATATTTTCTTATTGAACACTGTATGTTAATTATTCAAAGGAAGTGAATCCATAGTCTCACCATCAACGTGGTATTCTTTCTTTTGTAACTTGCTATTTTAGAAATTATCCCACCTAAAACAAGGATCCTATTTTTAAATTAACATGGGTATTTTTAATTATCTTGTATTTCCTTTGGGAAAAATTGATTTGATATGGATGAAAACACGACCATCAATGGAAGATTTATATCTCTACTCTATTCATATATTCATACCAATTTAGCCCAATTTTCCATCTCTGTCTTTTTTATTTATCGAGGAAACATTGATTGGTATAGTTTTGGTAATACTTGGAATGAATAGTTGGTTGTGATGTTTTATTACTTGGGTAATTTGATTTGTCTAATCAAAGCAATGCCATCCATGGGCATGCTTCTTGTATTGTTTAAATCCATTGGTGTATGGAATTGAATAAACAATTTTAATTCAAATCTTTTTGTGGTAAGTAGGAGAAGATTATTGTATCATTTGGACATATTTGGTTGTTATATCCTCTATGTTTTTACAATGTTAACCAAGTGTATGTAAAAATGATTCATTAGATGGAATTCTAATTTTTTAGTCTATTTATTGGTTTGGGTTGGAATCCTATAAGAATGTTCTCTTTCCTTCTTACTCAAATTTTAGGTATAATCATGGCCTATGTGTATTCAATACTTTTCCATGTTTATTCAAGCGTGTCCCTTAGAAAAGTGATCATCCTTCATATACATGGTTGTAGGTGATTGCTAGGTAGGGTGCGACCTCGTGATTCTTATGAATGGTTCTATTTATTTGGTTAACTTATTACAAATACATGTTCTTATGTTCTAGTATTGCTCTTAGGTCATGTATGTATCCACCTTTGGAAGTCATGTTTGTGGAAAGTTTTCCTAAATATGATTGGGTTGTATGCATCCCTTGGACTGCATGGTGAATTCAATTTCCTCTATACCTAAGGAGGATAATATTGCAAAGTTTCTTGTAGATTTACACCTTTATTAGTTGTTAATTATATCATTCATTATCTCAAGATGTGAGTTGCATAACAATGATATATAATGAATTCTATTTATATCTTCGTAAATTTGGTGAAAGGATTTAGAATGTATAGTTTCTGATTAAGAACTAAGACAAATAGCGGTAGTCCTTCTCCTTCATTCCTAAAATTCATGGGCACGTTATTATAAAGAGCACAATGGAAGAACAATTGTGACCATATTGAAACACCTAAATCTTGATATAAAATATCTATATGTTGGAGTGTTATAAATTCCTTATATGGTATATCTACTTTGATGTGACCAAATCAAACAAATTTTCATTGAGCACAATCTATATAGATAAAAATCATAACATGTCTAAAGAACTCATTATAATGTAATGTCACTCATTTTAAGGTTGGTAAATTCCATAGTGATGTAACCACGACATAATAATTGTTCATAACATTTATAGAAAATTAAATCAAAGAATATTTTATTGCCCCATGGATTTTATTCTCACCAAGGAGGATACTCTTATCCTTCCTCTATATTATTTTTCCCATTGAGGGGAACAATGGGAAGGTTCAATTAACCCTTCCTCAACCATAGTATTCATGTCAATGGGTATGTGGGGAAAAGGTCATTCAACCTCTCTTTTAGCATAGTATTCATGTCATGATGGATCTCATGGAATGGTTGGATGACCCTTCCTCAAACATAGTATTCTAGCTTAGGGCTTAACCTAGGGAAGGGTCAGTTAACCCTTCCTCCACCATAGTATTCTCATTAAAGGGATCCTAAGGAAGGGTTAGAAAACCCTTGCTAGAGGATAGTCTTATCATTTAGTGGGAGTTTGGGAAGGGTTAGCCAACCCTTCCTCAAGCATAGTATTATCATCAAGGGGATCTCAAGGAAGGTTCAACTAACTCTTCCCTCAACATAGTATTCTCGTCAATGGGGATCCTATGTAAGGGTTGATTGAATTTTTGCAGAGCATAGTATTCTTTTCAAGGAGGATCCCAAGGAAGGGTTGACTGACCCTTCCTTGTGTATCGTATTCTCATTCAAGTGGATCATGTGGAAGTTTGACCTCCCTTGAGTATCGTATAGTCATCGAGGGGGACCTTAGGGAATGTTCAACTGACCCTTCCTAAAGGTTAGTATTAGATTCAAGGGGGAGCATGGGGAAGTGTCAACCGCCCCTTTCTCAATCATATTATTCTTTTTAAGTGAGATTCCAATGAAGGGAGGGCCAATTCTTCTTATATAATAGTAGTTATGTCATGTGGGATCCCAAGGAATGGTCAACCAACCCTTCCTCGAGCATTAACCTATAATGTATATCTAGCATAAGCATCATCTATCATTGATCTTTTCTCCATTTAAAAATGTTATTTTGATTGATCTCCGTGCTTTTCATTCAGGAAACACACATATCATGGACGCACTCCTTTACTTAAAGAAAGGTGCGGAGAATTCTAAACTTTACATTGATTTTAGGGTTTGAAAAGGTTTATTTGGTTATTGAATTTTTATAAGTTTCTGAATTCAACCATCTTTTTCAAGTTTAAAGTATGTTTTCATTTAAAAGCTTTCTGTTTTTGTATCATTTTCATCTGAGAACATCATCTTTCTCACGTTTACATCCCTTTGAGTAGAAATAACCATTAAAATAAATGTAACTAAAATTAAATAGACTTGTTTTTCTTTGATAGTAAACCAATAGCAGTTTAAGTTCTAGGGCCTTAGTACTATAGGATTTGAGAGTCAATTCTCCAAGGTTGTGAAAACTACAACTAGTCACTATCAAGTGTAAAAATCCAATAGTAGCAATGACATTTATCAGGAAACAATGCCTCACACATGCATCAAGAACAAGGTCAAGTTGAGTAAGTGATTGAAATTATCCCCCTGTTTATTTCTTAGTGGGATATGCATGTATATGATCTTTAGGTGAATTGGCAAGTCCTTGGGGTGACACCATCTCTATCTAGAGTTTGAAGTCTATGAATTAGTCCTATGTTATCTACCAATACACAAAAAACTAACACACGAATATTATTCCTTCCTCCCTATCATGAAGTGGTAAATTTAGTGTCCATTCTATAATTTTCCACCTAGATGACTACAAGTGGGAACTACTTGTGGTACCTAATACATATGCATAAAATCTACCTCAATTCCCTTGGAAGGTGCCCATTTTCTTGAGGGTACTTTCATCTTGGGTGGTTGTTGTATGGGAGTTATCGTAACTATTTCTCACATCTTCACTAGTTGGAATTGGACCCTCTCCATCATAGGCTAATCATTGAAGGCCTATGTTAGACATTTCACTAATTGGACTTGGGGCTTAATGACCCTAGGTTGATTTTTGGGAAAGTGATTTTTCTTGGTTGTATATTAGAGGATCTTGTATAGGAATGTGTTGATTATATTTGTTTACCCATTAGAAGTCAATAAGATATTTTCTTATTTTTGAATCGGAGATAATGGATAAATTTCTTGAGGACACCAACCAATACACATATATGCAAGGGGATCCTTGTGGTTTTCCTTTGTTTGGGAATGTTGGTTCCCATTAAATGGTTACCTTGATTCTTCCTAGACTCATTTTTGGGATGTTGATTTGGTTATTTTCCACTCCAAATGTCTTGAATTCCATGACACTTCCCAAGTAAGGTTGTGTGTCAAGCTCCCTTGATTTATTTACAAGTTAAATTGGTTCTTTCTTACTCTACCTTATATGGTGAAAGTGTTTCACCTATTTTGGCTATTACCTATAAGTGTAAAAGGAATAAGGAGAGAAAGAGTAGGAAAAAGAATTGAAGACAAAGGGGTGATTCCCTAGCCATTGCGAGTCACACTAGGGAAAATTCCCTAGCCAACGCAAGTCACACTAGGGGGGATTCCTTAGATAATGTAGGCCATGCTATGGGAAATTCACCAACCAACACAATTCATGTTGGAGGCATGTCGCCGGCCATTGCAAGTCATACTAGAGACAAGAAACTAGCCATTGCAATTCATGATAGGGGCAAAAAAACAACCAATGCAAGTTATGTTGGGAGTATTAATATTGTTGAGAAGCCTAGATGAATATGATGATAGCCTAAGTTACCATATAACATTTCTAAGGGAGATAACCTTACTCATCTATGCCATGCTATTCTAGAGGCACAAAGAGTGCAGTACGTGTCTCAGGGATATTTTTCTCTTGAACAACCTATGGTTTCCTAGCATGCCATTCAACCCTTTTTTGATGAGGTGGTTGATTCGATGCATTTTTTTATCGATCTCACTCTTCCCTAGGAGATTGTTGAGTTTGAAGTGGTTTAGTTGATCCAATCTTCAGTCTATCCCATTCTTACTTCGGAGAGTGATGTGACTACCACTCAATTTTTCTTTACTATTAGTTCATAACCTTCTAGATAAGGGGGTGCTCTATTTAGTTCAAGTAACCACCCCCTCCAAGCTCTAGGCTCATTTCCTTCGATTGGAATAGTATAGTCGAGCCTCACATTCTTTCATCTACACCCTTCCAAACAGGGGTTGGCGTCAATTTATGCATAGTTTATCAATATATTGTAGATGAAGGAGATTATGTTTGTATTTTATTAACATATTATTAGAAAGGTATGGTTTCTACCAACCTTGTGTCAACTATGAGTTAACTGTTGGAATTTGATAGAAGACCTAGTAAACCCATGGGGGTTCTTCAACAATTGCTTATTTCATTAGGTGGGGATATTTTCTTAGTAAATTTTATACTTATGAAAGGAAAATTAAAATTCAATGTGTTCCTTGGGAGTGATTCTGTATATGATAGAATGTTGTGATATCTACATTGTTCCATGTAATACATTTTCCTCATGATGGAAGCATTGTGACTATTTAACAACTAGCATCTAGTGATCCTAATCCTCATTCGAGTTTAAACCATGTTTCCCTTTCGTTTGTTTGCAATGTTTTGGTAGACACTACCCCGCCATGAGTGAAATATGTGGCATCATATCCCATGTGTCTAATTTATACTAAGGAGGAGACTCTACATTCCTGCTCACCTTTTATGGACTTGTTTCTAACAATTGATCTAGCTATTTCTTTAATGGGGTTATTGGACCATGTTATCCTCCTATTGTTCCAAGTGAATGTTTCAACATATGTTCTCCCTTGGATGTACTACACTCATATAAATATCTCCTAGAGGCTATGACTAATTTCAATATTTCTTCATATATTTTCATCATTTCAAAAGACCATCTCCCTAAATTTGACAGATTTGCAATCAAATCAATCCTCGATTTTCCTTTTGAGTATGACTTCAATGTTTGTGGATCCTTAGACTTTGGAATTTGAGTCTTTAGACTCTAACGTTGAGCTATAATTTGATGCTCCTTATGAGTAGTATTTCTTTAGTAGATGTCCAAACCCCTATGATGATGAGTATGTTCCTACAGAGTTTGTTATTGATTTCAATTTTGATCTTCCTTGTTCAATCTAATCTCATTATTTGTAAGTTCTCAGGCCTTGGTTTTATTGATACTTCATTGGTAGAATCTACCTTGATATGAATATTATTGAATATATTAAGGTTGAATATACCCCTATCCAAGTATCTCTCATTAGCTCTTTTGTTTTTGGATTTTTTTAGATAAGATCATGTTATTGTTGTTTCATGGGTATGGAAGTTTAAGTTGGATTCGTAGTTGTTGAGGGACCATGTTTTATGCATTTTTAAACATGATTTGGCATATTCTAAATATTACATATAGCCTTAGGATTCCCTAATAGTTTATGATGCATTTAAACCATTTTCCACCAAATTTTTGCATAGGGTTGACACTATTGGATGTTTGTGCATAATACTTTTGTATTTGTAGTTTGCACTATTCCGATGATAGGTTTCCCTAGTGTAGCACCCATTTTAATCTAGCACCCATCCTATGGTTTTATGGTAGAATTGTGATATGATGTAGTTTGAGATTTCATTATGAACCTGATAATATTATAAACATGTCGAGATCTACTCAACCGTTTGTTCTATCAAGTTTGTTTAAAAACTTCAAATCAAATCATGTTCATGTTACTTGCTCATGTTGGGGGATTCCTTAATTCCCTCCTTCCAATGAATCTATTCCTATTGACACTAACTCATTTTTCTCTAAGGACAAGAATTAGAGACATTTATAGTATGTTGGGGATTGAAATCATTAGTGATAGGTTCCATCACTATTGAATGTGGGAATACATTAATGTCCCCTAATTGATGGATTCTATAACTATTCAATGTTAGCACATCTTTTCATACTTGTTAGAATGTAATGTGTACCTTGATGATCATTATCATTTTTTGTGGGTTGTCCTTAATTTGTTAAAATTTTACAACTATGATTGATAATCAAATTGTTTCCCCCATGTTCAACATCATATCATTTATTCACATTGCACATATTCATATATTTGATAGATTTGTATTGAAGACCTTGGGCCATGGCAATTTTCCACATATTGCTAACTACCTAAGTTACATACGGCGTACCACTCACTTGTATGACATTGGTAGCAATTAGATAACCAATTTGAATCATTATTGAGTTTCAAATATTATGCTTACACTAAGACATAGATCCACTTTGTATCTGCTCATCGCTATGATCTATATTTGACATGGATCCACTGTGTATGTTTTTTCATGGCCATGATTCTGCATTCTATATACTTCATGGATCTATAGTGCACTTGATTCAATGTCCATTCTTGTTTCACACATGAGCATGGGTATGCTCTTCTCAGGGAAGATTTTCATCTGATACTTTAGCTTTTCTTATAACTACTCTTCTAAGGATTAGTTCATTGGACTTCACCCGATTCCACTTATCAAAATCCTTTTCCATATTATAAAGTATTCCAATCATCAACTTCCCTTTTTGAAATAATGCATTAGGGGGGATCTATTAGAGAATTATTATCTCACCAATGACCTATAATGTCTATTTGGCCTGTAAATTATCTATCATTGAGCAATTCTCCAGTAAAAATGACATTTTTTAATGATACTCATGTTTTTTGTTCAAGAAACACATGAAACCCTACTCCTTTAAGGTGTGTTGGAATTATAAAAGTTGAAAAAAATATCAAATGCACATTAAGTGTGCACTCCTTAGTGGGTTTTCTGAGATATGTACACCTCTAAATCCCATACCAATTGTCTAAACCAACTCCTTAATTATTTATTGAGACAAATTATTGGACATGGGGAACCACATTCTATTGAACAACCCTTATGTTAGAGGATTTATCTTAAGATTTTAATGGTCCATCCCTTTCTTAGAATCCCCAATCTCTTATTTATGTCTTCTTGCCTCAAAAGTAGGATCTTAAGCATCCTTAAGAAATTGAAGAAGAGTTGCAATCAGCCATGAGTGGTCCAATCTTGAGGAATTCAGATTTTGGTGCAAAGCTTCCAACAAAAAATATTGTATATAATGTTGTATTGTTGTTCCATATTTGACTTAATAAACACTCTTCCCCCCCCCCACCCAAACTACCCCCCCCCCCCCCTAAATTAAAAAAAAAATATTAATCTGTGCATTCATGAATTGTATCATTGGAGGAGGAATTATTTGCCTAACAATAATGGATTTTAGTTAGGTAGTTACTTTATTTATTTAATCATCATTGGTATTTTATGCTATGAAAGGTTTGAGGAAAATTATTTTTACTTTGTGTGGAGATTATTGGTAGATTTAATGTGGGAAAGACGTATTTTTGGAGAACCAACCATATGTGGGGTGACCATACATAAAATAGAAGAAGATGAGTAGCAAGTGCTTTGGGAAATATGTTGAAATAACAAATCAACTTGAGCAATGGAATGTCGGACGGAGCAGTGCTTGTAAACCTTTTTTTTTAATGAAAATGTTAAGATTTTTTGTATTATAGAAAAAGGATGGCAAAAACCGAGTACAAAGTGTAAGACCATGGCTGCATATCGACAGATGAGAGATGCCATATCTTAACTATCATCTTTTGCAAAAAACCAACTACATCTTATAAGAGGAGAAAACTAGGAAGAACCTTATCTGCAACAGACCCCATACTAAACTTTACAAGAAAATGAAACATATCTGTGGCAAAATTCTTAACAACCTACAAGCATTTAACTTCAGTGAGGCAGGCTATACAAAAAATAGTCCCGAGAGCTATTTCCGAAACGAGGATTCCTTGGTTCCGGCCTCCATTTTTCCAGCTTTAGCCTGACGCATCAGCTCCATCCTTAGTTCCAAAATATCCTTGCACATGCCGTCTACAATGTCCTGATTTCTCTTTGCTATTTCTCGGATCGATCGAATTTGTGCTAAAATTGCGTCCAAGTTTTGACAGGGGCAGCTACCTTCCTGGGAAGCACTGAGGGATTCCACCTTGCCACTGGGAATGCCTATGCTTTTTCGAGCTTCCATGTTATCTTCTTGTTCCATCTCATTCAGCTGCTGCAGGGCGTGCTTGATTTCCTTATTTTCATCTTTCAGAAGGCGAATTTGCGTGTCCAGTATTGTCAATGGTCGTCCACCACCATTAGTGAGGCCACCATGCCCTGGGTCTCGACAGGAGCGGGCTTCATCTCTCGACGTTGTTTCATTCCTCTACCATCATAAAATTTATCCTTATGATGCTCTATCCTACCGCAGACCTGAACCTTGTCTCGGTGGTGCTCATGGGCCATACACTCTTGTTCCCCTGGCCAAGAAGGGAATCTTTTCCTGAAATCCTGGGGAGAGAAACCATAACGAGGGATGGTCTGCATTCCCTAGAGGTGATTGGGACCAGGGTCTCCAATTCTCTCATTCAAGGGCCGTGAAACCTTCCGTTTTCCACTGAATCGGTTCACACCAAAGTCATCCATTTTGAAAATCCTCACTACAATGGAGATAATTCCTTCTCAACAGTCTGATTTATAATGGAACCACCTTTTAGCGACTTCTGATGTGAAAGGTGGCATAATTACCATGTGAAGATCACATGGCCGAAGCGTGCGAGCGTCCTTCAATTCAAGACTCCGGATTGGGTTATAAACTATAGACTTAACAATGCCTCTGAGCCTAAGATTTGAATAAATAATTTCACGAATCCTTCCTTAGTGTAGTCGCATAGCTCAAGGTCGAGACATAAGGGTTTATAATGCTCAAAGGCAAGGTATCCATACCTTTTAATTCACCTTTTCATTGCTAGTTAGGATGCCATGATCAAGTTTGGCTCCCTTATTTTCCATCAAATCTACATCCTTGTTATTATTTCGCAAGATATGCAGAAAACATATGTTGTTAAACTCCCTAGCTAGACATTTGAGAAGGTTATGAACTTTCGAAGCTAGTTTCTTTCTGTTCTTACTCAAATTCCTAGCCTCCCTGACGACTATCATTGAATCACCACAGACTGTTAAATCCATGATACCTTCCTCTCTTGCAATATATGGACCTTTTATAAGGGAAAGCCATTCTGCACTGTTGTTAGATCTCCTACTAATTCCCCAAGCATAATATTTCAATCTATTTCTGTCAGAGCCAAAGAGGACTCTGCCCGCTCCTACCAACCCTGAGCAGTGCTTGTAAACTAGCTTGAGGTGTTTCTTGACCTTTTTTCCCTAGCATAATTATTTTTCACTATTTCATATAGTTTGGGGTTGGGTTTTTCTTTGGGCTTGTTTATAGTTCGCTTGCT
This sequence comes from Larix kaempferi, assembly GCA_027924585.1. Classification (NCBI taxonomy): domain Eukaryota; kingdom Viridiplantae; phylum Streptophyta; class Pinopsida; order Pinales; family Pinaceae; genus Larix; species Larix kaempferi. Next base: position 9,445,714 of record BSBM01000076.1, read on the forward strand.
TTTGACTACTATTTTGAAAGAGAATTTGGAAAGATTGCATTTATACAAGTGTTGTTTCACTTGAGATTTTATATGAAGTTGCTAGTCTACTTTTGATTTTTCTTATTTGTAGCTAGTAATTTGAATGGTTTTTATCGTCCTCGTTTGGTGTGGCCATCCCTTATTGATGGATTTCCTTGATTGTACATACCCCCCTCCCTTTCCTTAAGTTTTGTATAGGCCTTTCTTCTCAAATGTTTAATTCAAACCTTTGGCATCCATTACCATGAAAGGTCATTCAAAACCCACAGATTAATTTATTGGGGGTGTCAAAGGTTAGGGTTTGCACAATGGTACCATTGGGAATACATATATAATATTTAACTAACACCAAAGAATTTCATCTAAGAATTGGGAGCACATTCACAGTTCCTTGAACCTCTTATCTTTTGGCTCAATTTTCAGTGAATCATGATCTAGAGACATTTGCAGAAGCTTTAGTCATCCATATTCAGATGCAAGTATGGATGAAGAATATCGTTCCTTAATGGTGAACGATATTTGGGATCTTGTCCCTCTTTTAAAAGAAAGAAAACTTGTAATATATAAATGGGTATATGGAAATAAGTATGCATTAGATGTAAGTGTTGAAATACTTAATGCAAGGTTAGTTTCCAAAGGATTTTCCCAAGTTGAAGGAATTGCTACAATGAAACCTTTTCCCCTGTAGCCAAAATGAACTCCATATTCCATGTTCTTTCCCTTGTTGCTTCACATAAATGGGAGGTTCATAAAATGGATGTCAAGTCCACCTTTTTGCATGGATATTTGTTGTTGAACGTATTCTTATACTGAGAGGGGGGGGGTGAAACAATATAAGATAATTTTTCTCACTTTAAACATTCATCACTTATTCAATAACATCAAAATAGTAAATACACATAAACTCAAATCAAAATACATATAATTTAACGTGGAAACCCTTTCGGGAGAAAACCACAAAAGCTTATTTTGATAAATTCATGTAGGAACCAGCCTATTGTTACAATGTTTGTAGGCACTAGCTTATTGTTACAATGTTTGTAGGCACCAACCTAATGGAGACACCAATCCCCTCAAATGAGCACCAACTCAACAATATTTAGGAACCAACCTACTAGAGACACAAATCTCCTCAACGAAGCACCAAATCAGTGATATATAGGAACGAACCTACTAGAGAAACCAATATCCTCAAATGAGCACCAACTCAGTAACATGTAGGCACCAACTTACTCAAGAATCAAGCACAATACTACTAACATGATCACCCCATAGATAAATTCATAATAAACTATAATATGCTACACAATCAACCTCATATTATCTCCATAATATACCTATTATCTTCTTCGTAATCTTCCTTTGATATGCTTCATAATATTCCTCTAATATGCTTCATATTCTACCTCATAACCTTTATACAATTCTGCAACAAACCCGTTGATACTCCCCTTGTCTGCAATTTCTCCCCCTTTGACATTAATGGAAAAATGATGCTCCCCCTAAGATTATGCTTATGATTGTGTATGCACCTATGTTCATGTCTACAATTATCTCTCTGCCTACAACAACTCATTATTGTAAAGGGGTTGCTCCCCTTGGACTTATGCCCCACCTTGGGACTACCCCCCTTGAGACTGTGCTTTCTTTTCTTTTCTATATATTTTCTTGTAATTCCCCCTATATTCATGCTCCTTCATTTTTATCCTCTTTTGCATCCTACAAATTGTTTTATTGTTACTCTCATTGTCTTCTTTTCTCTATTCTGAACCAACAACCTGTAATTCTTGTATTGATTGCTACTTGTGGAGGGATCTTTGCTTTAAGTTTCTGGAAAATTACCTTCATGATTACAGACATTTATAGGATTTATTAATCTGAATTAGATTCCTAAAAAAACCACATGTTTCTTATCTTGATCTCGCTATATATAATCTTAACTAAATTAATATCAATAGTAGCTAATCCATTTGGGTAAATTGTCCACATTGAAGCTTCTGACTTTTATGTTCCTTCCTCCCCAAACTCCAACTCATTTACTGTGAGGTTTTCTTCATTTTGTATATTTGAGAGTCTGTTAACAACAAAATTAACTCCCTTAGTCAAGTGATGGAAGAAGCTCATTTTACCATGCACCCGCAGCAGGAAGACATGACACAAGTTCATGCAAAGATGAATCCTCTCTAAGAAATGCATTAAAATGCATTAATGATGGTTAAAATCATTATAAAATGGTGCAAAAATCCTAAAAACTATGAAAAGTGGGTTTTCAAGATAAATTAATCTAAAAATGGATTATCCCACACTCAAAAGAGAAACCTAAGGCACATTTCCCAAGGCTATATAAGAAAGGCTTTGGGGCATGGTAAAGACACACAAAGGAAGAGCAAAGGAATGCTGGAAAGATTCTGAAGGAGGAGAAAGAGCTCAAATTCTTCAAAAGCAAGGGTGAAGGAAGGGAAGCTCATGTCAATGGAGGAAGGATGCATGTCTAATGTCACTCTAAGGATGTATTTCTCCATTGTTATACTATGAATAGATTCAATTTTCTGCCATTATGATGTTTAAATGTTGCTTGCATTGTGTGATTTAAACTGTTAAATGGCTGTAGATCTTAAATTTTCTTGTCTTAAATGGATGAATGAATCTAGATTTAAACTAACTTATGATAATCTTTTCATAATGCTGACGTAGAGACTCGCCAGCTCTTAGAATAATAGTCAAATTAGTGTGGACACAACCCTGCATTAATTACTGTTATCAGATTGGCGACCATTCTTGGCATAGTGGAGTTTCAAAAGTTTCATTTGGTTTCAAAATGTCAAAAGATTTTTGCATAGTGGGATTTGAAAAAAAAATCATTTGGTTTGTTTATTATACCTTTTGAAAAAGATTAACAAGAATTAAAAATATTTTTGCATAGTGGAGACTCAAATCTTTAAGTTTTGGTTTAAAACAAAATTTCAAAAGTTTTTTTTCTAGCCTTTAATTTTGGTTTTAAAAAAATGACAAATTATCAAAGTTTTTTAAAGTTTTTAAGGCTTTAATTTTAATTTAAAAGAGAAATTTGAATTTTTTTCTAGTTTTAATTTTGCTTTAAAAAAAAAAATTGTAAGCCTTTACTTTTGGTTTCAAACAAAAAGAAAAAAAAATTGAAATTTTTTTTGCAAAGCTTAAAAAATTTTGGTTTAAATTGCACTATGATTGGAGCTTTATATCGTTGCAAACACCATCTAAACACATTTGCATTTTACAACCACCTTACACATCACACATTTGAGCTAATTTGAGAATCATTTCTTTCCGTGAAACAGAATTAAGACTTTGATTAGTTGCATTTTGTTTTACAGTCAGAATATTTTCATAATTTTCATGCACACTTAGAGAGAGTTGTACCTTTAGAGTTCAGTTTTCTTGAGATAAATTGTGTATGAGGCACCGTATCCTCTTCACTTGCATCTTATGATGATCTTGTGAATGAGAAAGTGTATCTCAGATGTAATAGTTTAAGGGTTGATTTTCAAGCATCTTATATTGAGGCACTGTATCCTCTTCACTCGCATCGTATGATGATCTTGTGAATGAGAAAGTGTATCTCACGTGTAATAGTTTAGGGGTTGATTTTCAAGCATCTTATATTGAGGCACCGTATCCTCTTCACTCGCATCTTATGATGACCTTGTGAATGAGAAAGTGTATCTCACGTGTAACAGTTTAGGATTTCATTCAAAAGCATTCCAAAAGGGCTCTGCGTATCCTCTTCACTTGGGCTTTTGGGCGATCTTACGAATGAGAAACAGGGATCCCCCGTGTAATAGAATTAGATTCATGTTTACTTGAGATATCTATTTGGATTACATTGATCTTTACACATTGATTATTATCCATATTTCAGGAAAACTATGCATGAACATAAAACATCTACTAGACATTTTGCATGTTTGAAAGAAGCTCATGAACCTCCAACCCTTCCTTCAGTTAGGATATTCATCAAACTGAAAGATAGCATCGTGAGCATCTTGCATTGTGTGGTTCATTTTGTTTTCGAGTCAAAACGCCATCAGTTTTCCACTCCTGAGACTAAGCGAACTTCCACTAAAATTGGAGCTTAATCCAAAATTGACAAACTTTTGATTTTAATATCACCAACAAGATTAGGTTAGTGCCCTGGATTAGGTTTGGAGAGCTAACACTCTTGGGCTGCAAAACTTTGAAACTAGCATTAATTAAAGAGAGTAAATCCATTATCGCAAAAAACCCTTTTCGAGAAAGCGCTTCTGAAACATGCGTCAAGCACTAGGTCAATTTGAATAAGTAAGGGTGGTTCCCCCTTCTAGCTCATTTAGTGGGACATGAGCTTATCGAATGGATTCTATGTTCAGTGACAAGTCCTCGGGGTGACATCACTATTTCTAGAGTTTATGGTAATAAGAGTTGTCCTCGACTTACAACTATTCGCTCGACTGTCGATTGTGAAGTGGTAACTTTAGTGGCTATTCTTAGGGTATCACATAGGCTGTTGTGAGTGGGACACACTTGCAATACTTGAGACAGACTTTGGAACTGTTACTCCTTGGGAGGGTGAGTGGTCAGGTACCAACACTTGTACCCCTGGCGATTAAAGTTTATTGTAACTGTTTCTCACACCTTTGCTCCTAGCAATTGTATGAGGTCATGAAATCCCTTAGCAGCTACTAGTTTCGGAAGGCCCTACAATCCAGCTTTTAACTGAGCTTCGATTCTTTAGAAAAGTAAGTTTGCTTGCTTGAAATCTCTAGGAAATTTTTACTGTGTGGACACTTTATTTTGTTGAGTCTAGAAAGCCATAGGATTGTTTGATTCTGTTTTCAAAAACTTTTTAAACATATCCTTTTATCAATATTCTTCAAAGTGGCTAATCTTCCGACCCGCCAGTCATGGCGGCGTAGAGGTGAGTCACCAGAAGTTGAAAGCCCCGCTACATTGTGGAGACGACTACAAAATACAAGACACTTTGACTTTGAAACCAACACACTTCTAACTTCAACAATCAATAGTAGAGCAGAGACACATCAAACAAATACTACAACACCACCTACCCAGGAAAACATAGAAATTGTTGATCCTCTTGCTCCGATTTCAATTGAAACATTAGAAGACAACACTGCAAATCCCGTAAATCCACCTTTGACAAATCTTTCAGACCCAGTGGTACTCCACATCAGTGAACCTTTGAACACCATCAATCCTCTTGTGGCACACTTGGTACACATGCTAAATTCAACCTCTAATCCCATGGCTTCATCAGGAGCACAAGGGACCACGTCAGCACCATCTCAAACAAGTGTTAGAGGTAGCAATACTCCCAACATCCCTATGGCTTCATCAGGAGCACAAGGGACCACATCAACACAACCATACATGGTTGCTAGAGGTAGTAATATTTCTAACTTGACCTCTACCACAACTCCACCAGTTAGTTTACCTGCTTCCACCATAAGTTCAACTAGCACTTCGGTGCTAGTTGGTACAATTTCGGGTCCCAATCCCGGAAGTACATCCACTTTACCTGCAGGAATACCTACTGGAGGGAGTGCCTTACCAAACTTGGGTTTCCCATATGGTTTTGCTATTCAAGGTCAAAACAATATAGGAGTAAATCAAAATCCTGTTGGCATACCAAACAGTCTTCCAAGTTCTACACCTGGGGGGAATCCTTCATTTTGGAACCTCAATATCCCTAGTGGACTTAATGGACCATGGAACACTAATGCTAATTGGGGTAATACTCCACAAGCTAGTGGAAGTGCCTCGGGAAACCTTTATCCAAACTTTCCTAGCACAAATCCTAGGGGCAATCCCATTCCCCCAACAAGTAGCACACTAGGAGGTAATCCATCCATCAACCCCATTCCACCATGGAATGGGAAGGTTCCAGGAAATACCCCATCTTCTTGGGCACCACCCCCGCAAGGGGGAAATCAACCTTGGAACGCATATCCAAACCAAGGAAACCAGCAATGGAGTGGTAATGTTCCGCAAGGGGGCAATCCACCCATGAATCCTATCCAGCAATGGAGTGGTAATGTTCCACCGAGTAACCAATCTCAATGGAACATACCCCCGCAAGGGGGCAATCCACCCATTAACCCTATGCCACAATGGAGTGGCAATGTTCCACCAAGTCACCAAACTCAATGGAACATACCTACGCAAGGGGGAAATCCATACATGCATCCTATCCCACAATGGAATGGGCAATATTCAGGAAATAAACCATATTTTTGGATGCAGTCTCCGCAAGGAGGTAATCCCGCTTGGAATACTTTTCAAGCCCAAGGACCACAACAGTGGAGCCATCAAGCTTCACCCGGATATCAAACATTTGCTTCGGCATCATCCAAGTCACCATTTCTGGCCACGTTGAATCTACCGGATTTATCCCGGCTGACCAATGACCTTGTTCTTCATTTGAATGGGTGGCCAACAATACCAACCAAACTACCCTCAGACATATCCAAGTTTGATGGAAAACCAAGGGAAGATCCATCAAATCATGTGATGACATTCCATTTGTGGTGTTCATCCAATTCCTTAGTCGATGATAGTATTAGGTTGAGGTTGTTTCAGCGGACCCTAATGGGAAATGCTGCGAAATGGTACATTGAGTTGCCCCGCAATACATTTACTAAATTTTCATCTTTAGCTATGGCATTTTTGACACATTTTCAATTACCTATCCGCTATGAGACAGGAACTGAACTTTTAACTTCACTTAGGCAATCCACCGCTACTAACATCTCGGATCATATCCACAAATGGAGGAGACGTCGAAGGCTTATAAAAGCTGAAATCCCTGATCAATTCTTAGCAGATTGGTTCATTAAATCACTGTTACCTACTCTTGCCAAATATGTAGCCATGTCAGGAGCCATGACTGAAGAACAACTCATTCAAAGTGCCCACCATATGGATTTAGTATATTCCCAATCGATCAGACTTTATGACTTAATACCCCATGCTGTAAGACCTGCATGTGATCCAACTAGGCCACTAAAAGGACCTCATACTAATGGTGTGATTGGATCCATTAACCAAGTGGAACATATTACCCAGCAATTGGGACAAATGTCAGTTCAAAACCCGCAACCCACAGCTGGCCAGACAAATCAGCAAGCTGCAACTCCTGCCCAAACTTCCGAAGTCCTTACAGTTCAAACTGTGGACCCAAAAGGAAAAAAGAAAAAGAAAAAGAAGAAACCTAATGCAAACCCTGGGACAAGAGAGGCACCTAAGGTGAATAACCCCACAGGAGGCAATCAGGAAAATAGGAAAAACAAATATCCTTGCAAAATTTGCAAAGAAGATCATCCTACTCATCTTTGTCCTCATATGGATGATATTCATCACATGTTGGCACAACGAGGAGGGAAACAACCACAACCTGTTGTCCTAACTCAACCCTTCCCCAAACAAAAAAAAAATGGTTGCTGCAGCTCCAGCACCTCCAATAGGAGGAAACCAGGAAAACCCCCCACCAGGGGGAAATCCACCCAACGCAAATATCTTCACAATTGGTGAACATAACATTCATATCCAAACTAGGGCCCGTTCTTATGACATACCTTCAAAAGATGCTAAAACAACTGGATCTCAGCCTAGTGGTTTTCTAAATATTGAAAAACCAACCATAAACATGGTGCCTCGACCTCCAAAAGGAGTCCTCCGCAAAACAACACACAATCCCAATGCGCGAGCTGCTAAAAACTACAATGTAGTTGAAGATTTAGCTCAAGCTCCTTGTGCAATGTCTGCCTTGGAGGTGTTGCAAAGTTGTCCCACTCAATGAAAAGCACTATTGTCTGCCATCGGTGTTGTTGATCCATCAGATACCAATTTAATCACATTTGACTTAGAGCAGCCCACAGGTAGGCTTCCCTCACAAATTGCTTTCCAAATTAAATTAACTTCACATGGGAAGAATATTCGCATGGACTTATGCAAAAATGCCAGGCATCGATCCCAACATTGTAGAACATGAAATCAGAACTTATCCCAATGTTAAAACTGTGCGGCAAAAACTACATCCAATGAACCCTAAGAAATCAGCTGCCATTAAAGCAGAATTCGAAAAGCTCTTGAATGCTGGATTCATCTATCCTATTCCTTTGACTGATTGGGTATCCAACCCTGTTCCAGTTAACAAAAAACAAGGCACTATCCAGGTTTGTACCAATTTTAGAGATCTAAACTTAGCCTATCCTAAGGATAATTATCCCACACCCTTCATTGATCAAATCATCGATGAATGCGCTGGGAATGAAATCTTCTCGTTTATGGATGGCTTCTCCGGTTACAACCAAATCCAGATTAAAAAGGAATACCAACATAAAACAGCTTTTATATGCCCTTGGGGAACCTTCGCTTATAGGAAAATTCCATTTGGCCTTAAAAATGTCGGGGATACCTTTCAAAGAGCAATGTCATATGCATTTCATGATATTAAAGATATCATCGAAGTTTACCTTGATGATTTGGCAGCTAAATCTAAAAAGAGAGTTGAACATGGTGCAAATTTACAAGCCATATTTGAGCATTGCCGCAAGTACAACATTAGGTTAAATCCACATAAATGCATGTGTTTGTGTGGACTCTGGGAGGTTACTTGGGTTCGTAGTATCCCAAAAAGGGATCATGGTTGATCCCATCAAGGTTGAGGCAATACGTCAGTTTCCTTCCCCAAAAAAATTCACTCAACTTCAAAGCCTTCAAGGAAAAGCCAACTACTTGAGAAGATTTGTCAAAAATTTTGCTGAAAAAGATAAAGGTTTCATGCATCTCTTAAAACAAGATGCAACATTTACATGGGATGACCAAGCTCAATGCTCATTCGATGAACTAAAGAAAGCTTTGGTCTCTGCCCCGGTGCTTAGTCCACCGAACTATAATCGAGACTTTTTGCTATATTTGGCCGCCTCTCCTACCACAATTGGAATGGTCTTAGCACAAGAAGATGAATCCTCTCAAGAACATGTTGTTTACTATCTTAGTAAGGGCCTTGCAGGTCCTAAATTGAGATATTCCCAGGTCAAGAAGTTGGCCTTGGCAGCAGTCCATGCTGTCCAACAACTTAGACATTACATACTTCCAAGGAGAACAACCATAGTGGCTGAAATGAACCCCATGAGACACATTTTGTCCCACCATATCGTTGGTGGCAAATACTCAAAATGGATAGTAATTTTACAAGAATTTGACCTCGAATTAAAAAACGCTATAGCCAAGAAGTTGTTGGCATTTGCTGAGTTAATGTCTGAGTTACCCATAGAGAAGGAGGATACTATATCTGTTGAAACTTGGGTAGATGAACATGTATTTGTCATTGCACCTTCTGATCCATGGTATGGAGCATTCATTATATACCTTCAAACCCAAAGGATCGATCCTTAGCTTTCTAGTATTGAACGACGTCGCATTCGACATCGAGCTCGAAGATACCTCATCATCGGGGATACTTTGTACCATCGAGGAATAGACATGATATTAAGGCGTTGTTTAGTCCACCAAGAAGCTAAACAAGTGTTGAATGATTGCCATGCTGGAGCATGTGGCGGTCATCTTTCTGAGTTAGCAACTGCTCAAAAATTCTTGCGTGCGGGATACTTTTGGCCTACAATTTTCAAAAATTGCATTAATGCTGTCAAAAAGTGTCACCCTTGCCAAATCTACACAAGAAAAATGCGGGCGCATCCTGCTCCTTTACACCCTGTAGTAACCGTGGGTCCATTTTCAAAATGGGCCATTGATTATATGACAGTCAATCCACCTTCAGCCGATGGCCACCACTATATCATTGTAGCAGTGGACTACTTCACCAAGTGGGCTGAGGCGATGCCTACATTCAATTGCACGGGTAAAACTGCAGCATACTTTCTATTCAATCATGTGATAGAAAGGTTTGGTGTACCCAAAGAAATCACTACGGACAACGGAAGTCATTTTAGGAATTCCTGCATGGATGAACTTACAAACTGGTTAGGATTGCGGTAGGACTTCTCCTCGCCATATTATCCTCAAGCTAACGGACAAGTAGAAGCCATCAACAAGGTTTTGAAAACCATGTTACAAAGGATGATTAATAAAAACAAGAATAACTGGCACTTGATGTTGTTTACTGCTCTTTGGGCCTACCGAACAACTGCTAAAACTGCAACCGGATTCACTCCTTTCCAACTAGTTTACAGAGAAGAAGCCGTGTTACCGATTGAATGTGAAATACCATCATTAAAGACAGCTGCCGAACTCCTACCTAACACTTCTGCGGAAGAGGGAAGGCTTCTCCATCTCCATGCTTTGGATGAAACTAGAAGAGAAGCCTCTCTAAACATAGAAGTACACAAGAAGAGGGTCAAAACACAATATGACAAGTCCATTCGTCCTCGAGTCTTCTCTGAAGGCGATCTGGTTTTAGTTTATGACCAAGACCAAGATAAAATAGGAGAAGGAAAATTTGTACCTAAATGGTTTGGCCCACTTATTGTCAAAACTATGTTAAAAAAGGGAGCTTATGAATTGGTCAATTTTGATGGGGAACCCATGTCGGAGATCAGAAATGGTCTCTATCTGAAGAAATACTCCACGTAGGAACTGATGCCTCGCACCATTTGTTGTATTATGTTGTATTTTTGTATAAAATTTTGTACATTAGTTATTTCGGGCACACACTTATCTTGCTTGGCATTGTCACTTTGGCATATGGCACAAGAGTCTTTCACATATTTGGAATATGCAGATGGCGCCAGCCATAGTTCTCGGAACGTTGCTTCCGAAGCATGGGTCGCTTTTACACCTAATAACGAAGTTCTTAGTTCAGGAGACACTTTTCTCAGATCTGCAACCAACAATGTTGCAGAATATAGCGCAGTCATTGAGCTTCTTGTAGAGGCTATCACCCTTGGCATCCGACGAATAATCATCAAACTGGACTCAAATTTAGTTTTATCCCAGTTAAATGGTCAGTATCAGGTTCGACATCCTACACTATTTATAAAGTTTCTACGAGTACATCTTTTAGAGCGTCAGTTCGAGTTTATTGAGTATATACATGTTCCTAGAAGTCTGAATAGTTTGGCTGATTCTTTGGCCAACTATGTACTTGATTGGAATCTAAGTCATTAACATCATACCAAAAAGCAAGCATGTACATTATTTCATGGCCAATTTAATTGAACACATCATTTAAGGACATAAGTGAAACCAAAATAATCTAGCTTACATCATAACCCAAAAAGTGTGTAAACTTTGCACACACCAAAAAGAATAGTGTAAATACTATTTCCCTTTTTTATTCTTTTTCTTACAGATAAGAACCAAAAAATGTTCATACACACAAAAAAATGAAAAATTTGGAAAAACTCGAAAACATAGGAAACTGTTTCAAAATTTTCTAGTTCAACATCGAAACTAACCCACTACTAGCAGATCAAAAACTAAAGGTTCATAGCTTCTAGGAATTCAAGCTGAAAGGAGATGCCTCCTCTCATACATCGGCTGCATAAAGAACACATATGGTAAATCATGAGTATTTTGACTTATCTTTTATTCATACATATACAAACCGTATCCTTTTGAATGATAGAAAGGTGCATAATTCCTCATTTTTGGCTATCTTTTTAGATATTAAAGGCACATTTGAACCAGTTTCTAACTAAACTGTTGGCTAGTGAAATGGTTTTGATTTCAGGACTTGAAGACTTTGACGGTTCGAACTATTTGACTCAGGTAGTTGAGACAGACCATGATTCATGATGATCTATCATTTTGACATTTTTCACAAGATTCAAGCCGAAGTAAACCTCATTGAACCATTCCTACTTGGCCATTTCACCAAATTGGATAACCTCAGTCACATGGTATTACTTCACTGTCCATCGACACATAATCCTGCTTCAGATAGCCTACCTTGGGAAGGAACAGCTGTAAGAGTGTGCACAACTAGCTTAGCCCTTGTTTGCAATATGGATCTTTGCCTTGGCCTAACCCGTGCCCTTGAAAAATAAGCGTACACCCATGCAACACTCGTTCCCTCCTATGTATCATAACATTCTTTATTCTTTTTTTACAAAAAATGAAAAAGCATAAAAATTAAAAAACACAAAAATCCAAAAAGGTAGAGACTTGAATCACTTCATAGTATAATCCTTGGAGAAAACGGAAACAGTCAGTCCTTGTCACCCTTGAACACGGCACATAATTTGGTCTATGCTGTCAGTACACCATCTGCATTTGCCTTAGGAAACTGTACCAGTATTTTGAATAGATCTCCACTGATGGGTTATCCTTCCCGTCAACAATGGAGCTTCCGTTAATGCATCTGGAATTAGTGGTTTTCATTAAAGGTCGGTTACTCAAAGTCCTATGTTGCCAAGTGTCCATTCTGCATCATGTTATGTGTTCAAGGGAAGTCTAAATCGAGTCAACCATTCCTCAAGTATTCCTGACCAATCATGTCGGCCTTCCTTGTGTCAGTTTACAGTGTTATATCTCGCAGTTCTACCAAATTATATCAGACTATTGATCTTTGTTTTGTTTTGGTTGATGTGGGATGAATTAATGCCCTCCTTCCGATGGATCTATTCCTATCGACATCAAATCATCATCTAGTACATGGATCTAGAAACCCGGGAGTACCTTGGATCTTGTAGTCATTAGTGGCAGGTTTCCTCGCAAATGACAATGGGTATACATAATGACCCTTGATTGTTTGACTCTACAAGTGTTTGACTTCAGATCATTTATTCACACTTGTTAGTTTGTACTCAATACCTTAGAGTCCATCATCATTATCGGTGGGTCTCTTCGCATCTGTTAACGGTATACATCAATGATCGGTAATGAGATGGTGTTTTATTATGCTCGACATTAGATTACTTATTCGCATGATGTAAACTCGTACCATCGTCAGTTTGTATTGAAGACCTTGGGAAAAACAGTTGTATCACTCATCGATGCACTGCCCGAGCTGCGCAAGATTAGACCGCCATGTTAGAATCCCAAAAAGACTTTGTCATCGCACTCATCAAAGTGCACATTTACATTTTTAGAAAAATTTGCTTTTGACATGGATCCACTGTGTATTGTTCGTGGCCATGCTTGTCTACTGCTGAGCATGGGTATGCCCGCCTCAGGAAGATATTATATATTTGAGAAATTGCTATGTTTTACAGGTATGATCCTCAATCCATCGCATGTGAGATTTCCTTCCCTTATCCTTGCTTTGAATGATAAAGAGTATCAGTATACATAATATAAATTTTAGTAATGTATTTCGGCCCTTAGCTCTGCTTCGGACCTCACACATTAGGGGGGCATCTGTTAACAACAAAATTAACACCCTTATTCAAGTGACGGAAGAAGCGCATTTTACCATGCACCCGTAGCAGGAAGACATGACACAAGTTCATGCAAAGATGAATCCTCTCTAAGCAATGCATTAAAATGCATTAATGATGGTTAAAATCATTATAAATGGTGCAAAAAGCCTAAAAACTATGAAAAGTGGGTTTTCAAGATAAATTAATCTAAAAATGGATTATCCCACACTCAAAAGAAAAACCTTAGGCACATTTCCCAAGGCTATATAAGAAAGGCTTTGGGGCATGGTAAAGACACACAAAGGAAGAGCAAAGGAATGCTGGAAAGATTCTGAAGGAGGAGAAAGAGCTCAAATTCTTCAAAAGCAAGGGTGAAGGAAGGGAAGCTCATGTCAATGGAGGAAGGATGCATGTCTAATGTCACGGTAAGGATGTATTTCTCCATTGTTATACTATGAATAGATTCAAGTTTCTGCCATTATGATGTTTAAATGTTGCTTGCATTGTATGATTTAAACTGTTAAATGGTTGTAGATCTTAAATTTGCTTGTCTTAAATGGATGAATGAATCTAGATTTAAAATAACTTGTGATAATCTTTTCATAATGCTGACATAGAGACTCACCAACTCTTAGAATAATAGTCAAATTAGTGTGGACACAACCCTGCATTAATTACTGTTATCAGAGTCAATTGTTAGGACTGGGAGAATTATCTTTCAAATACTTAACATACAAGTGACACTTTTTGTTTCATCATCATTTGTAAGAGAGCCCTTTCTTTCGAACACTATACTATTTTTTTGTCCTTCTTCAAAATAAAATACTTGGTCTGGTTCCCTGTCAGGTATCTTGAACATCCATTGTCAACATATATTGTTGGTCCTCGATCTTTCTGATTTTTCTCTTTTGATTTCCTCCTCCAGACTTTTTTGCATTTCTTGTTATGTTTGACATGGGTATTATCTTTCTCATTTCTTTTGAAGTTGCTTCTACAGAACCTTGCTATATGTCCATAATTATTGCAATTATAGCACATGATGTTATACTTTAATGAGTTGTAATTTCTCCTTGAGAATCCATAGACATTTCTGTTGTTGCTTCTTCTACAATCTATAGCTTTATGACCAAAACAATTGTAAGAAAAATAGTAACCTTGATACCTAGTTGTGAAGGGTCTTCTTGGTGGAGCAACTCGTTTAAACTCATCCTTATATTTCTTGAGTGAGAAATCAGTCTTTTGTTGGTCATGATTTATTTCCTTGCTATTGTTTTCTATATAATTGGAGTTTTAAAGAACATTGTTATAGCTTTCAAGATTCTCTTCAATTTTCCTCTCAGGTGACTTAGGGCTTGCATTTTCTTCAACTGTCTTCTGATTGTCATCATAACCCAGACTTGTCTTGATAAATGGTGACCTTTGATAGATGAAAATATCATCTAGAATTGTGGCACTCCTTTCGAATTTCAAATTTGAGTTCATTTGGGTGATTGTCTCTTCTAATTTTGTTCTTACAGAGGTAATTTCTACTTCAAGTTTTTCAAACTTTTATTACTTTTTTTCTAGTTTAATCTTTAGTTCAATGATGATCCTTTATGACTCTTCGACGTTGTGTGATATATCTTCTTTAGAAATTTGATCTTCCTCTTGATACTTTTGATGGTGTTCCCTTAGTGACTGGTTCTCCCTTATGAGTTTTGTGATTCCATCTTGATCACAAATAAGTTCTTCTTCAAGATTATCTTCCTCATATATTTTAGAATTTTCTTCATTTTATGTATCTCGCTTTTGATTCTCTTCATATTCTTGATCAACCAGATTTGTTTCCATGGAGAGAGATTCTTCTTTATCATCAATATATTTCCTTGCATATGGAAATTTTGCTGCAAAATGTTCTATTCCACCACAATTAAAGCATTTGGATGATAGATTACCTTTTCATTTTCCAACTTCTCCTTTTCTATTTAACATAGATTGTGCTTCTTCTGTCTCAGATTCACAGCTTTAACAATCACTTAATTTCTCTTCATAAATATTTTGTAGTTTGTTGCAAATTTGTTTGGTTGATGTACACTTCTTTACCTTGTCAAGTAAAAAATCTTGTAAGACACTCAAGATGACATCCATTGCTTTTGTATTGCTTTCTTGTGACTCCTATGTAGATTCTATATAACCTGTTGTGACTTATTCCCAAATATCAAATCCAGGGGTGATCAAATATGTCGTCATTTTTATGCTCAAGAATAGATAGTTTGTTCCATTAAACAAAGGTTCTTTGTCCATGTTGAAACCAAATTCCTCACAATCCATATGTGTGATATTTTACATGAGAGATCACATAGCTAGAGGAAACCTCACTAAAACTCACTCAAGAATAGCATAGAAGAGAAGAAAAATTGTTGAATCAATAATCACTCATTAACACAAGGAATGACAAAAACTGTTGTAATCATACATCAACTATAAGCTGGCACTGTGAAAGTGAATAACAACTGAATACAATCAAATGGATTATAATGCCTCCTAAGGTCATTAAAATTCTCCTCAATGTGTGGCTTGGATAGCATTGGAGACATCATCCAATCAGTGGTAGTAGTCACAAATAGTCAAAAGTCAGTCAAATGAGTCTAATTGAGTCTAACTGACTCATGTGAGCACAAATCAAGGGATGGAGACTCCAAGGAGGGCGTATGAGGCTGTCAATAGGTCAAGTGGCACTCTGATACAGACAATTGGATGCTACAGGAAGTTAAACTGAGCAATAAATGCAAGAACTAGTCAATAAATGCTACAACTGACTGTCAGTGATCCAATTAGTGTAGTAGGGCACATATGCCATCTAGGTGAGGAAAAAAAGGTGCACTAGGTAGGTAGGAGGGCTCCTGAGGGCTAAAAATAGGCTCTAGGGGGATGAACATAGGATCCAGGTGCTGGGGAGACTACCATACTGATGACTGGATGCATGCAAACATGCAAATATAAAAAATGATGGTGAGAATATTCCAACACCCCCCCGCAATCCAAACTATGAGGAATGAACTGAAAACTAGTAGGGCCCCTAGTAACTGATACCAAAGGTCACCCCGTACAACAATCTAAATAAATAAAGTGAGGAAAGAGGGAAAACCCAGTGGGAAGAAAGCCCCCCCTCAATATAGACTGTGGTAGGATAATCAATCATGTACATCACTCACCCCAAGAAAAGATCTAAGGTAAGTGTACTTCTTCACTGAGAATGTCTTAGTGAAGATATCTGCAATCTTCTCTTCCGTCAAAAGGTAGAGCAGTGTCATAATTCAATCATGCACCAATCCTCGAATGTAATGCATGTGTATCTCGATGTGTTTGGTTCTTTGTCTCAAAACTGGATCTGTAGAAATCCTGATAGCACTCTGATTGTCACAATAGATTACTGGTGGAGTACTGAATCGAATCCCAAAATCTAACAAGATGCCCTGCATCCAGATGCACCGTGTGGCTGCATTAACTACACCTCTGTACTTGGCCTCTGCTAAAGAGAGAGCTAAAGCAGTCTGCTTTTTGCTCGACCAACAGATAGGTCTAGATCCAACCATGAAAACAAAACCAGATGTTGACTTTCGATCTGAGTTGTCTCTAGCACAATCTGAGTCAGTATAGCCAACAAGGTTCAAAGGAGACCCGGCTTCATAGTGAATACCATAGATCTTTGTCCCTTGAAAGTAATGCAAAATGCTCTTTGCTGCCTTCTAGTGAAGCTCATGAGGCTCCTGCATGTATCTGGAGACAGCACTGACTTCCTAGGAAATATCAGGTCGAGTGTGTTCAAGAAACAATAGTCTCCCAATCAACTGCCGACACAGTGCACTATCCACCAAAGGTGTGGAAGAACCATCCTCAAGGCTGATCCCTGAAAGAAAAGGAAATGTTGCTGGTTTTCATTTGTTCATATGGAACCTGTCAAGCAGATTTGAAACATACTTGGACTGTGCTACCTTGATTCCTGAATCACTCTGAGTGACTTCAAGACCAAGAAATTGTTTCAACAATCCAAGATCTGATATGGCGAAGGAGTTGTGCAAAGTTATTTTTATAGATCTGATGCATGAAGTGTTGCTCCCTGTAATCAATAGATCATCAACATATAGAACAATCAGGAGTAGAGAGTCACCATCATGTCTCATATAGACATTCGAATCAGATTTGCATCTCATGAAATCTTGTGACAGAAGGAAGGAGTCCATCTTTGCATACCAAGCTCGGGGAGCTTGCTTGAGTCCATACAAGGACTTCCTCAATCCGCACACCAGTGAAGAGTCTTAAACATACTCCTCAGGTTGCTTCATGTATATCTCATCCTCTAGATCTCAATGAAGGAAAGCACTCTTGACATCCATTTGATTCCTTTCCCAGTGCTTGGATGCAGCAAGATCAAGAACAAGACGGATGGAATCCATCTTAGTAATAAGTGCGAATGTCTCTGAGCAGTCAATCCCATGGACTTGGGAGTAACCCTTTGCAACTAGTCAAGCCTTGTATTTGATAGTGACCCCATCAGAGTCCATCTTAGTTCTGTAAACCCACTTGCATTGAACAAGATTCCTCCCAGGAGGGAGAGAGACAACCTCCCAAGTTTCATTTATTTGAAGAGACTCATACTCTTCATCCATAGCTACTACCCATATTGGATCTTGGGAGGCTTCAAAGAATGTCTTTGGATCTAATCCAATCATAAGAAAGCATCTCGCGGCAAGAAATGGATCTGTTTGAGAGAGAAGATCAGATCTGGTTGTTCTTGAAGATGGTTTATCTCCAACAAGATCATTGGTGGATGAAACAGTAGTGGTGGCCCATTTTGCAATAGGAGTTCGAACCTTAGGTGCTAGATCTTCAAGTTCTTGTGGATCTGGATCTAGCAATCGCTCTTCTCTGTGAGTCTTATTTTTCTCAACCTTCTTTGCTGGATATTTTCCATTCAAGAAACCTTTGCAGGTGCCTTGGGAAAACTTGAGATTGGGTAGGCCTTCAACCACCTTTTGAGTTTGCATGTCTTGCAAGTGCTTGTAGTTGAGATGCCCAAATATTTCATGCCATAGCCTACTCTCTTCATTTGCATGAGTGTGAAGAGAAAACTATTTAGAGAGAGGTAGAAAATGGGAGAACTCATAGAGTTTCGACTTGTGGTTTGCAACACCTTTTGCAATGGTAGATCTTGATACCATGTCTTGGATTTCGACCTCATTTGGAGATAAGATCACCCTCTTGGGCTCTCCAGTATCAGTCATCTGGTAGACTGAAAGTATATTAGCAGTGAGTGTAGAGACATAGAGCACATCTGAGAAGTGCCCATGATCAAGTTTGATTCTTCCAATCCCCTTAGAGGAGACCTCAGAATCATTCCCCAACATGATGGATGGTCCAACAGTGGATTCGAAACCAGTAAAGAGATCTTTGGAGGAAGACATGTGTCTTGATGCTCCTGAATCTGTGATGAAGGAGGATTGTGTTGATGCACCTGCCATGAGAGCATGGCATCTCTCTTTGTCCTCTGATCTTGATGGTTCACATTCTTTCTTTCTAGCACATGCAGGTACTAGAAGGTTATTCTTTTCAAGAAGTGAAGCCATGAGATCTATGGTATTCTTCATACATGAACTCTCAGGATGGAATCCTCTATTGCAGTATGTGCATTTGGATTTCCCCTTCTGAGTTTGCTTGTCTTTCTTGGGATTTGAAACTCCATCTGACTGATTTGGAGCCCCCTTTTGCTTCTACTCATTTGACTTTCTGTCAATTTTTTTTTGCTTGCCCTTGCCATTCGCTCTCTTCATTTTAGTGGCAGCAAGTGCTGAATCCAACTTGGGTTTTATCATTCCCATTTGAATTAGCTTCTCCTCCTCTTGTGTGAGAGATTGGATGAATTCATCAAGACTAGGGAACTTCCATATTGGGATGGATAGCTTCGTTGTCTGAAAGGTGGAGACAAATACTGAGTATTTAGGGCCCAATTTTGATAGTATGGCAAAGATGAGTTGATTCTCTTCCTTCTCTATTCCATATCTCTTCAATTGTGAAATCTGATTTTTAAAATTGGTAAGAAACTCATTGATGGAGTCGAAATTGCAAGGGCTCAAGGAGATGAGCTCATTTTCCAATTTGTGACCTTTCAAGTCATATTTCTTTCCAAGAAGGGATTCAAGCTTGTCCCAAACCTCTTTTGGAGTTGCTAGATCTATGACATAAAAATGGAGGTCTTCAGAAATGCCGAGGAGCAGCAGTCGTACTGCTTCATCAATTTTATCCAAGTACTTGGATTTCTCTACTACACCAATGGGTTCGACTACAGTCCCATTCAATACTCTAGAGATGCTCTTGGACTTCATGAAGATGTCCATATTGGCCTTCCATTCGACATCATTGAATAAATTCAGTTTTATATCCATTGGTAGATGTTGAATTCGAATTGAAGATCAATTCAAATGATGGAATAACTTGCAAAACAAATGAGAATTGTAAATGGAGATCTGCTGCAATTCAAATTGAACACCGCCCTAGGACAATGAGCACATGTGACTGAATCCTTCACACCTGGATAGACCTTACTGGATTGCTCCATTGAATTCAAGACAATTGTAGCAGGAATTGTTGTGGAAATCCAAAGGCTTCTGGTGCTCAATGAAAGAGAGCTCCTCAAAGAATTGATGCAACTGCTGCTGCTGCAATTCGAATAGATGACTCCATCTCCGATACCATGTGATATTTTACAGGAGAGATCACACAGCTGGAGAAAACCTCACTAAAACTCACTCAAGAATAGTAGAGAAGAGAAGAAGAATTGATGAATCAATAATCACTCATTAACACAAGAAATAACAAAAATTGTTGTAATCATACATCAGTTGTAAGCTGGCACTGTGAAAGTGAATAATAACTGAATACAATCAAATGGATTCGAATGCCTCCTAAGTTCATTCAAATTCTTTAATGCGTGGCTTGGATAGCATTGGAGACATCATCCAATCAGTGGTAGTAGTCACAAATAGTCAAAAGTCAATCAAATGAGTATAACTAAGTCTAACTGAGTCATGTGAGCACAAATCAAGGGATGGAGACTCCAAGGAGGGCGCATGAGGCCGTCAGTAGGTCAAGTGGCACTCTAATACAGACAACTGGAAGCTATAGGCAGTTAAATTGTGCAATAAATGCAAGAACTGGTCAATAAATGCTGCAACTGACTATCAGTGATCCAAGTAGTGTAGTAGGGAACATATGTCATCCAGGTGAGGAAAACAAGGTGCAGTAGGTAGGTAGGAGGGCTCCTGGGGGCTAAAAACAGGCTCTAGGGGACTGAACATAGGCTCCAGGTGCTGGGGAGACTACCATATTGATGACTGGATGCATGCAGATTGCATGCAACAATGCAAATATAAAAAATGATGGTGAGAATATTCTAACAATATGTGCTCGAGATATTCCTTCCAGTGGTTAAGCTATTTTAAAGGAACCTACTCTGGTACTAATTGTTGAAATTATGCTTATACTGGGAGGGGGGTGAATCATTAAGATACTTTTTCGCACTTTAAACATTCATCACCTATTCAATAACTTCAAAATAGTAAATACACACAAACTAAAAATTGTAGGAATATGCAAGGATCTGGCAGCTGTATCAACTCACAATCAAACTCACAAATATGTTGCAAAGAAGAAGAGAAGGAGACACTTAATGATCACTCATAAACACAGTAGAATAGAAAAATATCTCAGTATTATACAATGAATAAGATTGTAAGTGAATGAATACAATAGCCATGAAGATGGCATCATATAGGATTCGAATAGGCCAAGTAGGGCATTCGAATTCCTAACTCAGAGTGTGGCCTGAATGATAGTGGAGTCATCATCCAGTCAATGTATCAGTCATTAATGGTAACAATCAGTCAATTGATTATAACTGAGTGAGGTAGGCACTAACTGAATGAAGGAGGCTCATTGGAGGGCGGATGAGGAGTCTAACTGAGTGAGGTAGGCAAACTAGTCTCACTGGAGGTCCATCGGAGTGAAACAATGAGTGGGGGAGTCAATCTAGCCTTAAATCAAGGAAGAACTGAGTGATAACTGACTGGTAGGTGAGAAAGGTTCCTAACTAGCTGTGGTAGGTGAGAAAGGGCGCACTTGTCATGGAGAAGGGCGCATTTGGTAGGTGGGAGGCCCCCTGGGGGCTGTGGAGAGCTAGAACCAAGCTCTAGGAGTTAGGAGGTCCACCATGATGATGACTGGATGCATGCATATGACTGGATGCATGCATTCATGCAAAACTAAAAAATGATGGGGAGAATATTCCAACACCCCCCCCACAAGCTATACTATGAGACCAAAGGTCACCCTGTAAAACAGCAAGATAGGGCCCTTGTTACTGAGACCAAAGGTCACCCCGTACAATCAATCTAAATAAACTAAGTGAGAAAAGAGGGAAAACCCAATGGGAAGAAATCCCTCCCTCAAAATAGACTAAAGGTGCTAAATTAGCATATCATGAGTTACCCCTGAAGGAGGCAAGTGTCCTTCTTTTTCCGAAGAAGGATCGATCAATCTGTAATGGATTAGAAAATGTGAAAAGGATGAAACCTTCCATTCTGAAAATCTGATCTGGATCTTCTATGATCATGTGAATCACCAACCAAATCACTGGCAGATCGGAGTGTAGTCGTTTCCCATCGAGGAAGAGGAGGAATATCAGGTGAGGGATCTTCAGGTTCTTGTGGATCTGGATCTCCCATTCACTCATCTTCATCATCAGTCGCTAGACCTTCAGGTTCTTGTGGATCTAGGTCTATCATTCTTCCATCTTCATCTTCAAATTCGGAATCTGAAATATCATGTGAAGATGCATCTATAGCTGGCTCATCATCATATCCAAACTCTGAATCTGAAATCTCATGTGATGATGCATCTCTCTCTTGATCATCAATCAAGGAAGGAGGTATCTTCTTTTTGGGAAGAAGTGGATCATGCTGCAAAAAAATAATATGAAGATCATCATGAAGCATGTGATTCGAACCAACTGAGGTAGAATCAGAACCATGAATGTGCAGATAGTTCTTTGATATCTAGGGAAAATTTTAGGGGCTAATTATAGCCCATGGGCGAAATTATAGGGGTTACCAAGAAACCCTCGGCGAATTTTTAATATGAAATGAGTTTTTTTAAATTTAACATATTAGCCCCATATTTATTTAACCCATAGTCAAAGGAAATCGAATAGCCAAGGTTGCAAAATTGGAAAAATCAATATAGCCAAGTAAAAGAATCCCGAAATGGTGAATTCGCCCTGAATTTCGGGTAATGGAGGCTTGGAAGAGTTGGTTCGCCCACCATTTAGGGTAATGGAGGCCGCATACAGTTGGTTCGCCCACCATTTTCTGGTAATGGAGGCCGCGAACAGTTGGTTCTCCCAGCTAGCGACCCAACAATTTATTATTTGGGTAATGGTCTAATGGAGACCCAAGGGCTGAGGCCGCGATTGGTAATGCAATTTATTATTTGGGTAATGGTATAATGGAGGCCCGAGGGCCGAGGCCGCGATTGGTAATGGTAACTTGGTTGAATGGTTCGAACTTCACCCACGAGCAGCTGGCTCGCCCTACGTTTTCGGCAATGGCGGCCCGGCGTTGAGGTTTTTATGAAAATCTCATTTCAAAATTTCGAATCGCCCCAACTCCCATCGATTTTGGTTAATGGGGGTTTGAATTGAGGTTTCAACCACCAAATTTTGTTGGGTAAAGATTATTTTAACCTTGAATTGGTCCATACTCCATAAATGAGATGAAGGTTCCAGCATGTCGAACTCCCTATATAAGGGGGGCAAGAGCCAGTAAAAACCACAAGAAAAATAATTAGATCTCTGCATTCGGCAAAGCTGGAGTTTTTGACAGTGGCTTCTGCAGTTGTTCAAAGTTTCTTGGGGTTTACAGTCTTCACTAAGGCTAAGAGGTTAGTTTTGTTTTCGATTTCATAGAACTAGATGTCTAGATAACAGGGATGTTACATTTATTATAATGTTTATTAGCCATCATAGGAGGGCTGTGAAGAGTGATCTGTTTGTCCTCTTAAGACTTGATAATATCAGGTCTGAATTGTGCAATGTATGGACTGATTATTCAATGAAAGATTGTCTCTTTACTGGATGTATTCAACTTTGATGTAATAATTTGAGGCACATACATAATGGAACTGCTATAGTATCTTTTTGAGATTTGTACATTGGCTGTAAGTGTAAATTGCAGACCCATTATGGATAGAAATACTGCTGTTTATGGCATGTTTTCCGGTTTAATATGCTGCTTCATACTAAATTTTCCAATGCATAGAATTGTTTTGGATTCCATTGCCCGGGATAAGCTGCTTATCTGCTTATGCCTTTGTTGCACACCTCAAAAATGGCAGAGAATTTGGCCACTACAAAGCTCAACCATAACTACATTTAGCAAGCTACAATGGAACAGATCATG
This sequence comes from Larix kaempferi, assembly GCA_027924585.1. Classification (NCBI taxonomy): domain Eukaryota; kingdom Viridiplantae; phylum Streptophyta; class Pinopsida; order Pinales; family Pinaceae; genus Larix; species Larix kaempferi. The sequence goes on from BSBM01000076.1 coordinate 9,469,577, forward strand.
GACAACAAGTTAAAGATCACTTGCCAACATAATATACAATTTTTTCAAGATGTCAGAGTAGAAGAACCTCTTCACCAAGGTAAGTGGTTCATCAGGAACCAAATCCAACCAAAGTTCCCCAAATTAGTACAGAACATGATGCAACAGAAAACATTGCTCTTACAGGGCGAAGGACTAATCTAGGTGCCCAGCAAGATCCATCTCAAAATGGTCCCGATATTGGCCTTCCCATGCATTTTTCAAGGTTCTAACACCCAATGCTAGAGCATCCGACTCAATCTGCAAATTCTCTTTCCAACAAGTTAAAAAAGACCTAAAACAAAGAAATGAACAAAAAGTTATGGTCTTGGCAAGGCTCCGCTTTTTTTCCAGAAAGCTCATCTTCGTCCAATGTATTGTGCACACTCAACACTAACTCCATGTTCAAGTTAGGGTTCTTACATCTTAGGGTTTTTGCCTCTTAGGAGAATTGGCAAATTTATAAAATGTAGTTTCGAACTTTCAATCTCTTGTTATGGTCCATGGACTTTTTGCAAATGAGCATATCAGACACATCTCTTCTTAGAGATAGCTACCACCATTTTAGCCATTGTATTGGTACTATGCTCTCCACCATTCTTTCAGTAATAGAATTTGGTTTACTGCATCTTTGTGTTACTTTCTGTGTTAATGTTATATTTCATTTCATTATCAACATGATCTGGATAATAATTAAACAGAGATACAAATTTAGCACTCCAATGAAAGGATGGCATGTCAACCTGTCACTATTATGATTCAATTATTCAGCAAATATTTTATGTGAAAAATAGACAGCAGTGTTATGTCAATCACATAAACAGAGATCAGAATTCAGCACTTCAAAGATTGAATGGCATGTCAACCTATCATTATTATGATTCATTTATTACATAGTTCCCTCTTACCGAATGATGGATTGCTTTTAAGATCTGATCCCTGACCACATTTCAAAAACAATGAAATTCATATTTTTTAAAACAAAAGAATGATGTAGTCAGATATTTAATTTTGTCATCTGCATATCTTTTGAGGGCCAAAGGACAATAATTTGTTGTCAGGTAGTTGTATTCAGTTTCTATTGGGTTTCCTATAGTTAATGCCCCATTTTGATTTCTGGTAGTGAGATTTCAATTGCATTTTTTAACCCTATGGTCATGGCCTTTTCTGTAACCCATTTTTGTATTATGCTCTCGTTGTACATATTATTTTATTAATATAATATAAGAAGCATATTTTTAAAAATGAAAGTCTGAGAGCAGGCTCATCACCAGAGACAATATTATTTGTAGATCACTTAGGAAAGCTTTCTCACACACAAAAGTTGCACAATTAAGGTCCAGTCCTGTATTACAAGAGGAAAAATGCCCATCAAGGGGTGTTTTGGATATTATTCACAACAAAACAATTTGTTTACAGGCAAGTATATGCACACTAAATTTCCTGCCACTGCTTACAATTTGTCTGAAAGCACAGTGTAGTTTGTGCCATTCATGTTTGTTACTTTGTATATCTTGTGATAAGCCAAGGCACACACCAAACCCCAAGCCATCAACGACAATTTGGCTGAACATCAACCATGAGGGTCAAAATCCAAGTCTGCATTCTTGGAACAAAGAAAGATGAAATTGGTTCAGCCCAGTGATTAAGGGGCAACACCCAGAGAACCCCAGCTTGGAGACTTTTGTCCATTGAAGACTTTATACTTCCACTCCTTAACCACAGGCTGCTACAGGTCTGCTTAAGACTCAAGATGATGATGTTTCAAGGCTTTTTTTGACTGCTGTTGTGTTTCACCTCTAGAATGGCTTCATAGAAGTCATTAGAATCCCGTGGTTTTATGTCGTACCATAGTAGATCTCAAACATACTCATTGACACTTATTTAGGTGAATCCTTCACCCTAGTTGTTGTTTATTTCAAAGCCTTGTTCTTGTTTTTGCACTTTCCAAAATTCCTTGAAGAATAGTCTCCCAATGTAACAGTGCTTTCCCACTTCAAATAATTATAATTATTATAGTTCTGCCTACTTAGTGAGTCTATGTTGGTATCATCCTGGGCTTTCTGGGCATCTATCTACAAGACAGTAAACAAGAATTTCTCAAATCACATGAATTGGAATCCATAGTTGGCGTCTACTAGCATTAGTGACTAAGCCACAACTACAAAGCAAAGTGGATTAAGCTCAGTTCCAGTAGCCCAGTTCCAGTTTCTCCAAATGGGACCCTGTAGAGTGCCATTTATTTTTGGGAAGTTCACTTCTTCAACGAGGCTTTGTGACTCCTGGAGAGAGGGCAAGGGTGCTCCACTCTGACCATGATTAATGTCCCATGGGTCTCTCCACAAAAAAGATGCCCTTTTTCCTTTGAACTTCCTTGCCTAATATCTTGTGGGTGCTAAAATACACTGACCCCGCACTTTCCAAGTCCAAATTGAATGAAAAGGAAGATCCCAACTTCTTTTGCTGCCAACAAATTCCCAAGAAATCCATATAGCCATAGACTTCCATGCATCAGGGTGATGTGTTGAATTGGAAAGCATTGTCGACATGATCACATAGTCCATACTGGGGACACCTGGCTGGCACAAATGATACCTCCTACCTGGTTTTATCAATATATTTCCACCAAAATCCGTTAGTTAATTTCCTAGGTTATGTGTGTATATAATTGCATTACCCATAGGGGCCAATGTCATTGTACTGGAAATTCCAACAGAGCCCAGGGTGGAGACACGCTGATGAGCACAACCCTACATTCTTTTACCCTTTGCAGCTAGGGGCTTTGAAACACTAATGCTGAATATCTTTTGGCCATGGCTTTATGGTGAAGGGTAGACATGCAGGCTATGTTCCAGTATACAGGGCATAACGACGACCATGTCTTCTGAACACTGGACAAGGGATTCCATGGGAGGCTTGGTTTGCAGTATAGCTTTCCCTATGGGAATGAAGAATATCCAATGCACAAATAATGCTCAACGTGGCCATTAGAGACCAATGGTTGCTTGATTAAGCATGCAAGTTGGTTGCACATTCTTCAAGTTGGACTGCTTCTAAATATGATAACTGTATTATCTTAGCTCATTAGAACCCATACAAATAAGATCCAAATGTCACGACATCTATCGTCAATTGTTTTATCAATGTAAACAGCATTTAGAACCACCGAACTGATTGCAATTTATGCAATCTTATTCTCATCAAGTGTGTCACTTTTATCAAGCTAATAAAGTAACCACCTTAGCTATAAAGAGATCGCAACATTTTTTACACTTGTGGAGATGCTCCCTCCAATTTGTGCCCAGAAATAGAGGTTTGTTTGTCTCCCTTCTATACAAAGGAATGTCTCTGTTGCTTCTAGGTTTGCACAATGGCTCTTGGTGTCCAAAGTTTTTCCCATTCACAAACTGATCTAATGGAAAAGTAAAATTGAGATTCTAATGCCCAAAAAGGCAGTTGGCCTTTTTGCTTGTGACCCCATTGCCATCACATTGACAATGTGAATGCCTTCTGATGAGCTGATCTTAGCTGCACAAGTCCCAGGGTGAAGAGCCTCGCCCGAGTTTCCTATTGGATTTGTAGCCTCGGGACTAACAAACTGCACGACTTTGTTGCTATAAATGATCATTATCGATGATAAGAGTAATAGGTTTCTTTGGCTATTTGCCATCCTTAGCAATGACGATGCTAAGATTGGGAAGCTGAGAATTAACTATCTTCCTAGTGGTAAGCATTGTTTCTAAACTTCCCTTTTCATCAACCATGATAAAGGTATGAAACTTTGACAAGAATGGCGAACATTGCAGAATTTCCGGAAAGCTGCCACAGAAATCTTAGATCTGAAATCATTGTGATTACAATTCTGTTTCTGTGAATACAATATCTGTTGGCATGTTCAATGATGGTAGATGTTTCACCAGTTGATGATGGTAGTATAAAACTCTTTTCGGAGGACGAGAAGGAATATAGACTAGCACAGTTTTGGCAAAGAGAATCCTCATGCATGGTTCCCCTTTGTCATCTTTTCATATCTGCACAAAAGAACCGAACAAAATATTAAAACACAATCAGACAAATCAGTGGCCTAATCTAACTCAATTGAAAAGCACAATTATAGTAATCTAACTCAATTTAAAAGCACAATTATAGTTCTATTAAAGCATTGTAATAAGTCATTTCCTCTTGTTATCCTTCCCTTTCTCTGACCAAAAGGATGCTGCTACTGTTTCATAATTTTCATGAAATGCCACAATTCTGTTTGTGAAAAGAGATAGGAGTTGCCTCTTCTCTGTGAGGTTGTGCATATATACCCTTAACCCACCCCTTCACGGAGTTTACTACCATCATGATCCCACAGTAACAACAGAATTCCATTGTGCAATCCACCGAGTTTTTCAGCATTTTTTATGATGCCAAATAGTGAGATGGTAACAATGCCATATAATGTTGTCAAACCAGCACCATATTCCAGATCTGTCTAGAGTAATTTCTATGCATGTATACATATTTTTAATGAACCCAAACAGATCTGAAGTTGGTTTATTTAGGACTGGTTTTATGCATTAATTCGCTGCTGTTATATTGGCTTGCAAGTTTGTTTCATGCTTGAATTTGATTATTTAGATGTTCTTATTCTTTTGTGTGATATTTTTACCCTTGAATGAGAATGTTTAGCAATGGTTATGTTGATCACATTTTTCAATTTCTCTCATCATAAGACCGTGATGGATTTATGTCTAATTTTGAAGTTAATCTTGGATGGGTTTAGGTTACTAGGTTCAAATTTTCTAGCCTCTAGAATTCATGTCATCATGGATAACTTACAAATTGTACTAATTTTATATCATTTTTCTCATGCAGGTTTCACTTTGGGTTTCTAAATTGATTTGATATCTTAATAATTGTGGAATATTCAACGAAATGTCAAACAATGATTGTGGAAAGAAAGCATCAAAACAGAGGGATGTATTATCATACTTTCAGAAGCCTCAATCCAAGAATCTAGATTCTCTTCATGATTCAAACTCTTTTGAGCAACCCATCAGCGAGACAAATGTCAACTCTTCTGAGAATCCAGCTAATAGCCATATAACATATGATAGGATGGGTTCCTCTAGTGAACAAATTGGGATAATTGCAATTCAACCATAAATTGGCAATGACAATGTTGAAGGTTCCTCTAGTGCACAAATTGGGATAAATGCAATTCAACCAGAAATTGGCAATGACAATGTTGAAGGTTTTACCTTGGAAGGCAACAAAAATGATTCATTATCACGAAAAAGGAAAAAAGGCCAATGGGACATAGGGAGAAAATTCCAATTGGAATGGGCCTCAAAATTTCCATTTATTGAACCAATACCTCCAATAAATGAGAAAGAGGCTTCACGAGAAGTTAAATGCATTGTATGTAGTTGGAAACTTGGAAAGGTAGTAAAAATGCAAATGAAGATAGATACAATAGAGAAGCATGCAGGAAAGTTGTATGTTAAGAAAATTGAAAATGGCGACGAGAAGTCTATTACCAAATGGAAATCTTCTGATGAATGTCGACATGTCAAATATCAAGAAGAATATAATAAATACTTAATAAGCAAGAGTAAACTCGAGGCAAGTGGAGGGACCATCACATCTCTATTTGGAAAGACAATGGAGAGAAATTTGTTATCCAAGACGACACAATTAAGCACTGTATTTCACATCTTATCTAGAGGTCGTCCTATGACAGATTATCCAGATTACAAGAACTATGTATCTTTTCTTGAAGTATCGAATTTTCCATCTTCTCATTGGTCTATAACGAGTGGTTGGGAATGGGAAAAATATCTAGCTCAAGTAGAAAAAGATGATTTGAAAGAGAAGATTGCAAATGCTAGGTTTTTTTCACTATCTTTGGATGAAGTTACAGCTGTTGATAATACTTCATGGATCTGTATGAGTATTTATATGGTTAATGATCATATTCGGCATTCATATTTACTTGGGATTCATAAAATGAAGAAGAGTTCTACAACTGGAAATATTTATGAACTTGTTATTAAGACTTTGAAGGAAATTGGTGGTATGGATGATTTAATGATTGCAAAAAGGTTGGTATGTGTCGGAGATGATGGAGCATCAATCATGCAAGGACAAATGAATGGTATTTGTGTCAAACTACAACTATCAGCTTCACCATTTATGATTAGTATTCATTGTATGGCTCATAGGATGAATCTTGCATTTAAAATAGTAAGTAAGTTTCCACTGGTTTCAAAAGTTGAAGAACTTGTACGTGAGACTCATGCATACTTTTTTCGTAGTCCCAAGCGATTTACAGAGTTTCAACAATTTGTTGATGGTGTTACAGATGAAAAAAGCTATTAAAAGATGTCGATACAAGATGGATCTCATTGAATGGACCAGCCCAAAGGCTATTTAGTGAATACCGATCATTGGTAGGGGTGATGTATGAACATCGCTTTAGTGTAGACAAAGCTCAAGAGCTTCTCTTTCGACTAACTAATATAGAGACATTATTAACATTGGTTGGAATTCTTCCTTTGCTTCATGAAATGAATGTCCTTGTGAAAATGGCTCAGAGTCGCACAATGTATATTGCAGAGTACACAAATGCAAGAAAATTGGCATGCCTTGCATTGGATAATTTGTATACGATGTCAGATTCTTTTACAGGTCAAACATTTAACGGTTGGACTACTATCATTGATATAGAAAAGAGTGAAAATTATTTGAAGTTTGATGAAAAAGGGAGACTATGTATGCAAGTGCGTGGGTATATGGTTCCCTTTTATTATGTTACTAAGATGGGACAAACCATAGAAGAATGCCATGTGTCAAGAGACCAATTCAATGATATTGTGATTTCAGTGAGACGCAACTTGATACAAATTGCACAATCACTATCATTAGAGATAAGAGAACGATTTCCTCGAGATGAATTATTGGAAGCTATGTCTGTGGTATACCCTCATTATTGGAACTCTGAAAAAGAAATAGATCCTTTAAAAGTCGACTTTCTAGCAAAATTGAATACTTTAGTGCACCACTTTGGCAGGAACGCTAAGGTAGAAGGAGAAGAGATTGGAGGTATATTAGATTCATCAAAATTATATCAACAAGCCACTTGCTTTGCTCAAACAATGTCAGGTCAATATCATGCTTTGCCAAAACCTATAGAATATGGTGCAGTAATCAAATTATGGACTATTTTAGGTGAAAGTCAATACCTACAAGAAAACATGTCAGAGTATTTCAAATTAGTCGATTTATGTCAAACCATGATTTTGGGATCAGTGGAGGATGAAAGAATGTTTAGTGCACTATCATTCTTGAAGTCAAAGTTGAGGAACAAGCTTGATAAGAATATGGATACTTGTTTAAGATTATATGTAACAAAGTATGACATTACCAATTTCCCATTCAATAGAGCACTGGCACTCTGGCGATCAGATTGTGAGAGAAGAGGAGAATACAATATAACAAATGTCTCCAATGAACTTGATATGGAACATAATGTTTTGGAGGCTCATAATGATATTTCATCTACAGAAGCTCATGTTCAAAATGTAGAAAATGAAGAGCGACATGAGAATTGGGAATTTGATATGCCACAAGATATAATCTAAACCAATATACATTGGCAATGTATAAATAATGAATGGAATTTAATAGATCATGTGATTTTTTTTAGTTTGACTTCGATGTTCCTCTATTCTTGGAGCAGGTTGGAAAAGGAAAATTCTTGATGGGAGAAAGATTACCATACATAAATTTGAAGTTGCATTTCAGGTAAAAATAGGTTCTATAGTCTTTACTTTGTATTAAATATAGTAATATTAGAGCTACATTTCCTTGATGCAAGCTATTTTAAGTTTGATGTTTTGATAGTTAACTAATGCATTGTTTTTTTTTCTTATTTGTGACAGGAAATGAAGTTGGGACCTATCTATCCATAGATAATGTCCTAGTATTAAAGGTTAAGTAATTAATTTAACAATACTTCCACTTAACAAGAATGGGCTCATTCAAAAGTTAAAACTCAAGTACATGGAATTGCTTGTATTTCTAGCTTTGATATCTTGGCAAATATGAATGGTTTGCTTGTTTCTTACATTTGGAGCATTTTTTCAAATTTGTAAGTTTTCATTTATTTTGGTTAAATATATTTTTATTCCCTTGATAATTGATTGCGGTTTGAGCCCTTTGTACTAGTTTGATTCGTTTCATAAATTATTTGTTTTTTTCTTACATTTGGAGCATTTTTTCAAGTTTGGAAGTTTGCATTTATTTTGCTTATATTTTTTTATTCCCTTGATACTTTACTATGAGATCTGAATTGCTAAGCGAAGAGAAAAATGGTCTATGCATTAGCTTACTAGGTTCCTATGCATCCATCGTAGGAGACCTATTGGCACGAGACCGACATTTCTCTAATGTAATTGGCATAATTTTCATATGTCCACATACTGTCAATACAGTATTCACTTGAATCTCAACAGCGACAGTAAATTTTGAAAGCTAGTAGATGAAAATAGATGCCCAACAATTGAAATTAGTCAATTTCCTGTAGATATTGGTTGTATAGAAGTGATATTTGTCCAATTAAGCAACAATTTGACAGATCAGGCATAGATTTGTATTTTTTCTGATGTCTTTTCCATAAATATCAGTCTTTGCATAAATTTTGTAGATTCATGGCAAATACAGTGGTTTGGCAGTAAATTAGAAGGTTTTTCAGTAAATGTTTCAGTAGACATCTCCCTATTTCAAATTTCAGTAGTTTGAGCATGTATTCTCTATTTTTCTTCCAGTGTTTGCAACTTTGCATAGGAAAGATCATATTTGTAGCTCTACATCTATATTTCAGCAGTAGATATAATGATAGACTATACCATGAATTGTACCAACAATTTCCTGGGAAATACCCTCAACTAATCTTGAAAGGTGTTTCTTTGTTTATGCCCTACACATGACGCTATACCATTGCATCCTTTATGGTACAATGCAGTATGGCATATTGTAAAAATAAAATATTAAATGAAAAGGCATAATGTAGAAAGAAAATATTGAATGAAAAGGGTGGGATTTTCTTCACTTTCTCCCGTAACAAAGAGAATATATGGGAAACAATGATTATATGGTTATAATGTTATTGCTGCTGCACATTCTAAACATGATGCACTAGATGCTATTCTGGTTTTTGTAGCAGCACTTTTAGAGCTTGTTGTTGAAGTATATATTGTTGTGGCTATTGTTGTTGCAAGTTCTGTGCTTCCCATCGAGGAATATGTTGTAGATTTGTTAATGGTAATGATGTGTGATGTCCTTCTCTCCTAGTTCGGCTCATCAAAGGACTGGCCACCCTTTGATGAGGTACCTAACCTCAGGAAGAAGTTAAGGACTGAAGGATCACATCATTTGGATGATCCCTTTAGTACTGTGATGACAAAACTTTCAGTAGATGTATGGAACATGTGAGGACACATACCGAGAGAGAGAGACCTTGTCACCCTATCTTGTTTGTCCTTGTGGTTATCCTGCTTATGGTACTTGACCTTATCGGGTTGGTTGTTTGTCGAGTCACCTTTTTTGTTTTGGTCTCATGATTGACCTTCTAAATGGTCATGAAATCGAGGGGCGAATTAGTTTGGGTTCTGTTTTTTCGGCCTCCTTCTAGGGCATCGTTTGGTAGTTGGTTGATGGAACATTTTTCTGTTTTTGATGTCAAGGTTTGAGCCCTGTAGGGCTGTTTTTTTGCTGCCGTTATAAGTCCTTTAGGGATGCGTCTTTCTCCTCTGAGAGGTCCTCCTAATTCTGCTGCTATTTGATTATTTGTTTAGCCCTTCTAGGGCTTCCGTTCTCCATTCTTTTTGCTTCTCCTGTTAGTTGCCGCCACTTTGGTGTTGGGTCTATTTAGGTTGTCATTGAACTTTTAGGTTAGGGCCTATTGAGGCTACCGTTAACCTATAGATTTCTGGCTACTGTTATCAAATACTATTAGAGTCTGTTGAGGTCTCATGTTGTATTATGAGCCCTGTTAGGGCCAGTATTGGTTATTGCAGCTTGACTGGTGGTTGACATTGGTTGTCTCCTAACTACGTTAGAAGGTCTGCTGGTGCTTGAAGTTTGTCCTAACACAACTGTACCTATTGTTGACACTCTTCCTTGGTCTCTCTCTCTCTCTCATAGGTATGATGTTGCCCTTCTAGGGCTATTTATGTTTCTATATCTATTATGCCTTATTGGAAAAACTGAAAGCAGATCTGAGTACATTAGAGAAGGGCTCATCCCCAGGTAAGTACTTATAACCGTGTCATTTACTAGCATTCTTACTTTCAGTTTATTGTGGATTATTGGCATAGTGACCTATTGGTAGTGCCCTAGTTGAAATAAATGAAAATTATTTTTTAAATTTATTGGCACGGTGACCTATTGGTAGTGCCCTAGTTGAAAGAAATGCAAATTATGTTTTTAAATTCTTACAATTGTATTGTAAGATTGATTTACATTTCTGATCTACTGCATCATTGTTTAAAAGTTGTTCTTTATTTTATCAAACCCTAACTTTATAAAAATCAACATGGTATCAGAGCTAGTTTTGTAGCTAACTCTATTTTGCAGCCTATCAGAATCTACAAAGTTCCTCATGTAAGGGTTTGAGCACTAACAAATTCGATTGCAAAAGATTCAAGTCTGGTCAGTGGAAGAAATGCGGACTGATGTGGCTCACAACCACAGTGAACCAGATGAGATGTTTAGGTTCTTGGACAACAATATCCGAGAAGTAAGTCTAATCTATTATCTGATTCTTGGGTCTCATTTGAATTTCATCATGCTAATAAAAATTGCATGTGCTATCATGGTTGAATTGGTCTTGTTTCCATCTTATCTACCACAAAACTTAAGTTTTTGTTGTTGGCAATATGGCAGATGTTTAGGTTGGCATTGATGTCAATATATAAGTCAGATAGGTTGTCATTGATGGCATCTAAGATGAGATGACAGAGCAGGAAGAAGGGTGAGGATATAGCTCAAAATATGCATGCCAGAAATGTTAGAATAATGCACTCCAGGTTTCAAAGAATGCATGCTAATACTGTGAAGAAGCATTTTATCACACTCATTTTGACACACACTTAGGTTCTATTCTTGTATGTGACACTTAGGTTTTATTCATGTATGTTACATGTGACAACTACCTAAATATATATGAACAAGAAGAGTTAGAAAATCCGTTGACACTTAGGTTCTTATCTCTTATCTAAATATTTTACTCATGGCTTATTCGATATTCCAAATATTTTGGTAATTTGTGTGTGAGCGAACTTTTTGTTCGGCTCACGGAGCATTTAAGTCAAGTTCAGAAAGAATTAGATAATGATATTTTCATGATGTAAACATAAATTAGAGTCTGAATTTTTGCTTAAAGTTATTTGTAAGGTAAAAAATTGTGTTGTGGGTGGTCTTCAAGAATTGTAGAGGCATAATATGTTGGTCTTGTATGGTTACCTAGGGTATTTGTGTCTTAAAGATGCCTCTAATTTCTGTTGTTATGAATTGAAAAAGAGTCAAAAGGTCAGAGTCAAGTTCAGTTTCAATTTTTGCAAGTTGTTTTTTTATTGCAACATGTGGAGTTTTGGGATTCTTAGCATCCTATGAGAGAATACCATCCTTGAGTAGGAGCCACTATCAACACTTGTACTTGCACCTCATATCAGTAGCAAGTGGTATCCTTTATCCAACAGTTTCCAACCTTTTAGAAGTCCATATCATCTTGGACAAGGGTGCTTGTAATGTTGGCATCGTTGGACACGTCCTGAGGATGATCACTACCTGCTGTTTGCAGCCTTTCATATATTCAGATTGTTTCCATTGTTGTGTTTGACTCTTGAGACCTATTACCTTTTCTAAGAGATACCAGTGCTGGAAATTGTATGTGGCAAGGTAGCATATTCCTTAACATAAGTCCTAGATTCATTTGAATTCTGGAGAACTTATCAGTAGAGTTTTCTTACACTTCAAGATCAGTGAAATATAATTTGAATACTGTTGGTGGCTTGGTCACAAGTCAACTCTCCCATGACTAATTTTTAGCATCTAATTGACATTTGATGAAAGATAATCATACCAGCAGATGCAGGGCACTGTCCTTGGGTTGAATTCCATGAGGATCTACAGTCAAAGCGTTGATTTCAATAGTTTATCTTCTACATGAGGTAGTGCCTTTTCCAAATTTGGTGCCCCTTTGTTGGAAGCTGCCAAAGATTAAGTGAGGGTGTTGTGATGGGTCTGATTTTAACACATATTCATCAAGGTTTGAGTATTTGTCATGAGAATTGAAGCACTACTGTTATGCCCACTTTTGAGGAGGATTCAACATGCATAATAGACACACTGTTTTGGGATTTCTTTCTTTGATTCATGCATGCACAGTTTCCCATGCTAAGTCAGCATGCAACCAACACTAGGGCATGCAACCTTGGGGTTATTTTTAGAATTTTTCTTTGAGTTCTTTTCAGCAGGAGGGTGCACGAAAGATTTTGAGTGGTAATCTTGTGCTATTTTGAGCCAGTGGGGTGCTATCTTCAACAAATTTAGGAGAGGGTGCTTTTGCTATTTTAGAAGAGAAAACTTCTTATGTTTAGAAAAACATTGTGCCTTTTTTCAAAAAAGTACACTCTTGCTATTATTGGATATAGATTGATAATTTTAGAAAAGCAAAGTGTCGATGGTTTAGGAAAAGCAAGCCATCTGGTTTTATAAAAGCATATCAATTTTGGAGCAAAGCTAATGAAAGCTAAACTTGGAGCAGATCTACAAGGATAAAAAGGACAACAAGGAAGTTGTTCAAGCTATCAACACTATCCTACAGCTTCTTCAAGCTTTCTCTTCTTCTGCTCTAAATTTTGAGTCTATAGGGCTTTATTTAGCTTTTTTCATAAGTCATCAAGGTCTTGAGTAGTGACACTTGTTAAGTGCCCTCTGGTTCCTTCAAACATGCTTGATCCAAAGTTGTATCAAAACTATGTACTTTGACATCTCTGATTATTGGAAGAAAGTTTATATGGTTTACAAGATTCTTCAGTAGTTTGAAGCAAGAGAGGGATTGTGTCGGTGAATGGGGCATCTTCTTGGGACTGATTTCCAAAGGGACCATTCTGAGTGATAACAAGAGCCATTACAATCACTGTGCATTATCACTTCTAGGTCAAGGTATAATTATGTTTCTATCGGTTTCTAATTTATGCAATGACATGGGTGTTATGTTTGGAATTTTTAGCAAATGCGCCAACAAGCCAATGAAACTGGAGATTCTCCTGTCATATGATCCCAAAGATATAGAGACTGCCATATTTTCATCCTTGTCACTTCTAGAATATACGATGGTGTCATCAATTCTTTGTCTTGCAAATCACCTACTACGGTTTCAGCATTGACAACAACCATGGTTTCAAGGCCATCTGAATCAATTGAAGTTGTCAGATCTTTATATAGAGTCAATTATAATAACATAAATAAATTATATTTTGATCATAATGATAGCATTGAATTTATTCTTTAAGAACATTTTTGGTTTCTTTTCTATTTAGAACAAATCCAATGTTGAAGTAGAGGATTGTTAATTCAATTATTGGTATATTTCTTGTAATTTTTTATTATTTTGGAAATCTTGTGGCATTTTTTGGAGTAATAGGGAATGGTTCTTTATTGAATCCACGTTCTAGTCCAAATGTAAATGGCCTTTTACATGCCCATCATTTTGTTCAGGGTAATCATGATTCTTACCATCACCATCTACACAGTCCAATTATGTGGTTACTTACATTCATGTATGCACATGGTGTGCATGTATAGCCTCAACCACAATCACAGTCATGGCCACATGGTTTTCTAGCTATTCACAACCACATGGTTTTCTAGCTAGTCATACTCATCTAAATAATGTGGTGTTACCTTCACAACATCACCATGTTGGTTCAACACCAGTTACCAATCTCTCACATCTAGACAGACAGCCTGGATATATGACAGAAACTCCAAAAACATATGTTTTCTCCCATCTCACTTGGAGTTGTAGGATTATGTGGTACACATGGAATGCATTTGTTGCAATTTGTAACTCACTCTCTTCTGTGAACAGTTTCTGGCAATAGTCATTTTGTTCATTAACTGTTTTCTAAATCCTTTAAGCACAACTTAGGGTCTGAATTTGATTGTTATAATTAAAATTTCAATGCTCATGTACAGTTATGTTAACATGGATGCAGATGAGTAAGAAGGTTATTTCTATCTGTAGAAATAAGTGCTGAAAAGTTTGACAGGCTTTCAGGTATGCAATACAACTGTTAGAAAATGAACTCCTGCTTTTGCTGCAGGTGATGCGAAAAAACCTTTTAAAGTTGGTCCATGTAAGAGAGTTTTCTCCAGAGGCACAATTTCAAGATCCTTGCCTATCATTCACTCTTCCTAATGTGATTTGCAGGTAAAGAAACAAAACATGCTGAAGACTTGATTTATTTATTTTTGAAGCAAAGTGCATTTATATTATGGAAGGGAACATTTCTTTTGACAAGATGTTTCCTATTATCATTGTGTGACAAACCTGACCTTTAATCAGGGACTATACAATGCACTATAGTTGGCTTAGAACACTAGAAGGATCTGTTTGGCTAAGAAACAATGGGTTGAGGTATCTATTCCATAAAAGTCACCCAGGACTTGCATCTGGCTCAAAGTGGATGCTAGCTCATGATGTAACCTCCATGTAACAAGAGATGTCCATTTAGCAACCCAACAGGATTCTTCAAGGTATGTGCACCAACTAGAATGTGCAACTAATCTCACAAAAAGGTGCCTACTCCACCAACATGTGCCCACTATGCAACCAAACTTAGCTTCAAAGGGAAATGCCCTTCTCAACATGATGTGAAGACCAAGAAAATGAGGGTTTGATGATCCCCCAAACTTCCCCTTAACTCCAACAATCCATATCAAGAATGATGAAAGAACTTTCGTTAGGGCAATGCTACAATGTGAGAGTGTCCACATGGCAATGTGAGGCTGTATGAGGGTTGAGAGGTCCCCAGAATTGCAGTTCACTTTTAAAAAACACCAAATTCATATAAGAAGTTCCCATGCTGCATCATAATTGCAAAATTATATCGCTTATGAAAGCATAATTGATTGTATTAGGAATCCATGCAAAAAGGTTAACAACTCATTGAATCATGGGGAGACAGTGGCATTAGGAGGTGCAACTAGGTATAGTGTTGTCAAGAGCAAGAAAAACCTTATGTAGATTTAGGTCATTGGAAACAAGCTCACTCAATAGCAAGCACAGTGCGTCGAAAACCAAAACTGAAGTTATCCCTTCTGCCCCAGCATAGTTTTTGGTTGTAAGAGAGTGCAAACAAGAAGGTGCCAAACCTGTCCTTTGTATTTTCAATTGTATCATTCTTTGTACACTTCAATAAAAAGGCTTATCGGTGCCTTTTTTGGGCACCACACATACATGTGTTGTCTTGTGGTTTGCTTTCTTGCATATTGACTATGTAATATAACAAGTTTAAGTGTAACCAAGTAACCAACACACATACGTTAAAAAGTCCAAGAGTTGGGCAAGGTCATTGGGATTAGCAGGTCCAAGTGACAGGTAGATTAGCCTTGAGTGAAGAGGCATAGTCCACTGCCAAGTAAGTGCGAGCGACCAAGTTTTTATTCTGAAAGACGAGTAGTGCCACATGATAGCTAGGGACCAACAATCAAAAGTTGGGCATGGAGAGGTGCACGATCTAGTGTTGTGATAGATGGTATCAGAGCAAAGAAGAAGACCGAAACTGAAATGAAAGTGAAGTTTCAAGAAGCTCTTCACATTTTCCTCAAAAGTGACAGTTGGTATTAGAGTAGAGAAGAAGACCGAAGGTGAACCAAAAGTGAAGTTTCGAGAGTGCTCTTCATCACTGTCCCAGAAGTGATAGATGGTACTAGACCAGAAAGTTTTTTGAAGTTGAGGTTTCAGTAGAAGGCGTGCCCAAAAAATATTTCGCTCGGGACACATCACTAATCGGTAGAGGTGCAGTAAAGGTGCACCTGGACGACAATGCACCTGCGACACAACACACATCGGTTGAGGTGTGCCTAGGAAAAATTGCACCTAAGAAAACAAGGTGTGCCCATAAAATAGTGCACCCAAAACATAGTGTACTCAGGACACAGTGCGTCGATAAAGGGTGTTGAGCATATCAATAGAGATGTGCCCAAAAGACAGAGCACCTAGAAGAGGGATCAAAAGTCAAATCACGTCAATAGAGACGCACCTAGAAGATAGAATGCTTGGAAGAGTGCCCAGAAGATCAGTAAGTCCATTCATTGTTGATTTCGGTTTCACACAAGTTAAGTGTTCTTTGGGTTAGTTGGACATGTCGAATAAAGGAAACATCTACCGAAGAAAGGAAACATCAACGTTGTGGGGCAAATATTGGCACAAGAAAGATAGTACAACGCCCGATAGTGTCAGGTGCAGTGGTAGGAGAAACACAAAGAGTTTGGGCAGAAGCCTCTTTGAGAGTGTAGGTGTAGTAGCATGGAGGACACATTTGAGGAGCAAAGGAAGACAAGGCAGTCGTCAACACACATCAACATAGAGTGGTTGCAGTAGGAGGGGTGTGAGCTAATTTAGACCTTCCAAGCAGGCCAACTACAATACACATGGATAGAATCCTCGTTGAGTCAGGTGTAGGCGGCTATAGACCAAGAAAAGGGTCTCCTGCAACCAAAGTTGGGATCCATCCAAGAAGAGGAGGATGCTAAGGATGATGGAGTCATCATAGGGAAAGAAGCTCAAGATGTGCCTAAGTACATGGGCAAGAGGATTTTGGGCTCACCTTGCAAGCAAAACCATATGGAAGAGGGCCCATTTGAAGGAGAGATCGATAACCTTAATAGAAGTTCAAGGGAAATGACCTTTGGAAACAAGATCACAGGGTTTGAGTGCCTTAACAAACTATTTGGGTAGGTCCATGACAGAAAGGCAAGACCTAGGTTTGCAAGATGAAGAGGTTATTAAACTTTGTTTTATGAACATGAGAGTCAGTGGGTTGACGGTGGTGGCATTGGACACCGGTTCTACCCATAGTCTCATTAGTGAACATACTACGAAAGGGATTCTTCGGGTGGCCAAAGGTAGAAGTACCATGTAATAGGCAGTGAACTCATCAATGAATATATCAATAAAACTAGTTCGTGAAGCATAGTTGAAGGTTGGGGATTGGCATAGTGCTTTAGACTTGACGGTGGCATACTCTCGCCGAGTTTTTCAGGTACCCCGATCAAAGATGTTTGGCTCTCTACATGCAGGAGGCTCTCAGATTTCGAGTGCATATTCTTCAACCTCCCATCAAACCGGACCCCATGCAGAAGATCACGTCATTTTTCAGGGTATTACCCTCAGATAGGGGCACCAAGAGACCGACCGATATCAGTACATATCCAGCCTCTAGATCAGTGAGGATCCATGGGACCTCACCCTGACCCATGAGATCTCAGCAGCAGACTCCGTCCTGAGAGACGGACTAGATCCTCCCGACCTCAGCAACGTACGAACCCCCCCAGGAAACAAGTTTGTGGGAAATCCGCACTCTCTACTAGCCCTTCATCAGGACAACAGACTTTGTTGAGTTTTCTTCAGTCCTCTTCTTTCAACCTCGGATGTTAGGAGAGATGGGTCGGATCCTCAAACCCTTTCGCTCCTAGATCTTTTTCGATAGGACATCTCCACCCCATTGTGGGTTTTCTGGATTCGCGTCTGCAGTCAAAGCTCTCTTACTTCAGTCATGTTCACTTTTGTTCACTCTTTTCTTTCTTTCTTCATGCATTGTACCTTTTTATAGGAGACCGTTTGGTTCTCCCGCTTTGTACGGACATCATTGTAATTAGCAGTCCCTTTGACCTACTTTGTGGTCATTAGTTGGACATTAATATAATTGTCTTATCTATCTTATCTTATCTATCATCATTGGGTCAATTTAGAAGTGCATGGGGTAAGTATTGAAGTGCCTCGAGGGAATTTTGAAGTGCTTGGGGAAAATATTGAAGTGCATGGGGAGTTTTTATCATCCTTGGGAGAATTTAGAAGTGCCTGGGAAAATATTGAAGTGCTTAGGGCATTTGTATCATCTCTGGGAGAATTTTGAAGTGCTTAGGGCATTTGTATCATCTCTGGGAGAATATTGAAGTGCAAGTGCACAGGGAAAGTATTGAAGTGCCTAAGGTGTTTCTCTCCTCACTGGGTGAATTTAGAAGTGCATGGGGTGTTTTTCTCATCACCAAGTGGATTTAGAAGTGCATGGGGTGTTTTTCTCATCACCAAGTGGATTTAAAAGTGAATGGTGCATTTTTCTCATCATTGGGTGAATTTAGAAGTGGATGGGGGTGTTTTTATCTTCGGTGTGAGAACTTTGAAGTGCCTGGGGCAAATATTGAAGTGTCTGGGAGTTTTTATCATCGTTGGAAGAATTTTGAAGTGGTCAAGGCAAGTATTGAAGTGCATGGGGCGTTTCTATCATCATTGGGTCAATTTAGAAGTGCACGTGGCAAGTATTGAAGTGACTTGGGGGATTGGGGGAATTTTGAACTGCTTTGGGGAAATATTGAAGTGCATAGGGAGTTTTTATCATCCTTGGGAGAATTTAGAAGTGCCTAGGAAAATATTGAAGTTCTTAGGGAAATTTTATCAACTTTCAGAAAATTTTGATGTGCCCGGGGCAGGTATTGAAGTGCTTGGGGCATTTTTCTCGTCACTGGGTGAATTCATCAGTGCATTGGTTGTTTTTCTCCTCACTGCGTGAATTTAGAAGTGTTTGGGGTTGTTATTGATCAATGTATGAATGCTTTTATAGCGTTGGGACGTTTTAAAACAGTGATGGGCAAAGTTATCACTTGTTGGGGAAAATTTGTGTGGATCGGGGCATTTTGTGATTGCCTAGGTGATTATATCATTATCGGGTGTTTTTCTCCCTTGCCTAGGGAAACTATTGAAGTGCATAGGGCATCTTTATCATTATTGGACGAATTTTGAAGTGTCTGGGGAAAGTAATGAAGTGCCTGGGAGAACGTTGAAGTGGATGGGGGCGTTTTTATCTTTGATGGGAGAATTTTGAAGTGCATGGGGAAAATATTGAAGTGTCTAGGTGTTTTTATCATCGTTAGGAGAATTTTGAAGTGGCTGAGGCAAGTATTGAAGTGCATGGTGTGTTTCTATCATCATTGCGTCAATTTAGAAGTGCATGGGGTAAGTATTGAAGTGCCTCGAGGGAATGTTGAAGTGCTTGGGGAAAATATTGAAGTGCATGGGGAGTTTTTATCATCCTTGGGAGAATTTAGAAGTGCCTCGGAAAATATTTAAGTGCTGGGAGAATTTTGAATTCATGACCCCACATGTCCATTGCACCATTAAGGGACGAGATAACAAGTAGAGTCCCTACTTGACCTGAATCTAGTTAGTGCAGTCGTGTTTCGTCAACACCTTCTAGTTGTGAGTGATCAAATACTGCTTGTGAAATGTATAAATAAATCCATCATTTCCTCATTCATACACTTTTTCATTTGATATTCTAGGAGTCGAGAGAGTCCAGAGTTGAGCTCCGGTGTATGTTCTTTTGTTGCACAACCTTAGTAATCTACAAAATCAAAAGCTTGAGTCTTATTGGCAAAAGATTCACCAAATTTTTACTATATTTTATAAATCAGTGAAAGATTCGCCAAGTTTTTACAATTTTTTATAATTAAGTGAAATATTCGCCAATATTTTACAATATCTTATAATTTAGTGAAAGATTCGCCAAGATTTTACAGCATTATATAATGAAATGAAAGATTCTCCAAAAAATTATATATACATATTATATTATTGATAAAATCGCCTTCAAGTTTTCCTATACATCGGGGAGATTCGTCCATTTTTTATACATATAAATTTTGGGGGGGTTCTTAAAATTATCCCTGTTCAAGACCAAGAAATTGTTTCAACAATCCAAGATCTGACATGGCAAAGGAGTTGTGAAAAGCTATTTTTATAGATCTGATGCATGAAGTGTTGCTCCCTGTAACCAATAGATCATCAACATATAGAAAAATCAGGAGTAGAGAGTCACCATCATGTCTCATATAGACATTCGAATCAGATTTGCATCTCATGAAATCTTGTGACAGAAGGAAGGAGTCCATCTTTGCATACCAAGCTCGGGGAGCTTGCTTGAGTCCATACAAGGACTTCCTCAATCTGCACACCAGGGAAGAGTCTTAAACATACCCCTCAGGTTGCTTCATGTAGATCTCCTCCTCTAGATCTCCATGAAGGAAATCACTCTTGACATTCATTTGATGCCTTTCCCAGTGCTTGGACGCAGCAAGAGCAAGAACAAGACGGATGGAATCCATCCTAGTAATAGGTGCGAATGTCTCTGAGCAGTCAATCCCATGGACTTGGGAGTAACCCTTTGCAACCAATCGAGCCTTGTATTTGATAGTGACCCCATCAGAGTCCATCTTAGTTCTATAAACCCACTTGGATTGAACAAGATTCATCCCAGGAGGGAGAGAGACAACCTCCCAAGTTTCATTTCTTTGAAGAGACTCATACTCTTCATCCATAGCTATTACCCATATTGGATCTTGGGAGGCTTCAAAGAATGTCTTTGGATCTGATCCAATCATAAGAAATCATCTCTCGGAAAGAAATGGATCTGTTTGAGAGGGAAGATCAGATCTGGTTGTTCTTGAAGATGGTTTATCTCCAACAAGATCATTGGTGGATGAAACAGTAGTGGTGGCCAATTTTACAATAGGAGTTCAAACCTTAGGTGCTAGATCTTCAGGTTCTTGTCGATCTAGATCTAGCAGTCGCTCTTCTCTCTGAGTCTTCTTTTTCTCAACCTTCTTTGCTGGATCTTTTCCATTGAAGAAACCTTTGCAGGTGCCTTGGGAAAACTTCAGATTGGGTAGGCCTTCAACCACCTTTTGAGTTTGCATGTCTTGCAAGTGCTTGTAGTTGAGATGCCCAAATATTTCATGCCATAGCCTACTCTCTTCATTTGCACGAGTGTGAAGAGCATACTGTTTAGAGAGAGGTATAAAATGGGAGAACTCATAGAGTTTCGACTTGTGGTTTGCAACACCTATTGCAATGGTAGATCCTGATACCATGTCTTGGATTTTGACCTCATTTGGAGAGAAGATCACCCTCTTGGGCGCTCCAGTATGGGTCATCTGGTAGACTGAAAGTATATTAGCAGTGAGTGTAGGGACATAGAGCACATCTGAGAAGTACCCATGATCAAGTTTGATTCTTCCAATCCCCTTAGAGGAGACCTCGAAAACATTCCCCAACATGATGGATGGTCCAGCAGTGGATTCGAAACCAATAAAGAGATCTTTCGAGGAAGACATGTGTCTTGATTCTCTTGAATCTATGATGAAGGAGGATTGTTTTGATGCACCTGCCATGAGAGCATGCAATCTCTCTTTGTCCTCTGATCTTGATGGTTCACATTCTTTCTTTCTAGCACATGCAGGTACTTGAAGGTTATTCTTTTCAAGAAGTGAATCCATGAGATCTATGGTCTTCTTCATACATGAACTCTGAGGATGGAATCCGCTATTGCAGTATGTGCATTTGGATTTCCCCTTCTAAGTTTGCTTGTCTTTCTTGGGATTTGAAACTCCATCTAACTGATTTGGAGCCCCCTCTTGCTTCTACTCATTTGAATTTCTGTCAATTTTTTTTTGCTTGCCCTTGCCATTGGCTCTCTTTATATCAGTGGCAGCAAGTGCTGAATCCAACTTGGTTTTTATCATTCCCATTTGAATTAACTTCTCCTCCTCTTGTGTGAGAGATTGGATGAAGTCATCAAGACTAGGGAACTTCCATTTTGGGATGGATAGCTTTGTTGTATGAAAGGTGGAGACAAATACTGAGTATTTAGGGCCCAATTTTGATAGTATGGCAAGGATGAGCTGCTTCTCTTCCTTCTCTATTCCATATCTCTTCAATTGTGAAATCCGATTTTTAAACTTGGGAAGAAACTCATTGATAGAGTCGAAACTGCAAGGGCTCAAGGAGATGAGCTCATTTTACAATTTGTGACTTTTCAACTCATATTTCTTTCCAAGAAGAGATTCGAGCTTGTCCCGGACCTCTTTTGGAGTTGCTAGATCTATGACATGAAAATGGAGGTCTTCAGAAATGCTGAGGAGCAGCAGTCCTACTGCTTCATCAATTTTATCCAAGTACTTGGATTTCTCTACTGCACGAGTGGGTTCGACTATAGTCCCATTCAATACTTTAGAGAGACTCTTCAACTTCATGAAGATGTCCATATTGGCCTTCCTTTCGACTTTATTGAATGAATTCAGTTTTATATCCATTGGTAGTTGTTGAATTCGAATTGAAGATCAATTCAAATGATGGAATAACCTGCAAAACAAATAAGAATTGTCAATGGAGATCTGGTGCAATTCAAATTGAACACTGCCTTCGAACAATGAGCACATGTGACTGGATCCTTCACACCCAGATGGACCTCATTGGATTTATCCATTGAATTCAAGACAATTGCACCAGGAATTGTTGTGGAAATCCAGAGGCTTCTGGTGCTCAATGAAAGACAGTTGCTCAAAGAATTGATGCAACTGCTGCTGCTGCAATTCAAATAGCTGAATCCATCGCTGATACCATTTGATATTTTATAGGAGAGATCACACAGATGGAGAAAACCTCACTAAAACTCACTCAAGAATAGCAGAGAAGAGAAGAATAATTGATGAATCAATAATCACTCATTAACACAAGAAATAACAAAAACTGTTGTAATCATACATCAGCTGTAAGCTGGCACTGTGAAAGTGAATAATAACTGAATACAATCAAATGGATTTGAATGCCTCCTAATTTCATTCAAATTCTCCTCAATGTGTGGCTTGGATAGCATTGGAGACATCATCCAATCAATGGTAGTAGTCACATATAGTCAAAAGTCAGTCAAATGAGTCTAACTAAGTCTAACTGAGTCATGTGAGCACAAATCAAGGGATGGAGACTCTTGCAAGGAGGGCGCATGAGGTTGTCAGTAGCTAAAGTGGCACTCTAATATAGACAACTGGAAGCTACAGGCAGTTTAACTGAGCAATAAATGCAAAAAATGGTCAATAAATGCTGGAACTGACTGTTAGTGATCCAAGTAGTGTAGTAGGGTGCATCTGTCATCCAGTTGAGGAAAGCAAGGCGCACTAGGTAGGTAGGAGGGCTTGTGAGCGCTAAAAACAAGATCTAGGGGGCTGAACATAAGCTCCAGGTTCTAGGGAGACTACCATATTGATGACTGGATGCATGCAGATGCATGCATGATGACTGGATGCATGCGGAATGCATGCAGACATGCAAATATAAAAAATGATGGTGAGAATATTCTAACAATATGTGCTCGAGATATTCCTTCCAGTGGTAAGCTATTTTAAAGGAACCTACTCTGGTACTAATTGTTGAACTTATGCTTATACTGAGATGGGGGTGAATCATTAAGATACTTTTTCGCACTTTAAAAATTCATCACTCATTCAATAACTTCAAAACAATAAATACACACAAACTCAAAATCACAATACACATAATTTAACGTGGAAACCCTTTCGAGAGAAACCACAAAATATTATCTTGATAAATTCATGTAGGCACCAACCTTCTATTACAATGTTTGTAGGCACCAACCTACAAGAGACATCAGTCCCATCAAATGAGCACCAACTAAACAAAATGTAGGCACCAAGCTACTAGAGACACCAATATCCTCAACATAGCACCAACTCAATGATATGTAGGCACCAACTTACTGGAGACACCAATATACTCAAATGGGAACCAACTCAATAATATGTAGGAACCAACTCAATAATATGTAGGAACCAACCTACTGAAGATCCAGGTACAAGGCTACTAAAATGATCACCTCAAAGATAAATTCATAATCAACTTCAATATGCTACACAAATAGCCTCATATAATCTCCATAATCTACCTTTGTTCTGCATCATAATATGCCTCTGATCTTCTTCATAATCTTCCTTTGATTACTTCATAATATTCATATGATCTGCTTCATAATCTTCCTCTAATATGCTTCATAATCGTCCTCTGATTTGCTTCATAATTTTCCTTTGATCTACTTCAAACTATATAAAAAAAACCTTAATTCTAGAGGGAATATCTATGAAACTATAGTGAATCATTATCTAAAACTTGTACCCCAATTACTTCAAGATCTCTACTTCATCTCTTCCAAGGTTCACTTACTAAAACATATTAGAACAAAAGTTAGAGAAAATGTCTAGTATGTTTGAAATTGATTTCAGGATCATTCAGAAACCCTAACTTCTCGAGGTCATATATCTGAAAATATAGAAAACCAAAATATGAAACTCATACCATAAGTTCTTCAATATCTCTAATTCATCTCCTTTAAGGGCCACTACCTAAATCTTTATAGAACAAAAGTTATAGAGAAAATGCCAAACTGACCTTCTTAAAGATGATTTTGAGATTATTCAGAAACCCTAATTTCCCAAGGTCATATCTCCGAAAATATAGAGAAACAACATATGAAACTCATACCATAGGTTTTCCAATATCTATACTTCATCTCTCTAAAGGTCATTATCTGAATCTTTCTAAAACAAAATTTATAGTGAAAATTCCAAACTGACTTGTTTAAAGTTGATTTCATGATCATTCAGAAACCCTAAATTCTTGAGGTCATATATCCTAAATATAGTGAACCAACATGTGAAACGGGAACCGAAAATACTTCAATATATCCTATGCATGTCCACCAAGTGGCACCATCTGAAACATCCCCAAACAAAATCTATAGTGAAACTTACAATATGAAATGAAAATATCCCTTTTTGGAATGGTATTCAATCTTTGCTCATCATCTTCTTCAAATGATACAACCCTTTTCACTATTGCACCTCTCTTATAATATATCCATGTATTGTATGAGTGAGTGAACAAATGAGGAATTTATCCTCCTATTTATACTCTTCTTAAATCACGTTTTCGACCAACATAACATTGTTCAATATCCTGGCAGGGTCGACCAAAATTCTAGTTGGGTTGACTTTACAAATCCTTTCATATATCCTTATTCCTATGGATTTTGGGAGAGTTCCATATACTGTTGGAAAGGTATTGTTATAATATTTCCAACCATGTAACCTATACTCCAATTTGATATCGGTATATAAAGTAAAAATTCCTTCAAAGACAGGGCATTCAAACTAGGCATCAATGATACAATATTTCCAACAATCTTCATATTCCTTTGGTTTTCTTTCCTTCACAAGTGGGAAAGTGAGGTGTTCATCAATATCTTCACTTGGGAATAATCATTACCTATATTTGAAGTGAGGGAAGATCAATATATTCACTTGGTAATCATGTCAGGATGATATTTTATGTACCTCTTGGACATATGTAGTATCAACAAATATTTGACGTCAAACACAACAATATTTCCTTACCTTTGACATCAATGACAACAATATTTCCAACATTTACAAGAAACAATTTACATGGAACAACCCCTCGACTATGTTCAAAATGAATCTATCCTTGTTTTTCACCTTAAGTAATCACTCTATGGCCTTAATCAAGCTCTTTGAGCTTGGTATGCCAAAATGGATAGCTTGACACTAAATTTTATAGATGCCATTATGGCCCTAATGTACATATCAAGAAAGAAGGAAACCTTATCACCATCCTTGTTCTTCATGTTGATGAACTTATTCTTATTGGTAGTGACCATAAAATTTTAACCTGTGTGAAATCTATCCTTAATAAGAAATTTTAAACAAAAATCTTAAGACATTTGCATTATTTTATTGGCCTCCAAGTCCCGCAAACCAAAGAAGGATTTTTTCTTTCTCGGTCTAAGTATGCATGTGGCCTTCTTTGTCTCTTTCGCATGGATGATTGTAAACCAACCCCATATTCCTTACAATCTAGAGTCAAAGTTACTACCACTTTCACTTCACCCAAAGTGATGCCACCTTGTATCATTAGTTCACTGGTAGTCTCTTGTACTTGACTCATACCCGTCGTGATATCCCCTTTGTTGTTGTTCTTGTTTCCTGATAAATGCAAACACCCCATGAAATCCATCAGAAAGATGCAAAATGGATACTTAAGTATATTTGGGGTACAATTCAGTTTGGGATTCATTACAGTTCAAGGGGGACTCCTTTGTTGGTTGGTTTCACTGGTTCCGATTGGTTCGGTGACCTTGATTGATCATAAGTCTACTGCATGTTATGTTTTCATTCTTGGTTTGGGACTTGTCACTTGGGCTTGCAAGAAACAAAAAGCTCTTTCCCTTTCTTTAGCAGCAGTAGAGGATCAATTCATAGTTAATGCAAGTCAAGAAACCTCGTGGCTTCAATAGATACTTTCAAAGTTTGGATTTGAGTAGAACCATTTGAGTACCCTTTAGTGTGACAATCATAGTACCATAAAGATTTCCAAATATGCAATTCAACATCAACACAACAAGCACATTAAGATACATATGCAATTCATCAGAAATATTGTTCAAGATCGCATTCTTGAAGTGATATTTTTCCCTAGAGATGATCAAGTTGGAAACATATTCACAAATTCTCTTATAAAAGTGAAGTTTTTAAAACTTAAATCTATGTTAGGAGCTCGGGAATTTGTCACTAAGGGGTAATAGGCTCTAATGTCTCCTTCCTTATCCTATAGTGTCACTTTATAAATCCTTCAATCTTATCCCAATTTGTTCTTCAAGGTGGATGTTCGGATATTTAGACACTTAGGAGTTAGTTAAGATCAATTTGATATAATGTGCCTTTGGGTAAAGTACAACTTCTTTAGTATGCATAAGTATGCATTTGTACTTATGTAATCCGACAGTCACGATATGTTCTAGACATAGAGTGATCCGACAGTTCATCTTCACATTGAACTTAACAGTTATTGATCTATGGCTTAACACTCGATTGGTCCACGATCTCTATTTAAAGAACATGGAGAGTAATTTTCTTGGTGATAGATTGTGAGAAACTTATATGTAACATTATTTTACTTTTGCATAATATATTGCCTCAAGTACCTATTTGGTTGGAATTGTGGATTGTCTCCCTCTTCGAGGGTTCTAACCATGTAAAAACCCAATGTGTTGATATGTGATCTGTTAGTATGAGAAATTGCTCAAGGTGTTCGAGCTTTTGGAAATGTCATGTGTTAGTCGAACAAATATTGTGTTTTACTATTATTGTTGTTTGCTTCCATTTTTATATTTTTCCAACACTTTTGTTGTCTGAAATGTGGTTTTACGCCTATGGTAATCACCATTGTATTTTTCATTAAGGGGGGGATAGGCTCTAATGTCTCCTTCCTTCTCCTATAAAATAAATTTGTAAATCCTTCAATTCTATTCCAAGTTGTTATTAAGGGTGGATGTTAGGATATTTAGACACCTAGGAGTTAGTTAAGATCAATTTGATATAATATTTTATGGGTTATATGTGCTTCTTTAGTATGCATAAGTGTGCATTTGTACTTATGTAATCCAACAATCACGCTATGTTCTAGACATAGAGTGATCTAACAGTTCATCTTCACTTTGATCTTAACAGTTATTGATATATGGATTGGTACTCAATTGGTCCACTATCTTTATTTAACGAACATGGAAGGTAATTTTCTCAATGATCAATTGTGGAAAACTTATATGTACCCTTATTCTTCTTTTTCATAATATGTTGCCTCAAGTAGCAATTTAGATGGGGTCGTGGACTATCTTCCTCTTTGAGGGTTTTAACCACGTAAAAATCCAATGTGTTGATCTGTGATCTGTTTGTGTGAACGGTTGCTCAAGGTGTTCAATATTTTGGAAATATCGTGTGTTAGGCAAACAAATATTGTGTTCTATTGTTATTGTTGTTTTATTCCATTTTTTTTTTAATTCTAACACTTATGGTGTCTGAAATGCGGATTTATGCCTAAGGTAATCACCATTGTATTTTCTCATTATGGAAAATGGTGAGTAAAATATGTACTTGTATTTCATTGGTTATTGGATGTAAGCCTTCCTATAGGGTTGTATCTTGTACAACAAAGACCCAAGGAACCTTCAACATCAACAACTACATGGGGCATGTTTTGGATGAGCTATTATAAAAGCTACATATTACTGTGGATCTTTTGGGATTTCTATGGATCTAAAAAAATTTGAAAAACACGTGACTCTCTATCATTTATGGACCAAGTGTGGCCATACTAAGTAGTTTGTTCAAATGTTTTAAACTTAGGATGGATGTAACTATAATTCTTGATCATTTAGCTATTTAAAATACAGATCTTGTTTATGATATGACTATTGTAACCACTTGAAATTTTTATATTCCCAAGTTTGTTTACATTTTTAGACATTTTTATTACTATTACACAACTCTGTGTATAGAATGATACTACCACCATCCAGTTGGGACAATAGACACTCTTGAAAGATTGTTATAGTTTGAAATTGTGCAATTGATTTCGTGGATACATGCCCATTTTAGTTGATTTTTTCTGTGATGATTGAGGGAATATTGGTTGATTAAATCTCAATTTAGAATGAAGTAATTCCAGCACCCTTGTTCTCAGGATATAGGTCATATTCCAAAGAGTATGGGTACTCAGAAAATTAGTTTTTCAATTCTTGTTTATTTTAATCTGTTGTGTGATTACCTAGTTAACCGTTAATTGTTTCAGATTCTATGTGTGATGATTAAATTCAACAATTGTTAGAGAACTATATGATCAATATCATAACTTTTTAGATCACAATATTTATCTCAAATATCTAAATTTTTTGTTCAAGTGTCAAAGTATTTCCCAATTATAGAATTTTGTCTATCTACATTTATTCATAGAAAAACTAGCCATAAATACACATGAGACTTACATATATATAGTGCATGGTATATCAATAAGGATTTATGATCCTTGGTTGATAATTTAAATTATATTCTAGTTGATCATTTCTATGTTAATTGATTGGGGGATTAAAAAGAAAGTCAGTGATCAACCCATCTCAGGCGTTCATTTTGATGAAACTTTGAAACATGATAAACACACTCTTTAGGAAATTTTAAAGGATAGAACTTGGAAACTTATGATGGAGAGTGAAATCTTCGTAATGAGCTCATCAAAACCAATTTTGAAACAATTTAAAATATATTTGTGAAAATTCCTAAAGCACTCATCAAAAGAGTTCAAAATGCAAATGTTTAGATGATGATTGATGGGATAATTAGGTTAAATTAGATATAAATAAAAATCTGTTCTTGAAAAACCCAAAGAATTTTCCAAAAAGCATCAAAATCAAAGATAGCGCTCATTGACCCACTAGGTGATTTTTGAAAGAGGAAACTTTAATACTTGAAAAATGGCCCAATGAGCTCAAGGAGTAACAATTTTTGGCAAAAATACAAAGTGACTTTCAAAATATGCTGAATGTTTTCATCATCCACGCTTCAAGGATATACATTCAAAAGTTTGCAAAATGGATAGACAGAGTAAAAATTAAAATAAAAAACCCCATTTGATCGATTCATCGAAAAAGAAGTAATGACGATAATGAACGACCAAAATTACTAAATGGATCCATAAAAAAACCTTTGAATGATGAATAAATTCCAAATTACTAAAATGTCCTATGTTCAATACTTGAGAGTAAGGCCAAGCAAATTCAAATGAAACCAATTGCTCTTAGTCAGTCAACTCTTAAATAAAATAATTACATTGAATGGAAAAGTGCAAAACCACTTTCATATAGAAAACTAGAACCAAGGTACCGACTTCTAAACAAAATTAAGAAAATGGGGGGTTGCAAGTTTTTTAACTTTGAGCTAGTTGAGGCCTCAGCAATTGGTGACATGCTGGGAAAATATATGAATCTCTTAAATGTATTTTTCAATCATTATCTAAGGAAAAAAAGATGTTAAATATGTTCAATGAGCATGTTGTTATTCTCTAAGTGTGGGTACCTATAAATCATTCATTGTGCTAAAATCTATGATTAGTACAATTCATAAGTCACAAAAGTCTACCAGTTGAAATGAAGGAAAAACAATAACGAATTTAAGTACCTTTCAGCTTGGTCCAATGAATCTAGATAATGTTATAGTCACATGGCCTTTTATAATTTGGAGGAAATCTTAAATATTTATTCACACATGCCAATGATCATCCCTATAGTATTTATCCACTAGGCATGAGCATGGATTCACCCCATAATCATTAACCTTGCTCTGCTACTAATGAATATTCATAGACCCAATGGAGATATTTAGATTTCCCTGTTATTAGTTGGATTTACTTTCCCACTCCTTTATATTTCAAATATTTCTTTAGAAACTAAAGAATGGGGGAAACATTGGCATATTTACAAGCAGGTAGTTATGATGCATTTTTTGGAGAGTTTATTAATGGATTGTGCTTGAGTTAAGCATATTCCTGTTTTAAAAATCTAACCCTATATTTTTTACTTGTCATTTTTGTTAGAATAATTAACCCATCTATACCTTAGTTTAAACATTATTTTATGTTTCCTAAGTGTTAGACATATGTTAGTTGTTCACCTAGTGCTTGCTTGGCCCACCTTAGTCAATTTTATCCATTATAGTGCCCTTATGTACTTTAATTCCTGCTTTTATTGAGCTTTTATGAGCTAGAGCGCCTTACTTGCTTTATTGTGTTTTTAATCAGCTTTTGTGAGTTCAAGGAAGCTTTCTTTTTGCTTTTCACTTGGATTAGGATGAGCAAGTGTGCTAGGATGAATTTGGGAAAATTTATGCGAGCTTTTGCCTCAACCCCTTCCTTCTTTTTCTCCTGAAAAGCCTCCAACTGGATACCTTTTGGTCACTCATGGCCTACCTAAGCCAAGTTATCCAATTAGTGACTCTAGCTATGATTTGGAGTTTGATGTTGCCTAGATGGGGGGGATTTTGCTATTTTAAGCCTGCCACATGTGAGCTTTTCAACTTGCCTCCAATGCACTAGAATTCTGTCTAAGAGATGTATTATATATTGTAATCTTATTGATGAATAATATAGAGTGGAAGTTTACACCAATCGAGTTCTCTCTCTTATGTTTATGCTTCAATATTTCTTCTTTATTTCTGCAAATATCTGTGTAAATTCTTAGTGAGGACTACCTAATTTCTAGATCTTGGCTTGTTGAATTCTAGTATGGTCTTGAACCTATTTAGAATTCTAACAACTTTTCACATGGTTAGTTGATTTTAATGTGAAAGAATGGAATACTTCAACCAACTAGTTCATTAAATAAGATTTAATTTTTGGGGGGGATATCAAGGAATTAACCACTTAAAATAATCCAAGTCCACCGCTACACTGCATGGTTTTATCACTACTCACAAGTGTGTAAGTATTCTTTCTTCCACTTCCATGACTAGTAAGACATTAAGAATTTACAATACTTATCTAATTGAAGGATATCCAGGAGCTTCAACTAAGAGTAAAACTATGAATGCAATGTAAACCAAAAGCTCTTAAATTTACAACAAAAATAGGAAAGAAATGAAAATTCAAAGATAGTGCAAAAAACCCAATATTATCAAAATGAAACAAAAAAATTGATCTTAGAGCAAGAATTGGGAAAGGATTTTGATTTGATTAAAATATGGAAAATGCAAAAAATAATACCTATGAGGTGCAAGCTAGATGCCTCAAGGGAAAGTAACATAAGTATCTCTTGGGAACTTGACTATTGAATGGGAGGAGGTTTAGCTCCCCCTCCTTGTTTTGTAATCCAAACATGCTAAGGCCAATATTTTTGGCCACTTGAAATGGCCTAAGTCAAATTCATTGAAATTTAAAATGTTTTCCTTTTGCCTCATTTCGATGATCTAACTTAGAACTAGATCAACGACTTCAAAGTTCTTATCATCGGATGAATGTTTATCAAACCAGTGTTTAATTATTTTCTAGTGGACAACAAACTTTTGTGTAGATTTATATCTCTCTTCTTCTAGCCTAGTAGTGTATCAATTTTGATTTGGAGGGTTGAGGAACTATTCCCCCATGTTAATTGCAAACAACTGTGAGTAAGATAAAAATGTGTTCAAAGGTTTAATGACCTCCTTACTATAAACCATACAATAAGGCAAATGCATAAAGTAAATTTTGGAGTGAATCAATGTAACATCCCCATCCATCATTCTGACCAACAGAGGGACACATGAGCGGATTATGGGATTATAAATTTTTACCCAATGGACATATTACGAATATATAAACATTTAAAATATGTGTGCATATGCATAAATAAATACACAACATAAATAACTCCATCCACACACACAACACATGCATAATTATCATAGACATAATAATAAAATCATTGCACATCAAATACAAAGAGAATACTTGTGTTTAACAAAGAATATCCAATAAATTGGATGTGTAAGAGTCATTTTCCACCCAACCGTAGGAACTTTGTCCAACATATACTCTTTCTACTGACAGTCGTCCCCCAAGATGGGCTATGAGGCCACCAGAGCAAACGACACACCTACAGGCTTCTCTCTCTCATCCTGTTACTGTTATGCTATCTATGCTTAGACAAGCGCTCCTAAATTTCTCTATAGGGTCTCACTCAGCCATCATAGCCTTGTCTCCCACAAGACTTGTCCCACACAACAGCCTTCTAAGCTTAGGCATTCCCACCACTAATCCACGACTCTCTTGAGTGATACATATTTCTAGGTGATTACCAATGTGTGCATAGAAGGAGTCCAACCTGGTATATGTTGTTGAAGAACCAACGGTAGCCCTAATTCATGGCTTCTCAAGCATGAAAAAGCAACATAACTCAATGGTTAAATGTTCCTAGACTTCCCAACCTGCAATTATGTTTCTTCAAAATCCATGGGACATCACTTTCTTTAAAAGAACAAGAGGGACCAACCTCTCCTCTACTTTATTTTTTTGGCCAATGCTTCTTCTTATTATTTGAAGAAATAAGATCCCTCTTAACATCCAATATGTTACCTTTTTTAGGATATGCACCTCCATAAATAAGTTGAATCATTTTTAAATATATGCATCATATATTGTAAGTGGGCAATCTGAAGATGCTCACAATATGGTAGCTCATAAAATGCATATTTCATTTTCATTCCAATGGGAATTTTCTCAACATAGGTGTCAAAAAATTATGGATCATCGGACATAGGTTCCCCATTTGAATCGAACAGTTCTGCAATTTCGTTATCTGTCTCTTTATCATATGCCCTAATCTAGACACCCAATGTCATTATGTCAAGTCTAAAAATTATCTCTAGTTTACCATTGAAATCATATGTTATTGCTCTATAAGGGTGGTCTTATGGGAGAAATGCATTCGAACATTCATACACTATATTTCGTAGGTGTTTGGAACACCTAGCCTTTATAGAAGGTCCACAACATTTACATCCACTATACCCTCTTGTTACAAGACCTACGATGTTATTGTATATAGAGCATGTTAGTGTTAAAGAAGAAAGTTGCATCGAATTAACTAAGACAAATAATATTGTTACAAATAAAAACAAATCAAACAACATTCTTACTATAGAAACATATTAATCTTGGATAATCATGCATGGTGCACATATGCCATACAATGTAAAATACCTCTCTGTTGGGATGGGTCTTGATGTATACATCATATATATGTATCCCTTCCCCATACTTCCTTCAATTCATTGATGAATGGTTGTAGGTATACATTTATATTATTCACTTGCCTTCTAGTAGGGACTATAAGAGCCAACATAAGATACTCATTCTTCATAAACAACCATGAGTGGTATTTTTATTGATCACGGCTACTAGGAAAATTAAATAGTAGGTGTTTTGGAGGGAATATGATCTAACTCCATCAATGGATATGCTTAATCCAAGGATCTATACTTCATCCTTGGATTTACCTAGCCATGTATCCTCTATATGCTTTATGACTAATGAATCTGTTGGGATTCACATAACTCCCAGTGCACTTTTGTATGAGGCATGCGACCCCTAAAACATGGCGAATTATTTACAATGAAAGAACCTTTAAATCCTTGGTACTATGGGCATGTGCTTTAATATTTTATAAGGAGGACCATTTGCTTTACCCTATCTATATATAATACAATCATATTCACCCTATCTGGACATATCTCTTTATCTGCATATTCACCTCTATATATAATACAATAATTCAAACATGCATGATATGATATGTAATCAACACCCAATCTTATCAACATTTGCTTTGCCTCTTTGCAACTATTAGGTAATACATTATTACTAGGGGTACCTTATATTTCAATAACCTGCATTTAATGGGAAATATAAATGCACACTGTCAACAATCATTATTAATATTGACCATTTTCGATGTTGATTATGTGACATGAATCCTAAAAAATTAGGGGACTTAATGGTTAGTTACCTCAAAAGTGTCGAGAAACACGAGTCTGACATACCATACATTACTTTCAAGTTGTACAATAACATTGTTGTCCCTATTTGGGTATACTTTGGTAAGCCATGAGCAAAGAGGTGGGTGGTGGAGGCACATTTCAAGATTTCTAATAAGGTATAAGTGATATGAGCATCATCCCCTAGCTCATCTTATTGGAATGAATCTAACAACATTACATCCATGGTATCTATATCCCATAAGAAAGCATCCATATTAAACTCTATTTCATTGCCTTCATTTCCAACATGTGAAGAATCTATGATACTATAGACATTTTGAATGACTCAGGACGTAGTGAGAGTTG
Source organism: Larix kaempferi (assembly GCA_027924585.1). Classification (NCBI taxonomy): domain Eukaryota; kingdom Viridiplantae; phylum Streptophyta; class Pinopsida; order Pinales; family Pinaceae; genus Larix; species Larix kaempferi. The sequence continues at coordinate 9,504,497 of BSBM01000076.1, forward strand.
AATAGGTGGTTGATTCAACCATGCTTGGTATGTTTCCTCTCCAAGCTATGCTCTTTTTGCGCGTTGTAGTGGAGTGCAATGGAATATGGTGTATAGATCCCTTGTCATCATAATTCTAATTCAAAAAAATTGAATAATACATCGATGATATTAATAAACACACTGCAATTAGTTTGTTTAAACATAATACCAAACAAGTATTAGAGTTAACATTAAAAAATTTCCAATAGTATATGTGCAACCAACCACTTTAGAAAACAAAATGTCAAATTGAGCAATACATTTACATTAACTCCATTGAAAATTTTTAAAAATGCAATTAATCAATGATCTTTTTCTTAACCCCAAGGGGATGTCTAAAGGTAGTCCCAATGCAAGGCGTCTTTGATGAGAAGTTGGTAGTCTACAAAATTTATAGTCTATTAACAATTCTTCTCCATCAGACAAACTACATATTGCATGAACAACAACAAATTTGGACGCTTTCCTTTTCATAAAGAACTCCTTGTCATTGGAGTGGTCCTCAAATGAACGATTTGCACTAATTAATGAGCACCTAAAACTATTTATGAACCCCACAATGTTCCCATCAGTGGATGGAAGATCATCAATATATAATAATTTCTTCATGTTACAATTTATAGATGCATAACCATTCTTGCACCTACTATACATGGAAATGTTATGTTTTTATGTAACAATATTCAAGTAATCAAACTGACAATAGAGAGGACCACAAAATGGAATAAGTGCTATTGCATGTTTGGGAGGAACGATACATGTGAAAGGATAAACGACCCAAATTTTGCAGCATCTATTTCAGACTTGGCAATTATATAACTATTACCACAAAAGGAGAATTAATTTCCAACATTGGGCACAAGTAGGGAAGATGACAATAAAAAGTGTGGTTGTAAGAGGTTTAGTATTTACTTTTCAAATGGATAGGAAGAGAAGTCATCGATACCCTCCAAAAATTGAACTGACTTTGGTGTGTACTTGGACATTTGTTCTCTCATCTCATACAACTTTTTGGATCTCCTAGTAGAGATGTTTTGAGTGGTATTGATATCATACTGTGGATCAATAGAACTCTTGGTTGACTCAAAAAAAGGAGACATGCTGGTTAATTTAGAATGAAACATACTTGTTTTAGCTTCCAACTTTTCAAAAAAGGAGCATATAGAAGTGTTACTACATGTCGTTTCTATATCATCTATTGGATTTTTTACCACAATGGGAGGTATTAGACCATCAACAGTGGGTATTCAATCATTAATATAATGGGTTAGTGTGACATGTCGAGGGTCACCTTCAACCCTTGAAATTTTGAGCAACCACATACTACTGGGGTGTCATAAAAGAGATCCAATTCATGATGAAGTACCATCGACTCATGATTGTGGCTAAAACATGGCACGTTGCAATTAACTAGGTAAAGTGCTCTTCCATTTTCATCTACCAGCTTCTTGTGGTATCTTGCGACTTTTTTTTATTATTGGAATACCTTGTGCATCCAAACTTGGTCCCAAATTAGGATCCTGAAAAACTCAATGCATAATTATTCAAATGAACATGCATAAATAACATAAAATCAATTGGATGATAAAAAAATATAAGTAAAATATGAACTTACTACAAACAACAAGGGAGAACCTAAACTTTGAACAATATGGTATCATTTGGAATATGAAGAATTTGCCATTTGTAATTATAATGTTTTTTCGTACATTTGAGCCAAATCAACAATCAATACATGTATGCACTATTAAAATAAAGTTTGTGAATCATATAACAATCTAAATTTTAAAAGACTTTCGACTCATTTTTTAAGTATATGATGCGAGTTTAAACAATATATGTATCCTATGGACTACTTTAATTTACCTCTATACCATTTTAACATCAACTATTATTTCAGAGAGTTGTTAACTGAAAATGATGTGTTTGTTTCATAGTATCACATTAATGCGTTATGAATATTTGATCGCACCGATGTGCGCAAAACATGTGCACAAGAAGAATAGTATGCAAAATCATCTACTAAATAAATCATTCATTAAGATATGTTAGCTAAGGCTTTCATTTTAATTTTTCTATTACATACATATATAGTGTGTTATTTGGATAAGTGCACCGGTGCATTATGATCAATATAAGGCATCGGTGCACCAATAACATATGCACAAAATAAAATTATATGCAAAAAAACATATGCTAAATAACTAATCTGTATTGGTATTTTTTCTATTTAATATATTACGGTGCACTAATTATGCAATTGCACTGGTGCGCTTTACCCATTGATGTGCACAAAATAATGAGATATTAAGAAAAAAACCGCACTCATTTTTCATTAATGCACATAAATATCCAGCAAGTAAATGAGTTTGAAATTTATTTTCAAAAAATGAGTTTCAAGAAATGAGTTTATAAAAATAAAAATAAAAAACTAATCACTATTTCAGTATTTTGCCAAAAGTAGGAGGGAGGGTTCTACAAGAGATATTACCATGGAAGACTTTATAGTGGCAAAATTTTTCTGAAGAGCCAAAATTGGTAAGGTATTGTGGGTCACATAGAAACCACATAGCAGAATTCCAAGAATTCAGTTTTTCCCTTAAGAGTTTTTAAAAATCTATTAATAACTCTTTCTTACCAATACTTATAGTATATTCTAAAAAAAGGATTTTTACTAGTTACTTTTAACATTGCAAACCCTTGTTTTCTTGGTGCTTCCCTTATGTTTTATGTGGTTGCAAAATTTATCATTAGGGTTTAATCCTCTCTTCTATTTCATATTGCACGTTTTTCTTTGTAGAGATTATATGTTTGATGTTTTGGGGATTTTATATATGAGACATATATTGCAATGCATGGATTCACTCATGGCATCACATGTCAAAAGTTGTTGGCCCTGTCATTATTTTTTAACGCTATCACTTTCTAGTGCGTAGTCTACATATTAATGCACCAGTACCCTTCACGGACAAGTGCACTATTTCGGTCTTAAATTTTTGAATATGTTGTTAAAACTTGTCTTTCAACATTTAAAAAAAAAACTCCACTTTTCCAGTGTGTACTCAACATAGTTATGCATCAGTGCACTTCAATAAAGAGCGCATCATTCTTATGTTAATTTAAGAAAAAAAAGCATTGGTATATCAATGCAACACATACAAATTGTACGCATTGGTGAAAACTAAGTCATTTTAAAATTTTACCACGCTATATTGGTGTGTATGTATTGATTTGACGCATCGTTGCATTTCTAGGATGTGACGCATCGGTGTTTATATATGTGAAGAGCACAACGATTAACCAAAACAAATAGCAAAAAAATATTTAATAGTTTCTCTATTTAATGATGTATGGCATTTATTTATAGAATATGTTTCATAGAAGTTTCTATCAGGGAAAATAACTTGTCACAATGATCACAATGGGAGCACATCTGAAAAAAGAGAACAAGTCAAGTTCATTGAAAATTTAGAATAAAATTAATATATTTGAATTATCAGTGAGTTTAAATAATGTATATTGGTTAATGTGTGTCATTCAGAGCAAAAAAATAAATAATTTTCAGTAATAATGTACTTCTTAAGAATATTTGCTAACATGTTTCAAACAATTTATTTCACATTTGTTGAGTGTTGTGCATGGACCGACAACAAGGGAATGGAATGTCATTCTAAGAAGATAAAATTTATGAAGGATGTAAATCATGATGAATTGGTCCTCAATTCCTATGGAGTGGTACTACAAGTTAATGAAAGGGGGAAAATTTTTATAAAAGTAGGAGGGATGTAGTGGAAAGAACGTATAGACGTACTTTCCACTTACAGTACAAAAATCAATCCAATGAGTTCAAGAATCGAGTTATATAATAGCTACATGAAACGTTTCTAGAGAAATGATCAATAAGACGTGTTAGAGTTGCAATAGTAAAAATATATAATAAAAAAATGAATCATTTAAAAAGTGTTATTCCTAAACATATTTTTCTATAATATGTATATACTACTACAAAAAATCATGAAATTAATATTTCGGCTATATATACTTACTTTCATATCATTATAAAATCTTTTTTGTGTGGTTTTGTCTTTTACGAAGATTTTGAAACTCCCATAGGACAAATGAGGTGATATACAAAATATTATGGTATAAAGATATGTTTAAAGAAATGAACATAATTGCATCGTAAGAGGAGCCATCTCAACAACAACGTTCATAAAACATATGTAATCATATATATTTTTTTTCTTTTAAGTGCATAGAATTTAATTATTGCATGAAATATTAATTTTCAATTGTTTTGTTGTAGAAAAGAAAAGAAAATGAAACCCATTCAACACATAAGAGGAGACAACAAGGAAGAAAATGGTTGATTCCAAAGTTTGTGAGTACTTGTGTTTTCCTTAAAATTCCATATTTGTTGTGATCTTTATGTTTTAATTATTTTGTGCTCAACCTTGATTGTCCTCTAATAGGTGTTAAAATACAAAGAAGAGACATCCAAAGAATTGATTGACATTGGGTTAAGCATGGGTTGAGAGTATATGTTGTGGTATCAAGAGTTAATTGTGCAATTTGATGTTGTTTTATTTCTCTCATTTTATAATTATTAGAACAATAAGAAATATGTATATTCAATATGTGATTTGTCATAGGTTTAAAATTTGTCGGAAACAAAGTATGGAGTGGAGCCGGTAGAAGAGTTGTTGGGAGACGACATGAAGATTGACTTTGAAAGAATGTGTATCATATACGATCAATTTTTCTTGTGGTATTATTTTTTATTTACATAATCATGTATATGATTTTTTTTTCATTATTCCCACTGATGTAGATATACTCATTACACTTTATTTATGTTTATAGATGAAACATGAATAGGAAGAACAAAATCGAGCCAATCAACAAAACATTTGGCCAAATAACCCAAGTACAATATATTCTACAAGTGTTGAAGAAATAAGCACCCTGCAAGTAACTCGAGCATTGACCGTAGTTCGAGAGAAGAAGGACAATATATATATATATATAGATATAATTGGATGTAATGAAAGTTGTATGTTTTAAAATGATTGTCTGTTAAAGATAAAAAAATTTGCTTAATGTATTGCACATATTGTCCCAATTGGTGTAGTGTCCCTTTTTAAGGAATTGGAAAAATTGGGAAAAATTGCAATTTTTGGCCAATTCGACCCTTGGACTAGTGGTGACCCAAATGATTCCAAATGACTCCTAAGGCTCTTGAATTGGGTCTGAAGGTGTTTTAAAGGTATTAAGACATAAAAATGAAGCTGATGGTTTCTTGGACACTCTCAAAAGACTTATCCAACATTTATTTAACTTCAGGAGAAAATGGGGAATTTACTAGTAATTTCGAGGTTCAAACCCCCAAGGGTAGAGGCCATTAATGGATTCCCAAATGCAGTACGACCCTCCCAAATTTCAAAATAGAGACATGGAATAGTTATAGGACTTAAATTGGAACCCAAATGCATCATTAATCAGTTCCTAAAGGCTGCTGCAACTCCCATAAATCATATATGTGTAGACATGTCTTCACATAGGGGGAAATGATAGAAAAACCCCTCAACTTGCTATGAATTTTGAGATAAATGTTCCAATGACTTATATAATGTGTATTAAACTTATTCAGTACATTAATAGCTCTCCATATAGTAATAAAATCATAGATATTGACTTAAACAAATCAAAACCAAACAACTTCAAGCTCTCACAACAAGATGTAGGGGAAAATGGCACCATTCATACATAGTTTGGCATTTTTACATAGTTTCATTACAAATAAATGGGGCCCCTTGGAATTCCCCAAAGATATCAGCATCTCACCATGTGCGCCCTTCCTCCGAGAGTAAGAATATGGAGAGAAATGTGAGAGAGATGTGGAAGTAAGTTGAAGAAGAAAAGATCACGAGCATCCCTATAGATTCAAACTGAAACAAATGAATCCATTGTAGCTCCAAATGAAAGGTATGAATGGCCTCTCTAATTTCCAATTAGGATGGGAATATTGCACCCTCAAAATTGGTACTAAGGAAAGTAGAGTAAACACTCCACTAGCATGGACAAGCTATGCTCTCCTATTTGCAAAATCAGAAATGATAAAAATCCCCTCTCCTTCTTTGTTCTTGTATTTTATAAACTTTCCAAGCCCTCCATGGTTTGAATTCCATCCAAAATATTCATGCAAACTCGAGTTGGGAAGAGATTCCAATGAGTGCCACTTGTCCAACAATTCTTAGTCTCCATTTTCAATCAATTCGAATGGGGAAGCATCTTGGCTGCCATAACTCCCTTGTGGGCCTTCTTGTAGGCTATTGTTATCCTTGGCATGTCATATAGGTCAGATGTCAGCAATCAGTTCTTATCCTTGTCATAAGTGTCATAGCATCTTCATCATTATTGTCATAGAAGCTAGGGAAGCTAGCCCAAGTGTCTCAATATCTCTAAGATGCCTCTTCCTCTTCCATGGGAGTTACTCTTCCACTCAAATTCTACCTTCATTGATTCATTCCAAGTATAATGACCTTCCAACTCCCCCAAGAACATTAGACTCCACCTTGGATTCGAATGGGTGAGAGTAGGATGCCATGTGGCATGGAAAATCTTGCTATGTGTGGGTCCCACACTACCAATGTGCCATCATAACCAAGTGCCACCTTATTTTCCTATTGTAAATATTTATTTAGCGCCTTATAATAAATTTATGTCAATCTAATGTCCATTTGGGGTTTAATAGCTCCCTTATTCCAAATCTAGATGTTTCCACCCCAACCTAGGTAACTAGTATATTGGTGGAATTTTCCCTTCTAGTGATTTATTTAGATGGGGACATTATAGTACTCCCCACCCAATATTGTTTGCCCTCAATAAATTCCAAATTGGGATTCTACAAAATTTGTTCCTCTTCCCATGTGGCATCCTCACTTGGCAAATATTTCCATTGTACCAAATATTCTCTTATGGTTCTGCTCCTCAATTTCCTTTCTCTTGTCTTCAAATTTTTTTCTGGAATAAGTATGATTTGTCCTTCATAATCTAATGGAGGAGTGTTTCTGAAATATAAATTTGCTGACCAATATCCCTCTTAAGGTATGAGACATGAAATGCATTGTGTATTTTTCTACCTTCCGGAAATTCTAACTCATAAGCTACCTCCCCAATTTTTCAAACCATCTTGTATGGACCATAATACCTTGGTTTAATATTTTCTGATCCTTTCCTTTTTAACAAGGTTTGTTTATATGGATGCAGCCTCAAATAAACCAAATCATTCACTTGAAAAGTTATTTCCTCCCCATGTTGATCCACATATTGTTTTTGTTGATTTTGGGCAACCTCGAAATTGTCTTTTAGAAGCTTCAAAATCTCTTGACTTTCCTCAATCCAATCCTTAGCTTTTGGGGCTCTACTATCACCAAAAATGTGCTCAAAAAATGTGAGTGTTTCATAACCATAAAGTGATTTGAAAGGAGACATGCCAATGGACATATGGAAAGTAGTATTGTAGCAAAACTCACCCAAGTGTAGCCATTTAACCCATGTTTTCTGCTGCTCACCAGCATGGTTCCTCAAGCACCCCTCCAACCATTGGTTCACTCTTTCCGTTTGGCCACAATTTGAGGATGATAGCTTGTTCTTGGAGTCAATTGAGTGCCCACCATATTGAAGAGTTCTTGACAAAAAGCACTCATAAAAATGCTATCCCTGTCACTCACAATGTTCTTGGGAAGTCCATGCAATCTGAAAATTTATCTAAAGAATAGATCAGCCACTTGTGTAGCAGTAAAAGATGATGTAATAGAAAAGAAATGAGCAAATTTGGTGAGTCTATTCACCACAACATAAATACAATCCTTACCCAAAGCCTTGGGAAAACCTGTGATTAAATCCATTGAGATGCTTTCCCATTTTTTATCTCGAATGATAAATGGTTGAAATAGACCAGCTGGATGTGTGTGTTCAACTTTGTTTTGCTGAAATATCTTGCATTCATTCACATATTTTAGAACATATTCCTTCATCCCTTTCCAAGATAACCTTTTCCTTAATTGCCTATATGTTTTGAAGAAACCAAGATGGCCTACTAAAGGAGAATCATGAGCTTCCTTCAAAATATTGTGCTTTAGATTTGAAGCATGAACCAAGTATATTCGGTACTTATATTAGATTAGGCCATTCAAAATCTTGTATCTATAATCTCTTTTGACCCCATCTAACACATCACAAGCAAAAATATCTTTGGCATACTCAACTATTAGCATATTGTTGTTGCTGCAACATCCTTCCCCAAAATTTTGGTGATATTCGGGACCCCTCCTTTCAACGCTTTTGTAGCAAGTTTTTTCCTTTATCTTTCGGTTTTATTTCTTTCTCTAACTTGGAAAAATTTCACCACCTGCTTCCAAAAGAGTTTTCTCATTTTATTTTTCCTAAGGAAAAATCAGTCTTTTCTCTTCAGCATGGATTTTAGTCTTAATTCACCCGCTATAGCGCAAGTTTTGTCCTTAAATCCTCCGTCCCTTTGGCGCGTCCTGCAACCCCAAGACCTCCGTCTGGCGCATACTCTGGCTCCAACTCTGCAGCCCCTTTTTACAAGTCCCAAGTCTTTTATCCGGTGCACATTTTTTAACAATAAGCCGACCGCCGTTAGCGCAAGTGATAACCATTCCTCGGCCGCCGATGGTGCAATAAATATACTTATCCTCCCCGCTTGCAATGCTGCGCTTGGTCTCTTTTAATAGCCCAAACTCTTTCGCAGTTAAGGGAGCGCATCTGTAATGGCAGGATCACCGCTTGAGTGCAAGATTCAATGTTAAAACCTGTGCTTAGCGCAAAAAGCATAAGATATAATCGTCGCCTTAGTGCAGAATTTAAATCACCGCTTGGCGCTTGGCGTGAAAAATATCCTCGACCCTTGTGCACCGGCGGGTTTGGTGGGGTTTTTAATAGAGCCATGTGTCATTTTAGTGGCAAGGAACCTCGAGCCCCGTGAAATTAAATCCACCAACTTATCGTCGTATGTGACATAAATGCCACCCTTATTTAAACAAGTGCAATGGGTTTTTCAATACATTTTATATTTGCTGAGAAACCGGAGTTTTCCATTCTCATCAAGAGTGAGGTTTTCTATTCACCAGGTTCCTGCAAAATTCATCTCCTACCTCGGAACGTTCGCCCTCGATGGACCCTGCCAGTCTGACAGGTAGGCTCTTCGCACCTTTCATTTGCGTGAGTTTGTTTTACACCATAGGGAGTTCTTTGCATCAATATTCATAAGCTTTTAGGGCATAGAGCGCTTGCTCTCGTCCTTGATCCCAGAAATGAGAATCCAAAGTCGCCCTGCGTGAACCGAAACCCGGAAAGCTTTGTCCCCGCCTGCGAGCATGAACTTTGTCCTGTCGTCATGTCCTCGGCATCCTGAGTAATGTTTTCTCCCACCTTGATATCCTTGAATCGTCCTAGTAGTATCTTAGCGGCCGCAGAGTTTTTTCACTCAAACCTGTAGAAGCCGCGGCATCCCATGCAAAATGAAACTCCCTGCCAAGCATCTACTGCGTGTAAAACCCAATCCTTCTCGTTCCTTGCAGCTAAAGTTTCATCCTATGAACACCGAGGTACTCTGCTCAATCGAAAGTAATGTTCATTCACACTAAGGGCACATAAAACCCACAATGCTCGGCTGAAATTGCCTTAGGATATGTTAAAACAACCCATCGTGCCCACTTAAAACCCTGATGACCTAGCCCGGAAGTCTAACTCATAGAAGCCAACAGCTGCGGGGTTTCTCCATAATAATCTCCACTATCAACTGTCGGTGCATAAAATGTTTAAACACTGACGCATTATAAATATCGCATGCATAATGTTAAGCGCTAGCGCAGAAATAAGGTTAGGATGGCGCATGCAAAGTTGTTTGGACTAGCGCACGAATGTTTTTAGCTTTGGCTCATGGATAAAATTGCGGCGCTAGCGCACGAAATATTTTGGGCATTAGCGCAGAAAATACATTTTCGCTTGGCGCACAAATAATCTTAGGCGCCGGCGTGCATGAAACATATAGGTATTAGCGCATAAGATCCCGCTTGTACCCCAGCGCACATTAAATAACTGATCTTAGTGCGCGCAGAATCCCAAGTACGGCGCAAAGCTCTATTCAGGCGCTAGCGCAGAAATCTTCATCAGACTCGCGCAAGTTTGTGTAACAATTGAGGGGATACCTACACATTGAAAATGAATGGCGCAAATTCAAAGATGATCTTGCTCATTGTCCTGATGTCTTGTCTTTACTTTTAGCATGGAATGGCATTGTTGAATTAAGCTTAAACTTTAAATGAAGATAATTATGATTTTTAAGACAGCCTCTATATTGTGAAAATGCTATATTTTGGCTCTGCCATAGAGTGTTGCTAATGCTTGAAGAAGTGGTCTAACTAAAGTCATTTTGACATTACCTTTCTCACCGCAGGATTACCATGCATAGGAAGTCAACAAAGAAGAAGGCAACGCAGAAAATAACCTCAGACTCAGATGTGGAAATCCTATTAGATACTTCCCTCGAGACGATGTTCGCTGACACACAAGCTACCACTGGTGTTTCCCCTGGGAGCTCTGCCCCTGAATTTCAATGGGGTGATCTGTACAGATTCATCATGGCTCAAGACAGTACAACAACCTCCATAGAAGATGCTCTGGTGTATGCCAACATCCGAAGGTCTTGTTTGCATAAAGCAACAACTCGTCCCGAATTGTTCCCTTGTTCCGAAGTTATTGGATAGCTAATTCCCCACATTCGGACCGACACAAGGCTCATGAATGATAAAAATGGGTTGAGCCTGGAATCTTTCGCTCCCAAGCATGTCACTGCTGCCTACAGATTGCCTCCACCCAAGGCTTGTTTAGACGATGATTGGATAGCAAAATGTCCAATGGACCCACTAGAATCTACTAGTAAGATGACGATAAATGACATGCAGATTAGGAGGAGGCAGAACAATGAATATGAAAGCAACCTCATAAAGACCCCTTACAGACTCATGATCCTGATGTTGAGTCCACTCTTCGGCATGCCTAATGGCAATATGTTTAAGATCGGATGGGTGCCGGTAATGTTTCATATAGCCATGAATGACACCATCTTCAACTGGGCTAAAATAATTTCAGATAGTTTGGCCTCACAGCTGACATCAGCCCAGGGAGGACTAACTAAAAGGAAGGCAGATTTCTTCATGTCTTCATACTTGATTGACTGCCTGTTAAGCAAGCATACGTTCTCGAAATTGGGCTGCTTATGGAAGCCAAAAGAAACAGCTCTCTTCATGGCTTATCAGTGTACATGGGCAAGTAGATACGCAAACCACTACAAGATGGTTTGCGAGAGGTTTATCATGCCATTATACCAGCTCATTTTTATAGAAGAACCAGATTGTATGTCGGAGAATGCAATGCCTATCATTGAACAATTCGAGGACTATTATCACAGTTCAGAAGGCACATACATCAGGATGAGTGGAGGAACTCATGAGCCATTTATGTTCCCTCGGTATGTTACAGATTTTGTAATTCACAAGGAGGCCGTGAGACAACTCTTCGGCATCGGCGCAATAAGTAAGTTCTTAACAGACCGGAGGAAGGGCATGTATCCTCCCATGCCATTTACCCTCGGAGCTTACAGCCTCCCGAGAGCAAGAGACGGGGAAAATTATGCTCAAGGCTTAGAATTTTTCCATTTTGGCACGGTCCCTTTCAGAAGGCATGACCCTAACGGTGCGGTAAGCCAGCATTGTCCTGACCTCAAAATCTCCTTTGAATATGCTCATGCTATGGACCGAGACGAGGAGTTCTGCAAGAGCGCCCGCAACCTAACTGCGCTAGGGAAACGTTACAAGAAGAAAATCGTGAAGGATCCTAGCCCCAAACCCGTCGGTTTGATCCAAAAAGAGCGGGAGGCATCGGCCTCACAATCAGGGGATCCATCAGAGTTAGAGTAGGACAGAGTGCTCCAAGAGCAAGCTCTCAAGCAGCAGCAGGACCAAGAAGAAGCAAGAATTCAAGGTGAGCTAACTGCCAAGCTTCAGCAAGAGGAGATTGCAAGGAAGCAACAGGAGCAAGCCTCTCAGTTGAAACAACAGGAAGAGGCTGCCATGATCCAGAAGGAAGAAGAAGATCGGGTATCCCAAGAGCAAGCTGCCAAGCAGCAGCATGAGGAAGAAGAGAGGCCCCTGAATGAATAAGCAACTAGATTACAGACACAACAAGAAGAGCTAGCAGGAGGGAAGGAGAAAGAACAGACAGAGAAGTCTCCCGAGCCGGAGCCATCTACTCCAATAGACATGGAGGTGGACCCACCATTAATATACTCTCCAGGGACAACTCAGGAAGGGGGTGCCTCTTCAGGGAGCTTAGCGCTGACCCCATATAACCCCAAGAAGCAGCGCAAAGTAGCAGACCTGGATACTGTTTATTTCCATGAGCGGAAAAGGGCCATTATTGATAGGAGGGTAAAGAAGATGGAAAGCGGGGTTGATGATGAATATGAATTATGGATATCAGAGAAAACATTGGTCTAAGGAACTGATGCCGACCCCACATTCCAAGCCCAATGCACTGTAGCTTCAGCTAAGGCAACTAAAGCCAATGTTGATTTTTTGAAAGGTGAGATAAAGCATTACAGGGAGCAATGTTTTAATATCAGAGATGATAGGAAGAGGGAGGTGTTGGAAGCAAACAAATTAAAAGAGAAATACAATGAGTTGGTAGGAGAGAATTTAATGCTAAATGCGGGGGTTCTCCATCTTGAGAATGAAAAAAAACACCTTAGAGATGCAATTGGACATCTCTGAAGATGAAGTGAAGAATCTGAAAGCTCGAATAGCAGAATTGGGGGAACTCGAAGCAAGCAGGGCTCAGCAAATTCATCTTCACCAACAGGAGTATGAAGGGCTGATTCAAGAAAAGGAACAATTGGGGAAATCGCTCAAAGAGGCAGCGGAGGACCAGCAAAATTTGTCCACATTTCGCAAACAAGCATGTGCCATGCGGATTAAAATCCATCAACTGCTAGTACTGATCTTGGAAGAGATTTGGAGTGTGAAATATATGATTAAGAAAATGACAACAATTGAAGCCAAAGTCCTAAAATCTCGAGAAACGTTTGCAAATCATGTAGAGGAGCTGAGACAACAATCTGAGTGGAAAAAGGGAAAATCTCAACTCCCTTCACACTTACGCGCCACTACAGGAGATGAATTGGATGTGGATATAGGGATCCTTGAATTTTCCAAGGATTGCGGCGCCAAGCTAAGTTTGGAAATCAGGAAGACGATCCGCAAGTGTTGTTCATTCTACTCCACACTCAGGGAATCACATAGCAAGTGTCATCTGATTCTTCCTGCCTCCATTTATGATTTCCCAAAGGAAGAAGATCGATTGTTCGAGCTGTAGAACGAGCTGGACGAAGTCTTGGCTTTTATCAAGAAGATAGAAGTATTGACTTAGGACGAATTTCAACAGTTCATTTTCCAACCTACAGTACATATTCACTTCCTAGAAGCAATGGCTAAAGAAGCCACAGAGGGAAAAGCACTGATTAAATTGGACCTACGCAAACATGAAATAGCGTCCCAGGCAACAATATCTTCCCGTAGCAAGCTTATTGTAAAAGATATCAACCAATGGACCACATATATTCAAGGTATAGATGGCCCAGTAATTGCAAGCGAGCTGGTTGGTGGAGGTGAGTCTTCAAGTCAACAGGAAAAAACCCCAGCAGAATAGATAGACCATTTTTACTTTGTTTAAATAAAAGGAGAAGCTGAAATTCTACCTTTTGTATAAATGCTTTACAGGGTCAACTGGCTATCATTTTGTTTTATATGAAAGGTGTCCCACGAATCTGGGAAATAGGAAATTACACACCAAAATCCAAATTAGAAGCTTCTAGAATTAGGGTACACCTGTCAACCTTGGAGCCTTTTGTAAAGTTATAAGTAGAAGTTAAGAAGAGGAGTAGAAGCACTTTTTGCAGGGAAAAGAATTTTCTTAGCTTGTACGAACTATTTTGTAACTTGCTCCAAGAAAGCGATTTTGCCTAATAAGAGCCTGGAGAGGACGTTTTTCCTTGAAATGTGGCTTGGGTGCATGCTGGATTATTCTTGTGACATTCAAACACTACTGTGAGATCTTTCTTCGATGTTCCGAATTCATTTCTATGGAAAGAATGATCTTACTTTTCTCTGTGTAATGATGTTTCTCCTGAATGAGTAATAGAATGATTTCATGTGAATTAAAAGCTATCTTTTATATCTTTAACCTCTTGTTGTAGATGTATCTTTATGATTTAATGGCTACCTGTTGATCTTTAGATCTTTCTTTCAGCACACAACTCATATTTACAGTTTTGCTCCTTGCAAGGATAGATTAGATTTATTTCAGCTCTATATACAAATTTGTTTCAACTTTGCATTTAGATTAAATTAGCTTAGGGCACTTGCATATCATCTCTAACAATAAAAATCACAAAAGAACGATAGATCGGGCCATAACCGGTGTAGAAGAAACAAATCTTTAAGTCTTACGGTAGCCGGAACCGTTAACCGGACGGATCCCCCATACCAGATGGTGAACAATCTAATTGGGATAGTTTACCGGGGAGAATCCCTTTCTACTTGATGCTGCGATCTTCGGGGCATCAACACATATCTTTCCAATCTTTTGAAATGTCCATAAGGGAAAATGAAGGTCTCCTAGACAATGCATCTACTACAATATTATTCTTCCCTTTTACATATTCAATGTCAAAATCAAAATCTTGGACCTTACTTACCCATTTTTGTTTCCTTTCTTTGAGATCCTTTTTTGTGAGAAAATGCTTTAAAACTGTTATGATCAGTTTTGACCACAAACTTGTTCCCCACCAGATATTGTCTAAACTTGGCCAAGGCATGCATGATGGCTAACATTTAGTTGTCATATATGGAGTAGAGCTTCTCATGTGGCCGCAATTTATGCTCTCAAAAGCTATGGGGTATTGATTTTTTTTTAGGGCCTCCCCTATTCCTTCTCCTGATGCATCACATTCCAAAACAAATGGTTTAGAAAAATCTGGTAATGCAAGTACTAGACAACTACTCATTACCTCTTTCATTCTTTGGAAATCTTTTTCAACCCCTTCATCCCATTTGAAAGCATCATTCTTGGTCAAATCAATAATTGGAGCAGTTAATTTGGAGAACCCCTTCACAAACTTCCTATAGTAAGTGCATATTCTAATGAAGCCTCTCAATTCTGTGATGTTTTTGGGTGATGGCCATTCAAGAATAGCCTTTATTTTCTCCAAGTGCACCTTTACTCCATCTTTCCCAATGATGTGCCCAAGATACAAAACTTATTTCAACCCAAATTCACACTTGGACAACTTAGCAAACAAATATTGTTCATGCAAGATTTTTCAATACAACTTCTAAATGGTGAAAATGTTCATCCCATGTCTTACTATAAATCAAAATATCATCAAAGAAAACCAAAACAAACTTACAGAGCTTCTTGCAAAATATTTTGTTCATGCATGATTGGAAGGTGGCTAGAGCATTGGTCAAACCAAAAGGCATGACAAGAAATTCGAAATGGCCATAGTGACATCTGAAAGCAGTTTTCTGCACATCCTCCTCCTTCATTCGAATCTGATGGTAACCAAATCTAAGATCAATTTTGGAGAAGAAATCAATGCACATCCTCAAGGTCCCATCCTTTTTCTTCACCAAAACAATTGAAGAAGCATAGGGACTAGAGCTTGGTCTAATGAGTCCCAATTCCAAGATCTCTTGAATAACCTTCTCAATCTCATCTCTGAATATTTTTGGATGTCTATATGGTGGTATTTGGATAGGTGAAGTACCCACCTCCAAAAAAATGGTGTTCTCAACTCCTCTGTCAGGTGGCCTTCCAAGAGGAAGGTCTCCAAAAACATTTTCATATTTGTGTAGTAGTTGCCTTATCTTCCTTGGATGTTCTGCAATCTTTATGTTTGGCTTGGGGTAAGTTATGACACATTCAACAACCCATTCAATATCCCCATGCCTCAATATGGATCTCATATTGTGGGAAGACACCACTTGATTCGGATAGGTGTGCATTCCTCTCACTACCCTTTGTTTTCCTTCCGAATATTTGAATTTCATTTCAAGTATTTGGTATTTCACTATATGTTCCCCTATAGAGTACAATCATTTCACTCCCAATACCACATTTGTATCAGCAACATCCACCACATAAAAGCTATCATAAAATGTGTAATTACCTATGGTTAGTTGTAGCTTTGGAATCCATGTTTTGCACTCCATAGTATTGTGACCTGGAATGATGACTGTGAACCTATAAAATGGTTCAGTAGGTAGCTTTCTCCTCTCCATCATGGTTGCATCAATGAAGTTATTAGTTGCTCATGCATCTACCAATACCAAAACTATTTTCCCTTGTACCACTCCCTTGCATCGAATGGTGTGAAAACGAGGCACTCCTGAAATCACTGCCATTCTCCCTTTGTCAGGTGATGGATGATCTTTTTCTGCTGTTTCATATCCCTCTTCTTGGGATGAACGATGTTCTTATTCCTCCATGTCCCCTCACCTTCATCATCATCAGAAAATACTTCAATGCATCGTGCTTTCCCCTTAGCACATTTATGCCCTGGTACCCATGGTTGGAAGCATGTGTAACATTGTCTCTTTCTTCTGAGTTCTTCCTTGATTGGTCCCTCTTTCTTGTCCTTTCCAAATGCATCTTTTTTCCATGGCTTCTTGTTAAATCTTAACTTGGAAGGAAAGTTGGGCTTGGGGGGATACCTTGTCTTGGGTAGCACATTTTGCAGATCTCTTGCCAAGTTCATGGCATCTTTCAATGAAGTAGGTTTGTGGGCTTTAACTAAACCCTTAAAAGGTTCATCCAAGCCTTCAGTAAAGAGAAATACCAATCAAAACATAGATATATCAACCACATTAACTAATTTTTTTGAAATTCCAACATGTATTCATCAGGGGTTCTGATTTGCTTCAACTGTGCTAGTTCCTTGAAAGGCATTTCAGGGTATTTTTTCTCAAATCTTTCCAATAACTTGTTAAAAAATTCTTCATATGTTGTGACCTGATCATGTCCCAAGGTTTTAATCCCGTAGAACCACCAATCATTGGCTTCTCCTTCAAGATGAAAAATAGCCATTTTTAGAGCATCCTCTTCAACCACTGGATTCAGCGGAAAAGATACATCTAACTTTTGTATCCAAGTATTGGAAGAACTTTGAGATGAGCCATCAAAGGTAGGAAGGGTAATTTTACCTATGTCATAATCCAATTCTTTGTTTTGTAAAGGAGTTCTATTTCCTCCCCTCATATCGAACTTGTTTGAGACAGTAAAGAATTGATCAAATGGTAAGGTTCTCCTATAATCTTCACTCAACTGCTGCCATTCTACTATAACTTCTTGCATTCCAAATGGGGTGTGAAGTTCCTCTTTAGTTTCAATAAAATTGGGTGTGGTGGCTCTTATTGAACTCTGAAATTCCTTGGGTCGATTATGAGGCCCTGTCCATGAGAAAATGCTTCCACCAACTGCCTTCTTTTCCTCACTACAGGAACTATTGTTGCCTCCTATGGCCAATTTGCTACCAATTTGACTAGCCATCAATTCGAACCCTTACATTGTCTGCCTTGTCATGTCTTCAAAAAATGGTTTCATGAACTTTCTAAACCCCTCTTTCTCCTCCATATTAGAATTTCCTTTCTCATCCATATCCATAGTCTCAACAGAGTGCACTTCTTCTCCTTCTTCTTCCTCTTCACAAAAGGTACTTTCAGTTTTTGTCTCTAAGGGTGGGGGATGAATTATTGACCTCATAAATGGTCACCCAAACCAAGTGCAAATACCATGCTATGATACCACTTGTAGTGTCCCTTTTTAAGGAATTGGAAAAATTGGGAAAAATTGCAATTTTTGGCCAGTTCCACCCTTGGACTAGTGGTGACCCAAATTCTTCCAAATGGATCCTAAGGCTCTCGAATTGGGTTTGACGGTGCTTGAAAGGTATTAAGACATAAAAATGAATCTGATGGTTTTTTTGAGACTCTCAAAATAATTCTTCAACATTCATTTAACTTCAGGAGAAATTGGGGAATTTTACTAGTATTTTTGAGGTTCAAACCCCCAAGGGTAGAGGTCATTAATGGATTCCCAAATGCAGTACGAACCTCCAAAATTTCAGAACAGAGACATGGAATAGTTATATGATTTCCATGGGCACCCAAATGCATCATTAATCAGTTCCTAAAGGCTGTTGCAACTCCCATAAATCAGATATTTGTAGACATGTCTTCACATAGGGGGAAATGATAGAAAAACTCCTCAACTTGCTATGAATTTTGAGATAAATGTTCCAATGAATTATATAATGTGTATGAGACTTATTCAGTGCATTAATGGATCTCCATAAATAAATAAAATCACAGATATTGACTGAAACAAATCGAAACCAAACAACTTCAAGCTCTCACAACAAGATATAGGGGAAAATGGTACCATTCATACATAGTTTGGCATTTTTACATAGTTTCACTTGGAGTTTCGACCTAAGGTTCTTATGAGCATCAAATACAGATTGTATACATCATATTAGAAATAAATGGGTCCCCTTGGAATCCCCCAAATATATCATCATCTCACCATGTGTGCCCTTCCTCCAATAACAAGAATATGGAGAGAAATGTGAGAGAGATGTGGGAGCAAGTTGAAGAAGAAAATATCACGAGCAGCCTTGTAGATTCAACATGAAACAAATGAATCCATTGTATCTCCAAATTAAAGGTCTGAATGGCCTCTCCAATTTCCAATTAGGATGGGAATCTTGCACCCTCGAAATTGGTATTAAGGCAAGTAGAGTAAACACTCCACTAGCATGGACAAGCTATGCTCTCCAATTTGCAAAATGAGAAATGATCAAAATCCCCTCTCCTTCTTTATTCTTGTCTTTTATAAACTTTCCAAGTCCTCCATGGTTCGAATTCCTTCCAAAATCTTCATTCCAACTTGAGTTGGTAAGAGATTCCAATGAGTGCCACTTGTCCAACAATTCCTAGTCTCCATCTTCCATCAACTCGAATGGGGAAGCATCTTGGCCGTCATAACTCCCTTGTACGCATTCTTGGAGGCTATTTTTAGCCCTGACATTTCATATAGGTCAGATGTCAGCAATCAGGTCTGGTCCTTGTCATAAGTGTCATAGCATCTTCATCATTGTTGTCATAGAAGCTAGGGAATCTATCCCAAGTGTCTCAATATCTCTAAGATGCCTCTTCCTCTTCCATGGGAGTTACTCTTCCACTCAAATTCGACCTTCATTGAGTCATGCCAAGTATAATGACCTTCTAAATCCCCCAAGAACATTAGAATCCACCTTGGATTCAAATGGGTGAGAGTAGGATGTCATGTGGCATGGAGAATCTTGCTTTGTGTGGGTCCCACACCACCAATGTGACCTCATAACCAAGGGCCACCTTATTTTCCTATTGTTAATATTTATTTAGCCCCTTTTAATAAATTTATGTCAAGCTAATGTCCATTTGGGTTTTAATAGCTCCCTTATTCCAAATCTAGATGTTTCCACCCCAACCTAGGGAACTAGTAGATAGGTGGAATTTTCCCTTCTAGTGATTTTTTTGTATGGGGACATTACAATTGGTTACCAATAAGTGTAACAATTACATATTGTCATTTTGATTATTGTGGACCTTTTGTTGTCTCATTTTGTATAATGAAGGGTCTCGTATTCATATATAATAAAATGGGTTTCTTGTTATATTGCATTGTCCAATGTTGTAAAATGTCACTTTGTTGATTAAATATTACAATGAACAGATGTGTAATCTGATGGTATAAGTCATTAATACAATTGATATATCCAAACACAATAATTCAAATTCAAATATCAATATTATTATAAAAATTATTTCATTTTATGATAATTAATGGAATTTAAAAAAATATATAATCAATTGAACTCAATGTAAGGTTCTGGGCATATGTAATCCATTCATGCTCTTGCTTTTTTTTCTAAAAATGTTCCTAGTGCTTTTAAACCACTAAGCCACACCATTGCTCATTTATCAAATAGATGCACCGATTCTTTTATCGACAATTGAATCAGTGTTTCTTTAAGTAAACACACACCACAAATACTTCCTGGTGTGTTTACTTTAACCTTGTTTCCTAGGGATATATAAACCATAATATGCCCTGATGCAATAATTCATTAATAACGCACTAGTTCGTTATGTCAATGGAGGGAACTACTATGGCATTTAATTTGAATGCATAGATGTTCTTTGAGTTAGAGAGAACATGGGATATCATATATTATCAGTGAATTGGTGTGTTCTTTATAATAAAGCATGATAAGGGAATTTAAATAAATGCACAGGTGAGTCATATAAACAAGAACCACTGGTGAAAATATTTAATAAAGATAGCTTGGTGCATATTGTGACATATCTCACCAGTGTGTTGTCTATTCTGCACGAATGTGCAACTTAATATAAGCATCAGTGTAGCTAATTTAGATAAATGCATTGGTGGGTCATTTAAATGTAAAGCAATGGTGTAAAATATTTAGTAAAGATGTCTTGGTGCATATTATTATGGAATCGCAATGGAAAAAATCATTTTCTAAAACTTTCAGTCACTTACATTTTTTCAATTATTATAAATTCTCATTACAACCTCCACCAAAACGTATGATACCATCTGCAAAGGTTTTAGAAAAGGATTTTTGGATAATTTTGTCCAATTTTGTAACACTAAAAACCTTTGCTAGATGGTGGGTTTTTGTAGTGTTGAGTCATTTCCCACATTTAAAAATATTTTGTTGAAGTTATTTATCATTCACTATTAAGGTGTAGAAATATCATGAAGAAGGTAATCTAAGGGCAATATTCACTAAGAAATGTGCACTTCACTAAATTCAAAGATTTCACCTCACTTTTATGAGGTCACGGATTATCACATATAAATTTTAGTCATAGGGTTGAATTGAAATATTCAGAAATTCACCTACAAGTTGATCTCAATATGTCCATTGTTAAGTCTAGGCAAGTTCAAGTAGATAAATACCTGAAAATACTTCCACGCTAGATGAATGAAACAACCCTTAGGGAATGATCAAATCAAGTATGCAGATCTAAAAACTACATTGTTTAATAATAGAAATATAACAACACGCCCCAAATATAAAGTTTCACATTCTAAAGCATGCCAAATTACTCACCATTTCAGCCTTGTTGTCTCAATAAATCATCATAACAAAGCAACCATGAAACTTGCTCAAAACACATGAAAACCATATTTGAAAATCATATCTACAATAAGAGAATTTAGGACAGTAATGGTACAACCTTGTATTATCACAATATTAAGATAAAGTACAATACCTCAACTTTGTCAAAGTCGATACATCAAGTCCTTCTGCCTTATCCTAAACAAAGACTTCTCCAAAGCTCCCCAACATGGTATTTTTTAAGGATTCTAATATTATACTTAAGTATAGTATCCTAGGCGATCATTTTGGACTGAAAAAAATATGTATATAGATATGTAGGCGAATATTAAATATGAAACATACAATTTACTATTGAAATGTGTAAATTTTGATAAATATTATGATAAAAAAAACATATTTTATGTAAATATAGGTGATATTAGAGACTAAAAATGACCAAATAACGAATTTATTTTTTGAAAAAAAAAAACAAAAATAGTTAATTGGCGAAATTGTACCCACTCCCCAAACCCTACCAAAGACATCCACAATTATTACAAAACCTAACCAACAACAATAAATCCTAACACAGCATCCCACCAAAATATACTAACATTTCCAAAAACTTAACAATAAACTAACATCACAGAAATTGCCCCATTCTTAAATCCACACTTATCTTTTATAAGCTTTACCCTTCACTTGCATCACACAAGTAAAACAAACCCTAGTACATGCTTCTCACAAGTACTTTCATGGTTAGGAGTACGATTTTCCACCGACATCTTTCAAAAATACATAATTGTTTTTGAAAATATTTTAAAGTGGCTTTGCTAGGTGCATTCATTTTTTACCTTATTCCATGTAAAAAAAAATGTGTCACATTCATAATTTATTACATTGATCATGTCATCTCCACTCTGCCATTCCATGTTTTGTAGATGGGAACAAATAATGTTTCATTATTGCATGCAATCTCCATGTAAAAAAAAAGTGTTACATTCATAATTTATTACATTGCTCATGTCATCCCCACTATGCCATTCCATATTTTGTAGATGGGAACAAATAATGTTTCATTATTCCATGCAATCTCCCTGCATTATTGGAGTACATGTGTCTATTGTAGTTGCACCAACACAAGCATACAATGGTCCCATGCATTATTGAAGCACACTTGTCTTTTGCAATTGCACCAACGGTCTTTATCGTTATCTTTGATACAGATATGTATCCTCTCCTCGTCATTAGGGAGGGGAGGGTTACAACTTACAACCGACTTGACAGCAATATGACCACATACAATGGTCCCATGCATTGGAGTGTTCACAAGGGGCCCCACATTCAAAATCGTTATAACATTGTGTTGGAGTGTTCACAAGGGGACGACATTCAAAATCTTTAAACATACAAGTACAAGGCAAAGATTTTGAAGAAAAAATAAAAAAACATACCCATGCCTTAATAGAGTAATGGAATTTGGATGTAAAGAAATGGTTTTTTAAATGTACTTCGCTTCAAAATATTTATGAAATAAAAAAGAGTGAGATATTTAGATTAGGAGATGCGATGGGTGGGAGGACCACATATTGGTTAGGTTACTTCTACTTGTCTACCCATAACTCAACATCCAAATAAAATCTTGTCATAGATACTTTGCTTCCTCTCATTCATTTTAGACACCTTTTGGTTCCCTTGGATTTTGCTTCACTTTGTCTCATTATCTTTAAACGAGGCCACATCAACCGAGAAAGGGTGCTAAAATTCTAGGGATCTTTGGACTAGAGTTTTTATTTTTTATACTTCCTATTAAACCTTCATGTGACCTAAACCATAATCTCAATCATTGCAATATATTTTAAATATTAGGCTTAGCTTGCTACTCAATCCCTTCTCTCATGTGACTTAAATCTAATTTCAATTTTTAGAAGATTTTAAATAAGCACATGACATGTTTACATGTATATATACATCAATAGAAGAAAATCAAATCTTTATAAATTTAAATACATTTTCAATCTAAATTACCATTGTTATAATTTTATAATTTTGTGGGTGTGATCTTTAACACTTTGTTTTAATGTCCCTTCTCATCAACCTTTCTTTGTATGGATTAAGTATCCTTAATATTAATTATTTACCACATTGTAAGCAACTCCATCTCATCAATTCTTATATACTTTCTTCATTTTTATTTTTATTTTTTATGTTTTTCAGAAATATTATGGACATTTTCGTGCAAATTAGATAATTTTGATTTTGTTTTAATAAAACTAATTTACATATTAAGATTGCATAATTTAGATTATTTTTATAAAACTCCCTTCTTTCATGTAACCTAAACTTAATCTTAATCTTTGTATAAGATTTTAAACGAGCACATAACATGGTCACATGTATATGCACATGATTTGGCACAAAAAATGCACATAGGATCCTACAATTTTAAGTGCATCCTCAACCTAAGTGGCCACCATCATAATTTTGTGAACGTGATCCTTACGAACTTTATTTTAATGTCCCTTCTCACCAACCTTTCCTTTAATGAATTAAGCACCCTTAGTCATATTTCTTTACCACATTGCAAGCACCCGCGTCTCATTAATTCTCATTTACTTTCTCCATTTTGTTACTTTTCCATATGTTGTTCCATTGGAGAGAGCATTACAGACAATTTTCACATGAATTAGATAAACTTGAATTTGTTTTAATAAAATTACTTTAAATCTTGAGATTGCATAATTTAGAAGTTTTGGAAATTTCAATGCTTTTAATCAATATATATAATAAAATGTAATGATTTTGACGAATTTATGGATATATTGGACAAAATTTGAGTTACCAAATTCCAAAAATACATATTGAAATTATATGTGGTTTATAATTTAGTCTTAAAATTTACCTTCTATGTGAAGGTGAGTAATAAGATCCAATACATTTAATGATATATATGCCAAAATGTATACACTATCAAAAAAACATCCAACAATATATAAAAATTTAACATTAACACTCTACAAACCTAAATACATCGTCAATATAAGTGATCACCATCATAATTTTGTGTATGTGATCGTTACACACTTTATTTTAATGTCCCTTCCCACCAACATTTCTTCTCATGAATTAAGCACTCTTAATACTAGTTCCTTAACACATTGCAAGCACCTTCATCTCATCAATAGTCACTTACTCCTTCCATTTTTTCACTTTTATGTATATTGTTTCTTTAGAGGGAGGAATGCGATTGTTTCTTTGTAGGGAGCATTACACTTGTTTCTTCAGAGGAAGCATTATGGGAAAATATCATAGAAAATATATATGTTTGATTTTTTTTAAGGAAATTATTTTAAATATTGAGATTGCATAATTTAGATGCTATGGAATTTTATTTTTAACCAAAATATGTAATAAAAGGAACAAGGTGAAACATTCTATGTTTTCAACCTTTTTCTAGTTTGTTATCACCAGAATCAGGTTAGGAAACCGTTGCCAAAAACAATAATTTTGGACTGATGAAATTGTTCTTTTTAATGAAAAGATGGACTTAGCACCATTGAATGCCCCCAATGCAACTAGATTGTGAAACCTTAACATCTAATATATGTATTTCCATCAATCCAAAATTATTATCTACAAGTTCCATACCAAAATGTCAATTTCCCTTCATGTTATTTTGAGTTGACAAAAAATAACCAATCCATAGAAAGTGTAGATTATGGCAACAGAAAGTGATAGTTTTGATCAATTTTTAAGTATATTTGACATAATTTGAATCCACATAAAATTCAAAAAATATATTATCAAATTATAATTTATAATTTAATGAATTAAACTTTACTTTATATGTAATATGTAAGGAAGAGCAATAAACACCAATGCATTTACAAGTATGTTCATCAAGGTATACATTTTCAAGGGCACATTCAACGCTATATACCCTCATGTATATACCATTACCATTAAATGTGCCACTAGTTAAACTTTATTGTTTTCTCTATATAAATTTTGATATGTGGGTTTACCATAACAAATCTTTAATCTCTACCATAAGGTTCATTCTTTATATATTTGCGCCGAGAGGCGCTCTACAGCCCATATGAGGGAGATCTTGTAACATGTGTCGAGTGTTTGTTGAGTTTGTCAAGTGTTTGTCGAGTAACAAAATAATAACCAAATAATAAAAATAAAATATTGTAACATCGACCATTAATAAAAATAAAAAGACGTGTATTTTCGAAATGAAATCAATGACTATATTACAGTGAAGATAAAAAATTATAAAACAAATATTTTGGGTCGAGAATATGTGGCAAAGAGATCTTAACGAATTGCACCTCCCAGCTCCTCTGCTCGGCAGACCACCCCTCCACGCAGACCCAGCTCCTCCCCTCCACGCCGACCTCCTAGCTCTTCCCTCCACGCTGAACTCCCTGCGCAGCCCTCCTCCCTCCACGTTGCCCTCCTCCCTGTGCAACCCTCCTCCCTAAGCGAGCTCCCCTCCTCCCAGCTCCTCTCTCCACGCTACGCAACCCTCCTCCCTCCCCGCGCAGCCCTCTTCCCTCCACGCTACCCGCACCCTCATATTAAAACATAATTATATTTTAATTTAATTTTAAATATTATATTATATTTTAATTGAAATTGAAATTTTAAATTTTAAATATTATAAAGTTTATATTAAATTTTTATTTTTAATTGAAATTGAAATTTAATATTTATATTAAATTTCAATTAAATATTTATATTAAATTTCAATTTAATATTTATATTAAATTTCAATTTAATATTTATAGTAAGTTTATATTTAATATTTATATCACACCAAATCTCCCCAGGTGCAAACCTCTCCTCGAAAAGCTCCTTGAATGCAATACTTGAGAAGAGGTTTGCACCTCGGGAGATTTGATCCCTCTCGGCGCTTGATAGAGCCTAGGATTTGGATCTAGGCTGGTTAAATAAATAAAAAATATGCTCGCAATGGGTCTCTAAGAATGATTTTCTTGCATATAAATCTTCGCTACTTTGCAGGTTACTTGAAAAAGTTGTTTTTAAGTTCTTTAAAAGTAGGAAGAACATAAATTTTTAAAATCATGTTGATACATGTAATTAGGGGTAAGGTATCCCTCCATACTTGTTCATCTTTGTGAAACTTCTCAATCAAAACTATTTATTGCTCATGTCTTTTTTACCAATCAACTTAATAAATCATTATTTGCTATGTGGTGTTTGTTCACTCGTCCTTGTCCCCCATCCTTGCTACCACCAACCCAATATTTTCATTATCCTCCTTCATTAATCTTATCATTGTTAAACACCACAAACTTTTGTTTCACTATCATTTTTTCCAAATGTTAAATAAGAGAGTTTTAAGACTTGAAACACTAGGAATTTGAGGGTTTACGGGTGAAATTTGATTTATGGTTTGATAAATTTAAAATGTTTGTGTAAACTATGTATTGTTACACCTTGGGGTTAATACATGTAGGTTTGTAGAGTTTGAAAGAATTTCAAGTGTAAAAAAAATGTTTAAAGAATGACTTTGAAAATTGAGAAGATCATGAAAGTTCAAGGGGTTTTGCTTAATATCATGTTCAACTCCCTAGGTTCAAGCATATTTTGAGAAAAAGGAATTTATGGGTGGTTTAGAATTAACGAATTAAGTTTTTTTAATTACAACAAAAATTGTGAACGTTTAAGGGTATCTATTATTGACAAAACTTGAGAAAATTCAGGAGAGAAAGGACCAATTTAGACTAAAGAAAATACCATTGTCAAAATAACAATGCTTTGTTTATCAAGGTGGAAGAATCACTAGTGTCAAATTAGTAATGCTTTGTTATTCTTTTGTTATTGTTGTTGTAAATGTTGATTCTCTTCTTATTAAACACTTTCCAATACATGTCCTCCACAAAGAAGCTCATGCCCCTTGGAGATGTGTACTGAGATCCAAAAATGGAATTACAATTTATTTATAATTAAAATTATTTTGTATTTGCAGAATTTAAAGAAATGTAGTTCAGAATATTTTGGCAGCTAAAGGAATTGTAGTTTTCAGTGGTGGTAATAAAAAAACCTCAGTTTACATAATGAATATTGAACAATTACAATGCTTCCTTTTCATTAGACTAGGATCAAAATTGGAAGGTACTTTAAATTATTATGATGATATTGATGTCCACATTATCCTTTTGTGACATTTTATGAAAAATATTATTTTATTGTTACAATGTCACATAAATAACCTAACCCAACCTAATATGTTGGTTGGGAAAATTGTTTAGGTTTTTGTATGGTTTGAGTTAGAAGTCACCAGACGTGGTTAAGGGTGAGACCTTAATTCTCACTACTTAGTTCCACCTCTCTTTCCACCAACAGCATTCATGTTGATAGCTTGTTCATGTCATTTGTGTATGATACTACATTTCATAGTTGAGAATTAGCTCTATGCTAAAAAATTGCCCCATTGACTTGATGATAAGCTCCTACATCAATCATGATTCCATAGTGGAGATAGTACACGTTGTTTCTGTTAAGTTTAGCCTAATTTCACAAGCAAGATCACTAAAAGAAACACAATCACAAGATAGACACAAATTTACCCTGGGAAACCCTCATGGGGTAGAAAACCCAGCAAAGCTTTCCTCAATATAGATAATCAACCAATACAAGATGTAGTACCCAAACAAGAGCTCCTTCTTCTCCTAAGCAGACCTCTCTCTCCTATGCGCCAACCACAAGTGAGTGAATGAATGAGATAAGTGAGGAACATACCTCCTCTACTTATACTTGTTTTCTAACTGACTTTTCACCCTAATGGGGCCGACCTCTCCCAGGAGAGTCTAATAACCCCTAAAATGCTAACTCAGGGCCGACCTCATATGGGAGATCTAATAACCCTAGTTACCACACTCTCTCAGAGGAATAAACATCTCCAGATATACAATAGGGTCTCCTCGGAGGAATGGAACATCTCCGGGATAATAAAATACAAATATAATTCCGGAAGGATATTATAACAACACTTCATTCTTGGAAGTTACAATATTTCAACACTCCCCCTTAACGAGAAGGATATTATAACAACATCTGCAGGAGCAAGGAGTCATCAACTACATGATACATGATACATCTATAAATCATTGGAAGCTTTCTTAATACATCATCATCAGTAACTCAAATAGTTACTGGAACATAATCAATACTGGAACATCAGCATCATCAGTATTGAATCTTCATCTTCTGCAGCACTGGATCAGCTACAGCATCATCATCATCTCGATCTACAGCATCTGGATCATCTCAATCTACAGCATCTGGATCATCCTGATCTACAGCATGTGGATCATCTCAATCTACAGCATCTGGATCATCCTCGATCTACAGCATCTGGATCATCTCGATCTACAGAAGCACAATTTGCAATACACATGATCCAATTCCAAGATGATCAATCCTTATCAATTTTAGACAAGTCTCATGTCTATGGACGATGCAATCCAGATCTACTTCTAGGATGATCAATCCTTATCAATTTAAAACAAGTCTCATGTCTATGGACGATGCAATCCATATCTACTTCCAGGGTGATCAATCCTTATCAATTTAAGACAAGTCTCATGTCTATGGACGATGCAATCCAAATCTACTTCTAGGATGATCAATCCTTATCAATTTAAGACAAGTCTCATGTCTATGGACGTTGCAATCCAGATCTACTTCCAGGATGATCAATCCTTATCAATTTAAGACAAGTCTCATGTCTATGGACGATGCAATCCAGATCTACTTCCAGGATGATCAATGCTTATCAATTTAAGACAAGTCTCATGTCTATGGACGATGCAATCCAGATCTACTTCCAGGATGATCAATACTTATCAATTTAAGACAAGTCTCATGTCTATGGACGATGCAATCCAGATCTACTTCCAGGATGATCAATCCTTATCAATTTAAGACAAGTCTCATGTCTATGGACGATGCAATCCAGATCTACTTCTAGGATGATCAATCCTTATCAATTTAAGACAAGTCTCATGTCTATGGACGATGCAATCCAGATCTACTTCCAGGATGATCAATCCTTATCAATTTAAGACAAGTCTCATGTCTATGGATGATGCCATCTAGATCTACTTCCAGGATGATCAATCCTTATCAATTTAAGACAAGTCTCATGTTTATGGACAATGCAATCCAGACACATACATTTTGAACTAAATGTTTAGGGACGATGTAGTCCTATCATCAATTCTCGAAGACAAATGTCTACGGATCAATTCTGGGAACGAAGTCCGGGGATGATACAATCCCCTCTCGTCCACTAGGGACCACATTCTCGGAGACATCTGTCTACGGATCAATTCTGGGACCGAAGTCTGGGGATGAGACAATCCCCTCTCGTCGACTAGGGACCACATTCTCAGAGACATCTGTCTATGGATCAATTCTGGGACCGAAGTCTGTGGATAATACAATCCCCTCTCGTCCACTAGGGACCACATTCTCGGAGACATCTGTCTACGGATCAATTCTGGGACCGAAGTCCAGGGATGATACAATCCCCTCTCGTACACTAGGGACCACTCATCGACCTCATTGTCGACATTACCAATATAGGTATCCACATCATCGACCTCACTGTCGATGCAGGCAATTTCATCGTCAGCGACCACATCACTCCCCCTTTCGAGGAGGGTCCTTCTGAACTACACCAAGCTTGTCTCAAAAATACTCAAACTTTACTCGAGATAGATGTTTGGTCAATATATCAGCAACTTGTTCGTCAATGCTCACATACTCGAGCTTGATAGCTCCTTTCTGCACCATATCCTGTATATAGAAATATCGGATCTCTATGTGCTTTGACTTATCATGGAACACTAGATTCTCTGTCATCTTAATACAACTCTGGTTGTCACACATGATCATAGTGGGGTGCATCTCTAAATCAAATAGTCCTGATAACAGTTTCCGAAGCCATACTGCTTCACAACTAGCAGAGCAAGTAGCTATATATTCCGCTTCAGCTGTGCTGAGAGCCACACTAGACTGCTTCCTGCTAAACCACGAGATCATGGCAGATCCTAAATAGTAACATCCTCCCGATGTGCTCTTCCTGTCTGATACACTTCCTGCCCAATCAGCATCTGTGTATCCATGCAATCTGAAATCATGATATCCAAGATAACATAGACCAAAATCTATCATACCCTTTAGGTACCTCATCATATGCTTTGCAGCTATCAGGTGAACTCGTCTAGGTTCCACTAGATACTGACTCAAGGTATTCACAGAAAAGCATATATCTGGTCTGGTATTTTTCAAATACATCAATGACCCAATAATCTGTATGTACAGAGTCATATCCACTAACTCTGATGAGTCATCATCTAACAACTTCAAGTTGAAATGCATGGGAGTGGCCATGGCTTTGCATTCCAACATGTCAAATCTCTTCAGGATTTCTACTGCATACTTTCCCTGGTTGAGAAAGATTCCTTTTGGGCCTTTCCATACTTCCATACCTAGGAAATAGTGCATCAATCCGAGATCTTTCATTTCAAATTCTGAAGAGAGCTTCTTCTTGCACTCGATAATCTGTTTCTCATTTCTAGTCAGAAATAGATCATCCACATACATCAATAATATGACAAGTTCATCATCCATAACTTTGAGATAAAGGTTAGGATCAGCTTTACTCTTGGTAAATCCCAAGCTTTTCAAGAAACTGTCAATTCTTCCGTACCAAGCTCTGGGAGCTTGCTTCAACCCATACAAGGCCTTCTTCAGTTTGCATACGTGGGTTCTTCTATCTTTAACCTCAAAACCTTGTGGTTGTTCTATGTACACTTCCTCCTCAATCACACCATTCAAGAAGGTTGTCTACACATCCATCTAGTGTAATTCCCACTTCATCATAGATGTAAGTGCCATGATGGTTCTAATGGAAGTGTACCTTGCAACTGGTGCAAATGTTTCTTCATAGTCAATTCCCTGTTTCTGAGAGAATCCTCTGGCCACAAATCTTCCCTTATATTTTTCAATGCTGCCATCCGCAGCATGCTTTATTTTGTATATCCATTTGGAGGATACCACACTCTTGTCCTTTGGTTTGGGAACTATATCCCAAACATCGTTCTTCATTATTGACTGGTACTCCTCAGTCATTGCCTCTACCCATTCTTTCTTATGAGAAACCTCTTCATAACTAGTGGGTTCTTGATCTACAAGATCACACATCAAAGACATGTAGTTGGAGAATGACTTTGGTTTCTTGCTTACTCTGGTGGAGCCTTCAGGAGCTCCATACTTTTATTCTCCTAGTATAATGTCCCTTTCCCATGCTAGTTTTCTCTTCCTTGATATTTCCATGATAAGGGGTTCTTGTGGTTCCATCATGTCATGATCTTCAGGTGTTGTTTCTTTAGGGGTAGGTACAACTTCTGTAATTCTAGAAGGTGCATCTTCCTCATATACTTCTTCATGCTGGCACTTCCTAGATATCTTGAGAGCTTCCTCTTCATCAAATGTCACATCCCTACTTATTTCCATATGATGGAATCCTGGGATGTAAATTCTGAATGCTTTGGATGCTTCACAATATCCAACAAATATTCCTTTCTTCCCAGAAGGATCTAGCTTGGTCCTCTTTTCTTTTGGAATGTGAATGTATATTGGGAATCCAAATATCTTGAGGTGACTTACCTCAGGCTTCTTCCATGCAAACACTTCTTCTGGGGTCTTGAAATCAAGAGCACTATGAGATAGTCTATTTTGCACATAGACTGCTCTCCTGGATGCTTCAGCCCATAAATACATAGGTAGGTCTTGATCATGTATCATTGTCTTTACAGCTTCCATGATGGTTCTATTCTTTCTCTCCGCAACACCATTTTGTTAAGGATTGTAGGGAGTGGTTAGCTCCCTCTTGATTCCAGCTTCTTTACAAAATACTTCAAATTATTTTGAAGTATATTCTCCACCATTATCTGTCCTGAGTATCTTGATATTCTTTTCTGAATGATTTTCTATCAAGACTTTGAATTCCTTGAACTTTCCAAAGACTTCATCATTTCCCTTCAGGAAATATATCCAAGTCTTTCTTGAGTATTCATCAATGAATGTAAGGTAGTATTCATATCCACTCAAGGATGTGGATGGCATTGGTCCACATACATCTAAATGAATCAACTCTAATGCACTCTTGGTCTTTGTTTCACTCTTTGGAAATGGATTCTTGATATTCTTTCCTTTTGCACATCCTTTGCAAGTGCCATCATGATCAACCTTTAAGTCTGGTAGTCCTATGACTACCTTGCTCACATGAGGTAGTGCTTTGTAGTTAATGTGAGCAAGCCTTCTATTCCATAGCTCACTTGGGCTAGTGGCTTCATGAACAAGGGCAGCTTCTAGATGGCCCTTGAGTTTGTATAGACCTCCTTCCTCTTCACCAATAACAATTGCATCTTCAATTGATTTTCCTTTGGGCCACATTAGTACTTGACCATCTATGAATTCAACCCTAAATCCTTTCTTATCTAATGCTGAGATAGAAAGTAAATTCTTCTTCAACCCTAGTACATATAAGATTTCCTTCATCTTCAATGGGGTTCCAGAATCAAGCTTGTAGCTTGCTTCACCAATTCCTTTGATGGGATATTGATAGTCATCTCCTAGAGATACCTTCTGTGGAGAGGACTTCTCTTCAAGTATTGAGACAGTCTTCTTTTGTTCTGTCATGTGCTTTGAAGCACCACTATCAATGAGCCATGTATCTTCTCCAGGTGTCACAGACCCAAAGAG
This sequence comes from Larix kaempferi, assembly GCA_027924585.1. Lineage (NCBI taxonomy): Eukaryota > Viridiplantae > Streptophyta > Pinopsida > Pinales > Pinaceae > Larix > Larix kaempferi. The sequence continues at coordinate 9,537,639 of BSBM01000076.1, forward strand.
TGCAGAGAATAGAACATATTCTTCTGCATCTTCTTTTTCTACTTTAGTTCTTTTCTTTTGAGGCCTTTCCTCTTCTTCTTCTTCACTATCATCTTCTGCCATATGTGCATGATGTCTTTTGTGAATATTCTTCTTCTTCTTCTGTGAAGTACAATTTCTAGCAAAGTGTCCTAGTTTGAGACAATTGAAACATTGAACTGTGGAGAGATCTCTTTCTGAGTTCACTCATCTTTTCCCTTTAAACCTATGAGAAGGTTGAGACTCCTTGTGACCTTTCTTCTTGAAGTGACTCCTTCTTCTTCTGGTATGAATAGCCAAAGCTTGGTCATCTTCTTTGAGAAGGGCTTCTCTATTGGCTACCCTAGCTTCTTCTTGAATGCAATCCTCCCATACCACATCAAACTTCATACTTTCTTTTCTGGCACACATAGTTTGGATGAATGACTCCTAAGGTCTAGTTAGACCATTTAGAGCAGTCATGACTAGTTCATCTTCCTCAAGGGTATCTCCAATGGCATCTAGTTATTCCTTGAACTGGGAAACCCTTGAGAAATAGTCTTGAATAGATTCTCCTTTGTTCATCTTGGTGCTCTTCAATTGAGCTCTTAGTTTCATCTTCCTATTGATGTTCTTTCCCTCATACATTCTGGAAAGGGAATCATACATTTCCTTTGGGGTCTTCTTGGATGCCACTTGGGGAATCAAGTGGTCTTTGATAGAATCAGCAATGATTCTCTTTGCCCTAATTAGGTCCTTCCTATGCTTCTCTTTGGCTTCATATTCCTCAGGTTCTACAACCTTGTCCTTAATATATTGGACAAGATCATTCTCTTCAAGAATGAGACCAATTCTATATTTCCATGCTCGAAAATTATCTATACCAATTCTTATCCAGGAGGTTACAGGGATTTGAAGTTTCAAAAGATAGAATAGTACTTACCAGGAGATGAGCTTGATTGATTTGAGATTACTAGTGTGCTCTGCTTCTGGAAACTTAAACTTTTCACCTTCTGGATCTGCAACAGAATTTCTGGTTTTCTGGTCTTCGCTTTTCTGGTTTTCTGGTGCACAGGTTCGCAGCTTTTCTGGTTCACTGGTGCAAAGGTGCGCACTTTTTCTGGTTTACTAGTTTTCTGGTCTAGAATTCAAACTAGGGTTTGACAAAGCCCAAGGTTATACCCACTCAAAAAGTTCGATCCAGGGCTCAAAAATTCGATTTTGAGGAGGGCTATCCATCCATGCAATCAAAATCCAAAAATTCCAACTTTTACAGAAACCTTAATTTTCACCGGAGGAGGAGAGAGAGGTATTTTCACCTTGTGAAAGATGTCCTATTCATGCTAGCTCTGATACCATGTTAAGTTTAGCCTAATTTCACAAGCAATATCACTAAAAGAAACACAATCACAAGATAGACACAGATTTACCCTGGGAAACCCTCATGGGGTAGAAAACCCAGCAAAGCTTTCCTCAATATAGATAATCAACTAATACAAGATGTAGTACCCAAACAAGAGCTCCTTCTCCTCCTAAGCAGACCTCTCTCTCTCATATGCGCCAATCACAAGTGAGTGAATGAATGAGATAAGTGAGGAACATACCTCCTCTACTTATACTTGTTTTCTAAATGACTTTTCACCCTAATGTGGCCGACCTCTCCCAGGAGAGTCTAATAACCCCAAAAATGCTAACTCAAGGCCGACCTCACATGGGAGATCTAATAACCCTAGTTACCACACTCTCTCGAAGGAATAAACATCTCTGGATATACAATAGGGTCTCCTCGGAGGAATGGAACATCTCCGGAATAATAAAATACAAATATAATATTCTTGGAAGTTACAATATTTCAACAGTTTCTTGCCTCATCATATATCTCCATCCCTTGATACACTCCAGATATTCCCATTGGATCATGTGGAAGTATGTTTGAAGATTCAGTTCTCAAATAAATAGAACTTCATAATAAATTTATTTTAAGTTTCTTATTAATGCAATGACACCAGACATTAATTGAAAATAGGAGTTGGCTCACAAAACGTCCGCGCTCTGATAACATGAAGGAACTGATATTAATATATAAAGTGAATTGTATAACCCATATATAGTAGGAACTCTGCAAACCCTAGGATGATTCTCTACAAACCCTAGGCGTGTGTGTTGTTTTCCATTATGGCCCCCCCTAGATTATTATCCAAAAGGGATAGAATGGCAAGAGATTATGACATTTCATTATTTGGTTGAAGGCATGAAGCCCTCCTGTCTTGGGCCCTCTCATGATTCAAAGTTTGCTAAGTTAGTTGTCACTCCAGATGTTTAGTTACCCTCTATTAAAGTGGTCCATCACAGAAATAGATCTTGTTGGGTTGTTCACCGTGTTATGGGCCTCTCCAAGATCAATGTAGGTGTGGAATAGTAAGAATTAGAATCCCTTGATATCATGGGATCCGTAATTTCATTTATGTGGGTGTGGGTGTTATACTTTTCTCTTTTAGAAAAAGGAAGATCGAGATATTATCTTCAGAAGTGGTCCATATTTCATGGGGCCTAGGGGAATGTACCTAGATCGTTGGACTCCAGATTTTGACCCTGAAAATGATGTTCCTTCTACTGTTCTAGTTTGGGTAAAAATTCCTCATTTTTTGTTGCATTGTTGGAGTGATGTTGCCATAGAAGTCATTGGGGATTTGCTAGAAAATGCATAGATAGATCTAATCCAAAAGATCCTATATTGTTTGCTTATGCTCGCATATGTGTGGAAGTAGATATGGAAAAATGACTAATAGAGGCCATCAAATAGATGGATGGTTGGAATCATCTTCAAAAAATGGGTTATGAGCAACTTCCCTTTAAATGCAGAGCCTACCATTAATATGGTCATTTTTTGAAGAATTGCCCTAAAGCTCCAAAGGTTGAAGATAACCCTAACAAGGATGAGGAATGGTAGCAAGTTCGAAATTGGGGGAAATCTTATAAAGAGAAGCATCCATCAAAACATGGCATGGAAAAGGGTGATATAGGCCCTACTATCACCCCAATAGCAAATCAATTTCATATTCTCTCTTAGGAAGTCGAAGAAAGAGATGTTCCTCAAGAACAATCTGCAAACTTTGAACCAAGAAATGACTTGATCCCTCAAATTGTGCAGCATGTATCTTCTGCTCAACTAGTCCTTGAGGAGATCAATATGGAGGAAACTTGTCACCATGTTTTTCCTTTGGTTCCTTAGGATGTGACAGAAAGGGAGGCCGGTAAAAAAGGGCCAAGTTCTAATACTCACAGCTCTCGAAGGAAGACTAGACAAAGCAAAAGTGAAACATCTGAGGAATTGGAAGAGGAAAATCCTACCAAAAAATGATGGGTCGATCAACAAACTTGGATAGGAGGAATGAATAGGATGAAAAAGAAAATAATTTGGGAAGGAAAAGTACCAATCCCAAAGGTTATAAGTAAATCTCTCTCAAACCATTCCCTTGAGAAATGGAGTATGGCAGCCTCATCTATGTTTCTAAATGAAAATGGTCTCTTGGAATTATCATGGCATGGGGGGGGAAGAAAAAAATTTAAGCAATGAAAGATTTGATTATCAAATAAAGGATATCCCTCTTACTCATTCAAGAGACCAAAATGAAGGTAGAAGAAGTTGAAAACCTAATACCTAATATTTGAAAAATGGGGAAAGGGAAGGCATTCAACTCAAGCGGTTCATCAGGAGGACTGGCAATCTTCTAGAATGATAAGAAGTTCTCCCTTATTGCTCATATTTCTCATTCTCGTTGGTTATGGATAGAAATTGAAGATTGGGAATCCAAGGAAAGAATTATATTGTGTAATGTGTACGGGCTTGTACATTACAAAGATAAAAATGAATCATTGAATTCCCTAAAATCTATCCCCATTCAATGTTCTCTTCAAAACTTGAAGTATCGTTTGCGACTTTAATGCCACAATATCTCATAAGGAAAGAAATGGAGGAACTAAGTTCAGTGACCCATTTGGGTAAAACTTGTGGGATCTTCTGAGTTCTCTCTGAATGGGGTTTGATGGACATTGTTCCCAATAAGGGGATCTTCAGTTGGAACAATTGTAGAATTGGTCTAGGACATGTTACAATTCATCTTGATAGGTTTCCGGTTCACTCATCATTTTTGGCAAATGATCTCTTAATTTATTCAAAAAATATTGCATCAATGATATCTAATCATCAGCCCCGACTACTAGCTCTTGAATCCACTATTAAATATGGCCCTCTCTCCTTTAGGTTTAATCCCTTGTGGCTCAAAGAAGAAGAAGCTCGAGTAGTAATAGAGAAAAAATGGGGAAAACTATATAAATGGGTCTCTAACCTTCATTTGGGAATCCAAGCTCATACTTGTTAAATGAGTGCTAAAGGAGTGGGAAAAGTCTAGTTTCCAATCACCGAATCATAAAAGCAAGGAGATACTAAAAGATTTAGAACAACATCAATTTGTTATGGAATCAAAGGAGAATGAGTTAGGAGACTTGAAGAGAGAAAACGAATTAGGTCATGTTCTGATTACTGCTTGAGACCAGAAGATGAATTATGGCGTTTAAAATCCTGCATTCTATGGCTAACGTTTGGTGACAGCAACACTTCTTTCTTTCATAATCAAGTTAAAGTATAGATTGATAAAAATAATATCGAAGAAATCCAAAACCCCAACAGGAAAATTATTTCTCAATTCGAGGAGATTAAGGAAGAGGTAAGGTATTTTTTTAGGATATGTATTTGTAACCTCTTAATCCATCTCTTAATGATGGTTATGCTCTGATTTGAGAAATCTGCCATTTGATTAGTGATGAAGAGAATGTTGGGATTGAAATCCTGATATTGGAAGCATAAGTTAAAAAAAAAAATTGGAACCTTCTCCAAGATAAATAGCCATTTGGTTTTTCAGAGAATGTTGGGATATAATTAAGAGAGGCATATGCACGATGTTGAATTGGACCCAGGGGAAGGAGAAAATTGGAGGAGCCACTAATTCATTTTTCATTGATCTAATTCCTAAGGGGTTTAGGTCCCTATTCTTCAATCGATTTCGTCTCATTCCATTATGCATGCAACTTAAAAGATTCTGACAAATTTTTTGTCTTCTAGGCTCAAGAGAATTATGCCCAAGATAATCTCATAAACACAAGGGGATTTCATTGATAGCATAGTCTTAATTCAAGAGGTTATTTATTAGAGCTATCGCAAGGGAGAAAAAGGAATGGCTATAAAGTTGGATCTAGCCAATGGCTTTAATAGAGTGAGACATCATTTTTTGTTCTTTGTCCTTGAAAAATTTGGGTTCTCAGCTCTCTTTATTAAATGGATTAAAGCTTGTATAAGCAAGCCATGGATAGCACCTCTTGATGATGGTAGACCAACAAATTGCTTTCAAGCTTTTCACGAGTTAAGACAAGGGTGCCCTCTTTCCCCTTTTCTTGATATTATTATGGTTGAAGCTCTTAGTTGATCTCTCACAAAAGAGTGTGACAATGTAAACATAGCGAGAAGTTCTATCGCTAGAGGAGTTCGGTCAATCAATCATTCCCAATTTGTTGATTATATTATATTTGTTGGTGGCACCTCCATGATTGATGCAAGAAGATTTAAAGCGATCTTAGATCAATTTCTCATGGCTTCAGGTGGCATGGTGAAAAATGAAAATAGTAAGTTTTATGGATGGAATGTTTCTTCAGATCTCCTTCATAAAATCTCTAGTGTCTTTGGGTATCAAGGTATATGTAATTGGTCCTCCTTCTGATGTTTGTGATTTCCTATCTCTCTATCCAAGGAAAGGCTGGTTGATTGGGATTGTGTTATTCAAAAAATGAAATCCAAGATGATTTCTTGGGGATCTCAATGGATGAACACATCATGTAAGATTATTCTTATTCATTCTATTATTTCCTCTGCCTATTTTTTATGCTCCTCCCTTTTGGATCTTGAATCCGTATTGAGAGAAATCAATAAGATTGTCAAGAGATTTTTGTGGCAAGGAGGTAAATCTAATGATAGAAAATTCCATATCATCGAATGGGATATTGTTATAATCCCAATCTCAAATGGCGAGGTCAAGATCCGTGATCTAAAGTTGGTCGATATTGCTTTGGGTGCCATGGAAGAAAGGAGTGGTGGAAGGAAGTCCTCAAGAAAAAGTATTTCATAGGAGCAAGTGTTCGATGTATAGACAATCATCCTTGAGTAGAAGGTGTGATCTGTAATGGGAAGGGGTGAGGCTCAAAGAGGGTTCTTTGAGCCTTACCTCTCAAGCTAATATAATAACGAACTCAAAATAATAACAAAGGTAGGAATACATGCATAGGAATGAGAAATATGAAAGAATGACTTGTTTATTATGAAGGCCAAAGGTACATAAGGTACGATGTTTAATGTTTGACATGGTCAACTAGAGTAGGTAGCTAATCTAACTAACATGTGAACATGTGCCCAGTACAACTAGTGGGATGGATGATCCCTCATTCAACTCAATCCTCCCAGTTGAAGTGGAAATCGACCCTGCTTTCCTTGTCTCGGTTGAACTGTGAGAGCATTGTTGAATGAGTGCGGGCTGGTAAAAAGATGTAAAGTCTAATAATACACAAAGGATTGTTGCTGCAAAGATTGGGAGGGCGGAGACACTTGGATTCCCATTGAATGCGACTGAGACTAAGAGGGTCGATACACTTAGTTGCTCAGTGTGTTGTGTCGCATAAATGGGGAGGGTGGAGACACCTAGCTGTCCCGTGAATGTAAACAAAAGATAATCCCTGTGCAAAACTAAAACTAATCCTCTGTAGTGAAATGACATGTGCTACAAAAAAAGAGTTGTGTTGTTGAGAAGATGACTGGAGGAGAGTTGTGTTGAAGACCAGAGGAATGGGGGGTAGAATGCCCATGGACTGTGCACTTGCTACTGGAGTTGGAAAGTTGAAGAGATTAAGGCGAAGCTGTTGTGATCAAACAACGGACTGGTAGAGAGTCGAATCATAGTACCACGATCTCAAGAGAGCTGAAGGTGGCTGCAATTGATGCTGGTCAAATCTGTGTTTGAGGCTTTGTGAATCAATCCCTTCCATCCATCGGAAAACAATGCTATTGCAAATGTCAAAACTAATGCGATTGCTAATGTGTTGCTGATCTAGAGTTGGGTGGAATGTCGACAGAAGAAAATAACAGTTGCAGAGGCTGAAATTTTGGGAGTTGAAAGTGATCATTGTGTTATGTCTTCAAAGCCAAAGGGCAACCCAAACTGTACTTGGAGAGCCACTGGAGTAAATTCCTGCTTGGTCTAAAAAAGAATGTCTATACGTATTTGATCTGGGCACCAATGGCTGAGTTGGTGATAATGCTAATATGCTAGCCTCATCTAATAGAGGTTCTATTGAGATAGTTATCGATGACAACTATGGGCTTGGAATATTTGTGTTGAATCAAATAGAAATACTTAACGAGTGTGCATGAAGCAAATGCAGTGGTAGTGATGCGAACCAGGAAACAATTTTAAAGCAAATCAAAGGGAGAGAATGATAAAATTAACATGAGGCCATGGGACTTCAAAAATGTGGCACGTTGGATCATAAGAGAAAGGTTGTGTTGTGATAAGCAAAGATTGATAGGGTAGATAGGGGAGCAAATCTAAATGGCAGTTATGGATTATTGAGCAGCCAAAAAATGAAAAGAATGCAAAGAAAAGGCAAAGATTTGGGTGAGAAAAATGGGAGAGCAACTTCGTAGAATCCAACTAGATGTGGCAACTAGGAGTTGTGGAGCTTAGGGCTAGAGGAGGTTGCAGGTAAAGAGGACTAGCATATTGGAAGGCACATGAAGAAGATATATGAGAACGTTTTTGCTGAAGAGGCATGCGTGGGAAGCCACATTTAGGGTAGTGGCAGGGTTAGAGATAACGCAGACACGGAGAGGAAAAAAAAATAAAGTGAGGGAAAAAGAAATTTAAATGGGGGATGGGCGGCAGTTGAATGCAAGAGAGGTGGTAGCGACTCGGCTGGGGCGGAATCACAAAGAGTGAAGGTTTGGGAAACAAAGAAAGAAATAGAGAGGGTGTGAGGGAATAGGGGCTAAATGATGGGGGCGGCCGATCTGGGAGAAGATGGCAAGGAGAGGAAGGTGAGAGAGAAGATTGGAATGTGGAGCAAAGAAGACAGATCTGGAGCTGCGTGGACAAGTGATGAGCTAGTTACAAGTTGTAAGAGAATAGAGGAGAAGGAAGAAGAGGAGAGGCGTTGGAGCTAGCGCTTATATGGAGGTTGAAGAGTGACAGCCTTGAGAAAGAGTCTGAGTAAATAGGCTTAGAGCTAGGCGGGATTTGCTTGGCGGCGATTTGGGAGAAAAAATATCGCAGAGAGATAATGGGTGGTGCTAAAAGGAATGGTGGCTGGTGTTACATCAGAAAGAACAAGGAGAGGAGAGAAAGAGATGAAATATGGATTAAGCCTCACCAAGAGAAGATGCAATTTTCTACTGAGAATGAATGACTGTAAGGCTTGAAACGAATTTATTTCTTGAATGGTTGGTAGCTTAGGCAAGGACGGCAGCAACAACATGTTTACCCCTTCACAGATTTGCTAGAACGGTACTAGGCGTGAGCTGGGAATCACTGAAAAGAAAATGAGAGAGAGTGGAATAGGACGGAATTGGGGTCGAGAATAGGGCAGAGAGGCATGCGGGGCTAAGAAAAAAATTGAGAACCGGATGGGACAGTTAAAAAGAGAAAAAAAAATCAAATCAGGTATTAAGAGATGAACATGCTCTCATACCATCTGATCCGTAATAGGGAGGGGTGAGGCACAAAGAGCACCTCTCAAGCTAATCTAATACATGAACTCAAAATAATAACAAAGTTAGGTATACATACATAGGAATGAGAAATATGAAATATTGACTTTTTTATTATGAAGGCCAAAGGGCCTTTATACAACAATTACATAAGGGATCATGTTTGACATGATCACCTAGAGTAGGTAGCTAATCTAACTAACATGTGTGAACATGTGTTCAGTATAACTAGTGGGATGGATGATCCCTCATATAGCACCTTCTCTAAGCAGCAAGTGACCTTATTCAAAATGGGTTATATTGGGATATCTAGGAAGAGAGTATCATGGAAAGACCTCCTGTTTGGAACAAAGTAGGGTTAGTAGACCTTTGAAATTGGATGAGTGTTCAAGGTATTAGAACTCTATTTAATCTTTCTGTTTGGACTAAAGATGATTTTTGGTCAAACTACAAATGCTTAGATATCCCATTTGAGCTTGAATACCCATGGGAAATGATGTTATCACTCCTTCATGGAGTCTCCCCCCTAAATAAGGCAATCGAGGATCAATGTGGATGGGGAAAATCAGGAGTATACACTATCAAAGATGGTTATAGTATATGTATTCAAGAACTAACTCCTCTTCCTTCTTCAATGATGTGGAATAAGATATGGAATTTTGGCTGTCTTCCAAAAGTTAACACATTTTGTTGGATCCTTGCGCATGGGAAATTCCCTACTGCTGAGAATTTAAGGAATAGGCACATTGTTGGGTCCTCTCAATGTGCTTTGTGTTTCAGGGAGGAAGAATTCGCCAAGCACCCTTTTTTTAATGTGCCTTTACTTGTCAAGTTTGGGATCTCTTTTATCTCAAATTGGGGCAAGCTATTATGATGCCCTCTAATTGGAAGGATTTCTTCCTTCACTGGAATTCTTATTTTCCTTGTTATTTTCAGAACAAAGATATATTTAGGTGCATTTGAGTAACCTCACCCAAATTCTTATGCTGGAAATTATGGAATGCTCGCAACAAAGTTATCTTTGATCAGGTGCTTATCCCCCCTACTCGAATTGTTATTCAGGAAAAAGCTTCAATGTATGAGTTTTTTTGCTTCTAAAGGGGTAGTGGGTATTGAAAAGGAACCGCTCACGTCCAAGGAAAAATCTTGGGTCGATGATATTATTTCGAGGAGCTCCCTTCAATCCAAAATGGTTCCTTTATCTTCCCCAACTGTCTAGCGCCTTATGATCCCTTCAAAAGAATTTCAACAATGGTTAAATATCTAGGATGGCTTCAAGATATTATTTGATGGTGCATCCAAAGGAAATCTAAGGATGGTAGGTACGGCGTGCGGTTCTCTTTGACCTTAGAGGAAAATAAGTAATCAAGTTCTCTTGGGGTCTTAGATGTACTACCAATAACTATGCCAAGATATATGCATTATATTATGGATCATAGATAATCTCGTCATTGGCGAGATCTCGATTGATGATCTTTGGGGACTCTCTCCTGCTCATTAAACAGTTTCGCAATGGTTTTTTCCAAACACAAGCGATACAAAATAGTATTCTCACCATGATAGAGTTAAATCTTTAGCACATTAAAGAGCTCTCTTATTAGCATATTCGTCGGAAAACAATATCCTGGTCAATATATTAGCTAATGAAGCTACCTAATTAAACAAAAGAATCATGTGAAAAACAATGATCCACCACAGCGGAAGTGAATCCCGTAATGTATGATGAAGGAAATGGGTTTATGTTTTCTTTTATTCAATAACATGTGAAAGGGGCGACATGAGTTTTGTGGCATTTCATATAATTGTAAAAACTTCGGATTATGCATGAGCTAGGGGTGGCACATGGCCATGATATCTCCGGTACCGCTTCAATATTTATACCATTTAATTCGCACACCCTCCACATCATTTCCCCACGTTCTCTTGGATCATGGTATCTTGTCTTCTTTGGTTCACTCAAGGGAAATTATGGAGATTGAAGTGGATTTTGGGGGAGTTGGAGAGATAAATTCAGGCTTAGCGATGACTCTCGATTTGACTAAGGCATCTCGATTAGAAGTGGAAGTTTCCTTCCTCCCACTTCTCAGTGTTCATTTCAAGGTGGCCAGTGTTGGGATTCAAGTGGATTGTGATGACCTTTGCTTGAGGTTGGAAATTTGTTGCAAGGGAGTTGAATTTGGATAGTGGAAGGAAGGCAAGGAAATTTTCCCTCAATCTAAAACCTATATCATGGAGGTTTCATTCAAATTATTGGGAATCCTAATTGTTAGTGGCCACCGAGAGTGGTTTCGTGGTTAGTGAACGGATTGCAATATAGCGGGGATAATAATGAAGCTTGGGTAAATTTTCCTGATTTTGAGAGTAGGATGGAGAATGTCCATGGAAGGGTGATGGATTTGAAGCGCACAAGGAATTTGGTGGCTTACAAAAGACGGTGTGACGATTCAAAGGACAGTTAAAGTGAATTGAGCAAATGCTAGAACAATTGAGTTTCCAAGTGGAGCTTAAGGAGAAGGTCCGTGACAGGATGGAAAGGAGGGTAGAAGTGCAGGGAGAGATGTTGGCGTCACTAGCACTAGATAGAGACCAACATCAAACCTTAATACAAAAGCTTGCATTTAGTAGACACTCCAACATGGGGTACGTCTCCAACTCTAATGCTATGGAATTTGATACAGTGCAACATACTGCCCTAGCCAAGTTCGAGGACTTTTGTTCTCCACAATAGAAAGACAAGGAGGAAAGTTAGACAGTATAAGGTCTCTTGTGTTTGTTCATTCTCTGTTTAGGTTATGTATTGTGTTTATGTTTTAATTTTATAACACTTTATGAGAAGTTATAGGAGCCAAACTATATGGTTTATTCAATTTTTAATGTGGATACATAAGGTTGAGGCATTTCTGAAGCCCCCTGTCCTTGTTCATGGCATTTTGTAATAAACTTGTAATGCTACTTTTTTGGCTGTTAAGGTCTTCCTCAATCAATTTAATATAAATTCCCTAACTGTTTCTGTTAAAAACATGTGAAGTGATGATTAGCTAGTTTAAGTCTACTTAGTCTCGTCATAATGATCCTATAACAAGATCGAAACTATAGGGCATGAAAAACTAAATACATTTTCCATGATTAGCTAGTTTAAGTCTACTTAGTCTCGTCATGATGATCCTATAGTAAGATCGAAACTATAGGGCATGAAAAACTAAATACATTTTCCTCTCATTAATACACGAAGTAGGTTAGTTTTAGACAATGAAAAAAATAATATTAATATGGAACAATGCTATTGTAGTTTGCACATAGGTAGCAACTCCAAGTCAAAGACCACTTATAAAATACAACACTCAAGGATGTTTATTAAAATAAAAATATTTTTAATGAGGCGAATTAAAAAGCTTCACCCACAAATTATTAAAAAGTTTAAGATGAACTACTTTACCACTTTAATGTTATTGTAAATTTATGTAGCTCAATGTTAGCGTCACTTTAATTGGACACTTCTTGTTATATATGGGACGTGTTTTGTTTTCAACTAGAGGTTATAATTGCTTGATATCGATATTATAGAGTTTGTGTATTTTTTACCTTTTTTATGTTTACATGCTTTTTAATAATTGTGGTGATATTCATCTTTATGATCTTATCTATTATAGTTTTATCACCAATTTATAGGGGAGGGACGCCAATTGTTGTGTGGGGTCCACTCCGCCATGTTGGAGGACACCTGGTGACGACCCTTTTTTGTACGACACACGTCCACAACCTAGCGTCGCGTGTCAGGCAGGTGGCCGCATGGGTTTTTAGGGTTTTTACGGGGTTTAGGTTACGCATTTCACCATTTTGTCGGGGCTACTCCACCACCCCGTGCATTCTTGCTTGGGGCCGGTGTGTGGTCGTTCCGCCACCCCGGTACTGGTCCGCCAAGGTTCCATTGCCCGCGCAGGCCTGTGTGAACGGTGGTACATGGCATCCTGATGGACGGAGCCCCGCAGAACCTCACGTTGCACGCTCTTCTCTGCATTTTGGGCAGCCTTCCTTGTCTTTCGGTTCGGTTCGGTTCTATTTGCGGTGTTGTTCTTCTAGTGGCTTTGCTCGGTAAGGGATTTCGAATGTGCATTGCTCTCCCTGTCGGTGGTCCTGACTGGCTCAGTCCCTGCATGCTCTGGTTCCAGCTACGGGTTCGAGGAGGTTGGCGATGACGGGTTTGTGCGTTCGACGAGCCTCAGATTTGGCTCTTGGAACTAGTAGGGTTTAATCCTTACCAACGTCTCGACAATGTTTTTCAACACTCCACACCTCCTCGTGGATGATTTCCGTTAAACCTTTAGAACAATTTCTCTGTGGTTGCTTTTGTTTGTCTGGATGTATTGTAATTGTATCTCGTAAGTGGGTTTGTTGGCTATTTCGGGCACGGGTTTGTCTTGTTGTTTCATTTTTAGGATTTCTCTGGTTGTGAGGAGGTTTGCACAAAAATATGGTGGATTTCTCGGCCACTGTGATTTGTCTTTATGCTTGATATCTGCAACTGCGATTATGGGTGAGTTTTGTTATGTTTTTCGGACCCTGTCTAGTAACTAGTTTTTTATGGTGGAGTAGCCCCGAAAAAATGGCGTGTTGAACACGGTCTGTAATTGTATAATGTGGTTTTGGTTACTGCAGACCATTTTTGGGGTAATTATGCTTGGGTAATTATGCAACAGTTCTGCTTGTTGAAATCTGTTGGGTGTCTCTGGTTCTAAGGGCAGTGTGTATGCTTGACACCGTTGGTCTAAAGGTTTGGAGAAGCAAGGGTTTTGGCAGACCGTGGATGGATATGGGTGTCTCTTGAATATATTTCAAACCCTGTGTGGTTATTGCATACTGTTATGGTTCTGGCTCTGCGTGATTGTAATTTGGGACTTTGGCTAATTTGGTGATGCTTCCACCTGTTTGTTTTTGGCTAATTATACAGTTGTTAAAATATTTTTTGTTTAGGGTTGGCGGTGGAGGGTTTTGTAGGAGATTCTTTGTTTTTACTACAACTTAGGTTTGACTTTTGGCTTCTGTTCCTGAATATGTTTTAGGCATATGCAGTCAATAGTTTGTAAATGTGGTGGTTGACAGTTTTTGGAATTTGGCATGGTATGCGATATTGTGTGGATGAATGATGATTGCTTTCAGTGTTGGCAGAAATATTGTTATGCCTTATTGTGTGGATGAATGCTAGTTGCTTTCAGTGTTGGAAAAAATATTGCTATGCCTTATTGTGTGGATGAATGCTGGTTGCTTTCAGTGTTGGCAAAAATATTGCTATGCCTTATTGTGTGGATGAATGTTGGTTGCTTTCAGTGTTGGCAGAAATTTTTTTATGCATTCTGGCTATGATTATTGTAGATTATTGTAGATTATTGGTATGTCCTAGCCTAGATTATTGGGAGCAATATTGTAATAAGATTTTGGTTATGATTACTGCAGTTTATATCCATATTGCTGCAAAATTTGCAGCAATATGTGTTTGAACTTTATATTCTTGTTTGAAGCTACAAAAGAAGAAAATGTTGTGGATACATTTTCATGGTGTTTGATGACAATTCTGAAATTTGGCATGACCCCTCATTTAGTGTGAATGTTTGTCTCTCTTTTCCTGATGGCTTTGCAATCTGATGTAGTGAATTGATGCAGATACTTTGAAACAGTTTCTTGTTGGTATACTGAATGCCTTTTCTTGTTCATACAATATCTTTTCTTGTTCATAGCATCAATAAAACAGTAAGTAAGCTAGCAAGAAGACTTATTGTAAGTGAATAAGTTAATGGTCAAAAATTCAGATACATTTAATGGAGTGATTTTTTCTCAATATTAATTATGGATTTGAGTTTAAGAGGAAATTAGAGATGGTACTTAAGAGTGTTGTTTGGCTAGTTTGTGCATGTTCATTTGTTTAAAACATCGTATCACAATCTCAAAAAAACAACTTTAAGATCAAAGTTGCAAATGGCAAAAACTTGTTGCTATCCATAGAGTTAGAGGGATATGATGGATTTGCTATTAATGCAAGAATCAACTTAATTGCAACTTTGACATAGGTCCAAATTTGTTGGTATTCCTTTTACCTTACAAGCCTCCTTGAATGAGCATGTGAATGAAGTGTTGCTAGGAGTTTGAAAAGAAAAACAATAGATGGATTATGTGGTTGTTCTAATTTGTAGGCACCAAGGAAAACTAAAATTCCAATGAAAGGAGTGTTGCTAACTTAATTGCAACTTTGACATAAGTTCACTTAATTGCAACTTTGACATAGGTTCAAATTTGTTGGCATTCATTTTACCTTATATGCCTCCTTGAATGAGCTTGTGAAAGGAGTGTTGCTAGGAGTTTGAAAAAAAAAACAATTGAGGGATTATGTGGTTGTTTTGTTTTGTAGGTACCAAGGAAAACTAAAATCCTTATATCAAATGTAGAATTTGGTGTCAAACATTCAATAGTTGCTTGGACCTTTTCCTATATTATTATTACAGCCTAGATTCCTTTGGCCATTATGATCAACATTCATAGAATGGAAATAAACAAACATAAATAAAACCTTCTCATTTATAATAAAACAAATGCACTTTATATTAAGAGTACTGAAATACAAATACAATGCCTCTATTTGTAGTAGATGTCAATGCCTGGTATTTTAGTCTGTATGAAAACTATCACCTAGGTTTAAGGTTATGTCAAACCATCATCATGCTTGATTGAAGCTACAAAAAAAGAAAATCCCTTGAAAACAAAATAGCATTTGGTTAGCCTATACACCATATATCCTATTCTTCACGAGGTTCGTCACCTTCCCCATCATTTCTTGTCGGGTTTCCAGTTTGAGCCAAGTAGGGTGACCTTACTTAGCATGTTTGATTAGGATGGGTGGGGTTGGTGGAAATAGATTGAGGCCAATTTACTCCTTGCAACCAAGGAGGAATTGAATAGCCATGGGCCTAACTTGTGCTTGAGACCCCTGGAATAATTGCAGGTGTTGGATAAGATAACATAGAATGGGCCCCTGCACTAGTAGGAATAGAGGGGGGGTGTAAACCTGCTTGATTATAGCGGGGTATCTGAATGCTAATAAGATCTTGGTATAATTGTGCATTGTTTGCGAATGCTTCTAATGATCCATCCATTATGTTCCTTTCATCGGTTGTTCTTGTAGTATCAGCCATCACATTCCTTTCCTCCATTTCTCTTGCATAATTTTGGTTCATCTGTTGCACCTTCCTTGCATCCTTTGCTTTCCTTTCCAACTACTTCTGGTGCTCTTTTTCTTGTCGATTAGACTCTCTTGCAATCCTTTACTGTGCCCGATGTCCAACTGCAATCATCCTTGCTTCCTTCTTTTCCTTTGCAAGATCTTTCTTCCTTTGTTTTAATTCCTGCAAATCATGTTTCTTTTGTTCAGATTCAACCAAGAGGCTTATGTACTCTTCTGAAGTGAGTATTTGTGAACTAAGACTCAATCGAAGAATGTCTGTCTTTCCTTGCCTTCCTTGCGTTGACACTCTCTCCACTGGAAACTTTAGGAATTGGCCAAGCCTTGGTGTGTTCCCTAGAAGTGGTTCTTTTGCTATGTTCGGCTGCATCCTGGTTTTCTATGTTAGGTTCTTCTATCAAACCACCATCAACATAAAAATGGACAATCTCAACTTGTATGATTGTTGGCTGCGAAGGCATGTTCATGCGTTCATCGTTGGTGGAACCGCCAATGTGTCTGTTCAAGTTCATCATGGCCTCTGCCATCCATGATAGTTGGGATACTTGGGTTGGCACTATCAATGTGTCATTTTTTCTTCCTGGACTGCGACAACCATCGACCACATTTCTATGTGCCACAGAATCCACTTGTGTGCCGGCTGGACCACCTAGCCCCATGTTATCTTTTGTTGCTTTGTCATCGAATTGTGTAGCGCTGACCTGTTCATCATCATCAACAGCACCAACTCCTTGTTAGTTTCCTTGAGAAAGGGACATGATGTTTTCCAAATTATCTGCCTCTTGCTACCCATCCAAATTCTCTTTGACATCCTCAAGATCTTCGCCAACCACATCTTCTTGACCATCCACATCAAATGCTCGCCTACACCCGGTGTCATGCATAAGAGCATCATAATTCAATGGCCAGATACCTGTTCTCCTAAATCCAACCTTGATATTCGAGGATGTCAGAGCCCTTTTGAAATCCTTGCTTGCAAGCTTGGCTAAATAAACCTCTTTACCTCTACCCCTGGGTTCTTCGCCATCCATGCAACACGTTCCGACCTGGAAAAAGCATTGAAAGGCCCAAACACACTCACATCCAGGGGCTGCAACCTATGAGTGGTGTGTAGGAAGTGTTAACAAGTCAATGCCCAAACTATTTTTTTCCTCGATGGTTTGCACAACAATATGGCTGCCATGGCCATCTAAAACCAATAGGTGTCTATTTTTAGGGGAGACGCCGCCTGGTACGGATGCTACAAAGTGACAAAGCCAATTCAGGAAAAGTTCTTTAGTCATCCATGCATGGGGATGTGCAGCCATTCACGCCCCAGGTTCATATTTTTGGATATAGTTTTGCAACCGAGTTTTTCCCTTGAACAAATAAAATCCTGGGATTTCCATACCAATTGCATTCACACAGCATAGAATGGTTATCCACTCCCTGCTCTTGGGCAGAATCTTTGGCACATTTCGGCTCCCTCTCTTTGCAATGACCCGCATGCCACAATTCCTTCCTTCCTGTAACCTTGTCTCGTCGCAGTTCCAAATATGGTATGGAGCGTAAGAGTGTTTCTCATATGCAGAAGAAAGAGTGTCATAGAACTTGGACACAACTGTGGGGCGTAGATTCAATTCCATGTCTCTATCCAGGCCCTCTGTAGTTCGTAGCACTAGATTTTGATGCCTTTTTTTGAAACCATCCCACCATGACTTACCTGGAAACACATCTTTGAATGGGGTTGGCCTCCCCTGACAGATTTGAGCAACAATTGATTTCACTTGTATCAACTCTAGCCCATGTCCCAATTGGGCCATCTCCTTACACCACACCGCCACTTCCTCCTCCTCCTATTCAGTCATGACTGTAAGAGGACCTCTCCTCTTGGTAGTGGTCGGGCCATTTATCCAGTAATGGATTGACGTGGGTGCAATCCTATATTTTTTGGCCACTTCTCTAATTGAAAACCCCTTGAATTCGACATCGTCAATTTCAACCAGCATGTCTTCTTTTGTCCATCCTCTAATTGCACTGATTGTCTTCATTGAAATGGCACCTCGCACTGTGGAAGATGGTGGAAATATGGGCAATGTTGGCACTGTGGGTGGTGATGGCACTGTCATTGATGGTGGAACCACACCATCTACCTCTTCCACGAGACCATTCTCAGAATTTGTTGTAGTAATGTTGTCATTTGAAACATGGGTGCTTTCCTCATCCTATGATGTGCATTGTAGCTGGGTACCCCGCTTCCTTGTGCCCCTTGTACGAGGTGCAATATTGACTCTTGGCATGGCTACGAGAATCTACACAATCCATACATGTAACATTTAATAGGATATCCTTCTGCAATGGTTAACCTGTGAGTATTATACGCTAAACAAGTTAATAGAATGGAATGTGACGACGAGAATCTGCACAATCCATACATGTAACATTTAATAGGGTATCCTTCTGCAATGGTTAACTTGTGAGTATTATACGCTAAACTAGTTAATATAATGGATATGTGACTACGAGAATCTGCACAATCCATACTTGTAACATTTTATAGGGTATCCTTATGCAATGGTTAGCCTGTGAATATTATACGCAACCAATTAATAGAATGGATATGTGAAATGGATAGTTAATGGATACATGTTAATGGATAGTTAATGGATACCTGAAAACTTAGATAGTTAATTGAATGGATACATGAAATAAGTGAATGTTAATACCTGAAACACTGTGCACACACTGATGGGTTGTTGATGAATGGTTTAGTCCTGGTTGATAGATGAACAGCTTGCAGGAATAACAGTTTGATAGATGATAGACGCACTGCTTGAATGGTTGAGTCCTGGTTGATAGATGAATAGTTCGATAGATGCACAACTTGAATCCAAGGAATGCAAATGGATTCAATTGTATGCAAAGAGGTTGGTTTATAGTTTTTTTTATGCTGAAAATGATTGCTTAGTGGAATTGACATGGATTGCAAGGTTAATTATGGGAATCGGAGGTTGGGATTGATTTGGAACCGATCCAATGGCTGTAGATTTGTATTTTCATGATCCATGTGCTCTTAGTGTGTTTAATGGGTGATTTTATTTTGGGAAGATGGGAATTCGATTAATAGATGTTTTGTTGATCCATGTGCTTTCGTTGAGTTTAATGCCTGATTTGATTTTGGGCAGCAAATTTTGTTTTGCCAATCCATGTGTTTTTGTTGAGTTTAATGGATGATATGATTTTGGGCATTCATATTTGCTGCTTATTTTGATTTCATAGAATTTAATGAATAATTTGATCATTTTTCAGTGGGTGGGTGTCATTTATTGAGGTTTCATGTGTGAGTTGTTGATGAATTATGGACTAGATGCTGACCCTAATTTCACTTGCAGTGTGCAGGTGGTAATGGGTGATGGAACACTGCATCTTGTTGTTTGATTGTTGCTTCTCCAGTTGTGGTTCATGAGGGTTGATGTGATGCCCAGGATGTACTTAGTAGATTAAGCATGACAGGCTGTTTTGATGTTAGATTTGGAGTTTATGGTAGGACAGAGTTTGTTCTCAATTGGACCCGATGGTTTGTAAATTTGGCATTAAATGGACTGTACAGTGTCAGCTGGGGTTCTAATCAGCTATTGAATGCTTTTTGGACTTAATATAATATATATTTATGCATAAATAAAATAATTTATGATTTTCTTTTGAGTTGGGAATGTTCATTCATTACGTGGTTGATGTGACTGGAACCATGACCACTACTGATCCCCGCACAACATTAGGAGTCCCTCCCCTATCCATCTTAACTCCTAATCTATCAAGTGTCTTTACCTTTTTATGTTTACATGTTTTTTAATAATTGTGGTGATATTCATCTTTATGATTTTATCTACTATAATTTTATCACCATCTTTTTTTGTATGACCTAAAAAAATATAATCTTTTAACTACAAAATTATTTTATTCTAATAAAATCAAGATAATAGGATTTTTATGATAAGAAAGAGAATAGTATTTGAATATCGTTAACCATGCTAATAAAAATCTATTTAGATTATAAATTTTCACCAAAATTGTGAACCGACACATAATCATTTTACTATAGGAAGAATGCCTTTTACCGATCATTTTTTAAAAGTGGAATCATTGTCACAAAACTTTTATATTGGAATCACAGTATTCGAACCCTATGATTCTTTGATAATTCATTATTCATCTTTGATAGATCATGGTCTCCGTCTCCTTCTCTAGAGTCTAATCTTAATTTTTTTTCATAATTGTACACACCGTGGTTGGGTTGGCACCAGGCCTCAAATTTGAAGCCTTAAACGCCCTTCAATGCCTAATTTACCCTTCATACAAGGGCGCAACAATTTTTTCCATGCAAGAAAAAGTTAATTTTTTAGTGGGCCCTTCAATAATGAAATTGATCGTTATTTTGCAACTTTGCGATTGAAGGGATGCCCTTATTTTTTCCTGTCAAATTTTTAGATGGTTGAGAATGGAGATTAGGAAACAACAAATGCAGAATCCCAATCGATTTTGCCACACGTTACATGATCATTATTTATCAAAATTTAGATCATGACGAAACTTTAAAACATTTAAAATTAAGTTTAAATGTTATTGCCACGTTAAATGTAGCTTCTTCCACCTAGTTGCTAAATGCTCAACTCCGAACACATCCACAACACACAGCTTAACTTTCATTGTCCTGGATAATCAATGGACCCAACTACAATAACTCAGATCTAAATTCATACGTGGATAACATTGCACAACAAAGTTAAGCCTCTTATTCAATTATTAATTGAACGAGACTATACAACAAGATATGGATGGACTCTCCAGTTGATATCGATTTCCTTATAATTTTTTTAATTTCAAATATATGTTTGTTATAAAAAAAAATGAAAATATTTTTTTTAATGTTTAGTAATTTTTTCAATACTACAATAGCTAATTTTTTTATTGTTACGATTGACTTTGTAATGGGTTGTATTGATTTTATAAAATTTATTAAAACTGTAATTCTATGGTTTGGATATCTTAGAATCTATACAATTACACTAGTATTAATTACGCATATGTAAGCTATTATTGATAACATGATTGATATGATCTAATACTTAAATTCTTATTTTCTAGCATGGATGCATTTCATAGGATGGTTGCATTTTCAATACTACTCTTCCTTTCATAATAGAATCCACTTTCTTGGATTTGTAGATGGGAATTTTCTTCATCATTGTAGGCTAAAGGCCATTGGGATATTGTGCAAGCCTTCAAAAAAATTCTCCACGACCTTGTCTTCTTTCAAGGTTAAAATCCTCCAAAACCATGTTTTGCAAAGCCATGTCTAGTTTATTGTATGCAATAATTATCATTTGTTGGATGGGACATGTGCTATAATGTAAGGTGCTTGTGCTACTATCCATGGATTCATGATTTCATCAATTATGGCTACTTCGAGAGTCTGGAGGCTTGGAGCATAATTGAATGAGATTGTGCATCAAGATATTAATGGAGGAGAATGGTACACCAATATTTCCAAACTCTGAGAAGAGAGTGCGTGATGCGTGGAAGTCATAGTTACACTCTCTTTTTCTATAGATATATGTTGCAATTTTTTGTTAGAAAACTTGTCCAAAATGAAGGGATTTGAATGAGAAATATTCTCAAAATAAGATGATTTGATAGCTCTTTCTCTTAGGTTAAATTTGATGGAGAGTTTGTATTATATTGACCAGTGTAATCCATAATTAACACCAGGAGTCTATACCATTCCACTCTTTTACATAAGGTTATAACCAGTAATCACTTTTGACACACAATGCAACCCTAAGTGCCAAGTATTAATTCACAATCACCTCTAGTAAGGTGGTAGCCTAGTAGAAAATAAAACATTAATTGATAATCTGTTGTGGTAAGATAGTAGCCTAGTAGAAAATAAATGCATGAATGATGGTTCTGTTTCAATTCGTGTTGATGTATTTTTAACTTCGGAAGATATTCACTTGTATATTGTATGTATTACATTTGTACTTTATTGTATCCCCGACGGAGATGTCTTATTCCTCCGATCGGAAGTGCCGTCATTTGTATTTGCAAGTGTCGCAAGTTATATTGTAAGTGTCGTAACTTATATTTGATGGGTTATTAGACCACCTTAGAGGGGTCGGCCCAGTATGAGATAAGTGGAAGGGTTATTAGACTCCCTTAAGGGGTCGGCCCAGTTAGGGTAAAAGGCAGGTCAAGTTAAAGTATAAGTAGAGTGGTTGTTGCACTACTCTATTTGCTTATTCAATCATTCATCCAACTCGCATAGTTGAGAGAGAGGAGTGCGCACAAGTGGAGGAGGAGTAGCTGCTAGAGACATATATCTTTTGGGGTTTCATCTTTGTGATCTTTGTATTGGTGCGTATTCTATCTCTGATGAAGTTGCGGGGTTTTTCACCTTTATGGTTTTCCTCGGTGAAATGCTTTGTGTCTCTTGTCTCTTGTGTTTGATATGTTGTACATGTTGTTCTCTCAGTTAAGATCTTAGATAATATTGAATTAAATGATGAAAATATAACATGGTATCAGAGCTAGCCTAAAGGAAGGCATTGTATGGCATTTACGACACTTGTTGCACTTGCGACAAATTGGAAGCTAGGGCTTGGTATAGTAAAAACTATTCATCGTGGAACTTTTGCTATAAATCTGTTTTGGAAAAGGTTCAGGACTTGAAATTTTTACAGGACGAATATCAGACACGGATGTACCCTGTGTAAACATTTCAGCCTCATATTCATTGTAAATTGTGATATATGATCCGTACAAGTTAGTGTTTCTGCCTCTTCCAGAATGCATCCCTAAATAGGTGACCTAGGAACAAAGGTCATACCTCGGGCTAGGAAGATCCAAATGGAATTCCGTAAAAAGTGAAATTTAGGGAACGGACTGTAGTTTCACATGTCCGAGTTTCAGAGGCCGAAGTTGAAACAGTCACACGTGGCACTCCGTACAAGTTTGCTATGTTGTTTCATCCCATAAACAGGTCATGTTGCAACACTTAGCATATCTCTCTCATGGAGAATCCATTGAAGCTCAGATATGTGGGGTTGGAAATATGACAGGTCATTCTACTATAGGCCAAATTTTTAGACCCTGAGGATCCAAAATTTCAGAGATGCACTAGAAACAATATGGCATATCTTTCTGTCAAAACATAATTGGATTCTGAGCATTTTCATTTTTGGCTTGTCACTGTTGTGGGAAATTAGGGGTTTTGACAGAAGTGGAATTTTGGAGTGCTCTCGGCATAGGATTTCTCTACTTAGAAAAATAAAAATTTAGAGACTAAGATCAAACTTTTTGGTTGGGTGAATCTCCAGGAAAGTCAAACCCTAATTTGACTTTTGGACTAGAAAAACCATATTTTGACAGAAGTTGGAGATCCAAAATTCGTAGGTCAATTTTGAGGTGTCAATTTTTGGAGTTTTCAAAATCTGATCACACCAGCTTGCTCGCCTCAGTCAATTGCATCTTCCTGTCCAGACAAAAGTTTGAAATTCCAAGTTTGGATTTTTAGGGTTTCTCTGTCAAACCCTAGCCAGCTCCAAATCTAGTTTCAGCAATTCAAGTGATAAGACCTAAATTTTCTATTTCCATTTGAAGTACTCTTTAAAAGATGTCTCACGACACCAAGCTTGAGGATAAGCTTGAAGGGGTTGATAACTTCTAAGCATGGAAGTATAGGATTGGGTTAATCCTAGAAGAGAATGAATTGGACACCTACATAAGTGAACGAGTTCTAGTTCCAGAGAGAGATGAGGCTAAGGCCTTACATAAGAAGAAATTGGTCAAGGCCAAGAGGATCATTGCAGATTTTATCAAAGGTCATCTCATACCACATGTGTCTTCTCTAAAGACACCCAAGGAGATGTTTGATTCCTTAACCAAGTTGTTTGAAGGAAAGAATATAAATTGGAAGATGACATTGCGGAACCAATACTACTTTAATAAGGTCTCTCAAATCAAAGAACAACTTGAAGCTGTGGATGAAGTGGTGGAGAATGGAGAAATTGTGATGACCACTTTGAATGGCCTACCTAGGTCATGGGACTCCTTCATCTAAGAAATTTGTGCAAGAAAGAAATTGATTTCTTTCAGTAGACTATGGGAGGAATGCTCACAAGAAGAAGCTAGACTTGTAGCTTGAGAAGAAAAGATGGATAATGAAGACCAAGCTCTCACAACACACACCAGGAAGAATAACTATAAGAGGGAGCATCCTCATCACAAGAAGGGTAAATACCACCACCAGAATCGGAGGGAGAACTTTGGAGGATCCATGAGAGATATTTATCACATTCAATGTTATACTTGTGATGAGAAGGGACACTATTCTAGAGATTGTCCCAGGAACAAAAGCAGCTCCCACAAGAAGAAGAACAACAAGAAAAGACGTCATGCTCAGACTGCAGAGGATGATGAACCTCCAAGGAAGAGAACCATAGAAGAAAATGAAGATTCTTCAAGTGATGAAGAATATGTATTGTAATGAAGAAGAAGCTACTGCAGAGTTGGACTTTGGAAGACAAATAATCTATGGAAGAATCTCTCATCCATTTTCAGCATTGGTCAAGGTGCACACTATCAGAGACTCCGGTAGTTCCTGCAAGGAAGCAAAGATTGAGAGGGAGTCCAGCAAACAACCAAACAAAGATAAGTATTTGAATTGTTATTTCCTGTATATATGATTACTTAAATGATGTTGTTCAATCTTATGTTCCTAGATTTAGGATGTATATTATGCATTTTAGAAAAGTTGCATTAATGAACAAGATACTACTAATATGCAAGTAATGGGTAAGTGGCCTATGGTACTGTACAACATTCCATTGCTACTTATCTAGAATGAAACCTCTTTGCTGACATGTTAGGAGTAGTGCACACTCTTAACAATGTTCTGGTAGAGATGGAAGGAATCTAGAAAGTTACCGTATGAATATGGGATATGGATGAATGTTGTATTGAAGCATTAGCTAAGATAATTACATGACTGTATGACTTATGTCCTTATGTGTAAGATTTTGTTCTGAAAACTATGAGAAGTTTTTAATCCTGCAATTGAATTTGACTTGTAGGAAAGATCGTGTACAATCACCTACAAAAGAAGGACAATGACATTTGTTTCGAAGAACAAGCGATGAAGTTCAAGAAAAACTACCTATTGAAGATATTGAAGAATCTAAAGTTCCCAGGATCAGGGATACAGTAATGGAAGGATGCCATGATTGAGGAGTACCAGTCGATCATGAAGAATGATGCATGGGATGTGGTCCCAAGACCAGAAGGGAACTCTATTGTAACTTCCAAGTGAAGCATGATTCAGATGATAGCATAGAGAAATATAAGGCAAGGTTTGTGGCTCGTGGATTATCCCAGGAAGAAGGATAGATTATGAAGAAAATTTTGGACCTGTATCCAAATACACTTCCATCAGAACAACACTTGCTTTGGCTGCAGTGATGAAGTGGAAGATACACCATATGGATGTCAAGACGGCTTTCTTGAATGGTGTATTCGAAGAGGAAGTGTATGTGGGGCAGCCACTCGGTTTTGAGACACATCACAGGGAGTCACATGTGTGCAAATTAAAGAAATCCTTGTACGGTTTGAAACAAGCACCCAGGACATGGTACGACAGGATTGATAGCTTCCTGACTAGTTTGGGATTTACCAAGAGTAAAGCGGATTCCAACCTTTACTGCAAGGTTGAGGAAGGCAATCCAGTGATACTCCTACTATATGTAGATGACCTGTTTGTGACAAGTGAGAATGGGTTGATTGTTGATATGAAGAGGAAGCTTGATGCTGAGTTTGAGATGAAGGACTTGGGTATGATGCATTACCTTATAGGCATGGAGATGTGGTAGAGTGCAGATGGAATCTTCCTTGGACAAGGGAAGTATGCAATAGAGATCCTGAAGCGTTTCGGGATGATGGACTGCAAGGCCAAGGCCACACCTATGGCATCGAACCTAAAGCTATTGAGTGATGCTTCATAAGAGTCGGTTGATGCCATGATGTTTCATCAAATGATTGGGTCCTTTATGTACCTGATGAACACGAGACCATATATTTTCTTTGTTGTGAACACATTGAGCTAGTTCCTAATGGATCCTAGACATGTTCACTTGATTACTACAAAGCATATTCTGAGGTACCTGAAGGGTACGGTTGATTATGGGATCAATTATGATGTGAATCAAAAGGTTAACCTGGAGGGTTATGTTGATTCAGATTGGGTAGGCAGTGTTGTAGATAGGAAGAGCACTTCGGGGTGCTGCTTCACTATGGGATCAGGTGTGATCTCTTGGTTTAGCAGGAAGCTATCCTGTGTAGCACTGAGTACGGCCAAAGCAGAGTATGTCGCAGCTTGTTCGGCTAGTTGTGAGGCAGTATGGATAAGGAAGCTACTGTCTGATTTGTTTCATCTCCAGTGGGATGCACTTTCGAGGTTTTGCTTGTTCGCATGTAATAGGTCCCTGGGAGATATTGTAGGTTGTGCTTGGCACGTAATCAATCCTAGGATGCTCTTTCGAGGTTTTGCTTGGCACGTAATCAATCCTAGGATGCTCTTTCAAGGTTTTGCTTGTTCGCATGTAACAGGTCCCTGTGAGATCTTACAAGTTGTGCTTGGAATGTAATCAGTCCTAGGATGCTCTTTCTAGGTTTTGTTTGTTCACATGTAATCAGTCTTGGGAGATCTTGTAGGTTGAGTAGTAGCTCATAATCAGTCCTGGGATGCTCTTTTCAGGTTTTGCAAATGCACATAATCAGTCTTGAGATTCCACTAGATGGGCCGCTCGCAGAGATGATGAAGACCTACATGGAGGTTAGGCCTACATCTAGCATGAAAAAGGGATGGCTCTGTAGAAATTCCTATGACGAGTAGAATTGAGAGATAGCACTAGTGATCGAGATGACGAGCACAACAGCAGTGACGATGATGCTCCAGTGATCCAGTGACGATGATCCAACTCCAGTATTGAAGACTTGTGCCTATATGTATTGATGACCTGTGTCAAGAGAATACCTTCCTAGTTAAGAGAGAGTGTTTATGTATTTGTAACTTCAGAAGATATTCACTTTTATATTGTATGTATTACATTTGTACTTTATTGTATCCCCGACGGAGATGTCTTATTCCTCCGATCGGAAGTGTCGTCATTTTATTTGCAAGTGTCACAAGTTATATTGTAAGTCTCATTAACTTATATTTGATGGGTTATTAGACCACCTTAGAGGGCTCGACCTAGTATGAGTTAAGTGGAAGGGTTATTAGACTCCCTTAAGGGGTCAACACAGTTAGGGTAAAAGGAAGGTCAAGTTAAAGTATAAATAGAGTGGTTGCACTACTCTGTTTGCTCATTCACTCATTCATCCAACTCACATAGTTGAGAGAGAGGAGTGCGCACAAGTGGAGAAGGAGTAGCTGCTAGAGACATCTATCTTTTGGGGTTTCATCTTTGTGATCTTTGTATTGGTGCTTATTCTATCTCTAAGGAAGTTGCGGGGTTTTTCACCTTTATGGTTTTCCTCGGTGAAATGCTTTGTGTCTCTTGTCTCTTGTGTTTGATATGTTGTACATGTTGTTCTCTCAGTGAAGATCCTAGATAATATTGAATTAAATTATGAAAATATAACAGTTGTCACAGTTGAAATAGACTGAAGAACATGCTCCAAACAAATAACGTAGCTTGACAACTATTCCTTCTCAAATCCCAACGAGTCTATGTGTAAGGTGAATAAGTAATGTATTAATAGAGAATGCAATCACATAATATTGGATCAAATTGTGCATCGAATGATTAGAAATTAGAATTATAATCGATTCATCATTTTTTGCACTAGTTTATAATTAATGTAGTTCAGTGATTGGAATTAGGGGATCTGGATTCAAAATTGTGGTTAATCAAATTGTTATTGGAATTTGTAAATGTGATTACAAAAGTGGATTTGGAACTTGTTGGCCGGATTTTATGTTCTGAGGCGAACCAATTATCTATGTATGTTTACCTGAAGGTTATATAATATAAGAGAACTAATGATAAAGGCCTCCTCAAATGTCAAACTTCCAATCACATAACTTAATCTCTACATTGGCTTATATGGGAAAGATTGAACCAAAACTTGAATCAAAATCAATCAAACTATCTCGACTATCATCCAAAAGCTTATAAAGATAAATGATTATTCTAGAAATGTAGGAAGAAAATTTTCCCAAGGAATCATTTTCTCTTAACCAAAACAAGTCATAGAACACATAGTATATAGGTATGACCTCAATACCACAGGATAAACCTTTTGACCTCACTTAAATAATTGTATCCCATCCACTGGATATAGATAATTAAAAGTAAAATTTCATTTTTTCTTAGATTTCAAAATAAATAAAGACATTAACTAAGGACCATTGTCCTAGCGTGATAACTAGATGACGACAATTTCATTCACAAGCACTATCAGAAATTGAGCAGGCTGGCTCGTGATGAGACCCCCTGTCTCTTGATTTTTGAAACCAAGAGCCACTACCCCGGCTTGGTGACAGGATATTGACAATGTTAATCCAATAGGACCCATGATCCTGAGCAGATCGGCTCATAACGAGACCTTATGTTCCTTAGTTAATCCCTTAGGTTTTATTAATGTTATGTAAAATGAATAATACTAGGGTTATTGTTAATCTCAACAGAGATTACTTAGTGGATGGGGAAGCAGATCCAAATGGCCCACTAAAGAGAAAAGGATGGCGTAAAAAGTCTAAAAATAACTTACGATTCTTGACTTACTTCAATCTAGGGAAAATGATTCCTTTGAAAGTAAACTCATCTACATTATAGCATCATTTTAAAAGATGAAGATTCTAGATAATAGTCGGGTAACTCAACCAATCCATCAGTATGGTCCACAATAGATTTTTCAAAACCAATGCTAATCTTGCCATGGTCAAAATTTTGACAAAAGAAGAGAGTCTTTGTAAGGATCTCCCTTTTAAACTTGTCAGGTTTATAAACAGAAAAGCATGTAAAAACCATATAGTGTGCCAAC
Source organism: Larix kaempferi (assembly GCA_027924585.1). Classification (NCBI taxonomy): domain Eukaryota; kingdom Viridiplantae; phylum Streptophyta; class Pinopsida; order Pinales; family Pinaceae; genus Larix; species Larix kaempferi. Next base: position 9,566,750 of record BSBM01000076.1, read on the forward strand.
ATAGTCTTATTTATTTACAACCCCAAACTTCAAGCAAACTAAGAAAAACCAAAATGAAATTCGAAAGACTCACACATATCAAAACCATTATTGAAAACCGAGCTATCTTGAAATCAAATAAAAATCACTAGTTTAACCAAAGCACTGAAACTTATATACAGGATAGGATCTGATCAAATCAAAATTTTGACCAAAAAGGTGTGTATTACAAATCAAAAGAAAAGAAGAATTAAGTATTCACAAATATGGCCAATGATAAGCAAAATTTTTATTATTTATCGAAACTTTCGTTGATTGTCGAAGAAGGTAAATAAACTCGAAATTCGAAAATCAAAACACGGTCATGTTCTATGAGATGAGCTATACAAAATAATGTAAAAATAATGAAATGATGATATGCATATAGAAGGACAATCAATCTCTCAATATTTAAATTGACCACGATATAGTAATACAAAGGATTGAATTCTTAATAATTTTATCAAAAGGTCAAATGAAAGATAGAAAAAAGGAGATAGTGATATAATATGCATATAAGAAAAAGATATGATAAAATATACACAATTTCATAAGTTCGTCATTGATGCCAAGTTTTGACAATCTTTTGAATATTGCAAAATTATTCAGCTGTTTTAAAATTTATTCTCTTCTTCGGATTGTGATAAAATTCATTTGATTAATGGATCATAAGTTTGAATGAGTCATATCCTTTATTCAATACTATTAAAATGAAAATCAAAATGAAAAAGAAAAAATTCTAAGATAAGCTGTTTGAAATATCAATTTGAAAACAAATGATCCATGTTAAATTCCATGTCAAAGAATGAAATCATAAGAAGAATTAAAAATATGTATTCCTGTGTCATCATGTTAAATTAAACATAAGAAATGTTTTAAGAAAAAAACATGAACAAAAATACTAAAGAAAATTTCTTTGAACATGTTTGGATGGTGGACCACCTTTCGCCAAAATTCTTGATAACTGCTTTATTGAAACCAAAAGTAAACTAATTTATTAACGAGCTCTCCTACTCCTAAGCCAAACTACATATATACAAAAGATTAAGTAAAATGAAACAGCCATTGAAGCAATTCCAATTCTGAAAAATGGAATTTGTCGAACATTAATATTGGTAATCGAGGTGTTTCATACTGAATGATAGGAAGTATCGAATGTGATCTAATTACAGAGAAAATAAAATGAAAATGGAACCTCTTTAAATATGACTCTTCCAACCACTCATAAAATGGATCATAGAAATCAGATTGGAAGGTAGTTAATGAAAGTTTAATGAATTCACCAGTCACCTTATCATAAAGGCACAAAAGATCATAATTCGAGGATTGGGAAAAAGACTGGATAGATAATGTTTGATTAAAAGAAAATTCATTAATATCATGCACAACATTTTTATCAACCATGTCTCCCAGAATCAGTGATTGTTGTTCACAATCTTTTATGTTTGTAAAATTGATACATGGTGGATTATCGTCGGGTTTTCCTTCGATCTTATAGTTTTGTGAATAGACCAAATCAACAACATAGGTATGTGTATTGTCAAGAATAAAGTTTGACTGACTTTTATTTTGTTCTTCCTTCGAATAGATTGAAACATGTCTTTTTCTTTTTTAGAAAATTTGTTTGTATTAACTTTTCCTTAAAATTTTGATCTTTAATTAAGTTGTAATTAGAACAAATACTCTGAAATTCATTTACGATCTCAGCCAATTCTTTATCCAAAGACCTATATTCATTATGTTCTTCATGACATTCTAATCTAGTAGATGAAGAGGAACGATATTCAATTAATTGGTTGTCTATATTCAAAGGAGGATTATCTAAATAATTGGAGGTAAACGATAAACCTTCCTTATTCCCTATCCTATTCTCATCCAAGATTGGATAGATGTGATTAAATTCAGAAAAAGGAAAATGATTAGATATGGTAGAATCTTCATTTGGAAAGTTAGAAGCATAAGGATCAAGATTTTCTTCTAAAATTTCGGGTTCAGATTCGAGATAGTGAAGGTTAGAAGTTAGGCATTCAGTATATCTACTCAGGGAAGGAAAATTATAATCAAAACTTAATATATATTTTGAGGTTAATTCATTTTTTGTGTTCTGTGAAATTATCTGAATGTTTCTACCCTTTTGTAAAGAAACTACTTCATGGCATAAAACCTTAACTTGCTCTTCTAATCTAGATAATTCTGAAATCTTTGACTCGTCTTCAATATCCTTTTCATCATATAAAGAAAAAGGAAGAAAACTTTCAGAAGTATACATTTTGAAATCGTTTTCAAGTTTTAGAGCGTACTCACATGCTTCATGTAAATCTGTTATGCCCTTTTGTAAAATGAACATAGCCATGTCTTTGGGAAGAGATTGTACATACAATTCTTACATGATGTCTGTTGAAGGTCTATGATTCTCGTGTAAGCTAAGAAATACCTGTCGGAAGCAAATATTGAAATCGTCAATTGATTCACCATCATTCACTTGCATTTCACAAAGCTCTTTATGAGTCTTAATCGGATCATAATTATCGAAAGCATTATCAAACAACTTTTTAAATTGCGACCAATTATGAACTGAATGTGTGGGCAAAACATTGAACGAACAAAAAGCCTTACCTTCGAATGTGAGTGGAAACAACCTGCAAACAACATCTTCATATACAACATTAAGCAAATAGATAATTGACTCATATTTTCTTATATGCTCATTAGCTGAAACATTTCCCTCACCATCGAATTTTGGCAAAAGATCTACTGCCTTTCATGGAAGTTCATATAAAGGCCCTTACGGGCTCAATGCATTATTGGACTCCCATGAAGGGATTTGAGTAGAAGTCATAAATGATACATTAAAAACATTGACTCCTAAGAGGTTAGTTTTTCATCTAACCAACTCTATAGTGCATGTATGACAACTAAAAGAGTAAGAAAAAAAAAACAATGAAAACCAAGAGTCGGAGGATAAATATTTTATGAAACAAAAACTATTTGTTTACCTCATGGCCCTCCTTCTAGCGCCATTTGTTGGCCGGATTTTCTGTTATGAGGCCAACATGGAGAGAAAGCCCACACAAGGCACTTAATACAGCCCCCGGTGTGTTTAAAGTAGCCAACTCTCAGGGGAACAAAGGCCTTGCTGCCTTTGTGTATTTGTTCTCAAGAAGAGAGTCTAACAATCTAGTGATACAAATTATCAAAATGTAATGGAGATATCAAAGATGTAATCTAACTAATAAGAGATGCATGACTAATCTAAGATAAAAATTCTAATTCTAATTTTTAAACTAATTACCTAAAACTATCCTGGCCAAGAGAAGAAAGATAAAATACCTATTCTATTATCAAAATTAAATTAAAGATTAATGTTGTTAAACAAAATGATAACATCAAATTAACCATTCAATTTAGACAACATGAAAATTTAGCAACACATTTGATTAAATGACAATAACATTGATCATAAGCAATTGTGCAGTTAATGAATCAATTCTGAAAATAACATTTGTTCAAGACACAAGGATCAATCATTTGCACATCATAACAAAGTAGACATACAAAAAATTGGAATTACAATCATCTCCAATACATTCCTTCCATACATGTCTCAAACTCCCAAGGAAAAACAAACAGAGTTCTGAAAATAATTTACAGAATTTTCTGTGGAGTATTCCTCCCAACACAGGGGATATTCTCCCGCTTTAATAAGCCATGAAGACTAATAAAGGACCCCCTTCCCATGAGAAGATGCGATGTTAAAGAGTCTATTTGCATTTTTTTTCTGGTAGGATCTCAGGCATATTGTTGAAAACAAACTCCATCTTCATGCGAGTCTTCCTCCTTTCCCTGTTGAAGTGGCAATGATTTCATAAATCTTTATCCTATCTGTGCAACGAGCTTCTTATTTCCGTCTCTTGGATTAAATGAGTGATTTCATTTCATTCCTCGCGAGCTACGATATGCTCGGAATCTGGTGTAACCCCCCGTAAACATAGCTCAAGATCTTCTGCAAAACGTAATTCATATGCATCTACCGCCGTATTCACTGTTAAACCCGCACATAGATATAGATATATTAGATAACCATCAATTAAGAAGAGGGAACGAGAGTTTAAGAAAAGCAAAGGAATTATTTCGAATAATAAAATAATAGGAGATCAAAAGTTTCCCCTCTTCATAGATCTGGAATAATAAACTAATCTTGCATGCTTCCAGCAAAGTCGCATATAATCCCATTGTTAAGGTTGAAACTTCTCGACAAAAAAAACTGCGCTCTGATCATGAATCTTTTCTACTGGTTAGTAGGAATTCTGGTGGTCTATCTCTTCAATGGTGTGAGATAATGTGGATGTAATGGCATGTTTTTTTCTACATTCATTTCCTTTTCACTGAGAAAATACTTGAGCGCTTTCTTCTCCATAATCCAATGTAAACCTCGTTATATTGAATTCTTAATGAATTGATCAATCCATGAATGCTATGAAATTCTGTTCAACAATGTTAAGGCTGTCCTTGCAAAACTTTGACCAACATGAGATAAGATTCTCATTGTTATTGCTGGTTGCATAAGAATTAATGGTTGCTTTCATTTTCCTTATGAGTTGGTCTCTCCATTTAATGAGCTACCTACACTTTATCATTAATATGGTTGCACGTATCACTGATATTTGATAATATTTTTTAAAATGCTGGGACGCCATCCTTTTGTTAAGACTGGCGTTCGTCAGTGCATTGATGACCAAGTAACTCGGATTGGAAAAATAACCGTGCAGTTTTAACTTCATATACTCCTTTCAATGATATGGTTATCTCTTGTTAATGAGTTGCTCACCGCTACAGGAGTTGAAACCCTTGGATGAGGGCTTTCGCTCTGGTATGAGCGGGGGCGTTTCGGCATGCTGGAGGCCCTTGTCCCTGCCCCTGACTAGTAGTTTGGAGCTGTGTTCCCCTTCCCGTGTTGCTGTTTGAGGGTAATTTTTTGGCGGCCCATGCGTTGTTACCTTGTCTTTCTCTGGAACCTGTTTAACTTCAGCTTTTCATATTTTCCCCGTAATCTAAGGGTTTGGGGCATCTCCGGTTTTCTCTGCCCTTGTCAGGTTTTATCCTTGTGTAGGTTCTACTTGGAGTCAATTCTACTGGCTGGCAGTAGACCTACTACCAACCAAACTAAAAAAGTGGGAACTATTTCCGGTTTTGTTTATTTATCCTCTGGTGGTTTTGTCGGGCCGGGGTTTACTCTCCTTGTTGCTACTATTTTTGCACATGTTTTTTGCTCTCCTTTTCTGCTTAGCTTTCTGTCCTGTGTTCTCGTACTATCTCACGGGTATCTTATTGGTGTGTTTCTCAGGGTTCCGTTTTGTTTGGACTCTGTCGGGAATGGAACCCTTACGGGTTGTCTTAAACCCCTCTCTGCCCATCGTTTTTTAAAACCCTAGAAACCGAGATGTCTTGCAATCTCTTGGTTTTCCAGCCGTGGACTCTTCTGGAAAGGGTAGGCCGGACCAGGTATCCGATAAGTCTGGGGTCCCGTCTCACCGTGCTAAATCCTTTGGTAAACCAGCTCGGGATTCTAATTTTCTTCCTTTTGAGTCGGAGAAAAAAGGTCGTGCCTTATGTGTGTTAGACAAAGTGCTATGAATATTATATATATGTTAAATAAAGTTATTAATTATTAAGTGAAAGGGTGTAACCCTTCACTATACACGCTCAAGCTTATAAAAGCGAGCCTCATTGTAAATTATTAAATCATATCCTTTATCAATTATATATTATTATTTTATCAAATGGAGTTATTTTCCATTGGAAGATTATTCGCTTGAATAATCATTGAGTATATCCGGACACGGATATAGCATTGGTATCAGAGCTTCGTGCTAGATTCCGGCCTTTGGCTGTATTTGGGCTTTTAGCCATTAACCAGGGTTTCCCTGAATTTTGGTCTTTGACCATAAAGTGGCCTTTGGCCAAAACCAGATTTTCTGAACTCTCCCTCACATCTCTCTCCTTTTTCGCTACATCTCTCCTCTCCGCCACATTATCTTCCGCCTACTCTCACTGCTCCCGTCAACACCCCCCACCTTGACAACTCTCCCCTCCACGTGCTCCAGTCTTCTACTGCTCTCCACATCCACCCTCTCCATCGCTCGACTCTCCTCGAGTCTCACTCTCCACCACTCTAAACCTTCCCTATTCCACTCACGCCACCCCACTTTCTCTGCTCCTACCACACTTCCATTCACACCCTCCTCTCTTCATCTCTACGCAGCCACCCCTCAGCTCGTCCCTTTCTTCCCGCGTCCCTCTCCTTCACCCTCATATTCCTCACGCCGCCTCTTAACTGCGTTCTCCACCTCCTCTCGCCCCCATTTTTCCCTCATTCCATCTTTCGCCACCTCCACTCGTGCTGCTCCCTCGTCCCTCTTCCCTCCATACTCCTGTTCCTCCTACCTCCCTCGTTCTCCACTATCGCTCCCGCCTCGCTCCCCTGCTACGACTCCTGCGCCCTCCCACCATCTCCACGCCCAGCCCCACCTCTCTCTGCGCACTTGCCGCCCACGCCACTTACTTCCAGCATCCCCACCACCAGCTCCGCCCACCTTCTCGATACCTACCACCGCCTCCTCCTCTCCACGTTTGCCCTAATTCTCCACGTACCAATTATAAAAAAAAGCGGTACTTTTGTGAAAAAAAATATAATATAACTATTGTTATATAAAAAAATAAAAATATTGGAAATCTGCATAATAATATTATTAATTTTTAATAATATTTATTATAAAAAAAATATTAATAATAATATTATTATTATCAAAGAAACAAAAAAAAATCAATTCTTTTGAAATAAGAATTGTTTGAAGAAACAAAGCAAATTTAAGACAAAGAAGACCAAGTCAAAGAAGAAATTAAAGACAAAGTCCAAGCAAGACTCCTTATCATCAAAGAAGTCGAAGAACACTTATCATCGAAGAAATCAAGTCAAAGTAAAGGAAGGCTCATCAAGAAGTCGAGACACGTTAACGACAAGGATGACCAAGTTCGACATTATGAGCAAGGAACAAAAAATGTTAAACCAAAAAATGACGCAGAACCATAATACATTAATGGAGGTGTTACAAAGACTAAGGCAAAAAAAGGACCAAGTCGATAGTCCAAATGTGCTAGATGCCTCATCTCATATTTCCACACAGGAAGCACTTGCCAAAAATCAAGATATAAAGAAGGAAATAAATAATTACGAAGCAGAAATAATACGCTTGAACAAAATCGTTAGCGACAAAGATGAAGAACTAATGCAGTTACGACATAAACTAGAAAGTCAAGAATTAGAGGTCGGCCAGTGTCGACAACAGATAAAAGTTCTTCAACAACAAAATGACGACTCTAAAAAGACACATAAGTCAGAGATCGCGAAGAGTAATAAAGCATTATCTAACAATGCTGAAGAAATTTTTAGACTAAGAAATCATAACAAGATACTAGTCACAAAAATTAAGAAGTTGAAAAATAGTCGGAAGATAGAACAATCTTTGGACGACATTGAAGGGAAACTTCTAGACAAACAGGAAGAAAATAGTTGTATCAGAAGTCATAATGAAGATCTTAAGGAACAACTTAAGACATCTGAAGATGACAGAAAATCGCAAGTCGAATTGATTAAGAAGTTTCAAAATGATAATAGGCAGTTAGAAAACAAGTTGGAAAAGATACAGAACAAAAACTTAAATCCTCAAGAGACGAAAATACAGCTTCCAACTCAGATCAATGATCTAAATGCGACATTCGTAAACGAAAATGACATCGTGAAAGTTCCTTATCAACACCCCAACCATAAAAATCGATATTTGAAAAAGTGGGAAATGTCGAAAGATAATGGTACTAATGTGATCAAATTTCCTGACGACACATCAGTAGGGAATCCCATCAGTCCACAACAAATCAATTTGGGATGGATTCATCCATCGATGTATCGGAAGTTATGCTCTACACTTAGCAGTTCGTATCGACATGTTTCATCAGCCATGACATCGCGAAGAACAATGAGACAAGGTTATAAGGCTTTGAGGACAAAGCCTTTCTAAGAGAGTGGCAATGCTATGAATATTATATATATGTTAAATAAAGTTATTAATTATTAAGTGAAAGGGTGTAACCCTTCACTATACACGCTCAAGCTTATAAAAGCGAGCCTCATTGTAAATTATTAAATCATATCCTTTATCAATTATATATTATTATTTTATCAAATGGAGTTATTTTCCATTGGAAGATTATTCGCTTGAATAATCATTGAGTATATCCGGACACGGATATAGCACAAAGACGTTACCTACGATATGGTGTTGGCCTTAAGAGAACCAGCTCTTGGAGGTAAGTTTGAGTATGTCTCCTTAAACCGGCCCGGCATGCTTGAGTGGATTCGGCGGCAGTGGAAACCCTTCATGAATAACATTCCTAGAGTATTGTTGTTGTCGAATGGTTGGATATTATTCCATTTTCTCTCGGTGGAGGACCGCGACAATATCGAATGTCATTTCTGGGTGATTGGCCGTGGCACGTTGTTTCTCATTCAGTGGTATGCAAGCTTTGACCCACGGAAGGATAAGCTTCATAAACGCCATATGTGGGTTCTACTTCTGGGACTTCCACTACAATGCTTGTCGTTGAATGGTTTTACTGCTATTGCTAATTCCATCGACCATTTTATCATGCTTGAGGAGGAATTACTTTGTGGTTTTAAGCGGAGAACTCCATGGGTCCTTGTCGAGATTGATGCTTCTGATGCCTTACTAAGTGAGCTCGAATTTATTTGGGATGGTGGTACCTTCATCCATCCCATGGACTACTGGAAGGTATTGTTTCGGTGTCATGGGTGCCTTGGTGTGGGTCACCCAAAATAGCGTTGACCGGCTCGCTCCATTGAGAAGGATGGTGGGTATAAGGGGTGGGAGAATTCACTGTCGGTCGATGACTCACTCGACTCCCTCATTCTGCTAGACCATTCATCTGCGTCTAAGATAATTGGTAAGTTTAATTCTACCATTCCCTCGTTGCTGAATTTTTTATTTGTTGATGAATTAACGGGTATCCCTGCTTGGAGACCTTTGAGTGGGTGTCTCTCCTCTCCTGTTCCTGTTCCCTCTAGTCCATCTAGGGAGGGTAGTCCTTCGGATGAAACCACTCCGGTGTCCCCTTTGGATGGATCTCCTGTACCGTCCTCTGCAGCTCGGCAGCCTCTAGGCAAGCGGCCTCCCCCTCCTCCTGTTGATTCCCCCATTGTTGAGCCGGTGTTGGAGCTCGACTCACTTGAGAGATTCCCGCCTCTTCCTTCTGGCCGACATAAGTCGTTGGATATTTGGCTGTCACCTTCTTCTCTTTCTGACCATTTTCCCTCTCCTGTATCTTCTCCTATCTGTGATATGCCTTTATCCTCACTACTTATTTATGCCGCTGAACCCCAGACGGATCCGACCATTATTCCTATTAACTCTATCCATAGAGGTAATGTGTCTATCCGCAAATCTCGTCGTGGTCCTAAGCTTAAAGATGCCTGCCGAGGTTCTCGACACAACCCTGCCATGACGTCTCTTTTTTATCATGGCCTACCTTCTAACTCACAGTCTGTTTCTCCTTGTTCTGGGGCCTTTAGAGACTTGGCCCGTTCAGTGGTTACCTCATGAACCTATTATCCCTTAATGTCAGAGGACTTTGCAGTGGTCCTAAGCATGTTACGTTGAAATGAATTCTATCTACTGTCAACCCTCATGTTGTTTTGCTTCAAGAGACTATGATCTCGTGTGTTTCAACTGTCAACTTCTTCCTCAGACTAAATCCCGGTTGGCTGGCCACTGGCCTGGACACTATTGGTCTTTTGGGTGGCACTTTGCTCGCCTAGAACCCTGGCATGGCTAATTTGCGGGCTTATAATATGTGTGCAGGTATTATGGTAGAAGGTCTTTTCAAGGTATTTTCCCAGCAGGTTCGTATTTTAAATATTTATGGTCCATATTGTCGTAGGGTGAAATTTTGGGACCAGGTGAAATCATCGGGCATCCTAGCTGGTGATCACACTATCATTGTAGGTGACCTAAATTTCACGGTTTCTGCAGGTGAAATTTGGGGTTGTGGCAGATCGATCGATCCTTTGGCTGAATATTTTTCACATTTCTTTAAGGAAGAAAAATTGGTTGATGTGAAGCCTGTCATTTTATCTCCCACTTGGTATAATAAGAGGACGGGTTCGGAGGGCATTGCCAAAAGATTAGACCGGTTTTATGCGTCGGATAGTTTTTGTCATGAGGTTCATCGGTACAGGTCATGGACCCAGCCAGTGGGTTTCTTGTACCACTGTGCCATTATGCTTCAGTTTGATTTCGATGGTGCCTTTTGTTTTTATCCATTTAAGTTCAATGCGGCTTGGTTAGATGATTCCTCCTTCTATGCTTTCGTCTGCCAGTACTAGAACAACCTGCCTTTGCAGGGGTCAGGATCCATACTGAAACATTTATGGCATAAATTGACTCTTTTAAAGAAGGAAGTCCGGTGGTGGGATATCGATATGAAGCGTTCAAGGAACTTTGATTTGGTTCGTTTGGAGAAGCAAATCCGTGCCTTATCCGTCCTATTGGATAAGGATCTCTTCTCGGAGAAGCGTCGTTCTCATCTTGCAAAGCTGGAAGTTGAAGGAGTTAAGCTACTGCTTTTCTTGGAAGAATCCTAGAGATTAAAGAGCCAGGCGCTTTGGCTAAAGCCTGGAGACAATAACACTTGGTTTTTTCAAAACTTTGCTAATCAACGAAGACTCAACAACTCCATTTGGGATTTCAATATTGATGGGTGGTCTATCTGTGACCAGACTGCTCTTAAAAAGGCGACTGTGGATCATTTCAAGGATGTTTTTACAATGAAGGAAAAACCCGACCTTCTATGTCAACTGGAGACTGAGCTCAAATTTCCTCGGTATTTCAGACCGGAAGACTGTACAGAGATTGGTAAAGCTGTGGAGAGCCGTGAAGTTCTCAAGGTTTTAAATGGTTTTTCCCGGGATAAGAGCCCTGGCTTGGATGGCTAGACCACTGAGATTTTTGTGCACTTTTTCGATCTCATTGGGGATGAACTTACTGAGGCTATCAATGAAACCAGGATTTCTGCTTCGGTTCCCTCTTATTTAAATTCGACTTATGTGACTCTCATCCCTAAGAAGGATCAACCCGTTGATTTCAATGACTTTTGTTCGATCTCCCTGTGTAATCTTTTCTACAAGATCATTGCCAAGATTATTGTTGAGAGCATTAAGCCTCATTTGGGTAAGTTTATTTCTGAGGAGCGATTTGGGTTTTTTCCTGGAAGGCAAATACTTGACGTTGTCGGTTTGGCTCAGGAGGGCTTACACTCTATTAAAACGAAGAAACTTGAAGCAACCATCTTAAAGCTTGATTTGGTTAAGGCATATGACTGGGTTGATTAGGACTATCTGTGTTTCATCCTGGTTCAAATCGGTTTATCATCGGAGATTGTCGGATGGATTATAGTTTGTTTCTCTTCAGGCGGATTTGCCGTGTTGATCAATGGATCGCGATCTGCTCAGTTTCAGGGCAATCGGGGTATTCGGCAGGGGTGCCCCCTCTCCCCCTACCTCTTTGTACTGGCTATTGAGGGCCTCAACGTCTTGATTAAGGATGCTAAAGCTAAGGGTATCCTCTGTGGGGTTAAGGTGGCTGGATCCTGCTACGCCACCCATGCCCTATTTTTCGATGATGTGTTATTATTCGGGGAGGCCACTGTGAATGAATGGCAATCCTTCAATGGGATTATATCCACCTTCCACAAGGCTTCTAGTATGGAAATCAGTGTACCCAAATCTGCACTCATTCACCAGATATATCATGAGGAGATTTTTGTGGATCTTAAGTTAATTTTACCCTATCAATGGGTGGACATTGACGATGGCTTCAGGTACCCGGGCTTCACATTAACCAAGTTTTCTTCCTTAAAGAAATGTACAAAATATTCAGCCAAAGGATCGACCGATCTGCCACAACCCCAAATTTCACTCGCAGAAACCATGAAATTTGGAAATTTCAAGCATATTGCTGAAAACAAACTCCATCTTCATGCAAGTCTTCCTCCTTTCCCTGTTGAAGTGGCAGTGATTTCATAAATCTTTATCCTATCTGTGCAACGAGCTTCTTATTGCCGTCTCTTGGATTAAATGAGTGATTTCATTTCATTCCTCGCAAGCTATGATATGCTCGGAATCTGGTGTAACCCCCTGTAAACATAGCTCAAGATCTTTTGCAAAACGTAATTCCTATGCATCTACCGTCATATTCACTGTTAAACCTGCACATAGATATAGATATATTAGATAAGAATCAATTAAGAAGAGGGAACGAGAGTTTAAGAAAAACAAAGGAATTATTTTGAATAATAAAATAATAGGAGATCAAAAGTTTCCCCTCTTCATAGATCTGGAATAATAAACTAATCTTGCATGCTTCCAGCAAATTCGCATAGAATCCCATTGTTGAGGTTGAAACTTCACGACAAAAAAAACTGCGCTCTGGTCATGGAATCTTTTCTGCTGGTTAGTAGGAATTCTGGTGGTCTATCTCTTCAATGGTGTGAGATAATGTGGAGGTAATGGCATGTTTCTTTCGACATTCATTTCCTTTTCACTGAGAAAATACTTGAGCACTTTCTTCTCCAGAATCCAATGTAAACCTCTTTATATTGAATCCTTAATGAATTGATCAATCCATGAAGGCTATGAAATTATGTTCAACAATGTTAAGGCTGTCCCTGCAAAACTTTGACCAACATGAGATAAGATTCTCATTGTTATTGTTGATTGCATAAGAATTAATGGTTGCTTTCATTTTCCTTATGTGCTGGTCTCTCCATTTAATGAGCTAGCTACACTTTCTCATTAATCTGGTTGCACGTATCACTGATATTTGATAATATTTTTTAAAATGCTGGGACGCCATCCTTTTGTTAAGACTGGCGTTTGTCAGTGCATTGATGACCAAGTAACTCGGATTGGAAAAATAACCGTGCAGATTAACTTCATATATTCCTTTCAATGATATGGTTTTCTCTTGTTAATGAGTTGATCACCGCTATAGGAGTTGAAACCCTAGGATGAGGGTTTTCGCTCTGGTATGAGCGGGGGTGTTTCGGCCTGCTGGAGGCCCTTGTTCCTGCCCCTAACTAGCAGTTTGGAGCCGTGTTCCCCTGCCCATGTTGCTGTTTGAGGGTAATTTTTTGGTGTCCCATGCGTTGTTACCTTGTCTTTCTTTGGAACCTGTTTGACTTCAACTTTTCGTATTTTCCCCGTAAGTCTAGGGGTTTGGGGCATCTCCGGTTTTCTCTGCCTTGTCAGGTTTTATCCTTGTGTAGGTTCTACTTGGAGTCAAGTCTACTCGCTGGCAGTAGACCCAGTACCAACCAAGCTAAAAAAGTGGGAACTATTTCCGGTTTTGTTTATTTGTCCTCTGGTGGTTTTGTCGGGCCAGGGTTTACTCTCCTTGTTGCTATTGTTTTTGCACGTGTTTTTTGATCTCCTTTTTTGCTTAGCTTTCTATGCCATGTTCTCGTACTACCTCACGGGTATCTTGTTGGTGTGTTTCTCAGGGTTCCGTTTTGTTTGAACTCTGTCGGGAATGGAACCTATGGGTTGTCTTAAACCCCTCTTTGCCCATCATTTATGAAAACCCTGGAAACCGGGATGTCTTGTAGTCTCCTGGTTTGCCAGTCGTGGACTCTTTCGACAACGGTACGCCGGACCAGGTATCCAGTAAGTCTAGGGTACCGTCTCACCGTGCTAAATCCTTCGGTAAACCGGTTCAGGATTCTCATTTTCTTCCTTTTGAGCTGGAGAAAAAAGGTCGTGCCTTATGTGTGTTAGGCAAAGTTGTTACCTGCGATATGGTGTTGGCCTTAAGAGAACGGGCTCTTATAGGTAAGTTTGAGTATGTCTCCTTAAACCGGCCCGACATGCTTGAGTGGATTCGGTGGCAGTGGAAACCCTTCATCAAGAACATTCCTAGAGTATTGTTGCTGTCGAATGCTTGGATATTATTCCATTTTCTCTTGGTGGAGGACCGCGACAATATCGAACGTCGTTTCCGGGTAATTGGTCGTGGCGCGCTGGTTCTCATTCGGTGGTATGCAAGCTTTAACCCACGGAAGGGAAAGCTTCATAAACGCCATCTGTGGGTTCTACTTCCGGGCCTTCCGCTACAATGCTGGTCGCTGAAGGGTTTTAATGCTATTGCTAATTCCATCGGCCGTTGTATCATGCTTGAGGAGGAATTAATTTGTGGTTTTGAGCGGAGAACTGTCGAGTCCTTGTCGAGATTGATGCTTCGGATAGCTTACTGAGTGAGCTCGAAGTTATTTGGGATGGTGGTACCTTCATCCATCCCTTGGACAATTGTAAGGTATTGTTTCAATGTCATGGGTGCCATGGTGTGGGTCACCCAAAATAGCGTTGTCCGGCTCGCTCGTTTGAGAAGGATGGTGGGTATAAGGGGCGGGAGAATTCACTGTCGTTCGATGAATTACTCGACTCTCTCATTCTGCTGGACCATTCATCTGCGTCTAAGATCATTGGTAAGTTTAATTCTACCATTCCCTCGCTGCTGAAATTTTTATCTGTTGATGAATTAACGGGTATCCTCGCTTGGAGACCTCTGAGCGGGTGTCTCTCCTCGCCTGTTACTGTTCCATCTAGTCCGTCTAGGGAGGGTACTCCTTCGGATGCAACCACTCCAGTGTCCCCTCTGGATGGATCTCCTGTACCGGCCTCTGCATCTCAGCAACCTCTCGGCGAGCGGCCTCCCCCTCCTCCTGTTGATTCCCCCATTGTTGAGCCGGTGTTGAAGCTCGACTCACTTGAGAGCTTCCCACCTCTTCCTCCTGGCCGACGTAAGTCGTTGGATATTTGGCTGTCACCTTCTTCTCTTTTTGACCATTTTCCCTCTCCTGTATCTTCTCCTATCTGTGATTCGCCTTTATCCCCACTACCTATTTATGCCGCTGAACCCCAGACGGATCCGGCCATTATTCCTATTAACTCTATCCATAGAGGTAATGTTTCTATCCGCAAATATCGTCGTGGTCCTAAGCTTAAAGATGCCTGCCGGGTTTGTCAGCACAACCCTGCCATGACCTCTCTTTTTTATCATGGCCTACCTTCTGACTCACAGTTTGTTTCTCCTTGTTCTAAGGCCCTTAGAGACTTGGCCCGTTCAGGGGTTACCTCATGAACCTGTTATCTCTTAATGTCAAAGGACTTTGCAGTGGTCCTAAGCGTGCTGCATTGAAACGACTTCTATCTACTGTCAACCCTCATGTTGTTTTGCTTCAAGAGACTATGATCTCGTGTGCCTCGACTGTCAACTTCTTCCTCAGACTAAAGCCCGGTTGGCTGGCCACTGACCTGGACGCTATTGGTCTTTCGAGTGGCACTTTGCTCGCCTGGAACCCTAGCATGGCTAATTTGCGGGCTTATAATACATGTGCAAGTATTATGGTAGAAGGTTTTTTGAAGGGCTTTTCCCAACAGGTTCGTATTTTCAATATTTATGGTCCATATTGCCGTAGGGTGGAATTTTGGGACGAGGTGAAATCATTGGGCATCCTGGCTGGTGATCACACTATTATTGCGGGTGACCTAAATTTCACGGTTTTTGCGGGTGAAATTTGGGGTTGTGGCAGATTGGTCGATCCTTTGGCTGAATATTTTGTACATTTCTTTAAGGAAGAAAACTTGGTTGATGTGAAGCCTGTCATTTTATCTCCCACTTGGTCTAATAAGAGGTCGGGTTCGGAGGGCATTGCTAAAAGATTAGACCAGTTTTATGTGTCGGATTGTTTTTGTCTTGAGGTTCACTGGTACAGGTCATGGACCCAACTAGTGGGTTTCTCGTACCACTGTGCCATTATGCTTCAGTTTGATTTCAATGGTGCCTTTGGTTTTTATCCATTTAAGTTCAATGTGACTTGGTTAAATGATTCCTCCTTCTGTGCTTTCGTCCTCCAGTACTGGAACAACCTGCCTTTGCGGGGGTCGGGATCCATACTGAAACATTTATGGCACAAATTGACTCTTCTAAAGAAGGAAGTCCGGCGGTGGGATATCGATATGAAGCATTCGAGGAACTCTGATTTGGTTCGTTTGGAGAAGGAAATCCACGCTTTATCCGTCCTATTGGATAAGGATCTCTTCTCGGAGGAGCGACGTTCTCGTCTTGCAAAGCTTGAAGTTGAATGGGTTAAGTTACTACTTTTCTTGGAAGAATCCTGGAGATTAAAGAGCCGGGCGCTTTGACTAAAGGCTGGGGACAATAACACTCGGTTTTTTCAGAAGTTTGCTAATCAACAAAGACTCAACAACTCCATTTGGGATTTAAATATTGATGGGTGGTCTATCTGTGACCAGACTGCTCTTAAAAAGGCGACTGTGGATCATTTCAAGGATGTTTTTACGATGAAGGAAAAACCCGACCTTCTATGTCAACTGGAGACTGTGCTCAAATTTCCTCGGTATTTCAGACCGGAAGACTATGCAGAGATTGGTAAAGTTGTGGAGAGTCGCGAAGTTCTCGAGGTGTTAAATGGTTTCGCCTGGGATAAGAGCCCTGGCCCGTATGGCTGGACCACTGAGTTTTTTGTGCACTTTTTCGATCTCATTGGGGATGAACTTACTGAGGCTATCAATGAAACCAGGATTTCTGCTTCGGTTCCCTTCTATTTAAATTTGACCTATGTGACTCTCATCCCTAAGAAGGATTGACCCGTTAATTTCAATGACTTTCGTCCGATCTCCCTGTGTAATCTTTTCTACAAGATCATTGCCAAGATTATCACTGAGCGCATTAAGCCTCATTTGGGTAAGTTTATTTCTAAGGAGCAATTTGTGTTTTTGCCTGGCAGGCAAATACTTGATGCTGTCGGTTTGGCTCAGGAGGGCTTACACTCTATTAAAACAAAGAAACTTGAAGCAACCATCTTAAAGCTTGATTTGGTTAAGGCATATGACTGGGTTGATTGGACTATCTACGTTTCATCCTGGTTCAAATCGGTTTATCATCGGATGGATTATGGCATGTGTCTCTTTGGCCGGATTTGTCGTGTTGATCAATGAATCGCCATCTGCTCAGTTTCAGGGCAATCGGGGTATTTGACAAGGGTGCCCCCTCTCCCCCTACCTCTTTGTATTGGCTATTGAGTGCCTCAGCCTCTTGATCAAGGATGTTAAAGCTAAGGGTATCATCCTCTGCGGGGTTAAGGTGGATGGAGCCTGCTACGCCACCCATGCCCTATTTTTCGATGATGTGTTATTATTCGGGGAGGCCACTGTGAATGAATGGCAAGCCTTCAATGGGATTATATCCACCTTCTGCAAGGCTTCCGGTATGGAAGTCAATGTACCCAAATCTGCACTCATTCACCAGATATATCATGAGGAGATTTTTGTGGACCTTAAGTTACTTTTACCCTATCAATGGGTGGACATTGACGAGGGCTTCAGGTACCTGGGCTTCTTCTTGAAGCCGAACTGCTACCTTAAATCCGACTGGCACTGGCTTGTTGCAAAAGTTCATAAACGGATTCATTCGCGGTCTTTCCGTTGGCTATCCCTTGGAGGACGGGTCACACTACTCTCGTCTGTTCTGCAAGGTATTCCGGTTGACTGGTTTTCCCTATTTTGTGTTCCTGCTAAAGTTATTGCTCTTTTAAGAAAAGCTTTCTTTCGTTTCCTATGGGCTGGAAAACCGGATTGCTTCATATTCCACCTGGCATCGTGCAAAGTTTTGTCTCGGCCTAAGTCTGTGGTTGGTTGGGGAATAAAATATTTAAGCCTGTTTAATGAAGCTCTCTATGCCAAGAGTCTTTGGCGATCCCTGTTCTGGAGCGGTCTCTGGGGAAGGATCATTCGCACGAAATATTTGAAGAGGCTGCCGGTTCAGTTTTTTCTTCCTAATCACTCTAATCGATCCGGTGGGTCATCTACTATCTGGCGCAGTCTCCTCAAGACACTCCCTGTGATCCAGAATTCCATTGTGTGGGATGTTGGCCGTGGTAATATGGTATTTGTTGGTATTGATCCAATATCGGGGCTTGATAATTTTTCGCTGTATGCTGCACTGATTAGATTCTTCCATGATAGACATCTCACGGTGCTTCAACAATTTTGCCACTTGGCATCGGATGCGTAGCAGTGGTGGTTTAGCTATGATGAATTACATCTATAGGTTGATCTCGCTGAGGAATGGGAACTTTATATTAGCCGTTTATCTCATGCTGGTGTCTATATCTCGGAGCAACCTGATCGGCTGGTTTGGACATTTAATGAGGCCTCTGGTGATGTCTCGGCGGCTCTGGCAGACCACTCTTATATTGGATTGTCCAATTAGGTTCGTCGCCCTTGGTGGATCCCGTGGTTGTGGAAGGTATCGGTACCTCTAAAGATCAAACTGTTTTGCTGGCTTGCTATCAATGATAAGATATTGACTTGGGAGAACATCATTAAATGAGGATTCTCTGGGCCAAGCCGTTGCTCCTTATGTTTCCAGGCATGGGATTCGTCTGCGCATATCTTCGGAGAGTGCTCTTTCACTCTGGCTGTGATGAGTGAACTTTTCAAGTTATTCAATGTGCAATTTTCCTGGCTACGTGCCTCTTATATCGACAATGTTTATGCGTGGGTCTCCTTCTGCATTGGTTCCTCTCTATTTATGGCATATTTGGAAATCGCGGAATCTTGCACTATTCATTGATTTATCTCCTTCTATACCGCGGGTGGTAAATGCCATATCTGTTTTTTACAGGTTCATGATAGGGAAGTCGACCTGTCCCAAATTGCGGTGTCTTTCATTCACGGCTGCCGGTTATCCTTATCCACAGGGTTACTTCGACGGTGCCGAGCAGATGGGGTCTTGTGGAGCTGGTGCGGTCTTATACATATCCCCCATGTAATCCTACCATCTCACTACTGCTGCGGGTTTGGGAACCAATACACGTTCTGAACTTATTGCGTTATGAATCCTCCTTTGGTTCGCTCAGTCCTCCTCTATCAATTCTCTTTGGGTATTTGGAGACTCCCGGTGCATTGTTGATTGGGCTGTCAAGAAAGCTAAACTCTCATCGATTCAGCTGAGTCACTGGAAGTGCAGGGTGGAGATGGTTCTTTCTTCTTTTGACTCTATCAATATCCGTCATATCTATTGGGAGTACAACAAGACTGCAGACATGCTATCACGCAGATCACTGGGTAATATGAACGACATTTTACTTTGTGAAGAATTCAGAGGGGATGTTCTTCTTTCCTCACGGCTCTTGAAGTTTTTCTGACTCTTGAAGTTACACTATTGATAGTATAATTATGTTGTTTGGCCATATTATGATAGGCTGAAGGCTTGCATGTATATTTTTTGATGATACTGGTTTGGTTATGTCCCTATCCAGAACTTTGCAGTTCATAGGAAGTTGATGGCACATTATATAATGCATTGTCATTTGGTATGATACAATTTTAGTAGAATCTACTGTAGATCACTTTCTATTAATATTAAAGCTCGTTTTTTCAATATGAAAACAAAAAATGAGTTGGCGTGGATTTCGTTTCATTACCCTTCAAATATACCTGCAAAAGGAATCAAATGTGTTAAACCAAATCATTAAAATAAGATATTCTGTTGAAAAACTGTTTTAATGCCAAGAACGAGATTGATAGTGCAATTCAAAATCACTTATCAAGATCGTTGAAATGGCTTCAAAATAATTTATGGCATATCTTATTTCTGTTTCTCAATCTGGGCGAACTCCCAAAATTGGTAATCATAATAGATCAAATAATATTAAGATGGGCATATCTTATTTCATATATTTGAAGGAGATGGGCTTTTTTTTGTTTCGTTTAATTAATATTTTTGGATTGCTTTATTTCTTTATATGAACCATTTTTAATGTAACCTGCATAAAACATGATCCGTAAAATCTCTCCAAGAAAAACTAATATATATATATATATATTCTTTGGAAAATGTACTTAATTTTGTGTGAATAATATTAATATAACTGCACACCTT
Source organism: Larix kaempferi (assembly GCA_027924585.1). Taxonomy (NCBI): domain Eukaryota; kingdom Viridiplantae; phylum Streptophyta; class Pinopsida; order Pinales; family Pinaceae; genus Larix; species Larix kaempferi. Next base: position 9,586,861 of record BSBM01000076.1, read on the forward strand.
CCAAAGTAATTTAATACATGAAGATATACACTTTAGTTTTAATTTTATTAGAATTTTTATTAAAAAATATGATTTTAATCAATTTAATGTAGTTTAAAAAAAATAATACATAAAATTGATATTTTAAAAATATAAGAAAATATAAATATCATTTGAATATGTTTAATAATTTTATCAAGTTAATAAAAAAATAAAAGAAACAAAAGTAATCTTAATTTTTTTTTAAATAAATCAGCATAGATCCATCTTAAATCTGTATCTATCAAGCACCCAAAGGGATCCATCTTAAGTTTTAAGTTTTTATTTTATAAACAACATAGATTTTTTAATTACTTTTCATAATATTTTATTTTATGAGCCAACATAGATTTTTTTTAAATACTTTCATAAATTTTTTAATTTTATGAGCAGACATAAATTTATTAATGGTCCACATAATATAATTTATTACGTTACAACTTCTCCCTCATACTCGTGTAATGTTACAACATCGCCCCCATACTAGGTTGTAGAGCACCTCGCTTCACTCGGTGCAATAACTTTTTACCTATATATATATATATATACCAAATAATTGTTGTAGAAAGGTAGCAAAGATTAACACTATGGACAATATAAAATATTAAAGTGATTACATAATTTTTTAATCTTTAATGATCAACTCATTTGGACACAATCAAAATTTTAAGGAGAAGAATAGTTATAATAAATGAAAAGTTATCTTAAAAAAAGAAGAAGAAGTTATCTTTAGAAACGGAGTTTTTGTTAAGCAACCAAGAAACCCAATAAAAAGAAATGACAAATATCACCCAAATCACACAATGGAATGAAACCGATCCAAAGAATAAGCACTCCATAAAGCTAAGGATCAAAAAAAGAAATCTAAGAAATCACCTACCAAAGTGAGAAAGATAAGATAAAAGAAAACTAAAAGCAAACATTTACAAAATTCTAATGGGGGGCCTTTATTTTGCAAAAAGCAAGGGGAGTTGTTGGGGTGTCAAGAGAACTGTGGTTAATCAAATGGTTACTGGATTTTGGAAATGTGATTATGAAAGTTGAAAGTTTGGAACTTAAGTGGTTTTAAACTTTAAAATTTTTGTTTGTCATTATTTCAATTTCCAAAATCATTGACTCTACTTAGGTTGTTCCTACTTCCACCGTCATGTTTCAATTTCATATTTCTATCTTGTTTTTTGTTTTAGTACATGATAGAGTTATGGTAGCTAGATAAAGGGAGGGAGCTCATGTGCAATGGAACAAGTAGCTTAGAGATTCAATCAAGTCTCGATAGATTTAGTTGGTTTGGTCAGGTAGGAGAATGGACATAATTATCAAGGATCATGTTGGATCAAGTGTCTTAACCACTTTCCGATCAATATTTACTTCGTCATTGAGAAGTGAGTCATGGAGGCTCCTACTGGTAAGTGAGATGGTGGGTCACTTCCTCTTTCATTGGATTTGTGGATGATTGATATGGATACTTGAAATGGTTGTGTTCGTATTCACAAATAGATGAAAGTAATGCTCAAAGGCCACCAAAAATCATAGGAGGAAAACTTTCCTTATGATTGGATATCACTATAAGTGTTTGTAAGAATCATGATCAACTAAGCTTTTTATTTGGTCTACGAATTAGGATTCAAGGGAAAGAGGTACCTTATACCATTCCTATCAAAATCAGAAGTTTGAATTGGAGTAACTCTTCACCCTTTCCCAGGATGCCTCCAATATTGAGTACAACCCTTGTTCAAGTTTTTTCCACTGTCACCATTGACCTCTACTTAGGCTACTTCCACCCTTTCTTGCCCTAGTCATTCATATATGTTATAGTATGCTATTTAGAATTTAGGGGATTTTCTTGAGAAAAGGAAGGACACATCCACCCGAGCACCATATTTCCATCACTAACTGCTAGAAACATGTATAAAGTGATTCCTTCCCTTAGAGAAGATCAATATTGATTGGGTTATTCTTGTGATTAAATTATTCAAAACCATAGAGTGGAATGATGCAAAGTTTAGTTTATCACTATATTGAGGAATTTAATTACATCGCTTTTAATATATAATGAAATTTTGATATATTACTACATTTTCAAATGAAAAGAATGGTTTATTTTAACCTGTAATCATTAAAGGGTTCAATATATCATATCCCTTCAAAGTGAAGTATGAACCTACCATTCATAGCCATTTATATTTGATCCTTGGTTGGCACACTTTACATTGTGAATTCCTTTTTACTTTTTCATAATTGAATGAACCTTGGTCGGCACAGTGTACATTGTGATTTCCTTTTTTTAATTGTATAAATAGTGATCAACGAAGTGTACATCCTAAATCACAATGGCACTTAAATAATCCAACCAAATTGGCGTTTGTTCCTCCCTTCTCAAAGGACTATACTTTAAAGCATTGATGTAATGGAAGCACTGGGAGGATGGTTGAAAGGATGGTTAGAATGGCTTATTTTAACCTGTCATCATTAAAGGGTTCAATATATCATATCCCTTCAAAGTGAAATATGAACCTACCATTCATAGCCATTCATATTTGATCCTTGGTTGGCACACTGTACATTGTGAATTCCTTTTTACTTTTTCATAATTGAATGAACCTTGGTCGGCACAGTGTACATTGTGATTTCCTTTTTTTTAATTGTATAAATAGTGATCAACGAAGTGTACATCCTAAATCACAATGGCACTTAAATAATCCAACCAAATTGGCGTTTGTTCCTCCCTTCTCAAAGGACTATACTTTAAAGCGTTGATGTAATGGAAGCACTGGGAGGATGGTTGAAAGCATCTGGGTTAATGGAAGCACTGGGAGGATGGGTGAAAGCATCTGGGTTAATGGAAGTACTGGGAGGATGGTTGAAAGCATCTGGGTTAATGGATGTACTGGAAGCACTGGGAGGATGGGTGAAAGCATCTGGGTTAATGGAAGTACCATAGGGATTGTTGAAAAGGATTTCACATGCTTTGATGTTGACACTGCATAGATATGGTAACAAGATTGTAATATGCAATGGTCATTCGTGATGTTGGATTGATGATATTATTTTAGGGTTGATCATGACTATCCTCGGCTTCTTTTTGACAAAGGAAATGCAGGTTCAATTTTCATGGATAATCAACTGTCTGTTCACTATGATGAATGAAAGAGAAACCGATCGTTCGAAAACTCGGGAGAAACCGAAACGTTTGAATACTTTTAACAGGAAAGAACACTCGGTAACTAGTTCACCAAAGTTCACTTCCTTTCCATCTCGGCGCAAATGGAGTTCGACCAGCTAGCCGAAGTACTGGACAGACAGCCCCAGCAATGAATTTGGTCTGAGACTAACCCATTACTTACTCCAGTAGGTAAGGTACCCACAGCAGTGGATTTGCTCTGAAATTTGCATCTAACCCATTACTTACTCCAGCAGGTAAGGTACCCACAGCAGTGGATTTGCTCTGAGTCATTTGTAACCCATTACTTTTAGGAGGTAATAGAAGTACAAGCGGCAAGTACTTGAAGAGATGGGTTTGAGGCTCTACAGTGCACATGCTCCGCAGGGATTGGAAGGGTACAAGTGAAAAGCCACCTTCATCACAGCGCTGTCACTGCCCAATGTACAAATCTACTGTTTACTGCTAAAAACAGGCTGCTTCGTTGTTTTGAGAAAGGTGCTGTCACGCTGTGATGCTGCACAAGCGTGTGGGGGGACGACAATAAGTGAGAGGCCCAGATTTTGAGACATAGACGTTGCCAAGCTTAAATTATTATTATTATATTTCTGACCGTAGCGATACGAAGCCGAAGCAAATTGCTTTGACCATAGGGCTATTTTTATACAAATTCCTCCTCCATTTCTTATTTATGTCTGATTAGACATATATGTATGATATGCCAGAGGAAGTCGTTTAAAATGTCTGGACTCCAAGGAAAAATATCCCAAGTGAATCAATCTCCTTGCTGAGCAAGTAAGGAGGGTCATATAATATAATTTCAAGTACGATTTACTCCCTTTCGATTACTCACATGTACGTTTTAGTCTTCGACTGCTCACATGTTTTCTGCCCTCTGGAATACGATTGTAATGATGAATCTATGTAGGTACCTATGTAGGTTCTCCTGGGAAAAAAAGGTATCTATGTAGGTTAAATATAACGCCCATTTCAGATTATTGAAGGCATATCGTGCCAGACCAGGTTTCTGTATGTAAATGCATTTGGCGGTGGCTGGTTCTCTCTGTAATTTGTATGTGAAAGGTAGTTGAGTACATTGTAAAATGGTATTTTTGCTGCATATAGTAAGTTGGAGGCCTGTGAATCTATTTCTGTAATTTCCTTTGTACCTGATGATGCTGGACTTGTTCATGGCGTCATTTGTTACAAATGTTACAAATAGTACCCTTAAACCTTGCATTGCATTTGTCGTCGTTTCTATTTTTATTTGTTCACGTTAGTTGAACAAGGAAGCAGCCCTCGTACTGGAGCATTCCTTCCCTAGCTTTCCTGCATCGTCTGTCATGGACTGGGACATGAAGGTGTCTTCCTCTCCATTGGACTGGGAGCATATAATGCTATTTCCTAATACAGAGGACAGAAATGTTGATTTCTTGGACTTGAGGAGCCAAGTGGGTCCTAGACCAGATGAGCCAGAGAGAGGGAAGTCCTATGAAGGGAATGCGGAGCTTAATGGAAGTAAGCATTGCTGTGGTACCCATGAACATCAAGAGCCACAGAGGGGTTCCAAAGATTTTGAATTTAAGGCTAGGACTGGTCATGCTGAGGACAACATGGAGAAAAACAGTATTGCAGTTGCAACCCCAGTTTCTGCATGCTCTGGAGATTCTCATATAGGTTTGAAGCTTGGTAAGCGGACTTATTTTGAAGATATCTCTGGAGGGGGTCCAATTAGAACAACGTCCATTCCGGTTTTCCCTGGTTCCCTGGCTACTCGCGTGAAAAAGCCCCACATGCAATCTTCACGTTGTCAAGTTGAAGGTTGCAACACAGATCTCACAAATTCAAAAGACTACCATCGGAGGCACAAAGTTTGCGAGATTCATTCCAAGTCTGCCAAAGTCATGGTGGCTGGTCTTGAACAACGTTTTTGCCAGCAGTGTAGCAGGTTTGGACACTTGCTAGTTTTGCTTGAACTTCTTTTGGATATAAATTCTTCCCACACGAAACAGCTATGATCAATAATTATATGTTAATAAGTATAGATTTATAAAAATTTTGATATTGAGGAGGGGAAATTCAGGGCTTACTCCTAACTCCATGCTTATCAGGGACCCGCATTCTCACTATCTCATGGGAGCTCTGGGAAGTAAATTGATAAATTTTATATAACATGCAGGAGGTTTTAAATATCTCTTATCTAGTTGAATACCTTTTTTGTTCATGTCTATCAATGTGTACATGCATTTTGCACACATGGTAAACTCTCTGTATTTTCCGGTTTAGCAAAAGACAATGATTTATAAGGCAGTGGCATGTTGAGTGCATTATCATTTTTTATTAAACTTATCGTTTCTAAATGCCTTGGCCTCTATGTAGGTTTCACGTTTTGTCAGAATTTGATGAAAGAAAACGTAGCTGTCGAAGACGTCTTGCAGGCCACAATGAGCGGAGAAGGAAGCCACAGCCTGGTTCGATGGCTCTCAATTCTAACAGATTTGCGACCAGTTTCTATGGTACTGTAGAATAAGAAGGCACTTATTTACTATATAATTTCTGAAGAATTTTACTAAATTTTCTTTTCTAAATTTGTCTTAATTTTCTTTTCTAAGTTTGTCTTAAGATTATTAGTTATTCTGAGTCTCAGACGGCGAGTAGTAGAAGATTAAATGCCCCTTGGAGTCCAACATATACCATATACCGTTGGATCTGAATTGCTTCATATCCAACTGTATATGTTGGAAGGGCATATAATCCTCTGTCCTTAGGTGTTTAATATTCACGGTCTAAAACCGCTTCAAGGATACTTTTCATTCTTGTTTAGCATTGCTTGTTATTGTGTCAACCGTGTTCTCTCATGTTTCACCAGCAACATAATCATTGACATGGTTGGTTGGTGCAATAGCAAGTTACTATGTTATTTTAAGCCAAGTGTATGTAAATCTAGACGTTGTTTTTAGATTTTCCTTGATTATTACTAAGATTTAAAAACGATGATATACTCTTGGGGTCCTTTTACGCACTCACACATTTTACTTTATCCATGTCCAAAACTATTTGTACAATACAAAATAGTCAGCAAAATTAGTTGCAATCATTTTTGAAAGCAAGTTTGACCTAATAGAAAGATTAGTATTGTATTGCATTTTAATTGGTTGGAGTTGCATTGATTTTTTTTCAATTTTTGAAGCTAGGAATCCCAAGTCCACATTATGGTAGCAAAGCCCACTATAACGTCCAAGCTACTAAAGTCAATTTACTCTATAACGTCCAAGCTACTAAAGTCAATTTACTCATGCAATGGGTTTGACTTTGTGTTATTAGGAATGTTCAGCATCAACCGTTATAACACACCATAGACTTTATGAGTTGCATTCTTTATTTTTAATTTTTTTCCCTTTTTTAAAAGAATATTTTATATTACAATCAAATCAAAAGATTACATTAGATAGCCATTTTGGGTGATTGTCACGAGCTTGATCATGTTTACGGTGGCCGAACATGGGTGATTGTGGCTGTTAGGTTTGGATTTTGACCCTACAATGCAAGAATTGTCATGTGTTTCGTTGAGCAAAACCCTAGTGTTTTTTTGACTGAATAAAAGGCACCTTTAGCCATGGGACTTGGAAGAGTTGGGCACTCGTACTAGTAATTTGATGCTAGGAATCTTACGGAATTGACGGTTTAATGATCCGATGGACAGTTTTTGTTCTATATTCATTTGCAAGTCATCCCCAATAGCCATGCAGGGACACATGCCACATTTGTCTTGGGGCCTAAAACCACCACTGGGCATTCGAATTAAGTTTCTTAAGTTTGGGCACGTGTATCTAGGCATGGAAAAAGTTGGTCAAGCCGACTGGAGGATTTTGTGGTGGGTTTCGTGGAATTTGACCCCTTGGTGCAAGAATGTCCATGTGGTCCACTGAGAAAAACCCTAGTGCCATGTCCAGTAGAATAAAAGGCACCCCTACCGCCAATAACAATGAGGATGAGGATGATGATGATGGTGAGGATGGTGAGGATGAGGATGATGCTATCAATGCTAATAACAATGAGGATGCAGATGATGATGGAAATGATGATGATGACATGAATAGTAATGATGACATGACAACTTCAACATTTGGTGCAAGTGGCATTGTGCACACCAAATTCTAAAACATGCACACACACATTAGCTCCCCACACTCTAAGCTTGTATGTGCATGCTCCAATGCCACATGTGCATTCATCATTTCATGCATGCACCCTTGATCTCACATATGCACCCTAGACCGTTAAGGAAGCCCAATTGGTGAGCCTGCAATGAAGAAGACATATTGAGACCTATCAACAACTATGGAATGAAGAAGACATGTAGGGTTTCTAGGGCTATATTAGGTTTCTCGGATTCTACTTTTCAGTTTCTAGGTTTCTAAATTAGGTTTCTAGGGTTAGATTAGTGTTTCTAGGGCTAGATTTGGTTTCTAGGTTTCTAGGGCTAGATTTAGTTGTAAAGGTACGATGATAGTAGATATTGGTCAATGGTGACATTGCATTTGATATCAATGATAGTTTTGTGGCTACAAACTAGGATTTCTAGGGTTTATAATACAAACTCGGGTTTAGAACAAAAACTAGGTTTTAAGCTACAAACTAGGATTTCTAGGCTAGGCTAGGAATATCCATACTGACTGACTGGGGTAATGTTTGGTCATTAGTAACATACTATACTTCATTTCATTGTGACAATCTCCTAGACACAATTCTCACCTACATATATTTTAAATTATTTTTAGAATCTATTTATTAAAAAGAGTACTTAATTGCCACCAAACAATAAGCATGCTTTAAGAGAAGTATATTGTATTGAGATTTATATATATAATGTTTATGAAGTTAAAAGAAAAAACCTTATCATTATCTCCCCAAATTTTGTGCCTTAAATCTAGATTATATGGTTTAAGGATTAAAATATGTTTGAAAAAAAAAATGTTTTGGTAATCAAACATATTTTTACATAATTATAATTAACTTCTATATTTCAATTATGGAATGATAGAGGCATCCACGAGGAATTGCCTTATTTGGCTAATGTATTTTTGTTTTATTGCTTTCAAACTTTATTATATCTTTGGATGTATGAACCTTGGCCTTCGTTCTTTATGTTAATGTTGAATTTGGCCTTCGTTCTTTATGTTAATGTTGAATTTGATTGGAGGAATTTTCAATTGATATCTATAGTAAAGAGTACTTGTAACTCTACGGACACGTTTAAATGTGTCTAAACATTTGTTGTACAAATCAGTTAATTTGTATCATTATATCACAAAGGACATGAAGGTCTAGTCACCAAGATTGTCTCCACATGTCACATACTTTGGTGAGAAATCAAATGCATATACCTCAATTATTTCCTTATTGCCTAGTAATGTTATAAGGTTTGCCTCAATTATTTCCTTATTGCCTAGTAATGTTATATGGTTTGATTTGACAAATATATTCACTCAATGGGTAGTGTTGGGCTAGATAGGCCGTTTGTGCCATGAATGGGAATGCAGCTTGACATATACATAACTTATCTTGATTCCTAACTCAGCAGGTAAGCAATAACGTAGTGATAACATGAGTAAAATGTAACCTAATTAAGGTTTGGGAATCCTTCTCTAGTCTAGTCCATGTCGATTCGAATAAGTGCAGATATATTATCCAATGCAGAAATCCTATCCAAAGCATCCCGTCTATCTTACGCTCCTGTAAACCCGCAAACGAACATTGAATAGTTGGATTTAAGCTCATACTCTAATACCATATTTAGGCATCGCTGGAGAATAAGGTATTTAAATGGTATTATGAACGAACATGTATTATTCAAAAAAATGTATTCATGTAAATAACGTATTGTTCTTTTGATATTTATGACATGGTTTGATGGACCTAAAGCTTTTAAATTCTTTAGTTGAAGGTCTTCTTAGAGGATTATTTATGACAGGGTTTGATGGAACTAAAGCTTTTAAATTCTTTAGTTGAAGGTCTTAGAGGATTTACAAGTTTAGTAGTTGGTATCCAAACAATTGTATGTTGTTTGTACTGGGTTTTGGAGATTAGTAAAGTGGGTAGATTTTGTTTTACATTATATTTCTATTTTTATGTCGATTGTTAAAATAAACGAGACATAAGCAAGTAGAAGATAGAACAAAAATGGGCATATTCATTAAGTAGAAGATAGAACACAAATAGGCATATTCATTGCCTTCTAATTATTAACTTCAAGCTTATATAGGATTACATCACATCAATACTACTGTCCAAAATACTATGGGACAACCAAGTGTCATACTCAACTAACTAACTCAATTAAATAACCAACTCATGACCATTGCGATTACAATTCTTAACATACCCCCTTAATCTCAAATGGGATAGTATTCTTAGCACTATCAATGCCTAGGTGCTTTCTCTGAAACTCAAATGTAGATGTTCCCAAATTTTTGGTAAACATATCAGTTAATTGCTCCTTAGAGCCACATAACATCAAAGTAATCTCTCCATTATTGACTAACTCACGTATAAAGTGATAGCAAGTGTCAATGTGTTTACTCTTTCTATGAAACACATAATGTTTGGACAATTGTATTGTAGAACTATTGTCACAATAAATAGACATTGGTTCTTTTTCTGTGTGTCCCATATCCTTCAAAAGTCTTCTTAGCCAAACTGCGTGGCATGCTGCTGTAGTTGCTGTGACATATTCTGCTTCTGCAGAAGACATACTAACAATGGGCTGTTTCTGAGAGGCTCATGAAATCAGATTGGTACCAAAATGTAAAGAATAACAAGATGTGCCAAAGTACTGTTTGGTGAATGGGTGTACCAAAGTCCATAACCAATTGTGCCTGCAACATATCTCATAATTCTTTTGCCAACTTTCCAGTGAGAGTCTTTGGGAGACTCCATAAATCTAGAGATCAAACTTACAACATACATCAAATCAGGTCTAGTTGCAGTTAAATACATTAAACTGCCTACCAATCTTTTGTAAATTGTAGAATTTACGTCTGGTCCTTCATCATTCTTGCTTAACTTGATTCCTGTAGAAATGGGGGTTTTTGCTGGTTTGCATTTATCCGTTCTGAATCTCCGCAGAATGTCTGTAGCATACTTATGCTGACAAATGAAGATGCCATTTTTACTTTGGTCAACTTCTAGACCAAGGAAATACTTCATAAGACCAAGATCAATCATTTCAAACTCCTTTTTCATGACTGTCTTAAATTCTTCTAGCATCAAATTTCCAGTATAAATCATATCATCAACATAAAGACATACAAGCTTGCTGATCTGTTTTGACATACAGAGTGGGTTCATTGCTGCTCTTGTTGAACCCATTGTTGATGAGGTAAGAATCAATTATGTTGTACCAAGCTTGTGGAGCTTGTTTTAGACCATACAAGGCCTTTTTTAGCTTACATACCTTGTGTTCTTGACCTTTGACTGCATAACTAGGTGGCTGGTCTACATAGACTTCTTTTTCAAGTATTTTATTGAGAAAGGTAGATTTCACATCCATTTGATAAACAAGTCACTGGTTTTGAGCTTCTATTGCAAGTATAATTCTGATAGTGTCCATCCTTGCTACTGGAGCAAAGGTTTCATCATAGTATACACCATATTGTTGAGCATTGAATCCTTTTGCAACCAATCTTGCTTTGTGCTTTTCTATCTCTGCTTTTTCATTCAATTTGGTCTTATAGACCCATTTTACTCCAATACTGTTTTTGTCTGATGGGAGATCAACAAGATCCCAAGTTTGATATTTTTCAATAGAATCAATTTCTTCATCCATTGCTTGTACCCACTGTGCATCTTTTACTGCTTCATCAAATGATGTTGGCTGATAGGAAAATAGAGCATATTGTAGTTTCTCATCAATAACAAGAGTTTGTTCATATAAATCCCTTAAGCTTCTGGTTCTTTAGTTCTGTGGTGGAATGTCTGCTCGTGTTGCTTCTTGCTGCTGCTGTTGTACCTCCAGTCTGGTCATTCTGAGTGGTTCTGGACTGTCATTCTGCTGAATATCTGTTGTGTCATTCCAGCATTTGTCTTCAAGGAATTTAACATCTCTGCTCACCACAAGCTTTTTGGTGACAATATTATACAGTCTATAGGCTTTGTGATGTTCATTGTAACCGGTGAAGATACATTTTTCACTCTTGTCTAGTTTTCTCCTTAATTCATCAGGAATGTGTGAAAAAGCCACACATCCAAATATTCTGAGATGTGAGACACTAATCTTAGTGCCACTCCATGCTTCTTTAGGTATCTTATCTTTAACACTTATTGTGGGAGATATGTTCAGTAAGTAAACTAAACATGCAACAACTTCATCCCAATAATCATTTGACAGCTTCTTGTATGACAACATGCTTTGGGCCATGTTCATGATGGTTCGGTTCTTCCGTTCAACAACCTCATTTTGCTGTGGAGTGTATCTGGTAGTGAACTGGTGCTGGATGCCATGTTGTTTACGGAACTCTGCAAAATCATGTGTCATACTCACCTCCACCATCTGATCTGAGTACTCCGATGGATTTACCTGACTGCTTTTCAGTCAATGCCTTGAACTCTTTGAATTTTGAGAAGGCATCTGATTTATGTTTGAGAAAGTAGATCCAAACTTTCATGCTGTAATCATCAATAAAGGTCAGAAAATACAGACTACCTCCTATTGTCTGGTTTTGCATAGGTACACATAGGTCGGTGTGTACCTCCAGTCTAGTCATTCTGAGTGGTTCTGGACTGTTATTTTGTTGAATATCTGCTGTGTCATTCCAACATTTGTCTTCAAGGAATTTAACATCTTTGCTCCACCATCTGATCTGAGTACTCTGATGGATTTACTTGACTGCTTTTCAGTCAATGCCTTGAACTCTTTGAATTTGGAGAAGGCATCTGATTTATGTTTGAGAAAGTAGACTCAAACTTTCATGCTGTAATCATCAATAAAGGTCAGAAAATACAGACTACCTCCTATGGTCTGGTTTTGCATAGGTCCACATAGGTCGGTGTGTACCTCCAGTCTAGTCATTCTGAGTGGTTCTGGACTGTTATTTTGTTGAATATCTGCTGTGTCATTCCAACATTTTTCTTCAAGGAATTTAACATCTTTGCTCAGCACAAGCTTTTTGGTGACAATATTATATAGTTTGTAGGCTTTGTGATGTTCACTATAACTAGTGAAGATACATTTTTCACTCTTCTTGTCTATTTTTCTCCTTAATTCATCAGGAATGTGTGCAAAAGCCACACATCCAAATATTCCGAGATGTGAGACATTAATATTAGTGCCACTCCATGCTTCTTTAGGTATCTTATCTTTAACACTTACTATGGTAGATCTGTTCAGTAAGTAAACTGAACATGCAACAACTTCATCCCAATAATCGTCTGACAACTTCTTGTATGACAACATGCTTCGGACCATGTTCATGATGGTCCGGTTCTTTCTTTCAACAACCCCATTTTGCTGTGGAGTGTATCTGGTAGTGAACCGGTGCTGGATGCCATGATGTTTACAGAACTCTGCAAAATCATGTGAGTCATACTCACCTCCACCATCTGATCACCAAGCTTGATTTTTGTATTAATAGATGAATCTGGATCAAAAAATAATGATTTGTTACTTGTCAAATGATTGCTGCAACAACTGTCTAGCAACCATACATTTGAATGATATTCTTCTTTAGTTGCCTAGCATGAGATAAACATGACTTCTGATGAGCTTTCTTCAACATTGGATACATGGGCTTTGCCACTGTTCTGATCTACTTGCTTCTTTTTGCAGTCTCGTTCATAGTGGCCATACTTCTTGCAGTAGTTGCATTGAATGTTGGACCTATTATTCCATCTCTTGCCTCTCCCTCTCTGAGAGTTGTGAGATTGTTCATAGTGATCTGAGAGCTCATGAGCGGTTCTATCCTTTATAGAATGAGAGCTTCTTCCTCTTTTGCCTCGTCCTCTACTTTCTCTACCTCGACCTCTACTAAATGAAGCTTGAGTGCTGAATGCATTTGACAGACTCTTCCTCTTGACTGAGTCGAGCTTCGTGGGACAAAAGGGACATTGTTAACTCTTCTAGGGTAAACTTGGACAGATCTTTAGATTCTTCTAAGGCAGTAACAACCATAGCAAACTTCTTAGTGAGACATCTACGGATATTTTGAACAACCAACTTTTTTTCCAAGGCCTCGCCATAGGTTTGGAATTGAGTCACAATACTTGAACCCTATTCATGAACTGATCTACAGTTTCAGTTTCCTTCATCTTAAGACTTTCAAACTGAAGTCTAAGAGTTTGAAGTCTTACCGTTTTAACTCTGTCGGTACCTTTGTATGCAGTTAACTACAAGGAGATTCCATGCTTGATATGCAGTGGTAGCTCCTGAGATTTGTGGGAAAATGGACTTCTCAATGTAGCTTTGGATCAACCATTTTGCAGCGAGATCTCGATCTCGGCTTTCTTCAAGGGATTTCTTGAAAGCATTAGACATAGTAACAAAATCAGTTGTTGTCGGTTCCGTGAACTCGTTTTTGACCATATCCCAACATTTGTTGAGTTGGAGAAATGTCTTCATCTTGATTGACCAAAACTCGTAGTTTTTGTTGGTCAACATTGGTCAGGAGATCTGCTTCATGCTGGTACTTGCCATATTGTAGGACATTCCTTTAAACAGTGTGTCGCTACTTCTTTAGCTAACACAGTGCGTCGAAGGGTGCTTCGGACAAAATTCGTGTAAGTGAACAGTGTTCAACGCGCTTTCCCTTAACAACAAGTGAGTCAGTGACGCTCTTCGTCTGTGCAGAGAGTGCATCGGTGACGCGTCTCTTCTATGCAATAGGTGCGTCGTGCCGTAGTTCCTGAAAGGGATAGGTGTGTCGACACTTCCAAAGGAAAAAAAAAAAAAAAACTGATGTGGCCCTGGTGCTATGAAGTTGTTCCTCCACGTGGGCGTGTTCACGTCTCGTGTGAGAGTGCTTTCCACTATGTGAAATTGAATACCACAGATACAGGTATGGATCAGACCATACTCTCTGATACCATGCTAAAATAAACAAGACAGAAGCAAGTAGAAGATAGAACACAAATAGGCATATTCATTGCCTTCCAGTTATTAACTTCAAGTTTATATAGGATTACATCACATCAATACTACTGTCCAATACTATTGGATAGGAAATACTATGGGACAACCAAGTGTCCTAGTCAACTAACTAACTCAACTAATTAACCAACTCATGACCATTGATATTAATTAATTAGACTTGGGATCTTGTTGATCTCCCATTAGACAAAAACAATATTGGAGTAAAATGGGTCTATAAGACCAAATTGAATGAAAAAGCAGAGATAGAAAAGCACAAAGAAAGATTGGTTGCAAAAGGATTTGCTCAACAATATGGTGTAGACTATGATGAAACCTTTGCTCCGGTAGCAAGGATGGACACTATCAAAATTGTACTTGCAAAAGCAGCTCAAAACCAATGGACTGTTTTTGCAGATGACTGAGACTTTGAAAGGGTAGATGACCATACCTACAGTGCCACAACCAGGTTTCATCTAGACTGGAAACAATATGTCCATATGACTATGACAGGATAGCACTTCTCAGATTGAGTGGGAATATTCTATTCTTGGTCATTTAGTGTCTATGAGGTTATAGATCGGGTCAATTCATTTTTTTTGTAGAAAAAAATAAGAAAATGAATGGTCTCCACATATGTAAAGAATTTAATGGTATTTTTAAGTATTCAAATATTATATTTATGTTTATTATTCTAGGTGAATATTTGGATTGAAAAAATCATGCATATAGATACTAGGCAAATATTCAATAAAAAACATATAATATATTGTTAAAACTTGTAATTTTGTATGACTTTGATCAATTTAATCATATTTTATGTAAAAAATAGGCGAATATTTAAGACAACTGGTGAGTATATATTTTTTAACTTGTCAAAAAATATAGTCGATTGAAAAAAAATTGCCCTTAAAAAATACCTTGGTAGAGACTTGGGTTGAAAAATCATGCATATAGATATTAGGCAAATATTCAATAAAAAAACATATGTATATTGTTAAAACTTGTAATTTTTTACGACTTTGATCAATTTAATCGTATTTTATGTAAAAAATAGGTGAATATTTAAGACAATTGGTGAGTATATATTTTTGAACTTGTCAAAAAATATAGCCGATTAAAAAAAATTGCCCTTAAAAATACCTTGTAGAGACTTGGGTGAGTGGTTTTCTTTGAAACATACAACCAAACATAAAGGCCTTCATGCTATACCATATAATCTAACCAATCAGCATTGCACTTTGCAAGATAAATCTAGATTATGCATTGTTTAAATCAGCATTGCACTTTGCAAGATAAATCTAGATTATGCATTGTTTAAATTAAATTTGGATGGTTATGATTTGAAAAAAATTCTAAATACTTATGGTCCCATTTGGAAATAAATAATGAAAATGGTTTTATAGGAATCCGTTCATAGCTTATAAACCTAACCATCTATATTCCAATATCTAGTCGACTTATCCCTTTATAGAATATCTTAACATGAAATAAACCATTTAAACCATTTAGGACGGAAAATGAAACATGATGCCTTAGAAAATTTAAAAGTATCTTGAAATCATGATCTTCTTTTAAGTAGAGTGCATGGGTGAGTATTTAGTAGAGTGCTTGGGCGAGTATTTCTTTCCTAAATATTTGTCTTTCAAGGATAAGGTATATTATTTAAGATTTATGAATTGCCTTTGTATGATTGGTCATAAATATGAAACTACTAGCAAATTATGTGAAGTTGTAAAAGTTGCCAACATTTTGTGTATGGGTTTCTACTAAGTGATATTATTTGTGTCCCTTTCTTGATTGGAAAATGGCCATGTTTAAGGACAAATGAATCATATGATAGGTAGATAAAGTTCTTTTATGAAAAAGACAATAGTGCTCAACTATTTGTGGGGAATTTATTTGGTTGATTTTTGGAGAAGTGATAGCTTTTCCATCATAGCTAACAATAGAGATTACAACCAGGATCAACAATTTTTGAAAATACGTAGATTTTTTTGGGATCAAATCCAAGGCGAACATCAGGGTTGGCAGGTGCAGGGGGAGTGATTTTTTACTCCAAGGGGAACCAAAAGAAAAATTATGCCCGGGGTATAGGGAGAAAGACGAATAACGGCGCGGAATGGCTCCCGCTTATTAAAGGACTAGAGACTGCCTCAGCTCTGGGCATTGAGAACCTGAATGTAATCGGAGATTCTCTCATAGTCATTAGAGATGCAAGGAATATTGTCAATAATAAAAAGATCCCCTCCTCCAAGTTACATTACCTTCTTTTCAGCATTAGCAAAGAATTTAAAGAGGTCTCCTTTTTCCATGCTTTGAGAAACCTCAATGAACAAGTTGACGCTATGACAAACTCTAGAGTCAGGCTCCCATATGGATACCTTGACTGCGACAATGTCATCTTCAGAAATACTTGGATCCCCTAACTCATGTCCCCATTGTGGAACGTTGGTCCCTATTTATCCCTCAAGAAGACCTCCTAATTACATGAATTCAAACTATAGAGTTGTAAATTCCTTGGATTTCGAAAATCTCACCACCCAAATTGGCGGTTTGCACAATCCCTGTAGAAGTTTGAAGCATGCCAACATTTATGGTGACTGGCTGGAACGCCAGTTGGCCAGCACGTGAAGGTAGAGGCTCGAGTTAAGATAGGGCAAAGGGGATGTTCTCTGCATTCTCGTCGGTCTCCTTTCTCTTTGGATTGTTCTAAGTGTTAAGTTGTTTCCGTCTTTGCTTTGGCGGGTGAATTTTAGCATGGAGCACGCACATTCACAGGTTGGGGATAGTCTCTATTTGAGGTGTTTCAGGTGCAGCAAGGCCATTAGAGGACCGAATGCTGCTTTTAGTAGGGCTACTTTGATGGTCGATGAGGATATTGGCATCACGGAGGAGCACATGCATCCTGCACATGGTTTTTGTCATCGGCATGACAGGGCTAGAAGCACTCATAACCCGGAAGAGAGGCTTGGCCACACAAACTTCGAGTTGGAAATGAAGAGCCGTCTGCTGGAATTGGAAGGCCAAGTCAGGCTGATTAGAAATGAAAACTTGGAATTCAAGAAGGTTTTGATTCGCCTCTATTCATTGACTGAAACTACAAATATTGAGGTAAAACACCAGAATAGTATGGTGGCAAAGAAAGTGGAACAGTTGGAGGAGATGCTGGGACTCGGATACCCACATAAAAAACACAACTCTGGCGTAGGAAGCTGGAGAAATTGAAGAAAATCATGGCCCAAGCAGGGAACTTCGTCGACCTCAGCCATGACAAGAATGGGACTGCTGGCTCCAGTAGCGCAATCCTGAACACCGACAACCCCTAGTTGCCTATGGTTGGTTTCGTCTTTTTGCCTTTTATGCATCTATATCAGCTTTTTGGCCTAGGATCTGTTTCTCTGAATTTTTTGGGATGGAAGAACTCAGGAAATCCACCGTTTTTGGCAGCTCTAGCTATCAGTAGTTTAGTTAATAGCTACTAGTACAATAATGTGTTTTTTTTTTTTATGCATTAGAGTTCTAGGACAGTTCGTCAAATGTTATAGCGTACACGGACCTGGAATGCTTTTTCATGGTTGTAAGAATGTAAAAGATGAACTGGATATTATGGATGCTACCTTGTTAAAGGAGCAATCTGCCTCTGCACTATGTAAATTTCGACCTTATTTTTAATCAAAAACTACTCAACCGCCTGTGTTAAAAAAAAAAATCCAAGGCAAACATGCCAACAATTTGTGCTCAAGTACATAGGGGAAATCTTTGTATGCACTCTTTGGATACATGACGGATCATTCTTGATAATATAACCTTTTATTGTTTATTAATGAAAGCTAAAATGAATTTTTCTAAACAAAAAATGTAGTTCCAATTTATACTTAAGTTGTTGACTAAACGCTAAAAGAAACTCTTATTTAAAGATTGTTGAAAAGATGGTAGAACTAGAGAGTCATATTTGTAAATATAAGGTGTTCTCTTTTTATTGCATAAATTGTAGAACTATTTAATTTTGTTTATAGAATATAAAAGAGAAATTTTCTTTCTTGAAAATGAGGTTGCATGAGGGAATTGGCATCTTAGGGGTGAAAAAAGATATGATAAGTTGTTATTTCAGATCAGTCTACTTGTAGGCAACATCAATTAATTAATAATGATTTGTGAATTGTTTTTTATTTTACACGAGGAAAACCCCAAACCATATCTATTTTCAGTTTCTACGATAATGCTTCGGCGTTTTACATTTTTTTTTATGTAGGTTTTGAAACGGAATCCAAATTCATATACAATCCAAAATTGGAACAATATTTCATGGTTTTAGCTTAAGAAACAAAATGTCACACGTGTTCTTTTTAAGACTAATTATCCCACTCCATGTTTTTGTCTCAACAAATAGGATTGGTGATAACATATGAATGATGCCAAGATCTAATATATAAAAGATACCTCTATCATGTTGATTGAGTTTGGATGAGGTCCAAGATCATAAACCTAAATCAAAGTAGTATAAATTAGGGTAGAGTGGATTCCTCTTAAAAGTTAGAATGGAGTCTAATAAAAGTAGCCATTGCAAATTTCAATAAGGTTGCATGGGGGTGTATCTATAAGTAATAACTATATATAGGTATCTGTAGTAAAGGGTGATGGTATTGCACTAGTAATTCTAATTTGTTAGTATGGTTTTTTTATCAAGAAAAAACATAACATCAATATGTAGAGTAAGCATCCATGTATGGAGATATGGTCTACACCACATTTTGTTTCCTTGAAGGAGTTAGTTTATTCTCTTAGAGTAGAAATTACATTTGTTTCTTTAGATTTTTTTGTCACTTTCTTTTAGTTTTGTTTGGTTTTTTTTCCTCTTTCAATTTTTGTTCTTCATCATTTTTTCTAGTTTTTTTTTCCTAAATCACCGTAGAGCATATTTTCTCTCCGGTCTGCGATTTCTTCTTTATTTTCTTATGTATTCTCGTGGCATTTCTTTGTTCAATTCAATCCTACTTGTCTTCATATAATCCTTTTTGGCACTTGAAAACCTCTCTTCCAGAGTAGATTTGGGGGCTTTATGAGGAAAAGAAGTGAGGTGTCCATAGGCATGGTTGGTTTTATCAAGGAAATTCTATATTCTCATGGTCAAGAATTTGCGTCGAGAAATTCCACCCATCTTCAAATCTAAGGATGTGGGGGACCTTAGTGAATATTCATCTCCAAACAAATCTTGATAGCAATAGTGTAATCTTCACATGTGGCCTCAACCATCTCATATTGTGTCATTAATGCATTTTGTTGGGAATTAATTATGGCTAAGGCCCATTTATGGTAATACTAGGTCATTTATTAGGCCAACCTAGTCAACTTTGATATGTAAGCTCAATAACTCTTTTGGGAGTGTACCCTTCTTATATGAGCAAAAAAAATAATTTTTGCAAAGATGCCCTTGTTATTATTACAAATAACACAACTCAAACCTCATTTGTAACACCATCTTGTGTGTGATCATGTGATCTTGTTATTATTCTTTAAATTATGGGCATCATTATTTTATAGAAGTGATTAATACATGCTCTGCATCTTTTGCATTCTTTTGTTCTATGGTTGTGTTTTACTTTCTCTAGCATATCTTTTGGACAACACTAGCATAATTTTTTAGTGTTGTTTTATCCTTTATTTTGCAGGTTGTTGGGTTGGTTGTTATGATCCATTCAATCCCATCATTCTCTTGTGATCTTTGTGATATCAACAAATCTTCGCACCTAAGAAGATTCCATTGGTGGAGTTCTTTTACCGTTAAATTTCCACATATTATTTCAATTTTCAAATGATTTTTAAAATAGAATTCCCCCTTAAATAAAGGGGTAGGTGGGAAGTCTTGTACAAATTTCAAATTGGAATGGCTTTGAACTCTTCCTTATGGTTGAAGAGTGTAAATGCCACAATTTTAGGGAAAGGGAAAAGATTTCCCCAAAACATGGACCCTTAGTTAGCATTGCTACTTTATCTTATTTTGAGTAAAAAATTACAATAAAAAACCATCTAGCAAAGAATTAAAATATGCATTAAACGAGGTTCAAAAGTCTAAAGGAATTAGTTCTTAATTGGGAACCAAACCCTTTGAATCTACAAATGTTAGAAATCATAGGTGCATTGTAGAGGAAAACAAACAATCCAAGCTAGGAGCTGGTGGTGTTTAAAGACATTGTTATAATATTGAAGCATGGAACATATAATAAATTTATCATCAAGATTCATCATATCACTCAATATATGAGCTCATTTATCTATATGTGACTAACCAATCTTTAACAAATCAGGGTTGATTTGGTCATACTTGATCATTCAAGGTGGTCCCATTCAGTTAGTCGAACATCAGATCTTACCTTAGTTGAGCCCAATCATTTAGATGATCAAGATATTTGTGCCTAATGGGTCCCACTTGATTATGAGGTAGCATAAGCACAAGCTATTTCATAGTAGAAGTTACATTTGTTTCTTTAGATTCTTCGTCACTTCCATTTAGTTCTACTTGGTTTATATCCTCTTTTGATATCTATTCTTCATTTTTAGGGGATTTTTTCTCGAAATCACCTTCTAGCCTATTTACTCTTGGGTTCAAGATTTGCTTTTATTTTATTATGGATTCTTGTGGCATTCTTTTGATTCCATCCTACTCTTCTTTGTCTCGTCCTTTTTTGCACTTGAAAACCTCTTTTTTAAAGCATACTAGGGGTTTTGTCAGGCCAGGAAGCAAGGTTTTCATAGGCATGGTAGTGTTTGCAAGAAAATTCCATGTTTTCATAATCAAGAAATTGAGTCAAGTAAATTCCAACCACCTTAAAATTTTAGTATGTAGGGAGATTCATCTCCAAAAAAATATTGATAGGAATGGTTATTTCTTCACATGTGGCCACAACCATCTCATATTTTGTCATTAATGCATTTTATTAGGCATTAATTGTAATATAGGTTATGGTTAAGGCCACCTAGTCCACCTTGATATGTAGTCACAATAACCCTCTTGGGAGTGTAACCTACTTATGTGGGTCAATAATCCCTCTTGGGAAGATTCCCTACTTGAGTTGTGTATAAATACATATCTAAAACCTCATTTACAACATGATCTTGTGTTATCATGTGATATTTTTATCATTCTTTAGACTATTGGAATCATTATTTTATTCAAGTGATTGAGCCTGCACAAGTGATTGAGCTTGTGAGCACCATTTTGTTCAATGGTTGTGTTTTTTTCGCTCTAACACATCTTTTGGATAGCTCTAGCACATTGATTCAGAGTTGTTTTCTCCTTTATTTTGCAAGTTTTTGAGTTGGTTATTAAGTTCCACTCAATCACATTGTTCTCTTGTGATATTTGTGATCTTAACACATCCTTGCACTTGAGAAGATTTATTTGGTGGAATTGTTTTGCACCTAAATTTCCCCACAAGATTTCTTATTTTCCAATGATTTTTAAAATTTCATCCTCCTTTAAATAAAGAGGTAGGTTGCTAGGACTTGCCCAAATTGGAAAATGGAATGGTCTTGAATTATTCTATAGCTAGGTTGAAGGGTGTGGGTTCCACAACTTTATATAAAGGAAAACTCTTTCTCTAAGGTATGGACTCTTAGTTAGCATTGCTAGTTTATCTTATTTTTGAGTTAAAAAATATGATAAAAAAACATCTAGCAAAGAATAAAAAAACTTATAAGTTTGGTATTCCGCAAAGGAATTATGTCTTAACCAAGAGCCAAACCCTTTGAATCTACAAATGTTAGAAATCACAAGTGCATTGCACAAGTAAACAAACAAATCCAAGCTATGAGTTGTTGGTGTCTAAAGGCACTGTTATAATGTTGAAGCACAAAAAATATAGTAGTTTATTCATCATATCACCCAATATATGAGCTCATTTATCTATACTTGAGTATATAACCAATCTCCCTCGAATTATGGTTGATTTGGTCAAACTTGATCACTCATCACAAACCCATTTAGTTAATCGAACCTCAAATCTCACATTAGTAGAACATAGTCAAGTAGTCAACCAATGACTTTGCACCTTACCCATTGATTTGCTCGAGTCTACTTATTCGATTAGTTGTCTGGTACACTTCAAGTTGGATTTACACATTCCAACATCCCTTTTCAATACAACTTGGAGGATCAGAAGGTGGCAAAGCACAAGTTCTTTTGGAATAGAAGTTGCATTTGTTTGTTTATAATTTTTTTCACTTCCTTTTAATTCTACTTGGTTTTTATCCTCTTTTGATTTACGTTCTTCATTTTTTGTGAATTTTTTTTCTAAATCACCTTCCAGCATGTTTACTCTTGGTTCGAGATTTGTTCTATATTATTGTGTCATTGCTAAGTTTGATTTCATCTTATGTTTCTTTGTCTCATCCCTATTTGCACTTCAGAACCTCTCTTTTGGGCATATTTGAGAGATTTATGAGGACAAGAAGTGTGGTATCCATATGCACAATAGATTTTGTAAAGAAATCCTATGTTCGCATAGTCAACATTTTTAATTCTAGGAGATGACCCACCTTAAAGTTTAAGGATGTTGGGAAACATTTCTGAATATTTCTCTCCAAACAAATCTTGTTGGGAATGGTGCAATCTTCACATATGGCGACAACGACCTCATATTGTGTAATAAATGCATTGTGCTAGTCATTAACAATGGCTAAGGCCATGATTTATTGTAATACTTGTTAATGGTTAAGGTCAAACCAATCAATTTTGATATGTATGCTCAATAAACCTATTTTGGAGTGTGTCCTTATGTGGGCCGATGGCCCCTTTTGGGAGGATGCCCTACTTGAGTTGTGTATAAATACATAACTCAAACTTCATTTGTAAGATCAAATGGCGTGATCATGTGATCTTCTTATCATTATTTAACCTACGGGAATCATATTTTACACAAGTTCTTAACCCTATGGGCACTATATTTCACATTCTCTTATTCTATGGTTGTGTTTTTTAGTTGTCTAGCACATCTTGTGGTCAACTCTAATGCACTTGTTTAGTGTTATTTTGTCTTTTCTTTTGTAGGTATTTGGGTTGGTTGGTTATGTTTCATTCAATCCCCTCATTCTCTTGTTGATCTTTGTGATCTCAACAAATCTTTGCATATGGGAAGATTACTTTGGTGGAATTATTTTACCCCTAAATTTCCCCATATGATTTTTAAAATTTCCTTCTCCCTTAAATAGAGGTTAGATTTGGAGCCTTGCCCAAATTAGAAATTGGAATGTCCTTGTCACAAATTTTGCAAAAGGACAAATCTTTCTCCAAAATATAGACCCTTAATTAGCGTTGCTATTTTACCTTATTCCAAGGTAAAAATTACACTTAAAAACTATATAGTAAATAATAAAACACTTTAAAGATTTGTGTTTGACAAGGTTCAAAATTCCAAAGGAATTATCTCTTAATTAAGAGCCAAATCCTTTGAAACTACAAATGTTAGAAATCACAGGTGCTTTGCAGAAGTAACCAAATAGATCCTAGCTGGGAGTTGGTGGTGTCTATAGACACCATTATAAAGTTGAAGCATAGAGCATATAATAAATTATTCATCAGAATTCATCATATCACTCACTATATGAGCTCATTTATTTATACTTGAGTATATAACCATTCTCCCACTAATTAGGGTTGATTGCTAAAAGTTGATTACTCAAGTTGGACCATTCAATTAGTTTGACATATAATCTTGCATTAGCTGAACCAAATTATTTGGTCAATCAATGGATTTGTTCCCAGCATGTCCCAATCAACTCATTCAAGTATTTATAGTTAGTTCGCTGACCGATCTACTTAAAGTTGGATTGACACATTCCAACATCCACCCCTAAATACAACATGGAGGATTAGGAGGTGGCATAAGCACAAGTTCTTTTGGAGTAGAAGTTACATTTTTTTCTTTAGATTCCGTGTCACTTCCTTCTAGTTATACTTAGTTTCTATACTCTTCCATTTTCTTTTCTTTTTCATTTTTTGTATATTTTTCCTTCTAAATCACCTTGCATATTTAGTCTCTAGTCTGAAATTTCTTCCTCGTTTTCTTTTGTGTGCTTGTGGAATTCTTCTATTTGATTCCATCCTACTTGTATTTTATTCCATTCCATTCTACTTGTCTTCATCTCATCCTTTCTGACACTCAAAAACCTCTTCCAGAGCAAATTTTGAGGCTTTTTGGGGACAATAAGCGAGGTGTCCATAAGCATGGTGATATTTGTAAGGATTCAATGTTCTCATGGTTAAGAATTTAAGTCTAGGAATTTCCACCCACCTTCAAATTTCAAGATGTTAGGAATGGTGTAACCTTCGCACGTGTCCACAACCATCTCATATTGTATCATTAATGCATTTTGCTAGGAATGGTGTAATATTCACATGTGGACACAACTATCTCATATGGTCTCATTAATTCATTTTGTTAAGCATTAATTATGGATAGGTCATCATTTATTTTAATACTAGGTTATGGATAAGGTCAACCTTGTCAACTTTGATATGTAGTCTCACTAACACTCCTGGGAATATGCCCTAAGTTATGTGGGTTAATAGCCTCTCTTGGGAGGATTCCCTAATAGCCTCTTGGGAGGATTCCCTACTACAACATTGACCTTATGTTTTTTGCTTTGATTCTTCCTCAAATCATAAGCCTTGCCTACTTCAATGTCAGCAGCTTCAATGGTCTTTGTTACCTATGTAGGATAACAAATATCTCTTGTAGAAGGTGTCTTTGCAACACATCCATTATTAATAGACTCAATGATGTTGTCAATTGATTGATCATTCTCACTAAGACATGCATCATTATGGATATAACCTGCAATCAAATTAGTGGTAGAAGTCTAACTAGAATTAAGGCTAGTTGATTTAGAATGTGAAATAATCAGTGCAAGGTTTATATTAGTCAATTTAGTGGTATGCAAAAATCCCATTGAAACATTTTCTGAAATGATAGAAGATGTTAGCAAAGAAACGCCTAAATTTTTCTCATAAAAAATAACATATTGTTGATTGATCACTTCTTTCTAAATGGGTTTAGTTAGTCAAGAGGATTTAGACTCTTCAAAATATCCTAACTTGATGCATGGATGACTCTTGGGATCCAACTTCTACTCCTCATCTATGATATGAGCCCAAGCCAAGCCATGCATCCAAAGGTTTTGAGATATTAGATCAATGGTTTCGGTCCCACCCCATTTCTCCAGAGGAGTGGCATTCCAAACTACTCTAGTCGAAACTTTATTGATAATGTAATTTGAGTAGGTAACAACCTTTGCCTAAAAATTGGTTGGTATTCCTTTTGCTTGCATTAAACATTGAGGCATCTTAAGCAAGGTCCTATTTTTCCTCTCAATGGCTCCATTCTACTGAGGAGTGTAAGGTTTCATTTGTTGTTATGCGATACCATTCCAAGATAGGTATCCTTCAAAAGCACAACCCACATATTCTCCTTCATTACTAAACATTAAGTAGTTCATAGGTTGATTGCATTACTTTTTAGTGAATGTATTAAACTCCTTGAATTTCTCAAAAACCATATCCTTTGTCTTCAATAACAATACCATAAATAAATCTAGAAAAGTTACAATGAAGGTCAAAATATACATTGCATTCATTAGGGAAGGAATATTTATTGTGCAGAGATCATTGCGCTCAAGCTCCAACCGTGTCTTTCCTACATGCCTTCCCTTGCCTACATGTCATGTTTGTCAAGAAGATAACACACACACCTTTATGAGGAACTACTTTAGGGAGGCTATCAACTTCATAAGCCTAAAAATTATATGCCCTAATCTTTCATGCCAAATTTTGCTTATATCATCAATTCTAGGCACAATAGAAAACAATCAAGTTTAAATCTTTAAATTATCAAATTAAAATAATTTTGATAGTCTATTTGTGGGGTCAAAAATACCTATAATGAAAACAACAACATTGTTGTTCAAATCTTTCACAACAAATCTGTCATTCCAAAACTCAACGGTTTTATTAGTTTGAGTGAGTTGTGGTACATACAATAGTTTTTCACAAAGTTATGGTACATAGTAAACATTAGTGATCACACTATGTTCACATTCAACCCTACAATTGCCAACAATAGTACGCACATATCATCGGAAACAAAGGTCTTCACTTGTTTGGCCTTGCAAAAAGAATAAGAATAGAGAGGCTTCCTTAGCCATGTGATCTAAACATCTAGTGTCCACTATCCATTCTATTTTATAAGTA
Source organism: Larix kaempferi (assembly GCA_027924585.1). Classification (NCBI taxonomy): domain Eukaryota; kingdom Viridiplantae; phylum Streptophyta; class Pinopsida; order Pinales; family Pinaceae; genus Larix; species Larix kaempferi. The sequence continues at coordinate 9,613,408 of BSBM01000076.1, forward strand.
TGAGCATGTAATGCTCGAGAAGAATTAATAAAAATGGTGTAATGAGTTCACCATTATTTTCTTGAGGGCATGATTATTGGTTATCTTAAATTCTTTTAACCTTTTCTTCATGGTCACTAGTCTTCTTCCAACAAGTCTTCTCAATATGCCTTGGTTTCCCACAATATTGATAGAGCTTATTATTCTTGACCTTTGGTTAATTTTTTACTAGCATTCCATTGCTTATTTTTGTCAATTGGTTCTCCAAGGTTTTGATCATGGTCTCCTCCATGGTTTCTCTCCTTATTTCCATCTCGACCTCTTTCCATATATGTGGCTTATCACTAAGTCTTATATCATGTCCTAATTAACAAATTACGAAATGATTCAAAGGTTTAATATTTATCGTATTCCTTAAAGCCCAATTTGCACGAAATCTGGAGTAGAAAACATCATAAGGTTTTTTCAAGTTCACTAGGATTAATTCTATTAACTAACGTCACGAAGTGTTTCCCACATTCTCCCAACTTCAACTTTATCTCCTTTACATAAAGTTAAATAGTACTCAATCCTCTCAAATGGGAGGTTCAAGAGAGATAAAGTATTTTTCAAGTTGCATCACTTGACTTTCATGAACTTTGTCAAACAACTTCTTCATCTTCTTTCAAACCTATTTCAAGTAGTCAATCATGCTAGTTTGAAATTGAAGCTCTCTTGAGATTTAGGTTGTCATGACACCTATAGTCTCATCTTTCGTGCCATTGATCAAGAACTTCTCATGGTCATCTTTAGGATCAAGTACAATAATTTTTCTAAACTGCCATAGAGCTTTACTTTTCAACAAAGTCTACATGTCATGCACCCATATACCATAGTTGTGCTCATTGAGTATGATGGAGTCTTACTTTGAACTGATATTACTTTTGCAAACTTTGATTAAAAAAACCTGTAGGTCCAAAAACTATCCATTGTTTGTGTGGTGCGACAACATCAAAAACCCCTTGCAACAATAGAACTATGTTGGGGTATTCTATCCCTAAGGATATGATACTATCTTAAAAGCAATAGGGGCATTGCAGAAGTAACCAAACAAATCCAAGCTAGGAATTGGTGGTGTCTTTAGAAACCATTCTAGAGTTGAAGCACAGAACATATGATACAATATTCATCACATTGCTCACTATATGAGCTTATTTATTTATACTTGAGTATGTAACCAATCTCCCACAAATTGGTGTTGATTTGGTCAAACTTGATCACTCAAAGCGCAAATCTTGGATTTTGCGCTAGTTGGACCTAGTGGGTTAGTTAAAATCTGCTCTCATAGTCCCAATCAACTTGGTCAGGAACTCAAATGGTTAGCAAATCAATACACCTCAAGTTCGATTTACACATCCCAACACCAAACAAGCCCTCTAAAAGAAATGAAAAAGATTGTGAATGAAGAAAAATGAATACAAATGCTTTGGAAAAGTAAGGAATCATTCATGGAGAAGCAAATAAAAGTAATATTGGGAGTATTGTTCACAAAAAAACTCTTAAACAAGAAGGATGGATCCAATAGTGCTCGATCAACTCCTTTCCATTACCTACTTGTAGAATGCTTAGGATGATCAAGGAAAATCTTGCAAATTTACTAGGGTAGGGAAGACACCAATTGTTTAACATGTGAGGATCGTTGAGGAGAAATTTGAATATTCTTAGAGGGATGAAGATTTGAGGAAACCATTTTGACACCCTTGAGGGGATTTGAAATATCCCCTTTTGTGGAATCTTTTTACGGAAATCAATGGGTGACTAAAATTGGATATGCTTGACTAGTTACAAACATCACATTAAAAAAAAAGAAAATTCTTTGTTATTGGCATGTACGATCCATGTAGTAGCACATCATAAATCCCCTGCATTATTTTGCTCCATAGCAACATCAATAAAGCATACATTTGCTACCTCAACTACAACCCATTAGGAACCAACTGAGAGTGCCCATGCAAAGGGTAACTGGGGTGATTAAATATCACCAAGCCAACTTTAGCAACACCCCGAGTACTAATCAAAGTTTCAAGACTATGTTAGCATGTCGACTTTAAGACCAAACAATTAATATGAACATGTTGGATTATTGATCATTACTTGTTTGTATAAATATGTAGCTAATAATCATTGTCATAGAATATGTGATCACATGTAGAGAAACAAATAAATAACTAGAGAAGTTGGCTATGCTAGGTTTCCTTCAAGTTGTTAAATACTTCTTAGCAAGTTCCTAGACTTTGCTTGCACCATTATTTGTATTTATACAATGAGAGCACACACCATTATTGCACAATGGTTTGACCATAGCTTAGTTTTATACTTCCATTACGATGTTGATGCAATATACAAATTGAGTCATCTATTGTATTTGTTGCTTCTATCCATTTTTTTGTTCGTTGTTTGAGAAATGCATCATATATTACTTAATGAAACAAACATTTACATCCATGAACAAAGAGTTACACCATGGAACAAAGAAAGTTACATCAATCCAATAAGAAGGTTACAAACAAAAATGTTAGCATATGATCCACTGCCCCACTAAGAAGATATTCAACAACTTTATGGAAAAAATGAATCTGGCTTTAATGAGCAAGCCAATTCTTGTTTGAAAATCCCCAATTCCCCAAAGCTAACAAGGGATGGAATGGATTTTATTTAGGAAGCCATAACCAAATTTTAGGAAGATAATGGTATTGCATTCTTTTCATTTTCTTTCGCTTGTTTAGAAACAAGTTTAACAATGATTCTAGTTACTCTCCTCACAAGGCCAATGCAATAGATTATGCACCTAGAAATAAAACTATGCTAGCCCTATACATTGCTGATATCAACAACAATACCTTGTTGTGCTCTAGCATTGACTATTCTACATTGTTGTTAATCATAGTACACTAGCATGCCCCAATTCTTGCAAAATATTGCAACTTAGACTGCGGGTTTCAAATCAACACTACCAAGATCATTGGTATTAGAGAAACATGCTTCGAATTGTTTCTTCATTGTCATTGTAATTGATTAATCTAAAGTCTACAAATATGCGCTAATGATGCCAATATATCGCTTTGTACTTTCCCCTATAATGTCCATACAATTTGTATATTGAGATATCTCTTGTCTTTGTTGTTTCCATCTATTATTTTGTTCATTGATTGAGAAATGCATCATTAATTACTTAGTTACATCATGGAATAACCGAATAAGGAGTTACATCAATTCAATAGTAGGGTTACATGGAAATTTTTGTCCTAGAAAGGCTAAAAATGTTAGCATGTGGGATTGTGTCCCAATAGGGTGAAATTCAACATTTACATGAAAAATTGAATTTGGGTTTAAAAAGCAATGCCAATTCCTGTTTGAAAGCCTCAAATTCCCTAATCTAATAGAGGATAGAATGGATTTGCTTTTTGAAGTTTTAGTAATGTAAACAAATATTTGGAAGATAATAGTATTGGATATTTTTCATTTGCTTTTCTTGTTTTTAAACAAGATTTAACAATGAATATGTTTATTCTCCATGTAAGCAAAAAGCATTAGATTCTAGTTGAAATTTTCTAAACCTATACACTGATATTGTGAACAATCATAATACCTTATCATGCTATAGAGTTGTCTATACTCCTCTACTGTTAAGAAAAGCACACTTGCTTGCGAACCTTGATCCTTGCAAAGGGTCACAAATTACGAATAGGGTCTTTGAATGGACTCTACCAACCTAGATCTAGATCATTGGTATCATAACAAAATGCTTCAACTAGTTGCATCATTCACATTGTAGTGGATTGACCTAAAATCAACATACCCACATGAGTGAATTCTAGTATATGGTTTGGACCAAGTCTATATAGTCGAAGAATGGGATTGATCTAACTCCTCATGTAAACCTTTTGACATGCTCAAGACTCTTGAGATGTTGGGTAAGTTGACTTGTTCTTCCAACTTTGATGCAAGCATTTCCCAATCAATGATTGTTGAGGCATTACAAAAGCAACAAAATGAAAGTTTTACCCAATTTGCAAAGATTTTCAACATAATCGTGCCACAAGCTACGACATTAGCATTCTCTTAGCCTAGATTATGCTTTGTTTGGTTACATGTACCCCTTAAAAGGAAAAAATGGACCATGTTATTCCCTTGTTTGAATGTAAAACTGATGCTCAATGCATGGTTTAGTTCTCTCCATACCTTCTTTGAAGATGATACTTATAGTTATGCATAGACCTGACCATTGTGATTGATGTGACCAACAACGCAATTCCAAGACCAACTCTAAAAAACCATAGAGTACACAACAAAACCAAAGTCAACACAACTTTAAATCCTGATAAAAAAATACTTAGACAATAAAAGGCCACTCAAACCATCACCACCAACAAAAGCAAACTAGTAACTTGTGTTAAAAATATAATATTACCTCACCGATCCATTCTAGGACTCGAGTAGCGCCATCGACTAGTGCCTAGTCCCAATCAACTCCTTGGTTGAATCTCAGTTCGATCGACTTAGTCAAACCTACGGATTAGTCAATCCATTGGCTCATTCATCACTGCGGATCAGTCGATCCACTGATTCAGTCGACTCGGGCAATCTTCCGCAACATTCATACATCATACATGCTCCGTGGAATTCGATGACTCAAACACAAGTCAACCAACATTTTGAACATTCAAAAGGCACCAGGATGATGCCATCGCGTGGAAACAATGTCTCTTCATCATCTTCTAGCCAACAAATGGAAAGAAAATTATTGACCTCCTCAATCAAATTGTAATTGTTTCTTTGTAACTGAAACGTGATGGGTCGGAAAGAAGGTGTCCCTCATATTTGTATATATGCATGTAATCCTGAATATGAAAGGGTTCCTTGTTCTTGATTGCACTAAGACAGGTTTCGAAAGAGGAGGCTCGATTGGTTCCTCACAATTCCTTTATTCGACCTCTGTTCATGTAATCAAGTCTTTCAACTCAGAACATCTTGATAAAGGGTTTGGCTTACAAACTTAGAATACCAACGTCCTAAAGACGACTACTCAATACAACCATAGTTTTCACCCTTCGGGTTTCTCCGTTATCCATTCCAGACTTGCATTTTCATGTGATTGGTATTGTCTATTTCTTTCAGTCATTTTTTGTTTGGTTATTACCTACATTGGTTTTCTTATTCACTTTAGTATTATTTTGATTCTTCCATAATAGAGCTTGACTCATTAGTCGACTATATTATCCTCCTATCCACTCACTGCGACATGGATTACTGGTATCAGAGCACTCTAGTCTTCTCTAGCCTTTCTTAAACACTACTTGCATAGTTAGAAAACTTATGCATGTTCAAACACGCCCTAAGACCCATCTATTTAACTTTCCTTTACCTCCGACCTTCGAATATTTATCTAGACCGAAGATGGCAGTTGAAAGAGAGGATGAAACTCCTCATTGTGAAACTGAACAACTCATAGAGCAAGCACTCACTCGACAACTATGAGAATTTCAATGAGATTGTTGCTCGACTTACAAATTCATTTGGCTGGACTTCGGTTAGACACCCGACAAGATCTGTCTTCAACAGGGTTAGCTCCTTCAAGGTACAAATGAACTTGGACATACCAAATTTGGAAGGAAAGGTTGATGCAAAATATGTAGACAACTCGATAAATTAGTTAGAGTCTTATTTCTCTATGAATCAAATTTCTAAGGCAGAGAAAGTCACTATTGCAGCTTTGAAGATGTTGACTTTTGTACATTGTTGGTAGAAAAATATTTCAACTAGACAAGAAGGTTGCCCTATCGACACTTGGTTGAAATTTGTTGAATAATATGTCAGGGTGGAATTTTATCCATCCAAGTACATACAAGAACATTATAAGAAATGGCTAAGGTTGAGGCAATGGAAAGACCAAACTATACAGAGTTATATTGATGAATTCCATCGACTAGTGGCTTGAATTGGTATTAGGGAGGAAGAAAAGTTACTTATTTTGAAGTATATCAATGGATTAAATTTTTATATCCAACTAGAGATGGAATTCCTCAATATTGGCACTCTCACAGAAGCATTCCATTACGCCATCGAGCTTGAGGCGAAATTGAAACCTTGGTTGACTATTGACTTCGACAAATCAAAATGTTCTTAAGATCACGGTAAGAAGCCTTCCAAGAAATATAATGGAAAAAACAACAAACAACCTCCTACAGGGAAATGGTGTGATTACCACAGTTCAACTTGGCATGATGCATCTAAATGCAAAGCTCAAAAGACATGCTTGACGCATATGTCTACATTTGATTTTGGCTCAGTCGAAAAAGCTATTGTGGAATTAGATGCAAAATCCTTGACTCTATTGCATTCAACTTCAACAACCCCCGCGAACTCGACCATCGTTGATGAAGAGGAAAGAGAACAAGTATTCTATACATAGATATGGTTACAAAATAACATGTTGCTGTTAGGATATTTAGACACTTAGGAGTTAGTTAAAATCAACTTGTTCTAGTACATCTGTTAGGTAAAGTGTGTTTCTTTAGTATGCATTTGTATATATGTAATGGTTGCAATATGTTCTTTACATAGAGTGATTTGACGGTTCAACTTTTCCTCGATCTTAATGACCATTGATCTGTGGATTAACACTCGATTTGTCCATGATCTCTATTTAAAGAGCATGTAGGGTCATTTTCTAGTTTATCGATTATGAGAAGCTCATTTGTAATACTCTTTTCTTTGCATAATAATATTGCCTCAACTAGTTTTTTTTTTTTTTTTAATTTCTCTTCAGTTAAGGGAAATTGCCTTCTGCGCGCTAGGGCTCTAAGCTAGGGTTTGCCCGAGTACGCGCTGCTGCGTGTTTCAGCTGAGGATGGGTGCCTCTGGAGGAGGTCCGCACCCTCCTCCCCCGTCGACCGATGAGGAAATCGCATTCGCCAGACTGATAAACGAGTATGGGAAAAAGATTGATTCCGTTCCACCTCCGAAATTTGTCAAGAAACTGGAGGCCATTCCAGAAATAGAACTGCCGCTTGAGAAGCCCATTCATCTGGCTGTCTCCCTTGCAGATAGGGCCCTTATAGGCAATTTACAGGTCTGTGGCCATCTCCTCGCTCCACCGAAACTTGGATCCAAAACAACTGGCGGCCTCTGATCTCTCAAGGGGTCACAAGCTATTCGATTGGTAGAGGGTATTTCCTCTTTGATTTCGTCTCGAAAGAAGATAGGGACCTGATTTTCAGAAGCGGCCCATATTTTATGGGGCCACAGGGCCTGTACCTGAATCGATGGTCTCCAGATTTTGACCCTGCTATGGATGTGCCCAAAGCAGTACCAGTCTGGGTTCGACTGCCAAACCTTCCCATGCATTGCTGGAATGAAGAATCTCTAAGAACCATTGGAAACGGTCTAGGGAAATATATTGATAAAGCTGACCCAAAGGGCCAATACTCCTTTGCTCGGATCTGTGTGGAAGTGGATCTAGAGGCGGGACTTCCTGAAGCTGTAAAACTGTCAATCAAAGGTTGGAAGCACTTTCAGCAACTTGACTATGAACAACTACCATTCAAATGCAGGCATTGCCATGAATATGGCCACTTCCAGAGGAACTGCCCAAAAATACAAAAAGCTGAAGTAGAGAAGAACCACGAAGAAGACTGGCAGCAAGCCAAGAAGCAAAAAGCTAATACCAGAAGGAAAGGTCCCAAGGGGAACCCCCAGAGTGGCCCATCGAAAGACCCCAACACGACAGCTCCGGAGTCATCAAAAGCCCAAGAAAGCAATCCAAACTCTAGTGCTGGAAATAGCTTCGCCATTCTTGAAGAGCAAGCAACCCAGGTAAAATCAAGCGAGTTGGGGGAAATTTCTCCCAAGGCATTCCCCACCCTAACCAAAAGAAAGGAAGCCAGAAGAGCAGAAACCCTGGACCTGGAAATAGAAGCAACAATCCCAGCAAAGGAAGGCGCACAGCAAGATCCAGCAACTGAGGAAGGCACAGAAGAAGAGGACACCGATGAAGACGATCCGGAATCAACAAAGATTGCCAAAAAGGATCGTCGAGGAAGGAAAACTGAAAAGGAAAGAAGGGAAGTCGCCACTTACAAGGATAGGTTAGCAGGAGTCCAAACCACTCTGGAAAAGCATCTCAACCCCAGAAATACCAGACAGCAAGGAAATGCCTCAAAAGGGGCAACCAATACATCCAAAGGTAAGTAATGCAGATTGTCTCCTGGAACTGTAGGGGGTTAGGAAGTAAATTGAAATCGTTATCAATGAAAGATTTAATCAAAATATCGAATCCCTATATCCTCCTGATCCAGGAGACAAAAATGGAAGAGCAGGCCTTCCTTCAGGCTACTCCTTCCTTTTGGAATCAAGCAGAATGCATTGCGGTTAGTTCAAGAGGGGCGTCTGGAGGCATTGCAACGCTCTGGGATCCATCTAAGATTGGAATTGTAAGTCATGCTAAATCAACTCACTGGGTTTTTACTGAATTTCTGTTTAAAGATGCTAATATCTGTCTAAGCCTCTTTAACGTCTATGCTCCCATGAATGTCTCTGAAAAAAAATCATGCTGGACCAGTTTGAACGACCATATGACCTCCTCCCAGTTAGATAATTTTGTTATTGCGGGGGATCTAAATCTTACCCTTTCTTCAGCTGAAAAAAGAGGAGGCAATATTGTTAGAGATCCTGCCAGGGAATGGGTAGAGGACATTATCTCGGAATGGGATCTGGAAGACATCAAACCCAGCAAAGGAAAATATACTTGGACGAACAAAAGAATCGGACCGGGCCACATAGCCGCCAGACTGGATAGGTTCTTGGCCCAGCAGTCCCTACACATGCAAGGGTTCGACCTGTCTTCCTCCATTCTTCCCTTTTGTGCCTCGGACCATAAGCCTATCTCTCTCTCCTTTTCTAAAGATCAGAATCTGGGACCCATCCCCTTCAGATTCAACCCCGCCTGGATCCCTTTGGAAGGCTTTTCGGAAATAGTGGCAGCTGCCTGGGAAACTAATATTAAAGGGTCGCCTTTCTTCGTCTGGGAGTCAAAGCTGAGGTTGGTGAAAAAGGCCCTCAAAGAATGGGCAAAACTTCTCAAGTCTCCTAAACAGTAAAGGATCGAAGCTGAGAAAGCCTTGGAGGATCACCTCATTAGAAATGAAGGGAACCTCTCTCAAGACTCTCTGGATAAAGAAACTTACCTCCACAACAAGTTGCATGAAGCCTGTAGGCTTGAAGAAAATTATTGGAAAATTAAATCAAGAAACACGTGACTTTAGGAAGGGGACAAAAATACCAAGTTTTTCCACAAGCAAGCAGAGATCAGAAAACATTTCAAGACAGTAACTAAGATCGACCATCTGGGGAAGCAGATATCTGAGTTCGATGAAATTAAAAAAGCAGCTCATGAACACTTTCAAGATATGTACACTGAAACTTCACCAGGGAGGGTCTTCAATCAATCTGATTCTCTAAATAATATACCTCTTCTGATGTCTGATCAAATGAATCTCCAGCTTCTCTTCCCTATTTCCCTGGAAGAAATCAAAGCAGCTGTTGATGGAATGAGCCCTGACAAAGCTCCTGGACCGGACGGATTTACAGCAAGATTTCTCACATCCTGTTGGACCATCATCCACTCTGACCTGTTCCGGATGGTAAAGAAATCCCTGTCCTGCCCCAAAATTGGCGGAGGAAATCCTTTCTAGCCCTCATCCCCAAAGAAAAAGGAGCTTCTTCCTACTCCCGCTTCCGACCTATCTCCCTCTGCAATATCGGCTATAAGGTAATCATCAAAGTCATTTCCAATAGACTGAACGCTGTCCTACCTCTTATTATCCCAGAGAATCAGGGAGGCTTCATCAGAGGCAGACAAATATCTGACAACATCATCTTAGTCCAAGAGGCCATTCACTCCAGTGTGACAAGGAAAGAAAAAGGAATGGTTATCAAACTGGACCTTTCCAATGCCTTTGACAGAGTCCGTCACAGCTTCTTGTTTCAAGTGATGTCCAGGTTTGGGTTTGCACCAAGGTTGATCTCCTGGATCAAAGCCCGCATTAGCACTCCCTGGATCGCCCCCCTGGTAAATGGGAGAGCATGAGACTTCTTCCAAGCCTCAAGAGGCCTTAGGTAGGGATGTCCTCTGTCCCCCCTTCTCTATGCCATCCAAGCTGCCTCTCTCAGCTTTATTCTGGATCATTATAGAACTCATGAGGACCTTTTGGGGCTAAAAATAGTGCGCGGAGTTAAAGTAGTAAATCATACCCAATTTGCTGATGATACTCTCCTTGTGAGCGGAGCAAGTCCAACTACAGCCAGAAAGTTCAAAGAGGTACTTGACGTTTATCAAGATGTCTCTGGCAGCAAAATCAATTACATCAAGAGCCAAATCTATAGTTGGAACTGCTCTCCGATAGAGCTACAAGCTATATCCCGAATCCTTATGATAGAAGGGAAATACCATTGGACTGATTTCAAATATCTTGGAGTGCCAATATTCAAGGATAAGCCAAAAGTATCCAGTTGGGAACCGCTGATTGAAAAATTGAATCTGAAAATCAAAGCCTGGGGAGCCTCGTGGCTAAATCTTGCAGGGAAATCAGTTCTCATCAAATCTGTTCTGGCTAGTATGCCTGTCTTTCAATGTTCCTTGCTATTGGCACCCATATCTGTTCTAAAAAAGATCGAGGTCCTTCTCCGAATATTTCTGTGGAAAGGGGGGAAACAAAATGAGAACCGACTACCCCTGGTTAAATGGGAAAAAATCACTGCCTCATATCTGGAAGGTGGATTGCACATGCGAGATCTTAGAACCCAAAATCTTGCCCTGGGAGCCAAGCTACTGTGGAATATTGTGTCAGGAAACTCCTCATGGAGTAAACAGGTGTTATGGAAAAAATACTTTTCAGGAACTAGACTGAGATGCCTGGATCAGGGCCCGAAGGTGGTAAAAGGCTCTCCCCTGTTTGCTCTTTGCTCCAAAGCCTACCCATTCTTTGCTAAGGAACTCACGTGGATCCCTGGAAACGGAAAGAGAATTAGAATATGGGAAGATTCCATCCACGGCAACCCTCCAATTGTAACCATAGAAGGGATGGGAGAAATTCGGAAGTTCCTCTCAAGCCTTGGGATCTCCAAACTCTGGGACATTTCAAAATGGCATCCGGATGGTCAACAAAGATGGATAGGATGGGACATTCCCGAATGCCCTCCAACACTTGCTGCTGAAAAAGGTATCCTCCTTCGTTGCTTGGATGGAAAGTCCCCGGTAGCCAAAAGATATAAAGATGTAAGGGGCTGGGGCTCTAAATCCGGACACTACTCTGTCGCTGATGGTTACAGAAGCATCAAAGCCATTCCCAACGTTCCTAGGAATCCAACAATCTGGAAGTACATATGGTCAAACAAGTCTCTACCCAAAGTAGATCATTTTATCTGGACTCTAGCTCATAACAGCGTCCTAACCACCGAAGTCCTGCGTAAGAAAGGATGGGAAGGCCCATATCGCTGCCCCTTATGCCTGGCAGCTGAAGAGACGTCCACTCACTTGTTTATCTCTTGCCCCTTCTCCACCTTTGTCTGGAACCTGATGAGCCTTCCTTGGCATATTCCCCTGAATTATGACAATGTCCCCTCCCTTCTCTCTCGATGGTCTTTGTCCTCCCCTGTCAGAACCCATCCTAAGGACCATCTGGCTACCGCCTGGTTAGCCCTCCCCAAATTCATCTGCTGGAAGCTTTGGCTTGAACGAAATAATCGAATCTTCAGAGAGACCAGGGCTTCCCCTCTACAGGTGGTGGTCAAAATAAAAGCTCTGTTAGGGGATTTCATTAGCTCGCGAACCTCTCTCTGTCTCAATTCTCCTCTCTCTATTGAGGAAGCTAATTGGCTTCAGAGTATTCCTGGTACTGTAGCAAGCCTCCCTTACAAAGCCTCGGTGCTGCAGAAATGGGAAATCAGGTTCGAGGGGGAAGAGTATGACCAGTGGTGTAAAAGTCTTGGAAACCATTTATTGTACTTTGACGGAGCTTCTAAAGGAAATCCAGGGGAGGCAGGAGGGGGAGGGGTGCTCTTTGGCCCCGATGGAGAACAGATTTTCACTTATTCCTGGAATTTGGGAGTAGAAACCAACAACATGGCTGAAGCTTTGGCCCTCTGGAAAGGCTTAAACCAAGCTCTATCCCATGGTGCTCAAAAAGTAACAGTAGTGGGGGACTCCAGGATGATTATCCACAGCATCAATACTATGAACTTACCCTCGTCCATTCGCCTTCGTCAAGTTCTACGAAGAATTGCATTGCTCATTCCTCTCTTCCAGGTCATCGAATTCTATCATGTCCTCCGAAGGAATAACAAAAAGGCGGATAAAGCAGCAAATGAAGCTATTATCCTAGGGAAAGGAGTTCTAAAAATCAATGATGAAACTAATCTGGTTTCTATCCCGTAACTATTTGGTCTCAATCCCGAACATGGACGTAATGAGAATTTGGCACATAGGTATTAAGGCACGTGTCCAGCGCCAAAACTGCCGGATGGTCCTCGCCCCTGGACGCGGCGGGCCTTCTTCCCCTGAAGACAACCTTTCCTCCACTACCATGCATTATTTAAACCATAAGTTCGCTCGCTTCCTCTCTGCAATTCTGATGCCAACCCTGCCACAGCTGATGAAGGCCCGTACTAGTAAATGTACCAAGGATCAGGATGAATTATGGAGAAAGATCTTCTCATGCGCCTCCAGGCGTGCAGATTTGCTCTTCTCAGCTCAATTTCGTCGGCACTCCTCTATTGCCTGCGTCACTGGGCTCTCTGAAGCCAATTCTATTTATGGCAACACGCTGGGTCATGATCCTCAGTGAATTACCACCTACGGCAGGGAGAACCGTTATTCAATAAGCAGTATGATAAGGGGTACTGGAGCCCCTCAAAGAAGGAAGATTGATCAGGCGGCATGCGTCGAATTCGGGGTAATTATGCTCTATTTATTACCAGGAATAGACATCAGCAATATGAATGATAACCCTCTCCGCATTGGCCTTAAAAGAGATACTAAGCCTGCTAAGGAGAGTTCCCCAGGAAGACGAAAGCTCTGGCAGTTTCCCGTGACGCTTCCTCTGTTCGACTCTGGAAATATCTGGTATACGCTTAGTGGAATGGCCGACACGGGAGACTCAGCGGCTTCCTCCCCTGATCCATTATTGGAATTGGAAGCGGAAATTCGTGTTCTACGGCGACGGGTAAGAAGACAGGGAGAATTCATGAATAGAATGGATGCGCAAGGTGGTCGCAGGCTTGACAGATTGGACGAGGAAATAGGTAGTACCCGGGAGGATTTCGCCGCAGCACTGGAAGATTTGGAATTGAAGGTAAAGGACGCCATCGAGAACATGGATCGCAGGCTTCAGAATCTGGAAATTGCTATGGAGAACCTCCGAGGTGGTGAGAAGCCAAGTTCGAGCAAGAACCCAGCAACTGCAAAACCGTCTGCAGGGGCACGTTATCGTTAACTTCTGTATAGGTCCGGTTTTACTCTGTTTTAACTTTCTGCTTTATTTATAAAAAAAAAAAAAGCCCTGTCATGCCACAGGCTTCTGTAATTAATGGATGGAGGACTGATAGACTCTCTGTTTTCTGGATATGTACTCTTGTGGGGTGGCTTTGCCACTGCTTTTAATATATAAACTAGCCGTTTTTGTCAAAAAAAAATATTGCCTCAAGTAGATATTTGGTTGGGGTCGTGGAGCGTTTCCCTCTCGAGGGTTTAAACCACGTAAAAACATCGATGTGTTGATCGGTGATTTGTTTGTATGAGTGGCTGCTCAAGGTCTTCGATCTTTTGGAAGTATCCTTGTGATAGTCAAAGCTCTCACAAAGTTTTGCTTCCGTTGGTGATCTAGATCTTGAATTGATGTTGGAAAGACCGGATGATTTTCTAGTTTTGGTATTTCAATGCATTTTTGGGCTGTGAGAGGTGTTTTATTGTGTTCAAAGTGCCATTTCCAGTTGGAAATGTTTTTCGTTTCATTGAAAAAGGTTTTTGTTTTCCCAAGATACAACCATTTTACCAGACCTAGAGGTATATTGTTTATAGCTATGCATTTTAATTTTTTTCCTCCTATTCTTTCATATTTATGCTTCATTTTTATTTATTTGATCTACTACCTTTTTAATTTGTGGGCTCTTTATCGTGTGCTTTGTGTGAACTCGACAAATTAGAAACAAAGTGGAAAGGGTTTTCTTTGTTGCATATGCTCTTTGGTGTGCGCTTTGTGCGAACTCGGTAAACCAAAAATAGTGAGAAACCTTGCATTTTCGAGAAGGCTAACCAACAACTAACCCCAAATTTAAACATTTTAAGATTTAGAACTTTGTTTTTTGTTTTTAGCTGGTTGTTTAAAGTGTCTTGCAAGCAAAAATGCACGGTTTTTTGGGTAGGCTAACAACAACAACAACCACCCCATTCTCCATAATATTACTAAATATTTTGTTTAGCTCACTTGGTTAAAAGTTACTTTAAAAAGTAAGAGGTGTTAGGTTCAAGTCCTTTTTGTTACTTTTTGTAAAAGTTCATGTAACTTTAAGTTACAAAGTAACCATATTGTAAAAAGTGCTTCCCACTTATTTTAGAAAAGTGGGTCACTTCTTTTGAAGCAACTTATTTGGAAAAGTTAGTCAAGGGGATTCTTTACTACGTTTTTTTTGTCTCCACCACATGGATCAACCTTTTCCTGCCACGTGGTCCCTTGGTTCCATTTTATGCCTTTCTTAAAAAGGGCATTGCTTCCACTTCTAGAGTCCGTTTTCAGTGTTGTTTTTTTTAAACCACCCGTTTTTCTAAGATATTTGCATCCAGACCATTATTTTATGTTTTGAATCCTGCATATTCTAGTATGGTTTACCCATGTGATAGTTTGCTTATCAGCTCCAATAACTTCTCATGGAAATCCCATATGGAGGATGTCCTGCGAAGTAGGGGATTTTACCGGATTACCTCAAGGAAAGAAACTGAACCTGATGATGATGATGGTGATGATAAAGTAAACTGGGAAAATAAATGTGATGAGGCTCATGGATTAACTGGAATGTCCATTTCTAATGACTTACAATTCCACCTTCAAGGAATTGATGATCCATAAACAACTTGAGAAATTTTGGAAACTGTGTTTGATAAACACATTGAAATTCGTGGTCATCAACTTGAAAATGAGTTGATTACCTTAAATCCAGGTGATTTCTCTTGCATACAAGACTATTTGTGTATGTACAAGAACCTTAGACTCATTACTTGATGAATGAAGTATAAAAAAGACAAACGAGCAATGTATTTTCATATTCTTTCCAAGCTTGGACCTACCTATGATGTCTTTGTATCTGCCTTTTACTCCATGAAAGAATCGTTGAGTCTGCTTCAATATAAAAATCCCACTCTTGAATCTTTTTGTGATTCCCCGATTAAAGAGAAAGAAAAGCTCATACATCTTGGAGTAATAATCAATGTTGATAGATCTAGCAAAGCCTCAGTGGCACAACAAAAAGAGAATTCCAAGCATCCCAAGAAGCATCATCATCGCAATAATAAGCAAAACAAGGGTTCCAAACCATCTTAGCCAGCTCATCCTTCCAAAAATGACAAAGGAACCAAATCAAAAGTTTAGAAGATTGAGCGTCATTGCAAATTTTGCGAGAACAATAATCAGGATGAATCTAAATGTTTCAAGAAGATGGCAGTGTTAGAAGCAACAATGAAGAAGCACAACATCCACCTTGACTCATCCAGAATCTACATCTCAAGGACATGCACTTTGTGCTTCTAGTTTTCCTTTAATGCATCTTTTTGTTCTTCTTCTTCGAATGAGTGGCTCATTGATTTGGAGCATCTTATCATATGGCTAAAGATAAAACCATATTTTCTACTATGAATGAATGTAACACCAAACAAATATTTGTTGGTGATGACAGCTCTCTTAGTGTTGTAGGATCTGGAACAGTTCAAGTAGAATATGGTCGGTTTAATGATGTACTATGTTTTCCAAGAATTTCTTGCAATTTGTTGTCAATGTATCAAATAACTCATTTTGGAGATGGTAAAACTGTAATGTTTACACCTCACCAAGGTTTAATCAAGGATTTTAAAGATCTTAAGCATGTCCTTAAGTATGTCCTAGCCACTTGAATTGTTAATGATATTATCGGGTTGTACAATTTTAACAACTTTGGATTATCACCTTTTTCCTTAGTTTTTGTTGCTCATAGTGATGACTTAAGCAAACTTTGGCATGAGTGATTTGGTCACTTAAATTATCACTCATTGCAATAACTCTGTAAAAAAAATATGGTGACAGGTCTTCCGATGGTATCTTATAGTGATGGTGTTTGTTCCTGTTGTGTGCTCGAAAAACATCATTGGGACAATTTTGACAAACGTGCCTCTTGGCACGCCTTGGCCCCCTTGGAGCTTGTGCATAGTGATTTTTGTTGTCCTCTTCCATCTTTGCTTCATTTTCTCGTTTTAAATATTTCTCAACTTTCATTGATGATTATTCTAGAAACACTTGGGTTTATTTCCTAAAACTTAAGAGCGAAGTATTTAACATGTTCTTGGCCTACAAGGTTCTTGTTGAAAAACAATATGGTCATCAAATTCTTAAGTTAAGATTTGATAATGCAGGAGAATATGTTAACAAGAAGTTGACTACTTTTTGCATTGAACAAAGAATACAACGACAACACATTGTTCCATATACACCACAACAAAATGGTGTAGTTGAGTGGAAGAACTACACTTTAAAATAAATGGCTAATTGTATCCTCCAAGCTAAGGGACCAAGTCTTCAATTTTGGGTTGAAGCCATAAATTGTGGAAATTACATAGCTAATCGCACCCTCACTAAATATTTACAAGGCATCACACCATAAGAAGCATGTGGTAAAATGAAACCAGATGTAAGTCACTTCCATGTGTTTGGCAGTGAAGCATGGGTTGTTATTCTTGATAAAAAATGAAAGCATTTAAGTCTAAAAGTGAAAAGTGCATTTTTTTGGATATTATAAAGATGGAAAAGGCCATAGACTTCTTCAACCACATTCTCATGATATAATTATTAGAATATATGTCAAATTTGATGAAAATATCTTGGTCTACGATCCTAATTCGACATTTGTGCCATCTATGGCCTAGGCGCTTGTGTCATCTTCTACTTCCAACTTCCTTGACAACATTCCTACTCCGGTTTCTAGTGATGACAATGAGGATTAAAATCCACCTCTGCATGTTCATTTTCCTCCAATTGCACTAGTACAACCGCTTCCTTCATGGGCTTGTTCAACATGTGAAGCGGTTGGTGATGTTGTCAATTATCCCAGAGATCAACGTCAAACACGTTCTCAGTTTTCAAGTTTCAAAGAATCATGATCCAAAGACATTTGCAGAAGCTTCAACGAATCCAGATTGGGATGCATCCATGGATGAAAAATATCATTCCTTAATGATGAATGATACTTGGGGTCTTGTACCTCTTTCAAAAGGAAAAAACTTGGTACATGGAAATTGGTCTACAGAACTAAATATGCATAAGATGGAAGTGTTGAATTATTGAATGCAAGGTTAGTTTCCAAAGGATTTTCCTAAGTTGAAGGAATTGACTACAATGAAACCTTTTCCCCTTTCGTCAAAATGAACTCCATTTGCCTTGTTATTCCCCTTGCAACCTTAAATAAATGGGTTGTCCATCAAATGGATGTTAAGTCTTCCTTCTTGTATGAGGAATTGCAGGAATAAATTTACATGGAACAACGTCTTGGCTATATTCAAAATGACTCCAGTCTTGTCTATCTCCTTAAGAAATCCTTATATGGCCTTAAGAAAGATCTTCAGTCCTGGTATTCCAAAATGGATAGCTTTCTCCTTGACACTAGTTTTTCTATATGCCATTCTGACCCCAATGTCTATACCAAGAAAGTAGGAAACCATCTCATCATCCTTGTCATTTATGTTGAAGACCTTATTCTTACTAGTAGTGGCCATAAACTTTTAACCCATGTGAAATCCAGTCTTAAGCAGAAATTTGAAATGACCGACTTAGGACATTAGCATTATTTTTTTGGCCTCCAAGTCTTGCAAACCAATGAAGGAATCTTTCTTTCTCAGTCTAAATTTCATTTTCACTTCACCTGAAGTAGATTCCACCTTGTATTGTCATCTTATTGGTAGTCTCTTATACTTGACTAATACCCATCGTAATCTTTCCTTTTCCATTAGTATTGTTTCCCTCTATATGCAAACACTCCATGAAATCCATTGAAAAGCAGCAAAAAGGATACTTCGATATATTCAGGATATAGTTTAGTTTGGGATTCATTGTAGTTCAAGGGGGGATGCTTTGTTGGTTGGTTTCACTGATTTAGTTTGGGGTGGTGATCCTGATGATTAGAAGTCTACTGTAGGATATGTTTTCAATCTTGGTTTTGGTATTACCACTTGGACTTGTAATAGACAACAAGCTCTTTCTCTTTCTTCAGTCGAAGCGGAGTATTGAGTCGTAGTTAAGGCCAGTCAGGAAGCTTTGTGGCTTCAACAAATCCTTTCAGAGTTTGCATTTGAGCAGTGGCATCCGACTACCCTTTGGTGCGACAATCAAAGTTCCATCGAGCTCGCCAAATATCGAGTTCAACATCAGTGTAGCAAACACATTGAGCTACATATGCACTTCATTCGAAAGCTTGTTCATGATCACATTCTCGAAATGCTCTTTTTCCCTACAAATGATCAATTTGCAAACATGTTCACAAAGTCTCTTATAAAAGCGAAGTTTTCTAAACTTCGATCTATGTTAGGAGTTCAAGAATTCTCCATTAATGGGCGATAAGTTCTAATGCCTCCTACCTTCTCCTATAAGTGCCACTTTTGTAAATCCTTCAATCCTATCCCAAGTTGTTCTTAAGGGGGGGATGTTAGGATATTTAGACACTTAGGTTTTAGTTAAGATCAACTTGTTCTAATATATCCATTAGGTAAAGTGTGTTTCTTTAGTATGCATTAGTATGCATTTGTATATATGTAATCTGACGGTCACGATATGTTCTTGACGTAGAGTAATCCGATGGTTCAACTTCTCCTCGATCTTAATGTCCATTGATTCATGGCTTAGCACTTGATTGGTCCATGATATCTATTTAAAGAGCATGGACGGTCATTTGCTAGTTGATTGATTATGAGAAGCTCATTTGTAATATTATTTTCTTTGCATAATAATATTGCCTCAAGTAGCTATTTGGCTGTGGTCATGTAGTGTTTCCCTCTCAAAGCTTTAAACCACATAAAAATATCGATGTGTCAATTTGTGTGAGCAACTGCTCAAGGTGTTCGATCTTTTGGAAGTGTCATGTGATAGTCAATAGTTGCATCTAATTATGGACAATGGTAGTCAAAAGAACTTTGTCTTTGAAGACATTGTGAAGAAATTGAGTCTTGTTACTACACATCTGCAACCTTATAACATCGGTTGGATGAAGGATGGATAAGAACTTAGGATCACCAAATAGTGCAAAATTGCCCACTTCATCAAGGATTTTTGGGATGAGGTTCTTTGTGATACAGTGCCACTCTTAGAAGCTAATGTATTCTTTAGGACACCCTACTTACGGGACAGACATGGAATGTATCACTCCGGACCACAGAAAGTAATTGTCAAAATCTAGAATCAGTGCTATCGCATTCTTAAATGTCGACAGTCAAAATGGTTTCAACAAAACAAGCCAAAAATCCGATGAACCATGCTTAGAAATTCATGTTGTTAGTGATAAAATTTTAGCATTCCAAGAGGATCACAACAACCAATTGACTTTCCATCAACCACGATTCTTGACGGTAGCAACAAGTAGATAGAGTACTTGAAGAATATAAAGATGTGTTCAAAGATATAGTTGGAGTACCACTACATTGATTTTGTTCCAAGTTCTTCATTACCCAATGCATCTGTTTACACAAGGTCTGTTTTAGAGAATGAAGAAATCTGCAGACAAATTCAAGACTTGATCGACAAAGGGCATATTCAGCCCATCTCCTCTCCTTATGGAAGTCTAGTAGTCCTATTCCCTAAGAAAAAAGGGACATGGAACATGTGCATTGACTAAAGGGATCTCAATAATATTTTAGGAAAGAATCGATATCCTCTTCCTAGAATAGACGATTTGCTTGATTATTTGAAAGATGCTAAATTATTTACTAATATCGACCATAAGTTAGGATATCATAAATTCACATAGATCCCTCAGATGTATGGAATACCGCTTTGAAAACTAGGGAAGGTCTATTTGAACAATTAGTAATGCCTTTTGGTTTAACTAACACACTTGAAACTTTTATGAGATATATGAATGACTTTCATAGACCTTTTGTAGGAAAAATTTTCATTATCTATCTAGATGACATCCTGATTTTCACTAAATCGTAGGATGAGAATTTGTAGTAGCTTCAACAAGTGCTTAACACTCTGAGGTAGAACAAACTTTGTTTGAACTTGGAGAAGTGCTCTTTTGCAATGAAGAGTATCAAATATTTGGGCTATGTGATCAAATCAACAGGAGTTTGAGTCGACCCGAAAAATATACAAGTCATTAGGGAATGGATTGCTCTAAGAAACATTCATGAACTAAGGAGTTCCTTGGTTTAGCTATTTCTATTGCAGATTTGTGTTGGGATTTAGGAACATAGCTCGGTCAATGAATGAGTTGACTAAAAAAGGTGGAAAGACAATTTTCAAATGGACCACAACACAACAACAAAATTTTGAACAAATCAATAACAAGCTTTGTACAACTCCAGTGCTCGTGCTACATGGTTTGCATCAACCATTTGAAATCGAGATTGATGCAACCTACTATGTTATGGGCATTGTGATCACTCAATTTGTATAAAAGGTAGAGCAGTACTCCAAAATAATCCAAGATAGTGAAAATCATGTACCACAACATGAATCCATGGTCTAGATGGATATCAGTGGCCACCCACCTATTCCACTGGCTCAAAACAATTTTTCTAATTTGGTAGTTTTCTTATGGTTTTTCGGGTCCTAAACTTCTGAGGTTGTGGAGGCCCTAAAGGAATTTTTTTGGTGATGACACAGCCTAGACATAGACAAAGGTAGGCCTGTACAGTGAAATGAATAGTTCTCGGCTAGACCTTTCCAACGGGCTTCCAAGCGCCCTAAAAGGAGATTGTATATAAAAGTTATGCCCTTGGGAAGTTGGTGTATCAACTAACCACCTTGAGGCATGTGAACCCTTTGACGCTTCATCTCCTAGGGTTAGGTTTTTGGATGTTTTGGTTTTTTTCCTTCATGCTTAAGATAAAAAGGGCCTTTGGTCTCCTTTTGTAATCAGCGTGTCATGAATGAGCCTAACTGCCACATCTCTTCTCAGAGATAAAGCTACCAACATTCTAACTGCTTTTATTTTACAATTTGTTTTATTTCATTTAGTTAATAGAATTTGAGTTTACTGTATCATTGTGTTTCCTGCAATATATCTATGTATGTGGTTCTATATATGTTCTTTCATTTCGTTCTCACCTAAATTCACATCAATTGTATCTGAGCAATTTGCTCTTTTGTTATTTCTCCATTCATGTCCCCGATGAGGTCGGGATATAAACAACTGGGTCTTGAACTAGTTGAGCTTGAGAAAGACCACCCTCGATGGTCAAAACCCCCTCCCATGGTTGAGGAAAAGAGAGATGACAGAGTAAGATATCCTATTAAGCTGTTGCTCGAGGAAGCCCTCGTGCGATAGAGGAACGAGATGATGGACAATTTTGCCCAAATCCTTCGATGGATGCCGACAACAACGAAGGGATCATTGAGCATTCATTTCGGAGGAGCCACACCCTTCAAGGTACAAGGTAACTTTGATATCCCTTTATTTGAAGGTCAGATAGATGTCAATGCCCTAGATAAATGGAGTCTGCTAGAGGGATGTTTTGTTGTCCATAGTTTCTCCAATATAGAAAATATTTCCTTAGCACTCCTTACCGTGCCCCATGTGAAAGATTGGTGGGACACTTATTGTGAGAAAAATGCCATAGATGGGATTGCTTTTGAGGGCGAACCAACTTGGACATATTTTTTGGAATCCCTCAAGGAGCAATACTACCCCATTGGAAACTATGATGACTAGTACACAAAATGGACAAATCTATGGTAGGAGAAGGACCAATGGTGTCGGAGTACACTACAACTTCCATACCTTACATGCAAAGCTTGGTACTAGATACTTTGAGTGGTACCTAGTTGTAAAATATTGCAGTGGCCTGCATAGTTACATTTGAGCTGAAATGGAATTGCTGGATGTCTTGACAATGGGAACTGATTATTGATATGCTGTAAAGATCGACCAAAAATTTAAGCAAATGAACAAGCTAGATTTTGGGCTTGGGAATTCGCCACCGAAGCAAGGCAAGGGTAACCTTGGCTCGTAGCACAGAGGACCGAGTAAGGACAACCAGCCCCAGGACGACCAGTCCAAGCCACACATAAAGAAAGGTGACGAGAAGACAAAGAAGGACATCGTCAAAATGGTGCTAGTTCCATAAGAGCCCTTGGCACAACACTAATGAATGTCGCTCAAAGCATCCATTAATGGCTGAAATCAAAGCTTCGGAGTTAGATCCTGACTCCGACTTTGATTCAGAACCCATCGATGCAGTCGCATATAGGGGGAAGCAGATCATTAATGTAGAACCTAATGTTACATCACTACCACAAAGATCTAGCTCGATGATCAAGAGGAGCCAGAGGAAGGTAAGCGCCCCTTCCACGCGTAGATGTGGGTAAAGGGAACTCCACTACATTTCATTGTTGACAGTGGAATCCAAATGAACATGATTTCATAGAGTTCATCAAATGGTTGAAGTTTCCAACAACACCACACATGCAACCCTACAACATTGGATGGCTCAAACAATTGGGAAATATGCGTCAGTCAACAATGCTTCCTACCCTATAGATCAATCCCTTCAAAGATGAGGTAATGTGCGATTGCCCCACTTGAAGTTTGTGATGTTCTTTTAGGATAGCGATATATGTGGAAGCATCATGTTTTGTATAAATCTAAACCTCAGTGTCATTATTCCTTCGGGAAAACAACATTACAAGTCTCAAGATACCAGAGGTAGTTCTTGCTATTGCAATGTCTCTCATCACAGCTAAGCAGTGCGGGAAGGTAATCTCCCAGACTGGGATATCTTCTTCATGATTTGCTTTGAAGGTGAATGAAAGATCTTAGTTACATCCATCGTATTCACAGAGTGTCTCTCTATACAACAGAAGCAGGTGGATAAGATTGTGGAAGCACATAGTGACATCTTCACCACACATGTTGCGGTGCCATTACATTTCCAGGTCAACCACTCAATTGAATTGGTAATTGGGGTGCCTCTTTTTAATGGGTTGGTATACAGGCGTTCCCTCATGGAAAGTGAAGAAATCAAGCGACAAATTCAAGAATTAGTCCAAAAGGGGCACATCCTACCAAGCTCCTCACCTTGTGGGAGCCCAATTGTGTTGGTTCAAGACAAAGATAGGACTTGTTGATTATTTATTGATTACAACATTTTAAACAAAAGCACAATCTGGAATCGGTATCCCATTCCCCAGCTTGATGACCTTCTCAAACAACTCAAGGGTGCCAAGTATTTTAGTAGGATTGATCTAAATTTCGGCTATCGTCAGGCACTGATTGAGCTGACCGATGTTTGGAAGATTGCCTTCAAATCTCTGGAAGGAATATTCGAGTGGTTAGTAATGCCTTTCGGTTTGACCAGTGCTCCAGCGAATTTCATGAGGATGATGGATGATATTTTTCGGTCATTTACCAATTCTTTTGTGGTCATATATCTAGATGACATCCTTATCTAGAGCAAAATGTGGGTAGAACATTTGTATCATATTCAACAGGTCCTCAGCAACCTATGACAACACAAGTTATACAAAAATCTAGAGAAGTGCTCATTTGGCCCGAGGAGAATTCAATATGTGGGAGACATCATGGATGACCATGGTGTGCCTGTGGATCTGGCCCAAATCCAAGCCATTTGCAGCTAGTCGACCTCGACAACTCTCACAGAGCTTCACAACGTCCTATGTCTTGGAAACTTCTATCGTAGATTTGTGATGAGATTCTCTCATATTGCTTGGCCCCTTAGCTAGGTGACCAAAAGTGGATCTAATGCCAAGTTTGTTTGAGCCAAGTCATAAGAACAAGAATTTGAGGAGATGAAGTAGTGCTTATGTTCGGCCCCCGTCCTTATCTTATCGGATCTGCAACAACCCTTTGAAATTGAGACAGATGCTCCGGACTATGCTATTGGTGCATTCCTCACTCAGCATGGCCATAAATGTTAGAAAAACAGGATCGCAGAGCAATAACAATAAACAAAAATGCAAATATAATCACACATACACATTACAAGAGAGACACAGATATATCGTGGTTCACCCAACTTGGGCTACGTCCACACTGAATTTGCCAGTCATTATTATTACCGTCCAGCAAGTCGAAGGGATACTACCTGCAGCACAACCGATGCACTTCCTCTTCTCTGTTTTACAATCTCTCTCCAGATCTCAAAGATCTTTACAATGCATAAAACCTAATACATCAACCCTAGCCGTATTACAATGTCTTTCTTTTATATGAGAAATACAATGGGAAAATACCACGGGATACCCAAAACCATGGGCCCGCAAAACAGCCCCAAAAATTTTCTTCGGGGGTGTTGCCCCCGAACCCCCGCCGGGGGACCGCTGGCCCCCGGACCCCCCAGCAAGGGGAGATGGGCCCCCCTAGAACCCCGTGGGGGGGCGATGCCCCCCCACACCCCCCCGCTGGGGTGAGTGTACAATCCACCTACACATCAT
This sequence comes from Larix kaempferi, assembly GCA_027924585.1. Classification (NCBI taxonomy): domain Eukaryota; kingdom Viridiplantae; phylum Streptophyta; class Pinopsida; order Pinales; family Pinaceae; genus Larix; species Larix kaempferi. Next base: position 9,638,322 of record BSBM01000076.1, read on the forward strand.
ATAGAACTGGGGTACAAACACGGCTAATACAATATCATCTATGAGACTAGAAGATCTGGCTCCACAACCAAAAATAAAGTGGTATATCACAATGATATGATCTCAAATGCAGTCCGCAAATACCCCACCTATGATAAGTAAATGTATTCCATTGTTCAAGCTTGCCACCAATGGAAGTATTACATTCTTGGCAAAGAGACACACATCAACACTAATCACAAGCCCTTATTATAGTTCATGGAAACACAAGAGAAGTTACAGAATGATCACCACCAAAAGAGGTACACATATTTATAGCAATTCGACATGAACATCAAGTATAAGAAGGGAAGCACCAATCGAGTTGTTGATTGCCTCAGTCGACCCCTAGTGGCAACCTTAACTACCGTGCTCAACTCTTGTGTCCATTAGACCTCCAGATGGTCTCAACCAATGTTTGAAAAATCAGAATCAGACTCGGAATTGGTTGAGGATCAACTCGGAATCGATAATGAATCGGTCATAAATCGGTCGATTTGAATTTAATGGAACGGTTACTCAAAAATACATAAAATATTTAAATTTAAAAAAAAAAACATTTTCAAGACTTTAGGGCTATTGTTATGACCCAGATCTGTTGTTTGAAGGCCAAACAACACCCAGACTTGCTGTTTAGGGATGCTTTCAGTCACAGTACTGCCCACCATTTATTTTAATCCTTTAAGGTGATTTTCGTGACTTTTTACTACTGCAAACGTCACAATAGGCATAGGTTTGCTTCAAAATTGTTGTACGAGGGTTTGAATAGCTTCAACCTAAGTTGCACGAAACGGGGAAACAGGGATGAAAGATGGAAACTTTGAAACAGGGGAAACGTGACCCCCCAAAATTTTGGAAACGAAGAAACGCAATATATATATATATATATATATATATATATATATATATATATGCCTTCCTCCTCTAGGCTCAATATATATATATATATATGCCTCCCTCCTCTAGGCTCAAGCCCTTGCCTCTAACTCGAATTTCAAAGTTGATCCTCCAAGGACATTAGTCAACGACTCAACACCCTACAATTTTGATGAAACTTCCTAATCCAATCGTTAAAATAAGGTATAAAAAGCTTCTCATGCTTAATAAGTGATTTTGCATGAGTGAAGAGTACATTTTTATTAAGGTCATGATAGAGGAGTTCAACAATGAACACCACCAACATCAAGGTACATATAGGGGTTGATGTGCTTAATTAAATGCCAATTCCATACCCTCATACATGATAGAATCTGGTGGAAACCTTGCAATCCTGAAATCCTGAAAACTATTAAGTCTGTTGAATTCTGAATGGTGTTGATGTATTTGTAACTTCGGAAGATATTCACTTGTATATTGTATGCATTACATTTGTACTTTATTGTATCCCCAAGGGATATGTATTATTCCTTCGATTGGAAGTGTCGTCATTTGTATTTGCAAGTGTCGTCATTTGTATTTGCAAGTGTCGCAAGTTACATTGTAAGTGTTGTAACTTATATTTGATGGGTTATTAGACCACCTTAGAGGGGTCGGCCCAGTGTGGGGTAAAGGGTTATTAGACCACCCTAGTGGGGTCGGCCCAGTGACAAGTGGTAATGGTTTATTAGACTCTCCTAAGGGAGGTCGGTCAAGTTAGAGTTAAAGGCAGGTCAAGTCATTGTATAAATAGAGAGTGTGACTCTCATTCTATTCATTCACTCACTCATCCAACTCGCATAGTTGAGAGAGAGGAGTGCACACAAGTGGAGGAGGAGTAGTCGCTGGAGACATCTATCTTTTGGGGTTTGATCTTTGTGATCTTTGTATTGGTGCTCATTCTATTTCTGAGGAAGTTGCGGGGTTGTTCACCTTCTTTGTTTTCCTCGGTGAAACGCTTGGTGTCTCTTGTCTCTTATGTTTGATATGTTGTACATGTTGTTCTCTCAGTTAAGATCCTAGATCATTTTGAATTAAATGATGAAAAACTAACATGGAATCAGAGCTATCCTGAAGGAAGGCATTGTATGGCATTTATGACACTTGTTGCACTTGCGGCAAATTGGATGCTAGGGCTTAGTTTAGTAAAAACTAGTCATCGTGGAACTTTCGCTATAAATCAATTTTGGCGAAGGTTCAGGATCTGAAATATTTACAGGCTGAAGATGAAATGTTCATGTACCTTGTGTCAGAAGATCAACCCCAGATTCGTTGTACATTGTGAGATATGATTCGTACAAGTTAGGGTTTCTGCCTCTTCCAGAATGCAGCCCTAAACAGGTGACAAAGGAACAAAGGTCATATCTCAGGCTAGGAAGCTCTAAATGGAATTTCGTAAAAAGAGTCAATTAGAGCACATACTTTAGTTTCACAGGTCTGGTTTTCAGAGGCCGAAGTTGAAACAGTGACACGTGGAACTCCGTACAAGTTCTCTATGTTGTTTCATCCCATAAACAGGTCATGTTGCGACACTTGGCATATCTCTCTCATAGAGAATCCATTTGAGGTCAGATCTGTGGGGTTGGAAAGATGACAGGTAATTCTACCACAGGGCGAAGTTTTAGACCCTAAAGATCTTAAATTTCAGAGATACATAAAAAACAATATGGCATATATTTCTGTCAAAACAGAATTGGATTATGAGCACTTTCATTTTTTGCTTGTCACTGTTGCGGGAAATTAGGATTTCTGCAAAAGTTGGAATTTTTGGAATCTGAGACCATGGCTGGATGCTCCTCATCAAAATCAAAATTTAGGGACCAAGATCGAAGTTTTTGGTTGGGTAGAAGCCCGGGCTCTATCAAATCCTAGTTCGGGATTTTGACCGGAAAACTAGAAAAACCAGAAAACCAGAATTTGACAGAAGCTGCAGATCCAAAACTCGCAGGTCAATTTTTGAAGTTTTCAAAATCTGATCACACCAGCTTGCTCACCTCAGTCAATTACATCTCCCTAGACAGAAGGTTGAAATTCCAAGTTTGGATTTTTAGGGTTTCTCTGTCAAACCCTAGCCAGCTCCAGATCCATATTCAACAAATCAAGTGGATTGGGTAAATCCTAGAAAATAATGAATTGGACACCTACATAAGTGAAAAGATTCCAGTTCCAGAGGGAGGTGAGGCTATGGCCTTACATAAGGAGATATTGGTCAAAGCCAAAAGGATCATTGCAGATCCTATCAAAGACCATCTCATACCACATGTGTCTTCTCTAAGGACACCCAAGGAGATGTTTGATTCATTGACCAAGCTGTTTGAAGGAAAGAACATAAATTAGGTATGACTTGAGGAGATATAGGTATGTGTCGAAATTTGTTTCATTTATCTGATGATTAAGTTAATGACATGTTTGTCTTCATATTATTGAGGTTAGTACAATCTTGATTAATTTTAGATTGTCTGATCACCTTCGTAAAAGTATGAATGCATGTGAATGATATAAGACATTCATTGATTAGGGTTATGACACTTATGATGGTACTAATGCACTGTGGTGTTGTATGAGGATGATATTGTCCGCTAACATGAAAGGTATATCAAGAAAGACAAATCAAGTTCTAGATCAAGAACATATGACCATGGTGACATGAAGACAAAGACTCATCCATAACCATTGATCACATAGAAGTTCTACTTACAAGGTATGTATAATTTGGTTCTTCAATGCTTAACTTATAAGATATGCAGGTCACTAGCACAAGGTCTCTAAATCATTGAAGAGAACAAAGAAGACATTGTTTGGGTATGTTAGAGATAGCTCGCAAACATGATAATCCAGGTATGTTTTTCCTATATCAAGTTAGAATCCTACCTTGTGTTAGGATCTCATATAAGTATACTTTTGTATGATTGATAATGATTATTCATGAAGTTATAAGTTTGAGTAATCATGGGCTTATGCATATTATGCTTCTTACTTTGAATAATGATATGACAAACCAGAAGAGTCCTATGGTCAAATGAGAATATGCACGAGTAAAAGAAGTCCTCCCTGAAACCTTGAATACTAACGCTTTTGATCAATTAACTGTGTATGAAATGACCATGACCATACATGTTTAAGATTATTTAGAATCATAATATTTTGATAGTATTGAGATTATACTAATGAATGTATGATTATGTATGAGATCTTGAGGATGACACAATGATGACACTAGTGCACACATAAGCATGCATAGTGGTCCAAGATAGATATAAGTTCAAGGACAGATAATCTAGGAAGCAAAGATCAAGAAGGAGCACACTCCAGTAGTTCCTGCAAGGAAGCACAGATTGAGAGGGAGTCCACCCAACAACCAAACAAAGATAAGTATTTGAATTTTCATTTCTCGTATATATGATTACTTAAATGAAGTTGTTCAGTCACGTATATACTTATGTTCCTAGATTTATGATGTATATTATGCATATTAGAAAAGTTGCATTAATGAACAAGATACTACTAATATTGAAGTAATGGGTAAGTGGCCTATGGTACTGTACAACATTCCATTGCTACTTATCTAGAATGAAACCTCTTTGCTGACATGTTGGGAGTTGTGCACACTCTTATCTACAATGAAACCTGGGATGTTGTTTAGAGATCTTGTAGATCGCAAGACACTCTTTTAAGGTTTTGTGGAGGTCACATGTATAATCTCCTTGGGAGATCGGATAGGTTGAGCAGTAAGCTTGTAATTAGTCTGGGATGCTCTTTCGAGGCTTTGATGACGCATGTAATCAGCCTTGAGAATTCCACAGGATGGCTAGGTCGCAGAGATGATGAAGACCTATAGGAGGCTAGGCCTACATCCAACATGAAAAAGGGTTGGCTCTGTAGAACTTCCTATGACGAGAAGAATTGAGAGATAGCACCAGTGATCGAGATGACGAGTACAGCAGCAGTGACAATGATGCTCCATGATCCAGTGACGATGATCCAGCTCCAGAATTGAAGTCTTGTGTCGATATGTATTGATGACATGTGTCAAGAGAATACCTTCCTAGTTAAGAGGGACTGTTGATGTATTTGTAACTTCAAAAGATATTCACTTGTATATTGTATGCATTACATTTGTACTTTATTGTATCCCCAACAGAGATGTATTATTCCTTCGATTGGAAGTGTCGCCATTTGTATTTGCAAGTGTCGCAAGTTACATTGTAAGTGTCGTAACTTATATTTGATGGGTTATTAGACCACCTTAGAGGGGTCGGCCCAGTGTGGGTTACAGGGTTATTAAACCACCCTAGTGGGGTCGGCCCAGTGAAAAGTGGTAATGGGTTATTAGACTCTCCTAAGGGAGGTTGGCCAGTTAGAGTTAAAGGCGGGTCAAGTCATTGTATAAATAGAGAGTGTGACTCTCTCATTCTATTCATTTACTCACTCATCCAACTCGCATAGTTGAGAGAGAGGAGTGTGCACAAGTGGAGGAGAAGTAGCTGCTAGAGACATCTATCTTTTCTGGTTTGATCTTTGTGAACTTTGTATTGGTGCTCATTCTATCTCTGAGGAAGTTGCGGGGTTTTTCACCTTCTTGGTTTTCCCTGGTGAAATGCTTTGTGTCTCTTGTCTCTTATGTTTGATATGTTGTACATGTGATCTCTCAGTTAAGATCCTAGATCATATTGAATTAAATGATGAAAAACTAACAAATGGTATCTAAAATTCTACTTTTCGCATATGAAGTCTGATGAGGTTGTAACAACTCTCAAACATCCTAAAACAATGTAATGTTGAAAATTTAAGTGAAAGGATGGAAAATAAAAGATAAGGAGAATGCCACTTTTATTTTAAGAATTTAACATTATCATTAATATCACCAAATACTACTGCACCATGGGGGTATTGCATTGTTTTTTTAAGTCCATGAGCACCCACACAAACTGCTAGGCAAATCCGCCGATTTTTTACATAACTTGGTCGATCAAACCGGTACCGAACCGACGAATCTAGTGTCCAGATCAACCGGTTTCGAACCGGTCGACAAAACCGATTTGAAGACCAAGTTGATTCGGTTCCTTGTCAAACAGGTAGATCGGTCGATTCCGAAACTGGTTTGGCCAATTTTTAAAACTATGGTCTCAACTATATGACAATGATATCGAGTTTGCTTCCACCTATCGAGCATTATGTGCAGGCACACTAGTGGTGGACTTTCATCTCTAGGAAGGACTGTTATGCCACAAAGGCCATCTCTGTGTTCCTTGAAGCAAGTGTGCAAAGTTGAATTGGGAAGTGCATTACAGTCGGGTAGCAGGGCGCTTTGGCATAAACAAAACTATAGCGATATCGAAGAAGTATTTTTATTGGTCGAAGCTCCGACAAGACGTCGACAGGTATATCAGATCATGCATTGCTTGCACCATCGCGAAATATGCCATTAAGAAACAAGGGTTGTACACTCCTTTGCATACTCCCAATGGGTCTTGGGAGTCCATATCCATGGACTACATGGTAGGACTACCTTCAACCAAGCATGGTAATAACTGCATGTTTGTGGTCGTGGACTGCTTCTCGAAGTTGGCCATTTTGATAGCCTACAAGAAGAGCATCGTCGCTGAAGCCACTTTGCTAAGCTCTTCTTCGAACATGTTTGGGTTCATTTCGGGCTACCACAAACTATCATTTCATATCAGGATAGCATATTTTTTAGCACATTCTGGTCTAACCTATGGTCACTAATGGACACCAAACTCATCCAATCAACTACTTTCCACCCCCAAACTGATGGAAAGACATAGGTAGTCAATAGGATGATTGTACATATTCTAAGGATGTACAATTATAAACATCCCCCACACATGTGATGAGAGTCTTCCGTATATTCAACATAGCTACAATAGATCCCTTCATAGCTCTACGGTCTCAAAGGGAAAGAATCTTCTTAAATTTATGTTTTCACTTCAAGTGATGAAAAATAACCTTAAGAGGGTGCATCCCCATCAACCATCCGTTGTATGCATCCCCATCAACCATCCATTGCATGCATCCCCAAATCTTGGCTCCTCTTGCCTTGTAATTGTCAATGACCCGCGACTAAGCTTCCAAGTCACAGACATGCTAATGAAATTGTTCTTTGAAGGATCAACCCTCGACCATTCACTAAGCAAGCAAAAAGAAACGTCGAAGTAGGTATTCCTTACATTGATTGTTCTATCCAACCGACTTACCCCATCCCCAAAAGAATTTGGTGGTGTGAAGAATGGTTTCTACCCTTAAAAGGATCCTTCCAATATCCCCTATAGGAAGCACCAAATTACAAACCCTTGCAATATTGTTATGACAATCTCCTGACCCAAGAAATGAGATATTCAACTTGAAAGGAGAAGCAACATCACACTAGTTTTCAATAGTAATGAGTATATAGGTGGAGAGATGGAAATGATTAGATCTAGTAGACAAGTCCACATGAATCGAATGCTCCCCACTAGAAGAGATCATGGATGCATGGGATTTGGCATAAAACTTGTCAAGACTAGCATGAATCGGTGAGAACTACTTTGTCTATTCGACCACTCAATCTATTGGAGATGCCAAGTAACCTTTTGCAGTTATTCCATGCTTGTCGCTCATCAAATAGAAGTATAGTTTCTTGCTCGCCAACACGATTTTTGCCCTACCCGTGCATGCTAAAATCTCCCCTAATCATCAAACTCATTGCACCAAGAGCAGCGAGGTGCTCTATAGCCTAGTATGATAGAGATGTTGTCACATATGTGGGTAATGCTCATATGCCAGTGTAAAAAAATACAATACTTATAATAAATAATAATAATAATATATGTTGGTGAAAAATAGATATAAATAGAAAAAAACTCTATATATATGAAGAGAGAGAGAGAAATTTTATATGTATAAAAAATATTATATAAAGAGATAAAAGGAGAGGTTGAGATAGATTTATACACAAATAAAAATTCTATAAAAATATGATATTTACATAAAAATATTGTTACCCCTCTTAATCTATGTCTATGCTTGGATATATCATATATGATAAAGAATTTACATTTCAAAAGATATTTAGCCCTCGATGCCTAATAAATTAGGATTAAAATGGATTGACGTTGGTTTGACAGGGTCAATCACTCTGCCAAAGCTATATATGGCTATTATAGTCATTAGAAAGATACACGAAGCAAAACCCAAAACTCCCATACCCAGCCATCTAACAAAATGGCCATTCAACGACAATGGGCCATAGGATCTTCCCTTTAGCAATAAGGTGTATAGCTAACCAAAAGGCAACGACACAAGTAGCTCCCACCTTTGCCTACCCTCATGGGAAGTAGCTACATACACTCCATTCCAGTTACTCATGAACAAGCAAGCTTGAAACCAAGGATCTCGACTTCTTGAAAGAAGAGAACACTAGAATGCAAATGAGTCGTGACTCCTAAGAGATTGGCATCATGATCATATCCAAATGCTCCTCTAACATTCCAGGCCTAGAGTTTCAGCTTCATGGGCAACCCAAATCAAGTCCCTGCCCAAGGATTGCAAAAGCGTTCTCAACAGGAACAATCATAGTTAGGGTATCACCATGTGAATCGATGGGAGCAGGGCATGATGGAGATCGCTGGAAGCATTGGGTGAGGATTGTTGTTGGCAAGATTTGTCCTCCACACTGTTATTCAGTTTCGCCCAAACATTGTTGTTTACATCTCTGTGGAAACTACAACACAACTATTCACACTCGTAGAAACCCCAACACTGCCTGAGAGGTTTTTGAGTAAAACTCCTAGATTCAAATAGAGACATATTTTTTGTTGGTTTTAAAAATCCATATTTAATTAAAAAGTAAAAAGATGCATCAAAGATGTAACAACGCTGAGTTAGAATTTATAAATGATATTTTCTTTTGGCCCATTTGAACTTCGGTGAACATTTTTAGTAATGTAATTCTTGAAATTGTGAATGCTAATTTATTTAATATGTTATTCTTCTTTATATTATTATTATAATTATTATTTTGGACATTGGAATCCATCTTGGATATATCTAGAATGGATCTGAGATAGATTTGAATCCAAAATGTATTCGGCAGCAAATCAGGAAGGATGAACCGAATCAGATATAAACATTCTGGTAACATAGCCATCTAAACAGTAATCTTTATATTAATTATGCTGCCCGAATTTATGATAGCGTAATCATGCCTCTTCCATCAACAATTCTCCCTCCTTGCAGGGTTTCTATTATATTTATAAAATTAATTAGTCATCCTCTTAAGTTCCCTATAGAATCTTGTGTACGAATATGACATTTTGTGCATAAATTTCACAAAAAATCAAGTAGTTCAATTTTATTGATTTTCGGGAGGGAAACTTATTTAATTGAACATGTGTATTATGCATGGGAATCCAAAAGATTTAAATTTCAGAAATATAATATTGTTTATCCTTTTGAAGCCTTTGTGTGCATACCGTCATATTTAATCCAATGTCGTTTGTGTTGAGTACACATTTATACTGAGAAGGGGGTGAATCAGTGTAAGTCGATCTTTTACTTGTTTAAATTCAATTACCACAATAAAATAATCACACATAGGATCTATCAATTACATAACACATAACACAAGATTTACATGGAAACCCTTTCGGGAGAAAACCACAAAAGCTTCTCCTTATAACTTTTCCTATGCATCAGCCTACTATAATCTATTACAAATATTCGTAGGCAGTAATATTTATGTTAATTCTTCTTGCTGACTTTATGATAGCTTAATCATGCCTCTTCCATCACCAAGTCACCCTCCTTGTAGTGTTTCTATTATATCTATAAAATTAATTAATTTCCCTCCTAAGTTCCCTATAGAATATTGTGTACGAAAGTGGCATTTCATGCGTAAATTTCACAAACAATCAGGTAGTGCAATTTTATTGATTTTTAGGAGGGAAAATTATTTAATTGAACATGTGTATTATGCGCAGGAATCCAAAAGATTTACATTGGAGAAATATAATATTGTTTATCCTCTTAAAGCCTTCGTGTGCATACCTTTGTACTTAATCCCATGTTGTTTATGTTGAACACACACTTATATTGAGAAGGGGGAGTGAATTAGTATAAGCTAAACTTTTATTTTAAATTCAAGTACCACAATAAAACAATCACACATAAGATTTATCAATTATAGAACACGTAACACAATATTTACATGGAAACACTTTTGGGAGAAAATCACAAAAAATTCTCTTTATAACTCTTTGTAGGCATCAACTTACTGTTACAAATATTCGTAGGAACCAACCTACTAGAGACACCAGTCCCCACTGATACAAATTCTTGTAGACACCAACCTACTCTTAGATATCTTTGCATGCACCAACCTATTGGAGACACCAATCACCACCGCTAAGCACCACCTTAGCAAGAGACACCAATCTCTTCATTTGAGTGGCACCAACCCATAGTTACAGTTCTTGCTTTCTTGAACATGACTTCTTGAAATAATCTTTTGTATTTCCTTTGCCATTCTACTCGCACCTTCTTCACTTCATATTCCTTCATGAGAGCTTCCTCTTAATATAGGATAATATAGCTTTCCACTTCCCTTCAATTCCTGTTGAATTTTTATCTATTTGAGACCCTTCATGAAGAGTTGTCTATTTGGAAAAACATGTTAACCTTTGAGTAACCATTTTTTTTTTTTAATAATCCCAAAGCTACCTTATCCCTTAGAAAATAGGAATTTACCAATGAGCCCATGGTTTTGGAAACCCATGGTATTTTTCCATGGTACTACATATAAGAGCATTAATTTGTTTATTTTCCCAAAGCCTCCTCATCTCCTAGAAAATAGAAATTTACCATTTATCCCATGGTTTTATAAACCCATGGTATTACATATAGGAAAAATAATTATGCATGCACCCAACATAATCAATATAATCATGGCAAGTTATGAACATGTGGGTTAACCCTCTTTACATATGTTTATTAAAATAATAAATATATGTTGACTCAATCCAATGATTGATTTCCTTTGTCATTGATGGAAATCCTGCAAGAATAGAAAGAATTTCCTCCCTTGCTGCAATACTCCCCCTAGCTACAACTCTTTCCCTTGTTGCAATACTCCCCCCGTCTGTGTAATGTCCCCAATTCTAGGGGTGCCTGTTTTGCAATTGGGAGAGCTTTCGAAGCTATAGTCAATGAAGAAAAGGGGTCACTATTGATGTTAGTTAGCCTAGAAAAGTTGTCCATCTCTAGAAAAGTGACTAATAACATGGTGGATGGTATTGGGTGTTCCATGGTATTAACCATGGTATTGTTTATCTCTAGAAAAGTGACTAATAGCATGGTGGATGGTATTTGATGGCCATGGTATTGACCATGGTATCGGGTTCCAAAAAAGAAATAAAAGGAGAAAAACTCATGCATTTTTGCTGGCCCATGGTATTGGGTTTGAAAAAAGAAATAAAAAGAGAAGAACTCGTGCGTTTTGGACATGCTTGTTTTGATATTGATCTCTTAAGACTGTCTGAGGGTTAGCTTAGAGTTTTCGTTGGGGTTTGTCAAAACCCCTCCATCTTTTGTTTAGTGTCGGTGGTGCAATACCCACCCTAACTAAACCCATCATTTAAATTTGGAGTAGTTTGGGTATGTCACCTTCAGCTATATGGAGGGGCTGAGTTAAGAAGAATCCATCAAAGCAAGAATAGCCAGAAGTCTCTAAGGGGCCAAATTATTCCACAAAAGAGCAGAGATTGTGACATTGGCATCAATACTAGGTTTTAGTAACTTATGTTCTAGTATTTCATACCTGCTGTAGCAGCCATAGTTTGTGTGCTCTGTATTCCTGTAGCTTTTGTGTTACTCTCCACCTCATAATAAATCTAATGTTCTTCCTCTCAATTGAATGTGCCTCCAAAGTATTTTGAATGAATTTTTGTGGTCTGCTAATTGTTAAAGTAAGTGTGTAAATCAAGGTGTATGCAATCCTCATATAACAGATACAAACAACAATATCAATAAAAATTTGGGTATATTTCTTGCACAATCAGTTTGGGTACATCACAGTGGTATCAGAGTTAGTTTTCCTGCCAACCTGCGTTTGCATGAGACATTGAGGGATATGGGAGACAAGAGAAATCTTTTCAAGGAGAGTATGCTCAAGAAACTGAGTGACTTAGTCAAGGAACATGAATAAGCAAATCAAAGACCGGAGGAAATGCTTCTATATCAAGAATGTCTATAAATTGTCGGGGATGCATGCACAGTCATACCTTTTTGAGAATATCACATAGCCAAGTACAAAAGTTGGCCAAAGCAACGGGACGAGGATTATCTTAAAAGCATCGGGCAGAAATTGAAGAAATATGAGCATGAGGAGAAGCAGGCATCGAGTCGAACCGAGGAATTGTGCATAGAAGAAGACCAAACAGCCATAGACGAAGACAATAACATTAGTATAATGGATGAGTATACATATTATATAGCTCCCAAATCAATAGAAGATGAAGATGCAACATCTTGTCCTATTTATGATGACTATAGGGATGTGGAGGAGCCAACTCCTTTCCCTATGTGTGACGTTGACGATGACATGGATTCCACATCTCATCCTATTTATGACATGTATGATGATACAGGAATGATTGTACCTAGATATGACGAGTTGGGAATGGGTGCACTTGAGTAGGATGAGAACTTAGCATAGAATGAGTTACCTTTTGAGGACAATTTCATTTCTCAGGAGAGAGACAATGAAGGGGATGAAGTGATAAATGAGAGATTGTATGGAAATAATGATCCACATGAGTTAGTTGATTCTTTGTATGACATCCCATATCATGCTGTTGAGATGGCATTACATGATTTGGAGAGCCAACTATTGGTCACAGCGGAGAAAGTTGTGTAGGTATTGACGAGAGCAGATGGTGCTCATAAGTTTATTAAAGACCTTATGTGGAAGTCCTAGTTCGAGGAGAGGCACGAGGGAGTTGCGGAAGGGGTCACTAGTACTCAATTGTGCATCATCAAAGAAGCACTAGAGCTGTTGAAGTTTGATTACTTATAGTTGTTCATGGATAGGGACCTTGGTCTTAAGTTTGTTGAAGACAAGGCAAAGAAATTTGAAGAACTTAGTTATCATCTGAGTTTGGAACAATATTCATCATTCACAGCAGTAAAGGTTTCACCATCATTGATAGCGGTGACCCATGACGACATGACTGGCTCTCATGTTTTGAGGGGAGAGCCTCTGGTGATGATTACGGATGAGGAGTGTTGAGAGTTGCAGGCGCTCGAGGGGAGATATGACATAGAGGGGTTGGACTAGGTGTATGTTTTGCATTATGTGGATCATGAGCCGCCTATGTGGTAGGGAGGCTTAGCCACAGAGGAGGTAGTTGAGCAGATTCTGTGTGGGTCAGCTAGCATGGGAGTATATGCATCTATGGATTGGGTGGACGGATATATGATGGATGTGGGGACACACTAGGATAGGCTCCGTTAACATCAGTGGAATGCTTGCTATAGTAGCACATACAGGATACCCGATGGCACAGGAGGTTATGGTTGTATATAGCAACATACAAGAGGATTCACGAACACAGGGTAGTGTACAGTGGAGCTTCAGAGTGTTTTCTCCAGGGAGACCTCCTGATAGAGGCATTGAGCATACCATTGACTTGAGGTTACCTGGGATCGAGGATTCGATGGGTGAGCTTCAGGATGCATCATATCCTTTGATGATCTATCTTTATCTGGGATATCATTAGATGAGAGCTAGGGAGCTTGATGCCCATAGGTTTTCTCCTAGACTTCATCATAGGTTCTGGGTCATGCTCCTGAGGTTGACCAACGCACTAGCTACTTCCCAGTCAGACATGCAGTAGCAGAGATATCTATTGCTATTAGACAACAAGGCTTTGGAGGTTCACTTGAGGCAATTGTATGAGGTGGGTGGTATCTTAGCCACAACAGTGTTCCCTCATTTGGATCGTGGGATTGGTGTATAGAGTACACAAGAGAGATTGGATCGTAGTTGGTAGAGTAGGGGATGACATCATCTCTTATAGATATTTCCCATGTTTAGACCTTGAGTCCTCACTTAGGGAGAGGATCATGAAGGTTATGCAGGATTCACTTTCGGCAGACTATTCTTGGTATTTGCATGAGTATGAGGTGACGTAGGTGGCAAAGCTATTATCCGGGGAGGTACTTAGACCCCATGGGTTACTTGAGCACATTGACAGTATTTGGGTTGGCGGATGTCTAGATGCAGTCGGGTGGGAGCTGATCAGATTAGCAGGATCATAGTCAGTTCTTGGTACTTGGTTTCCACTAGAAGATATCATAACAAGGGCATGGCTCATTGGGATTAAGATGTGTTGGTTCATTGGGATTAAGATGCATCTGTCACTCCATCCTTCCGGTCTGTATCTTCAAACTAATGAAGGCAGCATAAACAACAATGATCACGTGGATGCATCTGATGTGTTGGTGGTAAAGAACACTTAGATGGTGATGTTCAAATGTTAAGGAATTCAATAATAATTATTGAATGTATCCATAGGTGTGCAAAAGAAGAAGCACGTTACACCATCAAGAGAATTTTTAATTGCATTAAAATTTCATGTTCTTGAAATTTTCAGTCATTTTCTGCTATAAGTTAGTTGAGGAGAGATTATTGTATGAAGTCCCTTACACACCAACAGTAAAATGTCTTCACCCTTGCCACGAGTTGCCTTATATATATGAAATCATAATTCATCAAAAAAGGTGATTATTAATACCGCATGTAGGAAGGAGATATCAGCACGCATTATTTAACGAAGTTGTTTAAAAATATTATGAAGACTTCAGAATTGCATATGGAGATCGGGATGTGCATCGGATTCTTCATCACACTGCAAGGTTTCTGCCAGCAAAGAGAATACCCGGGTCCATGATTGGGCAGTATTTGACGCTATCATGTAAAGAACGCCATAGATCTCGAAGGAGATAACCGACCCTTGGTATTTAGTTACAACAGATTGCTGAGATCGATGGAGATAATATAAATGAGATACTGCTGGAGATTCTACGATTCTACCTCCTTTTACACATTCTTGTTAAAATGTTCATTGGTTCATAGCTAAAGTTTGTTTTTAAGGAAGGATACTGCAACAGGAAATTTGGCATGTAAAGTTAATTTGAAAAAACTTAAATATTTTACCCTTCCCTAAAAATATTGATTCTATTGTCGAGATTCCAGACTGTTAGACTACTGGAAAGTTGTAGAAGATTATGGCAGTTAGTTGCATTAGTTTTCTCAAGAGGCTTCTGCTCGGTTATTTGCTAAAAGGAAAAGATCTCACTGCCTATATAAGCAGGTAGAGAATTGACGAGAGGGAGATGAGGTTTCCAGCTGAGGAGCGGAGAGGCTTGAGAGAATTGGAGAGCCAAAGAGACCGAGATTTTTTGGACTGTATCGAAGCCTGTATATTTTTTTGCAGTTAATACAGAAGCTCTTCTTTTCTTAACTTGAGTATCATTACGGTATTACTGTTCAGTATGCATTTCTTTCATCTGCATTCATGTCTGTGTTCTATGTCTAGGTATATTCTGTGGTTTGGTGAAGGAATTCATCTGTTTGGTGCTCCTCTCCATCATTGATTATACCTGTTATGTGTAAATGGTTGTTTTCAGAATTCATCACTGTCAGATGCTCTGTTTATAATCGTTCTTTAAGTTAATTCTTCTAAAGCTGTGTTAGAGATTCATCCATAATAGATGCCTCTTGCATAGTGAACTGTTTCTTCATTTCGAACTATCTTTCATCTCTTATGCGCTGAACATAATACTTACCTTGCCTCAGAGTTATTATAAAGGAATTTCGCCAGTTATTAGCTATAAGTCATTAAAATTCAAGTTTTGACTCCATGCCCAATGGAATATCTTTGATTCACAGTTAGCTCAATGCTCTTTCTCTTTCTCATTCGGTCTTGCTGATCCACTTATTAAACCCAAATTAATCACTCAATTCCAAGATGTGCTAGCCATGCTTCTTATGCAGTCAAGGAACATTTTCTAGCAATAACAAGATGGTTATCAGCATGGCACGGTAGCAGTTAGTAGGGGTTGGGTTTTGTGGATTCCCTATTTGGTGGCGGGATCCGCGCATTCATCCGAGCGACGGATTGCTTCATATTATAGCGATGTTCAACAGAGCTGTGATAGTGGTCAGACTGCTATATTTTTAGGATGTCAGTGGAGGAGAGATTAAGGCTCAGTGTTTATGGCAGGGCATGTTTCCTTTTTCAGTATGAAAGGTCGAGCCTGATAGTGGAGCTGATATTGATGAGACGACTAGTATTCGCTTCCCAAAGTTTATACTTGTGATGCTTAGGCTTGGATGCAATGAGGAGTGTCATCTTTTGAGGTGTTTGTGCAGCCTATGATTTATTGGCTCTTCATGGGTAGACACATGGAGGCTTTTGTTAGCACGTGGCAGATTGACGTGATGGGTAGAGGATGTTTCACACCTTACAGGATAGTTTGGGATCCTGGTGACGTTACCTCGGTTCCTATGTAGACCATCATCAATGGTGGTCGGTTCGGTGCTTACAATCATTTCAGCTCAGAGTTCCAAGAGAGGAGGATGCAAAAGTGGTATGACAGTCGGATGATGATTAGAGCAGTGAAGTGTCAACATGGTGGTCCTTTTCTGAGATTAGCTTGGAACTCGGGGATTTCAGACAATTCAACAATTGACACAAAGGCAAGAGCTAGTTTTTGCTCTCATTCCAGGTTCAGTCCAGTTCATTTGATGGAGCATCAAATTATGGTGGCATTGCTTGAGGACAAGCAATATTTGGGAGGGGAGGACTGTAATGTCCCCAATTCTAGGGGTACTTGTTCTGCAGTTGGGATAGCTTTCGAGGCTATAGTCAGTGAATAAAGGGGGTCACTATTGATGTCACCTAAGCCTAGAAAAGTTGTTTATCTATAGAAAAGTGACTAATATCATGGTGGATGGTATTGGGTGTTCCATGGTACTAACCATGGTATTGTTTATCTTTAGAAAAGTGACTAATAGCATGGTGGATGGTATTGGGTGTCCTATGCTATTGACCATGGTATTGGGTTTCAAAAATAAAATAAAAGGAGAAGAACTCATGCATTTTGGCTAACCCATGGTATTGGCTAGCCCATGGCATTAAATATGGTATTGGGTTCCAAAAAAGAAATAAAAAGAGAATAACTCATGCATTGTGGACATGCTTGTTTTGATATTGGTCTCTTAAGATTGTCTTAGGGTTAGCTCAGAGTTTTCGTTGGGGTTTGTCAAAACCCCTCCATATCTTGTTTAGTTTCGGTGGTGCAATACCCACCCTAGCTAGATCCTGTAATTTAAATTTGTAGCAGTTTAGGAACGTCATAGTCAAGCATAAGGAGGGGCTGAGTTAAGAAGGATCTATCAAGCAGGAATAGGAAGAACTCTCCAAGGGGTCGAATTCTTCCACAAGGGAGAAGAGATTATGACTTTGGCATAAATACCAGGTTTCAGTAACTTGTGTTTTAGTATTTCATAGCTAATGTAGCAGCCATAGTTTGTGTGCTTAGTATTCATGTAGATTATTGTGTTACTCTCCACCTCATAATAAAGCCAATGTTCTTCCTCTCAATTGAATGTGCCTCCAAAGTATTTTGAATGAATTTATGTGGCCTGCTAATTGTTAAAGTAGGTGTGTAAATCAAGGTGTATGCAATCTTCATATAATACATACAAACAACAATATCAATAAAAATTTGGTTATATTTCTTGCACAACCAGTTTGGGTACATCGTAGTTTGCAACTCTCCCCATTTGACATCAATGGCAAAGGAATGCCCCCCCTGAACTTGTGCTTCTCCTTAAGCACTTAGTGACTAGATGAGATGGATATTACTCCCAATTGTTGTCTAAGATATTCAACTGTCTATTTGGGAAGGGGTTTTGTTAAAATATCTACAATTTTTTTTTGGTTGGCAATATATTCCAACTTGACATTTTGTTCTTCTACTTGTTCTCTTAAGAAGTTATACTTTATTGGAATATGCTTTGTTCTCGGTTGCATAACAAGATTCTTTGAAAGATTTATTGCACTTGTGTTGTCACAAAGTATTGAGATTGGATGATCATATTCTACCTTAATATCTCTCAACGTCTACCCATAGAACTTGTGTGCAACATGGTGTTGTTGTTATATATTCGGCCTCTACTATGGATAGAGAAATGGAAGACTATTTCTTGCTCAACCAAGACACTAGACTATTGCCTAGAAAGAATGCTCCTCCACTTGTACTTTTCCTATCATCAACATTGCTTGACCAATCCGCATCAGTATATGGCGGCTATGATGTTAGAGTAAAATTTTCACCTCTTGAGCATCATAAGTCGAAGTCCAAGGTGTCCTTTAGATATCTAAATATTATTTTCACTTCTCGCACATGACTTTCTTTTGGTCCAGCTTGGAACCGTGCAACCAATCCTACTACTTGCATGATGTTTGACCTTGATGGCGTCACATATAATAGGTTGCCAATCATTGATGTGTACAATGTTTGATTTGCTTCCAGAGATTCATCATCTTTGCTCAATTTACAACTTGTGGCCATGGGTGAGCTAACTAGTGCACAATATTCCATTTTGAATTTCTTAAACATTTCTCTGATATACTTGGTTTGTGAAATGAATATTCCTTTGTCAGATTGAGAAATTTGTAAACCAAGAAAGAATGATAGTGTTAATTTTTTGAGCAAATATGATGAGCTTTGAACTTTAAAACTTTAAGTGCAGAAATACTGAATACTTGAATCAATGAGCCATTCATTTACATGAAATATTCAACCATAACACAAGATTTACCCTGGGGGAAAACCCTCAAAACAATGAGGATGAAAAACCCTAGCAAATCTTCAGAGTATAATTATGATAGATAGCAGAGAATGTCTTTTACAAAATAGTGGATTGCTTTCGGCACCCTAGGTGCTAGATAAGAGATAATACTATAAGCAATAGAGAATATAGATCAATTCAATCAACTTGCCATGTGCCCAACACATTAATAACAAGCAAGAATCACCGCCATACAAGCTGTAGCGAATGGGTTGCATGGGTAATGGTGCATCACATGCAGAAACTGCGAATTGCCTTCTTGGAGAATTATCCTGCACAAATAGAAGTGCCTTGCCTTCAAGGGAGAAGAGAATTCGCTTCACATTGAATTCATCAATCCTGTATAACATATTTATATATTCTTTACATGCATTGGCTTCTATTTTTATCTTCTGACTTCATGATGAACTCGCCCTCTATTTGGATGAATCAATCTTGCATGAAGAAGAGCGCCCCACTTCTCATGCAGTGCATTAACTCACCGAATTGAGGGTTAAGATGAACTCGCCCCTTAACTGAAATATTGACCACTTAGTTAGGTGTCTAACTTAAGTGTCGTCATGCAAGTGTCACAACTCAAGTTTCGTCTTTTAGTTTAACATAAGTGTTGTCATGCAATAACATTTAGTCAACTAGATCTTCTTTGTTATCACTTAGTTAACTCTCTTTAATTGATTATTTCTTGTTAACATCACTGTAAGGTAATGGATGATGATACCAACAGCTCACAAGATTATCACATAAAATTGCATAAATCTGAAACATTAGAGTCATCAGAGAAACATAGAAATAGAGGAAATAAAGCTTCTCATTTGATGGAGCCCACAGATAATTGTCAAAATTTTCCAACAGTTTCACAGTCCCTTGGTTGGATTACACAGATTGTGATTCAAATATTAGAGACCCCTTGCGAAAGTAATTGTAAAGCATAGAACCCATTTACCAAACAATGGATAAACACAAAATGTGCCATTCCCCAAACAAAATTTAGGCAGAAAATGGAAGACTATATTAAAAATAAAAAATCTTCTGCGTGTAGAGGTGTAGAGCTAGATGTATTGAAGAGTATACAAAATTCTTGAAGAGGGACAGATGAAACAATACTTGGAAAAATCTCTGTCAGAACAAGTGAGAAACCAAAAACAGTATTCGATAGTGTCGAGAAAAATTAATCTACTGTGCCTGTATTGCTGGTTTCATCCTAAGAACGTAGAAGTGTTCCGATCTTCTGAAGGATTCAGATATTTGAATGAAGTTATTAATCAAATGATATGATAATTCTTAGGAACAATTCAGTAGAAAAGGACACTCAAGAAGATGCATAAGAGTGTGTAAGGAAACCATCAGGGCGATTG
The DNA here is from genome assembly GCA_027924585.1 of Larix kaempferi. Classification (NCBI taxonomy): domain Eukaryota; kingdom Viridiplantae; phylum Streptophyta; class Pinopsida; order Pinales; family Pinaceae; genus Larix; species Larix kaempferi. The sequence continues at coordinate 9,658,527 of BSBM01000076.1, forward strand.
ATGTTATAGGACTGAAACCATTGGACATGCAATATGTAGTAAAGGCAAAGGCGGTTGTCATGATTTCGGGGTATTTCAAAATCATAGATGTGTTTTGCGATATAACGGAACTTATATGAGAATCCAATCCCTTATGCTGCAAATGTTTTGCAAAATTTTTCATGAGACGAGCGCCCTCGTTGATGGAATACTCGGAAAATAATTTTATGAAAATATTGTTGGAGTTATAGGTAAATATGTTTTTGATAATGAAAATTTGTGAAATGATGTAAAGAATATCAACGGTGAAGATATTTGTATCATGATATTTCTTACATAATAGTATAATTCGAATATGAATATGATTCGATACGGAAAAAATATGTAACGAAAAAATCTAGTAAGAATAAAATACGGAAGTAGACTGCTTATATATAATATTTTTTAATCGAGTATTCAAAAACATACGATAAATGTACAAAGGCATTTATATAATAAAATCAAATATATTTTAAAAACAAAAAAATATAATTTCAACAACCACCCTTATGGCAAGTGTGAGTGACGGCAACTAGTTATTAATAATTATTTTAATAAGAAAGTATAAATTGAATGGTATTTATGTTTTATAGTGTTTAAGTTTGGTTTTTTTTAAATTGGTTTTCAAACTTTAATTTTCCATTACTAAGAATCCATATTCGTATTACACTTACACTGAATATTCTGTAAATTCGAATTTGTTCCAAATTTCCATACCTGAAATGCCAATACAATCGAAATATGCTACTATGATTTCTAATCTGTCGAGAATCTAGATCGTAACATCATCTTTCGATCTATTTAACTCACAAACGTTGGTTAATGATGTAAGTATCTCTATCGCTCGAGAAATAGAGACAACATATGAGACTACCAGTCTCAGCGAGGAACTTTCGTGAACTCGAGATAGAGCCGCAACATAATACTGAGGTACTTGAAAGAGTTTTTTAATCTTATCAACGATATATTGATGACAGAATGTCCATCAATAACTAATATTCTCAAAATTGGTTTTGTTATAGTCGACTATTACGGGAATAAAACTATCCAAATCACCATGTACTAACATAAACATAAAGGCTTGACCATCCATTAATATAATGTTAAGATGTTAGTTAGGAAATAAAAGAGTGCATTATTTTAAACAATTAGAAATAAAGTATTAAAGAAGGGTTAAATCAAGGGTATACATGGAAAATGTCAATTTTCGCTAGTTCATTCGGTTAAGGTGTGGGTCTCGTCATCTAGGTGATTTGGGTTCAATTCTCCTTAGGGGTGAGTTAGTTGGGAGGAGACACCCAAAAATCCAGCCATCATAAGGGTTGGTGTGGCCTACGCTGGGTATGATCCTCGGGTGACTTTGACGGCTTAGATGCCCTTGAATTGCGGTTCTTAACCAATGGTTCATTGCTACCGACCTCGAGCGACGGGCAATCGAACAAAAAAAAAGGATATGCGTGGAAGATATATTATATATAAAGGGAAGGATTAATTTAAGGGGAGATTTAAAGGGAGACTTTGACGGCTTAGATGCCCTTGGATTGCGGTTCTTAACCAATGGTTCATTGCTACCGACCTCGAGCGACGGGCAATCGAACAAAAAAAAAAGGATATGCGTGGAAGATATATTATATATAAAGGGAAGGATTAATTTAAGGGGAGATTTAAAAAGGGTAGTTTATCCAAAAGAAGTGGAAGTAAATAAAGTCAAGATCTTAACAAATTTTATATCATAATGGCTCATGAAGTTTAGGTTATAGCTTTGAGGACAACCATTTCTAAAGATGGAGGCAATGTTGTGAACACAAGTGGTCAATGTTATATTTTAATATTTAATATTAATGTTATTGTAATTAGTAATATAATTTTTTCAAAAGACGCGACCTTATGTGAAAAGTCATCTTACAAGCCTATGTGAAATATCTATATATTTACATATTGTCTTTGCACAATTATTATTTAATATTTTAAGGCTTCCACATTTAAGCATAACATTCAATTTGCACACATGATCCTTGTTTCGTGATAATAAGAACCCTTCTAGTTGTTCAATGTATACTCCTTCCTCTAGATTGTTAAGAAATTAACTCAGGAGGTACTGCTTTATATTTTTGGTGTTTTGTTATGGGGGGACTAAGTTATGTTCCCTAGCCATTAAAGTTATCTTATGTTAATAAAGTCAGTTTTATATTTATGAATTCATCAAGTTGAGAGAGAGGGATCAGATTGAGAAGAACAAGTTTCCAATTAAGAATCTAGTGCACAATTTTCAAGAAATCTTAGCAGGTTAGTGGCTTGATTTTTCAATACAGTCGGAGTTATTTTTGGCACATTTCCCAAGAAGAATGACCAAATTTAATGCATAGGAAGTACAACATTAAATGTTGGTACGAAATTATAGTTTAAAGCATTTATTGTGGTGGCATGAATCCCCAAAAATTGATAGACCGTACCTCATTAATTGTTGTTGTAAATATGGTATGTGGCATAGATTTCCAAGCAATTATGAGTGCATTTATTATCAGTATGACAGGGTCGTACAACAACAATAGATTGAAACGTGTGAGGGAGGCCGTACAGCTGCAAAAGGCACATAAATCGAGGCATCAGTTTGTTAGTAAGAGACTGGCGTGGTGGGTTGAGATAAGTTGTCTTGTTAATGCTATTTTGATTCTCTAAGTGGAAAAATAAATTTTTGTAAGAAGTTTGAATTTGCTCTCTCTTCAATAAAATTATCTCTCTAGGTTTTTTCCCTTGTTGGGGTTTTTGCTCTGGGTATAGCCCTAAACTGAAGTGTTCATATTCTTATCAATGGTTGAGTAATTTTTGTTTTGGTGTTTATTATTTAAGTTAGAAATCAATATCTATCAGAGAATTGATCACTTAACTCACAAAAGTAATAAACCATATGTAAGCCAAAGTGTTTGACTAAATGCATGTATTAACAAGATGATTTCAAATTTCTTCATGGTATCCAAATTCACTGACAGAGTGTGAACACATTGCTATAGATAGTTGCACAACTGATATTTGGGCTTATTGTGATTTTGAGGTTTTGGACTTTTTTTGTTTTTGGTTGTTGAAAGGATTTACAAAATAATGATGAGCATTAGGTACAAAGATAGGTTGGACGGGGTGTCCAACTACCTTTAGTGGAAGGTTAGAATGTCAGTAGTACTTAAGGAAAATAAAATTTGGAGGTTTGTTGACACCATAGTTACAATTCTTGTTGATCCCATTTCCTGAGATGTTCATGATGTGTTAGAAGCTAGAGCTCAAAGGATAATATTAGATGGGGTTAAGGACAACCTGATTGAACACCTGGCAAAGAAAACGACTGCCAATGACATGTGGGATACCCTTAAGAATTTATATGAATACAAAAATGAGAATAGAAAAATTGCACTCGGTGACGGGCTACATGGCCTTAAAATGAACAAGGATGACAATGTTGTCTCCTAACTAACTAGGGTTTCCCAAGTCAAATACGAACTAGCTGCAGTGGGAGATGTCATCCCAGACTCAGAATTAGTATGGATAACCCTGAAGGGATTTACTAAGGAGTGGGATGTGTTTGTCAAATGTGTTGTGGGAAGGGAGAAACTATTGGATTGGAACCGTTTGTGGGATGGTTTTACCCATGAGGAGATTCGGGAAGGATCTCAGAGTAAAGTCTTGACAAGTGTTGACATAGAAGAAAATATAGCCCTTACAACCAAAGCAAAGAAAAAGAAGAAAGGGAAGGACCTAAGCAAAGTCCATTGCTATTCATGTAATCCGTATGGGAATTATGCATAAAACTGCCCTAACAGTAAGAAAGAGAAAAAGGATGTAGCAACATCAGCTTCAGTTGAAGAGTATGCTGCTCAGTTTGAGAAAGAGTTCTCATTAGCATCTTTTGATTCTAGTGTAGGCAGTTCCAGTTTTCAAATGCCTAGATAGTTGACAGTGGGTCAAATAGACACATGATTGGTATGTGGGGAGTATTTCAGAGCATCATAGAAACAGGTCCAGGGTACTTTGTGGAAACCAGCATGGATCATGTTAAGGCATTGAGAGGAGTTGGAACAATACGCTTCCAGCTTGAATTTGGTGAACTCTTGGAATTGGATGGAGTTCTATTTGTTCCAGGGCTAAAAGTTAGTAGGCTTTTAGTATCAACTCTGGAAGATGCTAGATATGGAATGTTTGTCAAAATTGGGCATGTGTTTCTATATTTTGTGGGGATAGATACAGTTAGTACTACTATCCTGCTTGGAGATAAGAGAGATATACTATACATACTGCGAGGTGAGATTGTGTATGCAAAGTCTGGCTGGTTGAGACAGAGGATGAGGTAGAGGTTGCAGGTGTTCAATTTGTGCTTTCAGATGGAGAGAGTGAATTGATGAGCATAGTTGTCATTGATGACAAGACATTAATGATAAAAGACAAATGACATGGAAAATGTTGATGACATGGTAAAAGGAACTATGGAAAGCATGACATAGATTGAGGACAAGGAAACGACATGGCAATGGAAAAGGACATAGAAGCATTAAGGTTGATATGGCAAGCATGACAAGTGTTGGTGACATGGCAAGCAAGCATGGCAAGCAAGCATGACAAGTAAGCATGACAAGCAAAGCGCAAGTGACAAAGGATGATGGCATACCAAGCAAGGTTGAAGACAAGGCTTGCGGGCATCCCTTGGAGGACAAAGGTTAAGCCTTGGCAGGCATTTGAAGGACAGTTGCGGGCATATGAAAAGGAGCTTGCGAGAATTCTCTTGAGCCTTTGCGACACTTCCTAAGGGCCCCTACGAGAATTTATAAAAGACCGTATGGGAATATGTTGGAGCCCTTGCAGGCATCCTATAAGATCCCCTGCGGGCATATTCAAAGGAAGCTGTGCGGGCATGTCTAAAGGCGCTTGTGGGCATTTAGTTGAGTCAATGTGGGCATATGAAGGAGCCCTTGCGGGCATTTACTAAAGGCCCGTTACGGGCACACCTAAGGGTTAATGCGGGCATTACCTTGGGCACTTGCGGGCATCACAGTTTGACAAGGCCCTTGTGGGCATTTCTAAAGAACCAGCCTGCGGGCATTTCTTATGGAGTGTTGTGGGCATTTCTATGGAGTGTTGCGGGCATTTCTAATTAGACCATGTGGGCATTTCTGTGGATCAATTCGGGCATTTTCTTGGGCCATTGTAGGCATTCTATCAAGCTCTTGCGGGCATGTGAAAAGAGCCCATGCGGGAATATTCTAAGGAGCAGTGTGGGCATTTCTATATGCCCTTGCGGTCATTTCAAAGAAAGCCTTGCGGGCTTATGATGGAGCAAATTGTGGGCAGTTAAGCGAAGTTCGTGACATGCCATGAAAATGATGACGTGTGAAGTCTTGGTTCTTGAGATCTTTGTTCATCTCCTTGATCGAAGGATCGACCACCTTCAAATAACCTTAAATAAATCTTATTTAATGATAAAAATAAAAATGAATTGATAATCTATTTGGCATGTCGTCCTAGCAAGAGTTATGGAGAAGTTGTATAAAAAGGGAAATCCGCCCATTGATTCACCTCCCCCTCTCAATGTGCCATTGTGTTCATCATGAATCTCTTCTGAGCACTGGAAGGAGGCTTATCCAGTATGATGTTTATGAGCATGTTTAGAACAGGAGAGCAGAGTCTCCTCAGAGTTCAGAATTCAGAGTGGTTTACAGGCACTCATCTCTAGGTCATATTCCAGAGAGAAACTACATGGAATAGTGACCCATGCGGAGGAGAAGCCGTTGGTGCCGGAAGGACCTCCTTTGTCAAGAGGGAGTGTTAAGAAATTAAATCAAGAGGTGCTCCTTTATTGTTTTGGTGTTTGTTCACGGGGGGGACTAATTTATGTTCCCTAGGCATTTATTAATGGAAAGTTGGTTTATGTTAATAAAGTGAGTTTTATATTTATGAATTCATCAAGTTGAGAGAGAGAGATCAAATTGAGAAGAGCAAGTTTCCAAGTAAGAATCCAGGGCACAATTTTCAAGAAATTTCAGTAGGTTGTTAGTGGCTTGTTTTTTCAAGGAAGACTGAGTTATTTCTGGCACATTTCCCAAGGAGACTAACAAAATTTAATGCACAGGAAGTACAAAATTAAATGATGGTACAAAATTACAATCTAAAGCATTTATTGTGGTGGCACAAATCCCCAAAAATTTGACAGATTGTACCTCATTAATTGCTTTAGTAAATATGGCACATGTGGCACAAATTTCAAGGTAGTTCCGAGAGCACTTATTATCAGTTTGACAGGGTCGTACAACAGCAACAAATTAGTATGTGTGAGGGAGGTCGTATAGTTTCAAAAGGCACAGAAATTGAGGCATCATTTTGCCAGTAAGAGACTGGCATGGTGGGATGAGATAAGTTGTCTTGTTAATGCTATTCTAATTCTTCGAGTGGAAAATAAATTTCTCTAAGAAGTTTCGGTATTCTCTCAGTTCAATAAAATTATCTCTCTGGGTTTTCTCCTGATGGGTTTTTTGCCCTAGGTATAGCCCTAAACTGAAGTGTTCATATTCTTATCAGTATCTATCAGAGAATTGATCAGTTAACTCAAAAAAGTAATAAACCCTGTGTAAGCTAAGTGTTTTATTAAATGCATGTATGAACAAGTTGATTATTTAATCAAATTTCTTCATAGATTTCCATTGAGAAAGGATGACTTGACATCCATTTGATAGAATTTGAAGTTCTTGAAACAAGCAAATTCCAAAAACCTTCTTATAGCTTCTAGTCTTGTAACCGTGGAAAAGGATTCTTTGAAATTAATTCCTTCAACTTGAGAAAAGCCTCCACAAACCAATCTTACTTTGTTTCTTATAACTTTCCCATCTTCATTCAACTTGTTCTTGAAAACACACTTGGTGCCAATCACATTTGTATCTTTTGGCCTTGGAACAAGTTCCCATGTCTTATTCTTCTCGATTTGATTTAGTTCTTCTTCTATAGCATCAATCCAATGCTTATCTTTGCTAGCTTCTGTAAATTCCTTAGGCTCTATTTTAGATAGCAAGGAGAAGTTTGCATGTTCTGGAGCAATTGCTATTTTCCTTCTAGTTTGAATTCTCGTGTCTATATCACCAAGAATTAGATTTTGTGAATGATTCTTTTCGACAAAGTTAGATGGTTCCTTTGTATCTGAACGCTATGTCCCTTCTTCTTCTTCTTCTTCTTCTTCTTTGTAGCTCATCTCTTTTGGATGTTCATTTGTTTGTGATTTCTCCTTTTGAGGCCTTGCTTCATCCGCTTTTACATTTACATTTTCTACAATTTTGCACAATCATTTATTGTAACATATATAAGCCTCGCTTCTATATGAATAACCAAGAAAGATACCTTTATTAGTTATGGCATCAAATTTGCCCAAATCCTCTTCATCTCTCTTTATATAGGCACTTGCTCCCAGATATTTTGAAGTATTTGACTGTTGTTGGTCTTCCTTTCCTTAATTCATAGGGTTTTTATTGTTGTTGACTATAATTTGCCCTTTATTCATAGTATAGATTGCTATGTCAACTGCTTCTCTCCAAAATATGTCTGATAGATTAGCTATGTCATCTGCTTCTCCCCAAAATCTGTCCAATAGCTTAGATTCATTCAACATTTTCTATCCATCCCTTGCACAATTCAATTCTTTCTTTCTACCACTCCATTCTGTTGTGGAGTTCTTGCAGCTAAAAAGTGTCTCTTTATTCCAAAAATCTCACAAAACTATTCAAATTGATTTGAGATAATTTCATCTCCTTGATCTGATCTCAAGCAGTTGATTTTTAAATTAGTTTCATTTTCAACCAAGGATTTGAATGCTTTAAACTTCTCAAATGCTTCATATTTGTCTTTTAAGAACGCAACCCATGTAATAGTTCAAAGGTCCATATGTACTAGTTCCAATGGATTTGATGTTGAGCATTCCTTTGATTTGAAGTTTGCTCTTGTTTCCTTGCCATGTTGACATTGCTTGCAAATAGTGTTTGAATGTTTTGTGATCTTTGGCATGTCTCTCACTACTTAGTGCCGATTTTCACTAGACTATCAAAGTTCATATGGCCCATTCTTCTATGTCATAACCAACTTTCATCTATTTGTCCCATATAGCATTTTTTTCCTTTGATTTCATTGAGAATATATACATTATTTGAGGCTCTAATTGCCTTTCCAAGCTTGCCTTCCTTATCTCACAACATATGAGAATGAAATGTGAGAGTGTGTCCTTGATCACACATTTCACTAACACTAAGTAGATTATGTTTCAAACCTTCAACGTACAAGACATTCTATGTTTTAGTCTTTCCGCTATCAAGATTAAGAGTACCTTTTCCAACTATTATTGTAGTAGTGTTATCTCCAAATGTTGCACTGCCTTCATTTACTTCCTTCAAATTAAGAAAGTTGGTATGATCAAAGTTGGTATGATTCCCTATCATGTGGCTTGAGCATCCACTATGAATATGCCATTGATTTCCTTTATTTTGGGCATGAAGTGCAGTTTGTACAAGCATGGATTTTTCCTTCTTCTACTCTTCTTGCTCCTGCTTCTTTTTCCAAACTTTTGTGGATTTTTTCTTTCGTTTGGCAAGGGTATATTCCTCCCTATTTTTTATAGGAGATTCTACAATGCCACTTCTACAAAAACATGCTATGTGCCAATAGTTGTTGCACTTATAACATACACCATTGTAATTGAATAAAGGGGCAAATGAATTATAGTTTCTATTTGAGAACCCATAAGTACTTATGCCCTTGTTCCACACATAATTATTACATACTCTACAATCTACTTCTTTATGACCAATGCCACTGCTGCAAAAACATGTTATGTCCCATAGTTGTTGCACTTATAACATACAACATTGTAATCGAATAAAGGGGCAAATGAATTATAGTTTCTATTTGAGAACCCATAAGTACTTTTGTCTTTGTTCCACACATAAATTACATGCTCTACAATCTATTGCTTTATGACCAAAGCAATTGCAAGAAAAACAATAACCAAAGAAGGAGTTTTGGTACCGAGTTGTGCGAGGCCACTTTGGAGGAAAAAATATTGTGAATTCATCCTTGTTGTCCTTATGAGGAAGGCTAGGTTTCTATGGGACATCATTCTCTTTCTTCATGTTACCTTCATTTTTTATGGAGCTTTTTTAGAACGTCATCATAACTTTTAGGTTTTTCTTCATTCACCTTTTTTGGTGGCTTTGTAGCCTTAGAGTTCAAATTTTCTTTAGGAGTCTTTTGATTCTTATCATAACCAAGACCAATCTCAATGAATGGAGGCCTTTGGAAATTGATGATATCATCTAAGATTTCTACGCTCTTTTCAAATTTCAAGCTTCTATTCTACTAAGAAGTTGACTTCCCCAATTCCTTTCTTAACGAAACAATTTCAAATTCTAACTTTTCATAGAATTCTTCCTTTTCTTTCGCTGGCTTCTCACCACTTCTATCATTTTTCCCTCTTCAAGTTGAATCCTTGGGTTGATAATGGTGTTTTCTGTTTCTTCAAGACTTTGTGATATTTTCTCTTTTGAATCATGATCCACCTCTTCATATTTCTATAGCTTCTCCTTTTGTTTCAAATTCTTTTTCTTAAGCTTATTTATTTTTCTTAAGGCACAAATAAGATCTTATTCAAGATCCACTTCACCATCTATTTTGACATTTTCCTCTTCTTCTGAATCCATTGTGTCTTTACCTGTGTCTTCATTATTCAAGGCATCAATATTTGTTTTGATTTCCGTAAAGAGAGTTTCTTCTCTAGATCACAATCTAAAATGCTTTCACTAATCTCTTCGGACGAGTCACTAACCCCTTTCGAGTAGAGGCTTACAAGAGTCTTTCTTTTTGTGGTGATGTTTATTCCCTTTCTTTACGTTATCGTCTTCTTCATCATCACTAATTTCATCCTTTGCATATGGACACTTAGCTGCAGAATGTTCAACTTTCCCACAGTTAAAGCATTTAAAAAGTAGCTTACCTTTGTATTTGCAACATCCCTTTTTGAGTTTTCTCACAAAATGTGCTTCCTCTATGTTTGATTCACAGTTGGAACAATCACTTAATTATGTTTTTTGATATTCGTCTTCTTTGATGCTTTGAAAGTTGCTTCTTTCTTTGATGGCTTTTCTTTTTCAATCCTCATTTCATATGTAGTGAGAATCCCGTGCAATTCATCCATTGTCAATTTATCAAGATCCTTTATTCCTTCAATAACATAAACTTTGGCATTAAATATTAAGGGGAGTGATCTTAACACCTTTTTTCATTGAATCTTCAACCTTTTCACTAAGTCCCTCTACTGGTGTTGACAATCTCATTCGCATGGAGGAGATATGATGCAACATTCTCTTCGTCTTACATTTTTAGATTCTCGGAAAATCCTCTATGAGTTTGGAGTTTTTCCTTCTTAACATTGTCATTGTCTTCATAGATATTTTGAAGCTTGTCCCAAATTTCTTTTGTTGATTCACATTGCACCACCTTGACAAAGTCAATTTTTGATAGATCGAACAAGATGACATTCATGGATTTCGCGTTATTTTCGTTATGCTTCTACCTAGTTGCATCTGTTGGTGGAGTTGTTGGGGTTGTATAACTAGTCACAACTGATTCCAATATATCAAACCCAATAGCCATTAGACATGTTCGCATAATTATGCTCCAGAATTCCTAGTTTTTTTCCTCAAACAATGGAGCTCTATTTGTGGAGAAACCTTTCTAACTGCCATGTGTGCTACCTGTAACCAACTGAGTTGCACTTCAGTTGGATTGGACTTCCAGAGAGCCGCCAATGTTGCACAAATATTTGTGCATATCAGTGTTCAGAAGTTCCAAATTAGGCCTTGCAGGGCCTCCTTTTAATTTTTGTAATACATGTCCATGCCCCACGGGGTTTGTAATAAAGTGTGCTAGCATGGTGGTCTTTTGAGTGACTCGGTTCCCTAGGACTTGACAACCAAAGAAGGTATTCCAAGGAGTTTTTTCCCTTGTCAATTACGCTTTGCCTTTAACTGATTATAATTGATGAGTTTTTCACCTACACCTCCAAAGCTGGAATGCCTAAAGTGGTGGTTAGGCCTTGGGGGGTTATTGGTGTCCATTTTTCAACATATATAAACATGCTAGACACTAAAAATAGGTCCCTAGGTGGTTATTTCAAATTTTATTTTTATTTTTATTTTCGCGGCCGTGGACAATTTTTTTTGGTTTTATTAAAAAATTAATTTTTCAATTAATTAAACCATTTTTCCTATGGTTTAATTGAAAATCTTCAAAATGTAATAATTAAGTGGCCTATGGGTGGAATTTGACAATGGGATGCTCGTTTTCTAAGCCAGAGCACCCATTTAACTCATAAACCCACTTTTCCTAAGTTTTGAGTAAGTATTTATCTCAAAAAATGATATTTACTCAAAATTATAAAAAAAGACAAAATAAATGTAAAAAAAAAGACATATTAAAGAATAAAAGGACAAGTTCCTAAAACAGTGGGATTGGTCCAGAGTTGAACTAAAGCCTTTGCAAAACCAACACTGAGTTATCTGAGCTTCGAAACATATTGATCGAATCTATTCAATCAAGATCCAATTAGCATTCAGTGAAGGAGTTCACCCTCCTCTTGCAGGAGGCGACTTTCTTAGGTGGAAGATGGTGGTTGGAGGTGATAAGATCAAGGAAGAGGGTGTGCCTACCTCTTGAGAGGTGGTGCATCCCTCATAAGTTAAACTCCCCATCACTCATAGCTCAAACTCCAAGCTTTCAGTTAACTTGTCAATCAGGAATGCGCCCTCTCTCTTGGGATTTGCGCCCCCCTCTGCATGGTTTGTGCTATTTAAGCAAGGCTTTGGTCCATTGTTCAGGGTGAAGGTGGAACCTTTGCTCTTATTTTGTTTGTAATATTTTTTTGAGAATTGGAATAAGAAGAAATGCTTTGGAGGCTAATGCATTGTGTTATTGACCATTGTGTAGATGTCCGAGGCTCTTGATCCATTGCGGTAAACTGTCATTTTACAATTGTGTTCATTGTTGGAGTTTTATTGACCTTTGAAGAGAATATACATTCTAGAAGGGTAAGAAGTAATATTTTACAATTTATTTCTTATTGAATAACCATTTAAGATGCTTTGAAATTTGTAAATTCTTGTTTGAATGAGCAATTCTTTATAAGTGTTCTATGTGGCGAAGCATCGATACTTTAAACTCGCTTGTGCAAGTTGTTGTGGGTGTTTACAGGTTATCTAAGCTGGAGGATTGTAGCAAGCGTGCTAGCATTGCTACCTCTCAAGCACATTCAAAAAAGGAGCTTCGTCCCTCTCAATCCCACTACCAAGGAGACTCCATTCGCCCAACTTCTCTTCTGTTCTCTGGGTTCTATCTTTCTACCTCAAACTCATTACTCTATTTTGGTTACTTTGTGTTTTGTATTCAGATCTAGAATTATTGCAACATCTAGAATAGATTTAATATTTGCTCATTAGATTTTAGATTTTAATCTTCAAAATTTCTTATTTAGATCTAGTGAAGCAACTCTTCCTTTACAAGGTTCATCTTTATAAAAATCTAAGGTCTTGTTAGGTGGGCTTTTCTTGTGTTAAAGATTTCATTTGACTGATTGGAGAGTCTTGTATTGGCTGCCCTAAAAGATCAATCCAAGATCCCAAGAAACGAACTTTCTAGTTCGTGTTCTTGGTTCATTTTTGTTTAGTTCATTTAACTAGTTTTCATAGAATTTTTGTGCAAATTTTGTAAGTGTGGCCAAATCATTTTCTAAGCATTTTTGGCCATTTTATAACAATATTTGTTCGATGGAATTTTTTGCATTATTAGCAGGTTTCACTTTAAAAGTAATAAAAAACTTGATTTAGGAGCGCTTCAGAGATCATCTAGAAAGCCCTTTCTATATGCTAGTTTGTTTAGATTTTTTTATACCAATTTGTAGTATTACCGGAAACACTCTTAAAGTGTTTTTGGCTTCTTGTCTTAATAAACTAAGCTCGTTGGTTTTTGTTGCATGCTCAACAGGTTTGGACATTTAAAGTTTAATAAATTTGGATTTGAGAGTATCCTGGACCATTTGGAGAACGCTCTTCGGGCACCTTTACTCTCCATCTATTATTGTAAACTGTCTTGTTCCCTAGTGATAAAGGGAAATCAGTAGTTCTCTTCAAGTCTTGAATGTAATCAAAGAATAAAAAGATCTCAGCAGGCTATTCCAGTGCCTGCCCCCCATCCCCCCAGGGGGGATTCGCATTTTTTTTATTTTTTCGTTTTTTTTTAATTTTTTGTTGTTGTTTTAGATTAGTTTCATTAAGTTCTTAGTAATTAAATAACATCCCTAAAGCACACAAACGTCCTCAAAGGAAGTTTTTTTTAAGCGATCCATCTATTTCGTGGGTTGTGCTTCAACTACAAACAATTGTTCATAAAATTAACTTAATAATTTTTCCCCTTGCTTTCCCGAAGTTTTGCACCATCCTGTGGTGTGTGGAAAAGACTCTTGGGGCTTAGTGTAGTTTAACAATCCACTTCACACATTTTAATAAAATCAACCAACGCTCAAAACCTGAAGTATGCTCTTGACCATTGCAGCCGAGTTTGAATAGTTGGGTCAATCATAAAATGGTATAGAGCAACTAGTTTTAATAGGAAAATCCAATTAAACATAACTTTAAGAACTCGAGAGGTTGCGTGGGTGTACACCATAGATTCAGAAGGCTATTGTAAGCAGGTTATGCCTCGCCTTGTTGGACACTTGGTTAAGCCGCTATAGCATTCAATTCAAGAGGTTAGGTTTCTTTGGGACAAACCAAGAATTAACCCACTCCCATAATACCCATTAATAATTTTTAAATATACAACAAGCCTCTTGCAATACTTTCACGACAAAACACCACAATCACTTTTCGCACTCATATTCTCGACACTGGTCTTCATTTTTCTTTGTTTAAATTCAAATTATAAAATGTCATGAATGCATCTTTATACTATGTGTTGTGTTAAACCAATATTATGTGTTGTGTTAAATCAAATTGAAATTGCAAATTGTGCTTAGTCGTATTATTTTCCATTTCATCACTTAACTCCTAGATTAGCTTTTACTTTTTTTTGTAGTTTAAAAGCCTTAGAATATTTTTACAGAGACCACCGCCATTGGCTTTGCTAAGAGTAAGCCTAAACGGAGGATTCAAGTAATCAGGTGACAACACTTGACTCTCACTTGCCCCCAAGGACACACCGAGCGGTTTAAAGGTTTCCTGCTGCGTCCCCCTCAGGTGTGTATTAGGTGGCAACACTCCCGAGATCTACCTTCCAATGGTTAGACTGTTTTTGAAGGGACCTACTTTGATACCAATTGTTGAGCACACACTAATACTAGGAGGAGGATGTGAATTAGTATAAGACAAACGTTTACTTATTTAAATTAAGTCACAACAATAAAACAATAACACATAAGATCTATCAATTACAGAACATGGAACACAAGATTTATGTGGAAACCCTTTCAAGAGAAGACCACAACAAATTCTTTTTACAACTCTTCGTAGGCATCAGCCTACTATTACAAATATTCGTAGGCACCAACCTACTTGAGACACTAATCCCCACTGATACAAATTCTTGAAGGCACCAACCTAATCTTATAGATCTTTGTAGGCACTAACCTACTAGAGACACCAATCCCCACCACTAAGCACCAACTTAGCAAAAGACACCAATCTCTGCATTTGAGTGGGAACCAACCCATAGTTACAACTCTTGTTTTCTTGAATATGACTTCTTCAAATAATCATTGATATTTCCTTCGCCATTCTACTTGTATCTTCTTCACTTCATATATCTTCTTGAGAGGTTCCGCTTATTATAGGATAATCTTGCTTTCCACCCACACTCGTTTGCCTTCAATTCTTGTTGAAATTATATTTATTTGAGAACTTTCATGAAGAGTTGTGTCTATTTGAAAAGATACATTAACCTTTGAGTAAATAATTAATTTCTTTTTATTCACCCAAATTTGGCTTATCTCCTAGAAAATAGGAATTTACCAATGAGCCCATGGTTTTGGAAACTTGCGGTATTTTCCCATGGTATTACATATAAGGGAATTATTTTTTTATTCTCCCAAAGCCGCCTCATTTCCTAGAAAATAGAATTTATCAATGAGCCCATGATTTTGGAAACCCATGGTATTTTTCCATTGGATTACATACAGGAAAAATAATTATGCATGCACTCAACATAATCAACATCATCATTCCAAGTCATGAATATGTGGTTTAACTCTCTCCACATATGCATATTTAAATAATAAATATTATGTTGATTCAATCCAACGTTTGATTTCCTTTGACGTCAATGACAATATTGCTGACAGTTTAGTGCTGATATAAGTGTCTTTAGCTACTCCTGATTTGAGTGTTTTTTATGATGTGGCGAAGTTTGGTTTCATGAATCCACAACTAATCATAATAAGGGCTTAGTTGGAGCCTTTTGTGATTGAATCAAGTTCCTGGGTCATGGCTTCATCATGCCTTTTCATAATAGCTAAGAGTACTCTTTTAAAATCGTAGGAATGAAGGTTGCTCGAGAAAAAATCTCATTCCACCATTGGATCCACCTTGTGGCTGCCTCCGCTGAGGAATCAGATTCCAAATGCAACAGATATGATTTGAACACTGGCATGGGAGAGTCTTTAAGGTACTAGGACCTTGAAATACGCGACATTTAAACCCCCATATGATGGCAAAGACAATTAGTTGATTCTCTGAGAGAGAGGCTTCTACCACGTCTTGATTTGGTCTAAAACCTTGACAATCAAAGTAAAAAATGACTTGGTCCAAAAGCATGGCTCTATCAAACCATTTTAGGAGCCATTCCTTGCCTTTCCTAAAGTTAAATCATGTCTACATTCTTCTAATTGAAGCAATGAATTCTTTTGACCATTCATATTCAGCATGTGTTTGTAAGACCTATGATATTCCACAATAAAACTTTCATGTGGCTCGAGAAAAGTAAATTGCATCCTCAGCTTCATTCGTATCCATTCCATCTACCTTACACAAGGTCCCAAACTCGTTGGGGATTGAATTGTATGTGGATGGGAAGAAGTTATTCAACATACTGGGCTTTCTAGCTTAAACTTTATCTTATGGGGAGGAGGCTTTCTAGCTTAAACTTTTTCTTATGGGGAGGGCGCTTTCTAGCTTAAACTTTATCTTATGGGGAGGGTTTTTTAGGTGGGAATTCAATATAGGTGATGGATATCTGGCTCTCCTATTAGCATTTGGATGGATTTCTACCTTATGGGGAGGGTTTTTTAGGTGGGAATTCAATAGAGGTGATGGAGATCTTTCTCTCCTATTATTATTTGGATGGGGTTGGAAACCCTCAGAGCTCGTGGCTTCACCCTCGGGCATTGCCTGTGAAGCTTAGATGTGGTTTTTTTATTTGGGCATGCCAAGTTAGAGTTGATAGACAGGTTTACGCAGTGCTTTAGGAGCCATATTGATGGAGGAGCATCTCGGTGCTTTGGAAATCCTGCACCCAAAAACATTTGCTTTCAGTTTTATGTTTTATTTTTAGTTTTTCCAGATTTTCATCACATAGATAGTGGTCCAATATTTTTATTGGTGCTCTCTCATACCTTGGAATCGGATGTTAAATTTTAAATTATGTTGCAAATTATATCTTATTCCACCTCCACACCAAATTTCAAAAGGAGATATGGAGTTCAAACCCTGTTCCCAAGCCTAGAACCAGTGTGTAGAGAAATTCCTGCACATAGGATGGCTTAGTATTTTGATCAATTGATGCATGCTCATTTCTGGAAATCAAGGTCTGAAATTTGGATAAGATGTTAAGGACACATATTTCTACAAGTTCACAGATTTTGAGTGAAAGTTGATTCTACCGAAGTGTCCAAACCCAACAAGCATTAAGTTCTATATTTTATTTTTTATTTTTGTTGATAGAGGATTAGTATTTTGATTGGTGCACTTTCATAATTTGGAGTTGAGGTCTAGAATTGGGATATGTTTTAGGACATTACTTTATCTGCTCACCAAATTTCATAAAAAAAATTGTTAAGTGCCGCATTGAAGCTGTGTCTTGTTTACAGACCGCGCACTGAATTTTCCAGAAACAAGTGCTCAATATTTTGACTTGCGCATGGTCAATATTTAGAGTTAGGGTCTGAAATTTTTATATGTTGTTGGGGGACATAATTTTTTTCCTTTCCTCCAAATTTATTTAAAAAATATTTAGCTCAAGGGGTATAATTAATTCAATCACAAAGCACCACAAAAAAGGACAAAGTTTGAAATTATTAATGATTTATTAATCGTAGAAGTGTTTGAGTTGCCAAGGAAATGAAAAGACTTGGAAACCAAATAGTTATTACCCCATAGCTTAAATACTTGAGTGTTTGATGTAATATGGGCCTTTGTGACTTGGGAACCGAATAGTTATGACCCCATAGTTTAAATACCTGAGTGTTTGATGTAATATGGTCCTTTGTTTCTCCATTATTTGTAAGAGAGGCTTGAGAGCACTAGCCATTGGATTCTAATAAAACTCTTATGAATTAGTTGGAAGTTTCTTTGTGTATTCAAGTTAATTTTCTATAGGATGTGTATTGAATTTTATTCTCTGTTGAGTGTATCTAATTGTGCTTCTGTTTTGTGACTTTGATTTGCACAATGGGTTGCTTTCTTATACGTCAAGTGGTATTAGAGCTTCCATTGTGTGAATCTGATTGTAGCCCTCACTGCATCAAGTTGTATCAGATATTTCGTTGTGTGACTTTGATTGCAACCCCCACTACATCAAGTGGTATCAGAGCCTTCCGTTGTGTGACTTTGATTTCAACCCCCACTACACTAAGTGGGGCATAGTTGGTAACAAAATGCTAGGAGTAGTAGAAGAGTAAAGACACCCGGGAAAGTACAAGATGCTGAAAATATGTTGTTGAAGATAAAGAAGATGTTAATTAAAGAGGGGAGGAGCAGATTGCAAATCTACCAATGAAGGTGAAGATATCTGCAAGTGGATGTGTTGCAGACCGTGTAATATTATGTGTGAAGAGGATGACTGCTAAAGGTATGTCTCTGAGAAAGTTGTGATATTGATAGTAGAAGGAAGTTGTCTGGTTTATTGAACAGAGAGATGTAACACCACGAACAAAGAAGACTCTATGCTATGTAGTTTCGAGCAAGAGAGATTGGCTACATTGTAGGCATCTGTGTAGGATGCAAGGGAATGCAGTTGCAATGTCTTTGAGAAGACATGGCTCAAGTTGGTAATTGAGACTTTGATAAGCACATGTGATAGTGCTTAGAAATGATGATGAGATGGTGATGAAGAAAGAGAGAAAATATGACATTAGTAACAAGCGATGATATTACATTAGATGTAACAGTGGAATAGGATGCAAATAGAAAATGTTGACTCATAATTGTTAAACGTTGTGATGTATTTCAAGTTGAAGAAAGCAACAATTTGCTTGAAGAAGTGCAAAAGCAAGATAGACAAAAGATGTAGCAAGAATGTTCCCGTTATCACACAACTTGTAGTTGCCCCTAAAGGTGATCCTATCTAGGATGGTAGAGGTGCTAGGAAAATAAAGGGGTGACCCAAGAGGGCCTTGATTCCCAAGGATGATTGGTTGTCATGCCAATCGAGGCACTCTTCACTTTAGATCAAGCCAACACACGATCAAGGGGGAGACCCTTACTATGCAATGAGGGATAGCGAATCAACACAAGGCACTCTAAAGGTTACGAATGATGCACAAGAGTAGATCTTGGTGGTTAAAATCTAGATCTAGGGAATCGTAGTAGCTTATGAGAGTTACGAGTAGGTTGAGGAGACTTAGGAAAGATAGAGATTATCAACCATGGAATAAATGTACCACCATGAGTTTAGGAAAGTAGATCTAGATAGATCTAGCTCATATGAAGAATACCCAAGTTGGATCTACCTAGGGTTTAAGCAAATGAGGCCAAAGTGGACCCAAAATAGAAGATCCGGATGTTAGATGACTAGATCTAGGTGCTTGAAGAATAGATCTATGAAATTCAGGGGGGTTCAAGCATACCTAACTGATAGATCTGAAAAAAGGACCAAAGACCTAAGGAGGGCGTCCCACCTAGAGATTACTAGTGCTAGATCGGGGGGGGGGGGGGGGGGGGGGGGTGTAAATGGAGTTGGATTAAGTTGAAAATTTAGATCTAGACTGTGTTTTTATAATTATTCCAAAGTGGGTTTTGATGGTCGTACTCAAATAGGTACTCGATCTGTTAGATCTAGAAAACGAGGTTTTTAACAATAGGGTTTTAATGGTGACAATCATAATGGATCCTAAAACAACAAAAATAATTTGAAACACACCTGGAAATGCTTGCGGCCTCCTTGAAAATTGACGATCTTCCCAAATTGAAGTAGAGTGAGATCCAACCTCCCCAAGTGAAATCGCTATTCTCCAAGATAGCCAATGCACCCTTCCTGCCAAAACGATCTAGAGTTAGAATCAATCTAAACAAAAAGTAAACTATACGGTAATGAAGATAAATCAAAGAGCATGAATATGATCATAAGATGCAATAGAAATACTCCCTGAGATGTAAGACCTCTTGAGGAGAAGATATGGGGTTTCCCCACAATAGCGTCCTCTTCAAATCGTCCTCCTTCACTACCACATGGCCCCTGCAAAATAATTATGGAGAGAGAGAGATCCACAATGATGTCGAAGAGAAAATACTTTACAATCACTTGCACAAACATTCATCAAAGCTTCCAAGAGTTTTTGCAAAAAATGTTTTTATTATGTTGGAAATCCAAGAGCCCAATAGTGCCTTTACAATGGGGGGGGTCTCTCCTTTAAATAGGAGTGAGAGGGACCAAAACCCTAACCACTTTTTAAATGAGTGGTGCAGATCAAAAGATGTAACAATAATAATCAACGACTAAGATGAGCTGGAAATACAATACATGGATAAACTCACAAATAGAGGGGGGGGCGAACTCACTAAATCGCCCAAGGGAGACGCTCCAAATGACAAATAACTGGGACACATGATATAAGCACATGGTGGGGCTAGAAGGTAATCATATCCTTCACTAGCATGGCCCCATGGCACAATAACAAATAATATGACAATATAACATCATAAAGTGGCCATAAGACCAAATCATGGCCCCCTCAAAGATCAATAAAATGTCCAAAATGACAAATATTGGGACGTGTGGACCCCATTGATGCCGAAACAAGTGCTAGAAGGTGTGAACATCATCACCAATGTATCTCGAACTAATATCATTCCATTTCCTTGCCCCACTAAGCCAAATCTATTTCCTCAATGAGCCATTTCTCTGCCGGAAGACCACCTCTAAAATACAAAAATGCCTGTAAGTCATTGCCAAGTGTCTCAGACACAAATATGACTACACCAAAATGTCTGGAGATGGGGTAATATGGTAATAACGATTGGTTGGACCCCCCATCACCTCAGGAGTGACCTAGGAGAACGTGCTAGCTCAATGCAAGTGTATCATCACCTGTAAATGCCCGGAAAAGATAACCAAGTGCACCAATGAGCTCAGAATGGTCAAATCTACTAGGAATGAGTACTCATACACTGTGTGACCATCAAGGGATACCTCTAGAAGCTCATCCATGCCCAAAGTAATAAAATAATGGTTTGCAATAATAATAATCATAAAAAGTCCATCAAACCATCATCTGAAACTACTGTATGAGGCATGGAACCATCTAATGGATACATGGGCCATGGATAATGCATCTCGAACACTGTCTTCTCAAGCTCATCTTGGAATTTGCGGTTGACTTGGTCAAACTGGGTTGACCAGGTCAAGAATGATCAAAATAATGATCCAGACCATGAATAACTGCCGTTGCAAGTACAAATGGTTATGATATGCTCACTCAATTATATCAATAGCTAGACCAAAGCATAGAGTGATGTTTAACTGGTGTAAGCATGTAAATAATATGAATAAGATAAGCTTAGATCAAAGTAACTAGCTACTAAAAAAATGATTTCAAGTGTATACTCGTTTACTGACTTGAACAATTTGCTAACCATGGGTGAATGTGTAAAAACAAAGGCTAGGATAAGGAAAGGACTCAACAACCTCAACAATACAATCTCTCAGATGACGGAACCAGGGAGACCACCTAGACATATACTGGATTGAAGATAACACGAAGAATGGTGGTGTCTCACAAATGGGTAGAGTGATGAGAATGTTTCCAATAGACTCTAGACAAACAACCTTTAAGCAATTTATTATTTGTCAGCTTTCACATTTATTTCATTTCATAGATTTTCACTAGCCAGCCTCCAAGAGCAGGTGCCCTGAATAGCCTGGCCAGCCTCAGATAATGACTCGATATGACCTCCATTGCCCGCCACCATCCATAGGTGTGATGGAGTGACCACCTTGTTGCCCTATAGAGTCAAACAACCTTACACCATACAAAGGGTGAGTGTGTGCCCCTTGGCCAATGACTAGATAATATAGATATGTATAGTTAGTGGTTAGCAACACTGTTTCTGCTGACTAAGCATCTCTTCGATATAGCATTTAAGGTCCGATGCTCCAGTGTTTAGCAACACTGTTTGTAGGAAAACTTAGTTTCGAGGGCTAGAGGAGAACAACCACTGTGACTAAAATCACACACTCCAGAGCCGAGACACAATGCAAACTGGGAGTCTATCCAACACAGAGGTCTAGGTGGGGGAATTCCTCAAGATCACTAGCTAAGGTGTGAGTCGGGATAAAACCAAAACTGGAAGATAAAGGATGGATGGAGAAAGTGACAAATGGTGCCATGGATAGCAAAGGCCCTAAAATAAGGGAATGGAGTAAGGGTATGACCAACGAGTATATTCAAGAACCTCCTATTAATAGTAACCAACCACTTTTAATCTAAACAGCAAGTAAGCAGTAAATAAGATAGAGCCAGCAACCATCACAATATACTCAGTGATAAACTACCCAGATAAGAGGAAGAGCACATTAACAACCCATATGTACCAAAATATACTTGTTGGATCATATATGAGTCCCTGATCTAAACTACCTGATCAACACTGAAGCACTACATCTGAATATAACATGGGCATTGTCATCAATCTGATCTGGATGATAGAGGAATGGCTATCTCAGTCACTGACCTGGTGTCATGGGGCTCAGTCCTGGCATGAGACTGTAATTGTGCAAACTCTGGATCCATTAATATCTGTGAGTGATCATCAAAATGCTGCATCATAGGCTGATCTCATAAAAAATGTGTAAAGGACTGGCTAAAAAATATACTAAAAACTGCTCTGCAATCATGGTAGCCTGTCTACTATGGATGTGATAACAGTTCCCAAAGTGGAGAAGATAATGAGATGAAGATGCAGAAGTGGAGAAGATAATGAGATGAAGATGCAGAGTAGTAGTACAACAAAGTAGCAAATAAAGCTTGAAGATGAAAAAGGTGAAGGATCACATGAAGTGTTCATGATGGAGAAGAAATTGCAGCAAGAAGAGTTGACACTAGAACGCAGAGAAGATGAAGCACAACAAGTAGATATGCGGAGAGTCCATAAATGATTGCAGTAGCAGAGTTTTAGCCAAGAAAGAGAAGTGTTGATGACTTTAGCAAGGTTGTAATGCTCGGTAGAATTATTTAAATGAGTAAGTGAAGCACACCTCCAGTGGATGGACTGGGTAGCAGAGGAGATATAACTCCAATCTTGAAGAACATTGGGTAGAGGTTGTGGAGGATGAGGTGTTGAATAATCTGCAAAAGGAGGTTGTAGATATGTTGCAGCAATGAGTGATAGCAATAGAGAAGTGGCTGCAATCTGAGAAGAATAGAATGAGCAGATGCTTTTAGTAGCAAGCACTACAATCTAAAGGCCTGGGTTTGGGCCATATTTAGGCCCAGCCTAGTTGGAGGGCAACACCAAAATGACACAATGACTACCATGCAGAGAAAATCTAAAGCACGCGAAGGGTGGGGACGACTAATGGCAATAATGGCTACACAGTGACATACACACAAGCGCACAGCCTCTGAAGCGGAGAGCTCTGTCTGCCCACACAATTGGACATTATTCTGGCCAAGTTCAGTTAAGCCAGTTTTGCTGAACAACTGGTCCTCTCTGCCTACAGGAAGTGAAATCTTCGCTAGGCAATAAATGTCATACTTATTTCTGAAGTGAAATCTTTGCTAGGAAATAAATGTTGTACTTACTTCTTTGTTGATATGATATTACAAACTGTACCCAATGGCACCAAAGAAATAGCCAATTTCTAAATACTAAATAGTAATAATGCCTTTCAATATTTTTCGATGGCAATATTTCCTTTGCTCTTGTATGGCTTGGGTGACGGCAACTAACGATAATCTAAATTCCATTTAGGGATTGTACCTGTCTTCTCTGAACCTTTGCCATCAGACAAATTTCTATGGGCTATTTCTTACCAATTGGCAATATATTTTGACCAATTTCTTAAAAATCAACTCTGTGACCGAGCAAAACTTCTTCAACTATATTTTCTCAGATCTGCTCAAGTGCAAACACAAGCCCAACTCACTGTAATAACAGGTCTGACTCTCAATACTTAGTGAATCCAATATATGGAAATCTATGCTGATTACAAGATCTGATCATAGACAACTACAACACAGCCCATTCTCAGTTTACACACAAAACTAATCACGATCTGATCATAGACAACTACAACAGAGCCCATTCTCAGTTTACACACAAAACTAATCATGATCTGATCATAGACAACTACAACATAGCCGATTCTCAGTTTACACACAAAACTAGTAAAGTGTGGCAGCAAAACTCTTATTATAAGGGGTAACAAACTACTACGAGGTCAAAAACCACCTTTCCACATGCTCAGGCTACCAGGTGAGATTAAAACTAACACATTAACTGCACTAATTCTCTATTCAAAACAAAATAACTACAGCATTACATTCTCAAGGCGACACAGGCCCAACTAGAGGTTCTGCCACAGATTCTAGCTCTAAATGCTCCTCTGAGCATATTTGCCCAGTCTCTGTCCCTTCTCCGAGACTCTGCCTCCTCCACTTATGACCGAACAGGTTTATTTAAAGGCTCAACAAGGACCATGTAACAGAATTCTGAAATCGCTCCTCCTCTAACTCTGTGCAGTTGACAGCAAACAGATTAGAAGGTCGGCATTGACAGCTGAATCAAGGGACCCTGCACGTGTTGGAGTACAACGCATGTCCAACGCGTGTGCTCCTGCATCAAATTACTTACTAATGTACTTAATACAAATATTTTCATGGGATATCATCGTTGGAAACTTATTGGTGAAGGTATAAGACTCAGAGCAATAGGTCTGGTCTTGCTCCACATGACTAGAAGTTGAGATTGTAACTTATGATATCTGGTTGGCTGCTTGGTCAACCTGCCTTTTGATTATGGGCTCATGTCCAATAATAAGGTCAGTGAGTACGAGATCTTAACAGCCTTCTTTAAATTGGAAATCTTGTGTTGCCAATGATATCAATAACACCGAGGAAATTAAATTTATCGTTGTTTAGAAAGAAGATACATTATAGGTTCTGGGAATTCTTCTTATTGTGCAGAAAGCTTGAATTTCATTTACCTGTTTACTTATCAACATAATAACACTATTTTACTTCTAAGCATAAAAAGAGTGACGCATCATGAAAGTAGCAAATCTGTGTAGTGCCATTGGTACTTATATAAATTGATATTTTCTTTTATGAACAGATAACAGGCGTACTGGCCTTTTGCTAGGTGCGTCATCCTTCATTCACCCAAGGATTCTGTCAAATTCAGTTTTGGATGATCACGGCGACTTCAAACTTGGACCGGGGAAAGGAACTTGGCCAAAGATTGTTAAATCAGAGGTTCCATTGATGTTTGATGGCCATCCACAAACATCAGTTGTTAATCAGCCATCTTTTGCCAATGCTCTGTCTCGTCAAAGTGCGGAAAGGCTACTCCAGCTCTTGCAGAGCTCCAAGGCTTCCTCTGTCGACGTTCTCAGCCAAGGCATTCAACATTATACACAGAACCCAGCAAACCCTCTTACCGAGGCCTCAAGTCTTTCATATTCACCAGGAATAGGAGTTAATGCTGGTCTAGAAGTAGCAACGGCTACACGGAATTTATTAGGAGTCGCAGACTCCGGTTGTGCTCTCTCTCTTCTGTCAACACAGTCATTGGGCTCAGGGGCTCTAGGATCAGCTTCATTAGATCTGGCTACTCGACCAGTTGACACATTGGAACAGTTTATGCACGAGAATCATTCTCCCATGGATCAAATTTCAATGCAAGGAATGCAACATAATTTTGGTCTAACTAGTAGCTCCCAGTCCTGTACAGGTCTCATCTCTAACGGATATCCTCATTCTGAACTGAATTTTATTGGCAAGGTTCAAGTAGGGTCACTTGATCCTAATATTGGGGGTGTGGAAGCATTGAAACCCCTATGCATGGCCTTCTGCAAGGACAGGAATTTAGAAGTTCTGAGGATGCGAGATCAGAAGCTGTTCGACATACCATTGATTTAAATTTAAAGGTCCTCACAAACACTGACAATCTGGGATAGTGCGGCATGGTAATGGTCCAATTAACAATTTATGCAATTTCTGTTGCTGAGGTTCGGTGAACCATCAGTTTTGGACTCACAGCATATGCAGCTTTAGTGGAGTGTATACCCTTTTTCTTTGCTTTCTTGGACAAACCAAACTTCAACTTGAGTTATTTATGATAATACTTATGAGTATAATTGCATCTTTTTGCTTTCTTTGTCCATATTTCTTTCCCTGGTGATTGACGACTCTTTTAGCTTCTTGATGCTTTCATATGTGTTCTATGAATTTGTGGCCTTCAAGTCATTGTTGTTCCACCCAGCTGTTGTGTAATGCATTTTCAAATCAGTCATGCTAGTCTCTGGAATGCTTTACTTGAATTCGGAATGCTCCTAGGCAACATGTTTAGCATTTGGCATTTTCTGTTTATATCTTTTTTCTAGTGCTGTACAGAGAGTTCCCGTGAGCGGGAAAGTTTAATTTGGATCTTGATCAAGAATGAATTTGATATACATGTGTGTTGAGTTTGTTTATGAACAAGTATATAAATGCACGTACATATATTTGTATATATGCAAGTATGATACTCTAAATGAGAACTGGTAGATGAGTACTTCAAAATAGTATTTCAATATAGTAGGGTTTTTTCTCTTTTACAATTACCTTGGAAAATTTGTCTTCAATCAACATAAGCATTAAATCTATCTGACTGGCTGATAGTGTACTGTAATTTTAATTGGCCAAATAATGGCAATCTATTGAAATGTTGGCATCATTAATTGCTGTTTTCTTTTAATGTCACGGTGACTGTTGTTTGATGCTTGTGAAAGTATAGTGCTGCAAGATGAAAATTCTATTTTCCCTTTTCAAATGCAAGTTGTTTTGAGATCCTTCTCTGCTCCTTAATTCACTTTCACGATATACAAGTATGATATTCACTTGTAGATTGCGTGCTTCTGTCAATCTTACTCTCTTTTCTAAGCTTCAAGGCATGGTTGTTTGGTAGTGTGATGGTATTTGGATAAAGGAGAATTCAGACCTCATGGTTTAGGTTTTCATGGTTTTGCCATTCCATTCCATCTGTTTGAGTTCATCCACCCATTAAATGGGTTTGCTTATTTGATAGATCCAAGGTTTGCATACTCTAATGGTAGCATATTTTGTACATGGTGCCATTCCAATTACTGATGTCCATAGAAGTTTAATGGCTCCAAGATCTGGATGTTTCCCAAAAAGGAAATTCAATCTTTGGGTTGGGTATCTCGATCCCAAAATTTGGATGTTTCCCTAAAACGGAATTCAATACTTGGGTGTCTTGATCCGGTTCTCAATGAGAGCTTGTTTTCTGTAAGGTTTGGTTAAAGCCCATATAATGGATTACTTTCTGTTGCTGATTCTTCAGCTCCAAAAAATGTTCCAGAGATTGCCTTTCTGTCGGTCTCACTGCCTCCACCTTAGTAGGGTTTCCTTTTGCTGTACCGACTGACATTCCACCTCTAAGAGACCTCAGTGCCAAATCAACTCCATACAGTATACTGCCCACTGGGCGCCGTCCATCAGTGACTTGTATCGCGAGGTTCTTTAACTCGGCCTCTTGATGTTCTAGACAGTTCACTTAGCTCCAGAGTTCCTCACAGGATTTGTACAACCAAGCCCCTACTCTCTAGTTGATGTCACCAGGTTTGAATTGGGTCCTTCACAGTGATAGACTGACATGGTGATATCTCTTTTACCTCTCATGTTTCTACTTTTATTTCTAGTTGTGATGCAGATATTGAGCTAGAACCTCACTTATATTTCCAGTTATAATGCAGATGTTGAGCTACGACCTCACACCTCTCAGGGATTCCCTCATCTAATTTATCCAGAATCTGCTACCCTTCTCTATTATTATCAGCTAGTAACATTTTAACATCCAAGAGTGTTCTAGACGCTCTCATAGTCTATTGACTATGGATTGTACTTTCTAGTCCTGAGAACCTTTTCCGGCTCATTTGTGGGCGTTAATAAAATTACTTCATCTTTATATCTCGGTTTACCATCCTGTGGTGGATACAAGTTCTGGCGAGGGCTGTCCATTATCCAGGGTACAATGTTTGTTATTTTATTTGTAGTAATTTACTTAGCAATTCACAGACAACTATAAGTTGTCCTTTAGCAACTAGTAGTTTCCTACAAAATGCCTCAAAATATAAAGTGTTTGCAAAATGAATGACCATGAGTGGGGCTCAGGGAGGTTAGACACTGATTTTTCCCCAATCCCATTGCCCAACTAATTCTAACTTATTTCACACCATATAAAAGGAATAATTAGAGTGGGGAAATGTTTACAAGAATCATGATTGAGACTATGACTACGAATCATTAATTATCAAAGGTGACCACAAAGACATGTGTTAAAGAGAGAAGTTCCCTAGTTCTACAAATCCCTACATCCCTATCTTAATGGAAATAATTTTCCAAAGATATGTAATCCTTTTGTCCAGGTGTTCAAAGTTCCTTACTCTGTTTGCCTCATTTTCATAAGAAATGTTTGCTATAAAGAAGGGGTTATCTAGTAGATGGTTTGAGGTGAAGAGATGCCATCTTGGGTGAAGGAAGCACCAACTCACATACTAAGGTTTACCATAGATTGTTTTAATTTTCATTGAATTAATAAGATATCTTTCCTTTCCATCCTCTAACTTGGTGTTATATTTGTTGGAATTTTTTGAAAGTTAGAATACCTATTTCAACATTTGAATATATGTCTATTTCTTTTTTTAATTGAATTACTACATGGCTGAGAGTGTTTGAAGAAAGGTATAGTTGTTTTCTTCTGCACATGTACCTTCGTTGATAGAGTGTTGTAAGTTATTATTGTGGAGCTTCTGTAGAAGGAACACGGATACACTATTTGTCCCGATGAGTTACTCCCTTGTCCCACCTTCTTCTCATTTCAGGGTTTTAATTCATTAGATACAGAAAGTGTCACTTTCACTTTGCTTTACATTTTAATTTCTTGGAAAAGTCACAACCTCTTTTTCAAGGATCTATGTCCAACAAAGAGGTGAAAACACATTTAAACATAGCTGGCAGCCATACTAGGGAAGGATTCAACAAATTATTCCTTTGTTGGGTTGTCTCTCTAAGGCTCAAGTTGTTTTAGAAGACCACCACTACAAAGGAAAGACCCTCTAGCATAGGTTTTTGCAGATGATCCTCTAAAAAGAGCCCAAATATCTGTTTATAGCGAAGGTCGCTAGCAAATGCAAGAGGGCGGAGGTTTTAGCAGATGTTTTTATTCAGTACTTTGATGCATACCAAATGCATTGGTGCGCCTTAAGTAAATACGCATATGTTCATACTAAAAAAATTAATTGCAACAAGATCAAAATACTCGTTAATCGGAGAGAAAAAATATTTTCTATTTATATAGCCCACAAAAACCAGCGTGTTTAACTATGATGACGCACTAGTGCGACAACATAAATTTCACATCGATTTCAGCTAAAAAATGCTAACATCATGCTTGGAAAAATGTTTTTTAAAAAATAAGAAAAATGAATTATGATGCATTTATCTCACTCAAGCAGGTCGTCGCTTTGAATAAGATACACACCGGTAGGGAAAATAAAAAATTTCAAGGACACAATATTTTTATATCATTATATTCATTAACGATGCATTGTGGTCATAAAAATGCACCAGTGCGTAATATTATTTAGAGCATCAAAGTAAGTTAAACAAAAAAACATGGGCGGAAAAATTCTTAATTTTTTAATATTCACTAGCATTGCGTTTACCTTACTCAAATGCACCGGTGTGTTGTATAAGATACAAACCGATGAAGCATAAAATAAAATATTGTAGGACGAAAAATATATTTATATTGTTATATTCATTAACGGTGCATTGTTATAGGAAACACACCGGTTCGTTCGGTTGTCAGATTCACTAAAACAGGGCTAAGAGAATTACTTGACAAAAAAACCATTTTTATCATCCTACAATGTTGTTGACCACCTAAGCACCAATTCTTTAGTTGCCTCCTTGAAATTCCCTGCCATCAGTTCTCCACGTGGTTGAATTGCTCCCTTCCATTGCTTGCTTGGTGGCTTTTGAATTTTTCCAAACGGTGGGAAAATTTTGAATTTTCATCTACATTACAACCATGCTTCCTTGACATGCAAGTGCCCAGGTCAGGTAATGTCTTTGTTACCTTCTAATTCATATTTTGAGCACATAGAAATTGAAAATTCACCTTTATTTGTTGTTTTTTTCAAAAAACAAAATTGCACAGTGCGTTCAAGTTATTTAGCGCACACAGCAACAGTGCATCTTATAAATTTATAGTGTGCACTGGTAGCGGTGCATTATCAATGTATAGATCACCTTGTAAATCTACAATGTACACTATTAGCGATGCATTATCAATGTATAGTGCACCATGTAAATCTATAGTGTGCATCAATAGCGGTGTGCTAACAATGTATAGAGCACCATTAATGTGGTGTGCTATAATTTTTATGGTGGTGCGCTATACTTTTTATGACACACGCTAAAAATTAAAAAAACATTTTTAACCACATTGATTTCTGGTACGTTTCACAATCCATAGAGCACCATGACTAGTACATTTAAATATGGTAACGTACCGGTGCTTGTAATCACCTAGAGTACCATCTAACTGGTGCTTTATAGAATTTAAGACGCACCACCACACTAATGAAAAAAATATTTTAATATTCACCACATAAACCAGTGCGTAATTATAATTTGTACGCACCGCAATGTCAGTGAACTTATGTTTAACATACATGCTAGCTTGGCCATTGAAAAGATGGATTCCCCCATTTCCTTGTAATTTTCATGAAGAGCTACATTGATTACGATGCACTCTAAATACTTGTGTGCACCATTTACAGTGCAGTGACATGTTCGTACAACACCGTTGTTTCCTAATAAATGACACATTGATTTTTAGTATTTCATAAATAATGCTCGTGCATTTTAGTATCACACACACACACACACCATCTACAGTTTTTTTTTTTGTCTCCAATGGCACTAGTGTGGTAATGTTTAAAAGTGCACCATTTTTACTTTTTTTCTTCAAATGAAATTTCGACACTCGATGCGGTAGGATCAACGTAGTGCACCATTAACGATGCTTATGTAATTTGTAACCTACCCAGTATTGATGTTGTTTTAATTTTATTTTATTTTATTTACGTATTTGGTGTGTTGATATATTGCTGTGTACTGTGCATGGTGCACTTATATTACAAAGAGCATCGCGAGTGGTGCTTGACTATTATATAGACACACTGCTTGTTAAATTAATTTATTATGAGAAAAAATTATTGTTTGATACTAATAAATAAAATCAGATCATTTAATGAAATATTTAATGTTTTTTTATATACATGTTTATGTATGTTTACAAGACTGATGGAATTTATATGTGAATCAAAGACGTTAGTGGTGAGAGTTGCAACATGAGCAGTAGACGTGGGTTGACCTATACAACATTGTACGGAATGGAAGGCCAAAGAGAGGGAGAGAGACTTGAACCCTTATTCCATTACAACACAAACATGAGACCTCTTAAGGGTTATCAGCCTCTTGATATTCTATCAGGAGGCTATATCCATAAAGGGGAACTCATATTTTTTGCAGTTGATCCATCATTGGGATCAACATAGACATGCATTTCGGTTTGGTCCTGGTTTGTGATTTTAGACCACAAAGGAAGACACATACTTTATTAAATGGGCTATCCAGGAAAGGGGAGTATTTTCCCTAGTTCCCCGATGTCCCACTTGGTGTTGCTGCAAAGAGTCAACTTGCGTACTCTCATAGATATATCAGTGACCAGATCACTACCCCTACTCTTTTTTAGGTTTTTGGAGGATAGTTGTGTATTTATTCTTTCAGTGTAGAGGAGGTTAGGTGCCTATCTATTTTGGTTACGACAATGGAACACTTCACCACTGATGGGAAGTGCATTAGTTTTCATCTATTGTATTATGTAGATTCTTTAGTGTAGATACCTAGATGCATTAGATGGTATGCCATTTTTTGCGAAAGTTTTTTTTCTCTAGATCGATGTAATGCATAGTTTGAGCGGAGGGTCAACTTCCCTTTTGCTTCAGAGCTTTTTTGTTTATTTCTTGAGAGGTTTCTAGTCACGAGGTTTTCATTTGACTGCCTCCCTCCTAGGGAGATGACCGAGGTGCAGATACATATGTTGGGATATATGTTTCCCAAGAAAGGTCAACCAAAGTTCCCAGCAAGGATCACCTCATGTGTACTGGAGTTACTAGTTAGCTAGGATGATCATATATTGGACCTTGTGTCATATCCTTAAGCGGGGTTGGGCTAGAGAGGATGTCACAACATGTTTTTTCACTTGATATGAGCCACTGGATGATAGAGGTAATATTAGTGTTATGTTTAAATTGATCTTGTTTCATTTTATTGTCTTACTTAATGCAAACTAAATTTATTTTAACATTTTCATAAATTGTTTATGAAATTGTCTAATTATTGTTGTGTACTATATATTTTTCAGATATTGGAACCTATGATGGAGAGGGGCCTCCCTTAGTGCAGGCATACGAAGAAATGGATGAGCCTGAGTTTCCTTGGTTTCCCAAACTTGACCTGCAATGCATCCCATATGTTAGATTTCAAGAGGATGTTGAAGACAGGTTATCCACAATGTTGGATCGACATGGAGTCTGCTCTGTATGAGTTATGGAGATCATGCAAGACCTCGACCTAGTAGATTTATGGAGGATTATTCCTCATGATATTATGGGTTTGATGCGTCATATAGTTAGTGCAATCAACCTTCTAGTTTCTAGGATGGATTCCCATGGTAGTCAATATTCCTCTACATTCGATGAGAGAAACGATGGTCCTCCTCCTCCACCTCACCATGGCGATCGACCACTATTTACTCCTCCACCCCCAGCTGGCCCACCACCATCCTCGGCTCATCCATAGGTCGACCAAACACCCTCTCCTCCTCAGTGAGCCAACCATCCACCATCTTCTACTCCACTCGCCTCACTTCTAGATATTATGGTCACATCATGTGAGATACATCTTCATGGAGATATCTATGATGCTCTCCACTTTTTTTTTTTTTGGTAGAGGTATTGATGCCTCTAGCTTTGTTGGTGGAGGTGTTGATGCCTCTAGCTCTGTTGGAAGAGATATTGATTCCTTTGGTTCTGGAGGTGGACCGACTATCTCATATCATTTATTGGACTTGAGATGTATATTTGGCATGTATAATGAGTTTGATATTATTTTCCACACACACACACCCTTTGGTTATGGAGGTGGACCGACTATCTCATATCATTTATTGGACTTGAGATGTATATTTGGCATGTATAATGAGTTCGATATTATTGTCCACACACACACACACACAACATTTTTCATGTCGATGTTAATGTTGACGTTTATTTTTATTTATATGTTGATGGTGATGTGTATGTTAGGTCATGTTAGATATGTTTGCTACATTTGCTTAATAGATGTGTATGTAAGATGATGTTTGTTAGATGTGTGTGATGGTTATGTTAGATAATGCAACTCATGTTTTGTTAGATGTTATTATTAGATTCGTGTGTTAGATGATGTGAGGTAATGTTTACATATGTATGTTAGATTATGTTAGCTAATTTTTTATGTATATGTAAGATGGTGCTTATCTTTGATAAGTGATGATAGGTGTGTATGTTATATGATGTTTTCCAGATGTCTTTGATGGTTATGTTAGATGATGTTTATGTTTATTAGGTGGTGGTGGTGATGATGATGATGGTAGGTACATTAGATGATGTTAGGTGATATTAAATGTGAATGTGAATGTGAATGTTTGCTAGATGTGTATAAAAAACAAATTCTTCCAATTTTATATTGTGTATAAACATTATGCATATTCAATTGTGGAAAACATTATGCATATTTATTTTACAAAATTGTGAAAGATGTTTATTAAAAAATATTAATGATAACATCTTCCTTACAGTGTCATATGGTTACAATTATTGTAAACAATTTTGTGAACTTATATTATAAAATAAAATAGAGAAAGATTTGGCATCTAATATCTTAATTAAATTTAAATTATTAAATATTATTTTAATAATACAATGCATTTCATTCCCCTATAACAAATATTTGTTTATACTAATTTATCACGATCTTCTAATTTACATTTGCATCTAAATTTTACATTCAATTAAGCAAAAATAATAATTAATCATGAAAATGGATTGTTATTATTACAACCTTGAAACATATTTTAATTAAATTATTATTAATAATAACACCATTTCTATAACAATAAAACAACACAATGAAATGCTATTACAATGTAAAATGAAAATAAATGATGCAATATTGACTAAAACAATGATAAACAATATATGCACTAACTTATATTTTTACAATATAATTCCTATAAACAATATAACTCTTAACTATAAAAATCTATCATCCATAACAATTATTAACTCTTAATCCATCACTATTATATTCTATAATACAACTCATAATCCCTATAATACATATAAAATCTTATCCTTATAACCTTAACCCCTAACTAATATTAATTATAATCTTAATTTCTTAAAACCCTTAACGCATACAATCATTAAGGTTAATACTCCATAATCCCTATAAAACACAAGTCCTAACTCAAAGCTATCATTCTAAATGCACATAATCTCAAATTAAATATTGTTTTTAAATATTAAGAATCATTTATCACTTCTTTGCTATTGGTATTGAAAACTTGTCTATAATTACAATTCAATATTCAATAATGGTAAAGTTGTACTTTTGAGTGCATATAATCTCAAAATAAATTAGGTTATTTTTACCAATATTAAGAACCACTTATTATTTGTATATATTTTTATATATAATATAAATTTTATTAGTATACTTTTATACTTGTTAATCTTAATTGATTTGAAAATTTATATTAATTAAAATTCATTAATGATTAAATTATTTACATTTATTTTTAAAATGAGTTATTTTTTATTTAATTTTTAAAGTTTTTTTATTTGGAAAATTATATTAATCATAATTCATTAATGATAAAGATGTCATTTTTAAGTGTACTTAATTTGTAAATGAATTACATTTCTAATTAATATTAAAATTCATTTATTAATTATATACTTTGTTATTGTATATTTTGAGATTATTTAAATATTTATGCACATATAATTTGTTATACCCATTAGATATGCATAGATCATTCAACTTTTAAAATTAGACAATCTACATAATTAGTATAAAATGACTATTACCTTATTGTTAAAATTTCACGATACACATATGATACACACTTACCCATATTTTTTCAATATTGACACACACATGATGCCACAATAATTCTAAAATTTTATACTAAATATGCAACAAGATATAGATATCTTCAACTAAAATAAAATAAAAATTTCAATCAATCCTTCCATACAATAACAAATTACTTGATAGACAAACACATTAAGCATCAAATTGATTGTTAACCAACCATAATTGTTTTAAAACATCTAGTAATTAACTTTCCATTTCCACCATCTTAAGATGAAAAAAATAATATAATTAGAGAACTAAAGAAAACAATAATAAAATGATACATCAACACTGTAAATGATGAAATAAAACATGTACATATCAATTTATGTTGTCATCGCCCCGGTTATCTTCCTTGCTTGGCATGATAGCACTATTGTTCTCAAAAATATGTTTTGATCTCGTTTCATGTCTTAATACAAACCATCAATCCTTATCCAACACATCAAGGTAAAAAAACACTTGGTTGCAGTGTTTTGGGAAAACATAAGGCTCCTAATACCTCATCTTTCTAGAGTTTCATCCCACATCTTTCTAGAGTTGTAGTAATTGAATCCGGTTCTTAATGAAGAGAAGCCATCTTCAGATTAATATATATAAATAATATTGAATGAAAAATAGATGATGATCAAAGTAGAATGCAAGTAATAGTCCTTGGCGACTAATATGAAGGGATGCAACCCTTATTAAATGTTTTACTATTATTAATTATTAAGTATATTTATTTATTTATTAATTATTTATGTATGTAACATTTTCACCCCATCTAAGTGTAGCTTTGTCCTCAAAGGTGATTTTGCTGAAGTAAACTTTATTCTCATTTTGCGATGAAGCGCTGACTTGAGATGTGTAATCTGGATTGGTTCCTTTATCTTAATGTGGGCATGGATCTCTATGTTGTAATCCTTCTTGCCTGAGTGGTGAGTTTCTCAATCCATTTAACCTGTAATTACTCCCTTCCAACTAAATTCCATGTACTGTTCCTGAAGGTTGGTAGTGTATGTGCCTAACTACATTAGCCATTCAACTCCTAACACCATATCTACTCCTTTGAGTGGTAAAGCATAACAATTGAGATGTAGATTTAAGTCTTGTATTTGCACATGAACTTTATAGCATTTCCCTACTTCTTTTGCTTGTTAGTTGTAAACAGTTGATACCTTGAGATTCTTCACGTGGTATACAAAAAGATTAAGTTCTTTTGCTCGTTTGATATCAATCAGATTATGTGTGCTCCCAGAATCAACTAAAATTGTGATGTCCTTATTCTTAATCATCCCTGCAAGTTGTAATCTCTTTGGCCTTGTCTTTCTTGATTTTGTTTCCTAGAATATGAGTTGTTCATCCTTAATGTTGTCGCAATTTCTCAACTAGGGTGGAATATATTTTTATGTAAGTAACTAAATTTCTTTCCTTACGGTGGTAACTTTCTTAAGCATCATTGGATATTTCCCCTCACCAGTTTGTTGGATGCATGGAATTGTCGCTATTGATGCCTCAAGTGAGTTTGTATCCAAATCAGAATCGGATGTGTCTTCTTTGGCAGAAACATTCATTTCTCTCCCATCTATGATTTTGCAGTGTAGTGTTTGACTAGATATGCATTTATGACTTGGGATCCAATCTTCACCACATCGACAACAAGTGTTTTTCTTCTTTTTTCTATCATTAGTGGGACGACTGATGGATGTTTTTTCTTCCTTTTCAACTTGATATCCATATGAGTGGGATTTGTTGCACTGAAATCCCGACAACCAACTGCCTCTGCAGTATCTGCATTACTTCTCTTCCCGTTGCAAATAATTTTTTTCAAATCTTGTTTTGGACATTTCTTCTAGTGTGACTTCTACTACTTTTTGCTTACGTCTTGCTACTTAGATACGTTCAGTATGGCATGCATCTTCAACTCTATTTCTATATACGATTTAAGGCCTCCTAAGTAAGTTTCGAGTCGTTGTTTGTCATATGATACAAACACTCGTGTAGCAAGGGATTCCCATTGATGAGTGAATTCCTCGACGCTTCCTCTATGTTGTAACCTTGTAAGCTTTGAAAAGAACTTGTCCTTGGTGATTTCTTGAAACCTTTTAAAAAATCATTTTTGAACAGTTTCCGGGTGTAGGAATTTTTTTCCCCTTTCCACCACTTGTACCAATTATAAGTGTATCATTCTAAATGCATTGACGCATATTTCACTTTCTCTCCATCTGTTTTATGTTGTATATATCAAAGTATTCATCGGCTTTGTTTAACCATGAGACACATTGGTCTTCACTTCCATTGTATTTTGTCAACTCTATTTTTTCTTTGGGTAGATAGATCATAAAAGGCTAGTATTGGGTGCCTTTTGATCCATAGGGATGGGTGACTTGGAGTTGCGGGATGAGGCGATCGACATTTCCGAACTACTTCGTAATTGCGGTGCTTACTGGACTTTAGGTTTTGTAATATTTCCTTGATTTGATTATGGATTTATGTCAAAGCATCCAATTTGTCGTCCACTTTATTTTTTGTTTCTCGTTCATGACATCCAATTTGTCGTCTAACTTTTCGTTTCTCGTTCGTGATGTCCAATTTGTCATATTCATCAATTCTCTGGGGTTCTTGGCTCTCATTTTGAAGAGTGGAAACAATGATTAGGTAATTTGGTTTCATTGGTCATTAAAAGAAAAATTATAATAAAATATTTCTTTTTGTTTTAGGCATTTTTCATAGTTTTGGAGTTGCATTTTGAAATTATGTTTGTTTGTAGGGTACATTATCAAATTCAAAAGGAACATGGTATTGCACAAACATGGTTTTCTTCGGTTCAGACGATGATTGCAGATATATGACAACATGGTTTTCTTCGGTTTAGACAATTCCTAACTTTTGTGCAATGCATCTTACATTAGTTTATATACTTATAAAATTTATGGTAAATATTTATAAGTAATGTAACAATATTTAAAAAGCTAAAATTTAATAAAAATGAAGTATAAGTATAATTTTATCAATATTAATAACAATAAATATATTATACTAGAAAAGGTGGTAACGTTGAAAGATATTATTCATTTTTAATGTTGTTATAATCATACTTGTTTGTGGTGCACCATGGAAAACAACAAAAAGCCACCGTGAAGAAGTTGTGATCTTAGTAAACTCTTTCATATTTTTTTTGAATTGTTCAAATGTATAAAGAACTTCGTCAATCAGTACACCCCTACACGGGTAGACAAATGGAATATCTACAATAACTGGATAATATGGCCACTTGAACGCAATTTTCTCTAATTCTTTAGAATCCCCATGTATGATAGAATGTGATGCTTGATGCAACCATCATAACCGTACTCATCCTCACCAATTTGAGAGTTGCAATTCTTTAGTTCCATCATGCCAAGATATGACATTCCTTATTAATCTTTGGAATGATTTTAGTACTTTTTAGAACTCTTGTAAATGGACTTAAAATTAGACCTTTAACCATATTTAACATGCATAATCGTATATTATAGTCATTTTAAATGAAAAAAAATGTTTACCTTATTTTCAAAAGTATTAAAATGATCAATTGTATATTATAGTAATTTTAAATGAAAAAAAATGCTTACCTTATTTTCAAAAGCATTAAAATGATCGTGAAGAATTTTCTTTTTGAATAGTTAAATATATGTTTTTCACTTTAGTCCATGTTTTAAGATTTTAATCTTGCATCATAGCTTTCTGAATTGTAATGTACCAGAAAGAATTGCAATAATTGGAAAAATAAATTATGGTCTCATGTTAATTTACTTGCTTCATGACCATTAATCCAAGATAAACCTTAGCCATGCATATTCTAAATTGGTAGGTAGATGGAAATTGTCTCCTTACATCCATAGTGTGACAAAATCCTATGACATGGTAGGTATAAATTGTTTGAATTTGCATTGTTAAAGTGTACTTTATTTCTGACCTACTCATTACCCACCATGACAAGAATGAGAGATAATTGCAAAAGAGTTATTCTTAATTAATGTTTTCAGGTTCTTTATGAAACTTATAAATTTCTTGAATTTTTAAGTTCAATTATGCATAAATCACATCTAGGCAGAGTAAAACTTCAACTAACTTTCCACATTCTATCTTGTCAAGAATTATATTATGTTCAAATTGATTAATTCCATAAGCCAAATGGAATCTAGAAGCCACAAAATCTAAATTGATAATTTTGATTTACCTCTATATTTTGACCCTCCTTTTCCTTTTTTTTATTGCTTCATTCTCTTTGCATCACCTCATTTATGATTCTTTTTGCAGGTATGCCTATGTTCATCAATTCTTTTCCTATTTCCTTTTTACTTGTTTCCACATCTTGAATATGGTATGGTGTGCTATCAAATTCATATATTCCATCTTCCTCTAAATTACATATAATTCTTTTCCTATTTTCTTTTTACTTGTTTCCACATCTTGATAATGGTATGGTGTGCTATCAAATTCATATATCCCATCTTCCTCTAAAATATATATAGTATCTTCAATTTCTTCATCTCCTTCATTTTCCTTCATTTTCAGATTCTTACATGTCATCTACACTCTACAACATTGATCTTTCTTAATTTATATATGATTGGCATGGAAGAGATTTTTTAGCATTGTTTCTTTTTGCCAACAAATCTCTAACCTAGAAAATAATTAATTTTATATACATTTACATTTAGCCAATGAACAAAATCGTGAAACATGTAAATACTTTTTGTTTTCACTTGAAAATAATGAGATATTGCAAAATATTAACGATTCAAGTTTATTAAGAAAGATTATAAAATTAATATATTGAAAATTAATTTTATTACCTCATACTTGAGCATTCCTTTATAAAACTAAGGAGTAAGGGAATATTAATTTTATATTGAAGAGGAATTGTATGTGGAGCAGCCACTTGGTTTTGAGACACATGACGGGAAGTCATATATGTGCAGAACTTGGTATGGTAAGATAGACAACTTTCTATCCAGTTTGGTATTTACCAAAAGTAAAGCGGATTCCAACCCTTACTACAAGGTTGAGGAAGGCAATCCAGTGATACTACTTTTGTATGCGGATATCCTGTTTGTTACAGGTGAGGATAGATTGATTGATGACACGCAGCGGAAGCTTGCTGCCGAATTCGAGATGAAGGACTTGGGGATGATGCACTATTTTCTAGGCATGGAGGTGTGGCAGAGTACAGATGGAATCTTCCTTGGACAATGGAAGTATGTAGTGGAGATACTGAAGTGGTTCGGGATGATGGACTGCAAGGCCATGACCACACCTATGGCATCGAAACTGAAGCTTCTGTGTGATGCTTCATCTAATCTGGTTGATGTCACAGTGTTTCATCAGATGATTGGGTCCTTGATGTACCTGACGAACACGAGACCAGATAATTACTTTGCGGTGAACACATTGAGCCAGTTCCTGACGGATCCCAGAGGTGTTCACTTGGTTGCTGTAAAGCATATTCTGAGGTACCTGAAGGGTACGGTTGATTATGGGCTTAAGTATGATGAGAATCAAAAGTTTAACCTGCAGGGTTATGTTGATTCAGATTGGGTAGGCAGTGCTGCAGATAGGAAGAGCACATCTGGGTGCTGCTTCAGTATGGGATCAGGTGTGATCTCTTGGTTTAGTAGGAAGTAGTCCTGTGTAGCACTAAGTACAGCCGAAGCAGAGTATGTTACAGCTTATTCGGCTAGTTGTGAGGCAGTATGGCTGAAGAAGCTACTATCTGAGTTATTTGATCTACCGTTGGAGGCTACTGGTATCTTCTGTGATAACCAGAGTTGTGTGAAGTTGTCTGAGAACCCGATGTTCCACGACAGGTCGAAACACATTGAGATCAAATATCACTATATCAGGGATATGGTGCAGAGAGGAGCAGTGAAGCTCCTGTATGTTGTGATGGATGAGCAGATTGCAGATGTACTGACGAAACCACTAGCTAGAGTGAAGTTCGATTACTTCAGAGAGAGGCTTGGTGTTCTTTAGATTGACGACACTTTGAGGAATAAGTGATGGACACATTTGTTGAAGCCATTCCAAGCATGGTGAGAGGAGGATCCTTCCATGGCTATGGATGTAAGTGCTGGATGATGAGCATCA
This sequence comes from Larix kaempferi, assembly GCA_027924585.1. Lineage (NCBI taxonomy): Eukaryota > Viridiplantae > Streptophyta > Pinopsida > Pinales > Pinaceae > Larix > Larix kaempferi. The sequence continues at coordinate 9,699,685 of BSBM01000076.1, forward strand.
GGACGATGCTCCAGTTACTGCTATGTATATGAATAATGTTGAATGCTGGATATGATCGGTTGGATCATTTATATGTATGTATGCATCATGTTGGATGCTAGATACGATCAGTTGGATCACGTGTATGTATTTGTATATGTATCAGGTGGATACATTGTATGATCAGGTAGATCATGTATGTTGATATGTATCAGGTATGATCAGGTGGATCATGTATTTGTATATGTATCAGGTGGATACATTGTATGATCAGGTAGATCATGTATAATGATATGTATCAGGCAGATACTGTGTATGCATCAGGTGGATTCATTGTATGATTAGGATGATCATGGATGATGAGCTTCAGGATGTTGCTCTAGATGACATGTGTCAGGACGATGTAGTGATGATGATCAGGATGATCATGTGTACATCAGGATGATGTATGGTGAGTATCAGGTTGATACTCTGTGGCCATGGACAGGTTGTGCAAATAAGCATATAATAGCGCCCTGGGAGGTTTGCAGATTCTCTTACTAGGTTTTTCCGCTGGCATATAATAGCTCTCTGGGAGATATGGAAAATGCTATTTCGAGGTTTTACTTTGGGAGGACATATAATAGCGCCCTGGGAGGTTTGCAGATTCTCTTGCTAGGTTTTGCCATTGGCATATAATAGCTCCCTGCGAGATCTGGAAAACGCTCTTTCGAGGTTTTGTCCTATGGCATGTAAGTAGAACTAGGAGATCTGGACAGGATGAAAAAGGCCTCAGAAGCTCTTTCGAGGCATTGCCATGACCACATGTAATAAGTCCTAGAGATCTGGACATGATGAAAAAGCCCTCAGATGCTCTTTAGGGTTCTTGCTTGACAAGACACTCTTTTAAGGTTTTGTGGTGGGGGTCACATGTAATAAGTCCTGGAGATCTGGACAGGATGAAAAAGGCCTCAGATGCTCTTTATGGTTCTTGCTAGTCAAGAGACTCTTTTAAGGTTTTGTGACAGTCACATGTAATAGCTCTCTAAGAGATCCGATAGGTTAGGTTGTGTGCCTGTAATAAGTCCTGGGATGCTCTTGCGAGGTTTTGTGACGCACGTAATAAGTCCCGAGTATTCCATAGTATGGCCAGTGATGATGAAGACCTGCAGGTGGTGGGCCTACATCGAGTATGAAAAATGACTGCCTCTGTAGAACTTCCTATGACGAATAGATTCAAAGATTGATTGAGATAGCAACAGCAGTGATGATGACGATGATTCGATGATGATGATCTATAGAAGAAGACTTGTGCTAGAAGACATGTGTCAAGAAATACCTTCCTAGTTAAGAGGGAGTGTTGATGTATATGTAACTTCGGAATGTATTTCACATATATGTATATTGTATTCCTATAGAGATGTTATTATTCCTCTATACGGAAGTGTTTGTATTCCTATAGAGATGTTATTATTCCTCTATATGGAAGTGTCGTCATTTATATTGTAAGTGTTGTAACTTATACTTGATGGGTTATTAGACCACCCTATTGGGGGTCAGCCATGTGGGTCAAAGGGTTATTAGACCACCCTATTGGGGTTCGGCCCAGTCAGCATTATGTTATGTGGTTAAGTTAAGGCCGACCTAGTAAAGGTTATTAGGCAAGTCAAGTCAAGTATAAATAGAGTGCGAGAGGCACTCTATTTGATCATTCTATTCTCACACACACTCTTTGGAGAGTGGCGCACTTGTGGAGGAGGAGAAGCTGCTGCTAGGAGATGTCTATCTCTTATGCTTGGGTTGTATCATTGCTCTATCTATCTCTGAGGAAGTTATTGGGGTTTTTCACCTTTATGATTTTCCCCAAGTAAACTCTATGTCTCTTGTGTGCTTGCATTATTGTGTTCATGATTGATATGCTGTAGATATGTTGTACATGTTGTTCTCTCAGTTAAGATCCTAGATTAGATTGAAGTAAAGTCTGAAAAACTAACATATATGTCTGTGGAGCAGCCATTTGGTTTTGAGACACATGACGGGATCTTAACTGAGAGAACAACATGTACATCATATCTACATCATATCAATCATGGACACAATGTATAAAGAACTTCGTCATTTAGTACACCCCTACACTGGTAGACAAATGGAATATCTACAATAACTAGATAATATGGCCACTTGAACGCAATTTTATCTAATTCTTTAGAATCCTCGTGTATGATAGAATGTGATGCTTGATGCAACCATCATAACCGTACTCATCCTCACCAATTTGAGAGTTGCAATTCTTTAGTTCCATCATGCCAAGATATGACATTCCATGACATTCCTTATTAATCTTTGGAATGATTTTAGTACTTTTTAAAATTCATCATGCCAAGATATGACATTCCATGACATTCCTTATTAATCTTTGGAATGATTTTAGTACTCTTTAGAACTCTTGTAAATGGACTTAAAATTAGACCTTTAACCATATTTAACATGCATAATCGTATATTATAGTAATTTTAAATGAAAAAAAATGTTTACCTTATTTTCAAAAGTATTAAAATGATCAATTGTATATTATAGTAATTTTAAATGAAAAAAATGCTTACCTTATTTTCAAAAGCATCAAAATGATCATGAAGAATTTTCTTTTTGAATAGTTAAATATATGTTTTTCACTTTAGTCCATGTTTTAAGATTTTAAACTTGCATCATAGCTTCTTGAATTGTAATGTACCAGAAAGACTTGCAATAGTTAGAGAAATAAATTATGGTTCCATGCTAATTTACTTGCTTCATGACCATTAATCCAAGATAAACCTTAGCCATGCATATTCTAAATTGGTAGGTAGATGGAAATTGTCTCCTTACATCCATAGTGTGACAAAATCCTATGACATAGTAGGTATAAATTGTTTGAATTTGCATTGTTAAAGTACACTTTATTTCTGACCTACTCATTACCCATCATGACAAGAATGGGAGATAATTGCAAAAGGGTTATTCTTAATTAATGTTTTCAGGTTCTTTATGAAAGTTATAAATTTCTTGAATTTTTAAGTTCAATCTATGCATAAATCACATCTAGGTAGAGTAAAACTTCAACTAACTTTCCACATTCTATCTTGTCAAGAATTATATTATGTTCAAATTGATTAATTCCATAAGCCAAATGGAATCTAGAAGCCACAAAATCTAAATTGATAATTTCATGATTTACCTCTATATTTTGACCCTCCTTTTCCTTTTTTTTATTGCTTCATTCTCTTTGCATCACCTCATTTATGATTCTTTTTGCAGGTATGCCTATGTTCATCAATTCTTTTCCTATTTCCTTTTTACTTGTTTCCACATCTTGAATATGGTTGTTTCCACATCTTGAATATGGTATGGTGTGCTATCAAATTCATATATTCCATCTTCCTCTAAATTACATATAATTCTTTTCCTATTTCATTTTTACTTGTTTCCGCATCTTGAATATGGTATGGTGTGCTATCAAATTCATATATCCCATCTTCCTCTAAATTATATATAGTATCTTCAATTTCTTCATCTCCTTCATTTTCCTTCATTTTCAGATTCTTACATGTCATCTACACTCTATAACATTGATCTTTCTTAATTTATATATGATTGGCATGGAAGAGATTTTTTAGCACTGTTTCTTTTTGCCAACAAATCTCTAACCTAGAAAATAATTAATTTTATATACATTTACATTTAGTCAATGAACAAAATCGTGAAACATGTAAATACTTACTGTTTTCACTTGAAAATAATGAGATATTACAAAATATTAACGATTCAAGTTTATTAAGAAAGATTATAAAATTAATATATTGAAAATTAATTTGATTACCTCATACTTGAGCATTCCTTTATAAAACTAAGGAGTAAGAAAATATATAAATCCATGTTTTTTGTCGCAAAACTTTTCTCTTAACTGAATATAAAACAAAAAAATATACAAGTACTCTTTTGAAGTAGACACACCAATTAACTGCACCATATTTTTTTCAATTTTTTTGGTGGTGTATTTTTAAAGCTATGGATTTTTCATTTCACCACATTTTGAAAGAGATGAAACCAAACTCGACACATGTTAAAAAAAGAAAAAAATATCAGATCTCACCTATACACAACAAAATTTATATATTCGGAAAGTAGATTCAATGATGAAACTAATGGTATCAAGTCTGACAGTCGCTTTCTAGTGTAAGAGATTGTTTTTACCTTTCGAAAATGGAGAAACCTGAAAACTGTACAGAAACGTGAAGTTTTCAGGTTTCAGAGGTTATTCGGCCGAATAACCTTTTTTCCGTAATGGAGCCACTATTTTCAACAAAGGTTATTCGGCCGAATAACCAAACGCAAAAAGAATTTCGTCAGCCAGAAAAAGAAAAAATACCTTGTCTATACTTGTATCAATAAACTAAAGACATTCATTATTTTCGCATATTTCTGGTCAAAAATTTTTTGAAGGGTTTTTCAAATAAGATTTCTTTTGCAAAATGAGTTTTTTTTACAAGGTATTTTTCTTCCTATTTCTTTCCAAGGGGTACATTTAAAGAGATTTTTTCTAAGGCATTTTTGCAAATGAGTTTATATGCCAAGGTATTTTTGCACTTTTTATTTCTATGCAATGGGTTTTTTTCAAGGTGTTTTTTTTCCAAAATATTTTTGCAAAGGAATTTGTTTTGACAAAGTATTTTTCCAAGTGTTTTTTTCAAAGAAGGTTTCTTTCCAAATGGTGCATTTAAAGAGCTTTTATTACAAGGTATTTTTGCAAAAAAGTTTTTATTCCAAGGTATTTTGTGCAAAGAAGTTTTTATTCCAAGTTATTTTGCAAATGAGTTGTATTTTTCCTTCTTATTTCTTTGAAAGGGGTTTTTTCAAAGAGTTATTTTTCCAAGATATTTTTGCAAAGGAGTTATTTCTTTGCAAGGGTTTTTTTCAAAGTATTTTTTTCTTAAATATTTTTGCAAATGAGGTTTTTTTTACAAAGTAATTTTTCAAGTGGTTTTTTCAAAAAAGGTTTTGCAAAGGAGATGTATTTTTCCTTCTTATTTATTTGAAAGGGGTTTTGTCAAAGAGTTGTTCTCCCAAGTTTTTTTTGCAAAATAGTTAGTTTTTTGCAAGGGTTTTTTCAAAGAATTTTTTTTCCAAGATATTTTTGCAAATGAGTTTTTTTTCCAAGTATTTTACCAAGTAGTTTTTTCAAAGAAAGTTTTTTCCTAGGTATTTTTTCAAATAAGCTTTTTTTTAGTAGTTTTACAAAGAAGATTTCTTGAGAATGTGTTCTTATTCTTTTCCAATGGGTTTTTTCAAAGGTGATTTATTGTCAAAAAGTTCTTATTTCTTTCAAAGAATGTTTTTTCCAAAGAAGATTTCTTTTCTAGGGGTATTTTTAAAGGAAATTTCTTTCCAATGAGTTTTTCTTCAAAAGACTCTTACAATATTTTGATAAGGTGAAGTAAATTTCAGTTCACGTGTTTATAAATTTTGTAACTATTATTAAATCTTCATTTTGTTTTTTTACTATAAAGTGACGATTCTTTAATTTATCATCTATAGATTAAACAATCATGGGCACTAAGAGAAACCATCAAAGAAAACATGATCGTAGACGTGATGATGATGATGATAATTGAGAAAAAAAAACTCAAATATCATGCCAAAAAAGCAAGGCTTGCAGACATGCAAGTGACAATTATTGAAGATATAAATACAGATTTACATGATAATGTTGATGAAATGGAAATTAGAGTACAAAAAGAACAAATTGAAGTTGAAGAGACCATTGTTGAAAATGTAAATAGTGATTTACATGCTAATGTTGAAGATGTCAATATTAAAGATCAAGTCAAGATCCAAAAATTTGAACTGTTATGTATATATCGTGTATTTTCCAAATTCATTTTTTATAATGAATTGTATTTTGGATATATATTAAATTAACTTTAACTTGATATATAGGTACTTTCACCATTGATGATGAAATGTTAGAAGACATTGATTGCAACAAATATGAAAAAAAATACCCATACATGTTGCACGATATTGTGTTAAAAAAATTTATGATGATGTTATGAAGAATTATTCAATAATAGGACAAGCACAAATTTTGATATGTTTATTAGTGTCCAAGAAGTTAGAAGATGCTACGTCATTATTGGGTATTCGCAAGGTGACAAAAGAGTCGAAATTGAAACATAATGTGATAGAAAATATAGGTGATGCAATAATTTTTTTTGGAAAATCCAGGAAGAAAGATACCGGTGCTGCACGTAGAGCAATTCAGACAGCAATTGTTTCAGCTAGTACCAGACAAAAACGTTTGACAACACAACTAACAAAAGCAGTTGGAACCTCAAGAAAGACATTATACAAACACAACAAATTCAGAATGCAAATAGGTGGAAATGATGAACTTGTTTGCTGGGAAATGATTTGTAGATAGCCTTACAAAGATAGAATGGGAGCAGGTGTTAATTAAGATATTATACGGGAATATTAGTTGGCACATGCTCGAGTTTCACCAAATTCAAGGGATGTGATACGACAAAGAGTATCACAAAGGGTATATGAAAGTAGTCTAAAACATATAATGGATATGACACAAGTACAATTGTTCAATAAATTCAAGGAATATCATCGTGGAATTAATGTGTCAATCACTACATTTGTGCAACAAAAACCATGGTATGTTAGACCTATTATTATACGTGACACATGTTGTCGTTATCATGTGCAATTTCAATTATATTATGACACGTTTATTGAATTTGGTAAAATGTTTTGGACGAATTCACCACCTCCGCCCACAGTATGTGAATTCATATCTCAAACTCTATGTGAGAGAGAGCACGATGAAGTATTTTATAATAAGAAATGTGTCAATGGAAAACATTGTCATTGTTGTGGAAATCTGGTCTTATTCCACAATAAATATCCTATCGATAATGATCACTCGCTATCAAATGTAATCATTGATTGGATAAGATATGAATATATCGGTTATGCTACAAGTTCTAGTGATGCACATTCTAAAAGAATTGGTTTGCAAGAAGATAAAATATGTGTGACAGGTTTTTTTAAGAAATTTGAAAGTGAAATTTATAAATACACCAACAATTCACATAGAGCACGATGGAAAGACCTTCAATACAGTCTCGTGAAATTTTTCCACCAGGAACAATTTTGTCAGTGGTTGATTTTGCAGAAAACTACACATTTGCTGCGCAAAAAGAGATACAGAGTGAATACTATCATTCAGACCAAGTTTCGATATTTGTCCATGTTCTATATAGACATTCTCAACAGGATGTTGATGGCATTGAAAGCGCGTGTGACAATCGAGATGTGATTAAAGAATATCACTTTTATATCAGCGATGATCGTACACACGATATACATTTTCTTCGGCATTGTATTGAAAGTATTTTCTACGATTCACTAAAAGGACGTGACGTTAAATTCAATGAACATTGGATATGGTCAGATGGATGTGCGGGACAATTTAAATCTTTGCAATCATTTTATTGGTTATGTCGACTTCATAAAGCATTGAACATTAAGCATCACTGGAATTTCTTTGAAACTGGACATGGAAAAGGTGAACATGATAGTAGGAGCATGCGTAAAAAGAGCACTTCGAAGATGGAAAATGAACCATTCTTCTGCACGATTTCATTCAACTACAGAGGTTGTCCAATGGTTCAAATTACATCTAAGCCATGATTATAATCAACAATCAAAAGATGTGCGTAAGTATGTACACGATTTTTTTAATTTTTATTAATTGTCAATTTAAAAAAATGTTCACTAACATTTAAGTATATGTACACTAACATCAAAAGTTGTCATTTGTGTAGGTTTTTTTGGCTTGTTGGGGTCCAAGATATAAATAGATCAATACCATACGACGCTAGCACCATACATGGGACTAGATATTTTCACTCTATTCAAACAAAATTCTTCCAAAACGTGTTTTTATTTGATAGTAGAAAGCAATCATGCTTTTCTCATATTTGCACTAAAAATTTTGAATCTACAAAAGTTTGTGAAAACATAACGAACAACTACGTAAAACATTGGAAACACACAGAGATTAATCCTAAAGGAAAAATGCCATTAGCAAGCGTAGAAGAATTAGAATCAGAAAAAATAGCAATCTCATCTGATGGCGACAGAATTTCATATCTTGTTAGAGAAGGTAATGATCTTACAACTATTTTGTCGATTGTTCATTCTTGTCCATCACTTTATAGTCAATTTAATTGATTTAAAAACCCTAACTCCATTGTAATTTGCACAGGGGATGTTTTCGTTGTGATTGCGCCTATAGACAACAACGAAAATATGAAGTATTATTTGGTGCGATGCACTGAAGGAAAGATGAAGTTATTGGAGGACTACAATGACAACAAATTTTCATACAAGAGAGGATCCATCATTTTAAAGGGCTATTTTTTTAGCAGACCCATATGACTGAAAATTATGTCTACTTTCAGGATTATGAACCTGATGTTATATGTTGTCAATATAGTCATTTAGTATGTGCATCTCAAATAAAATAGGTACAAGTTCCATTGAAAAAATAATTAAAAACTAAAAAATGGAAACTATCCAAATATGACCATGAAAAGATAATTGAGGATGGCATTCCATTGTGATGTTTTTAATTATATAAAAAATTAATCGATCGATGTTTTTGTTCATGTCCATGTCAAATGTTGTGTACAATATATTTTTTTTCTTTCAACTATGTCTATGATCTTGAATGGGAACTAGAATAAGAGTTTAAATGATCGTATTTTAGTATGCTGAAATGAATTCGAAAATTATTTGGTAATGAAAACTTTAATGTGTAATTTCGTCTTAAATTTTGTGTACAGTACTTTATTCGAGTCCCTATATGTCTATTAGACCACTTAAGGGATGAGATAACAGATGTGTCTATCCTCACACTCCGCCCCGAATCTTTACTTTTCACTGAAGTATGTAAGTGAAGAATCACCGAAAAATATGCTAGATTTCATCTGATCCATTTCATGCTTCTCTAATATACTTAATAAATGAGAAATTATTATTCTTGATCCATAAGATGGGTTGATCCATTACTAGTTTTATGGTGGGCTAAAAAATCCATATTCCATGAGTTTTTTAAAATATCACTTGTGTAAGTTCACATAACTGAAATCATGGCAAATGGAGATAACGATTATTTGATTTTTAATCACAAACAAGGATTCCAGGATTGTGAAGCTTATGTTAAATTAGATCAATGCTTATTTACAACAAGTCGATGAAAATTCATCAAATTGTTGTCTAAAATCATTTTTCTAATTTAACATAAGCTTCACAATCCTGTAATCTTTGCTTATGATTAAAAAACAAAAAATCGTTAAATCCCCATTTGCCATGATTTCAGCCACATAAAATGTACCTGAACATTGAAAATATGAATCATTAGTTAAAAATTGAAAATATGAATCATTTATACAAATTTCAATTTATCATTTATATGAAATTCAAGTTTTATGTTGAAACCAAGATTCTATATATCAAACAAGCATTCTTTCTTAACATTCCTAACATTAGATTGCACCTATCAAAACTTCCTAACATTCATTCTTAACATATTCCTAATATTCCTATCAAAACTTCCTAACATTCCTATCAAAATTTGAACCTAACATTCATTTTTAAACTTCCTAACATTCCTATTTCTATCAAAACTTCCTAACATTCCTAAACTTCCTAACATTCAAAGCTTCCTAAGATTCCTAACATTCATTCATTCTTTAAATTCCTATAAAAACTTAGATTGCAAATTCCTAAACATTAGATTGCACCTATCAAGACTTAGTAACATTCTTAAACTTCCTAACATTCCTATTTCTATAAAAACTTCATAACATTCCTATTTACATATCCAACACTGAAAATATTTTACATCCTAACAAACTCATAGATTTTACATCCTAACATTCATTCATCCTTAACTTCCTAACATTTTAAACATTCATCCTAACACATTCATAGATTTTACATCCTAACTCATTAATCCTTAAAACTTCCTAACATTTTTAACATTCAACACTTCCTAATATTGATTCTTAACATTCCTTACTCCTAACTTTAGATTGCACCTATCAAAACTTCCTAACATTAATTCATGAACACTTCTTAACATGCTTAACATTCATTTTTAACATTCCTAACTTTAGATTGCACCTACATCAAAACTTCCTAACATTCATTCATTCTTAACTTCCTAACATTTTTAATATTCAACACTTCCTAAAACTTCCTAACATTCATTGTTACGATTCAACACTTTCCTAACATTCATTCTTACCATAACATTCATTTTCAACATTCATTTTTAACATTCAATATTTTCTAACATTTATTCTTAACATTTCTTAACTTTATAACATTCATTCTTAGGATTCAACACTTTCCTAACATTCATTCTCAACATTCATTTTTAACATTCAAAATTTCCTGACATTCATTCTTAACATTTCCTAACTTTAGATTGCACCTATCAAAACTTCCAAACATCAATTCTTAACATTCATAGCATTCTTATCATTAACATTCATATATTTTACATCTACATACATACATAAATTTAATAATACATACATTCATAAACATGCAAAAACATATTCTAAACATTTATCACACAAAATATGCTAAATAATTAACAAAAAAAATAAAAATCATTTAAAGCAAATACAAAATATGTAAGTTCAACGTACATGTGTATAATCCTCAAAAAATGTTCATGAACATGTGAGTTCAATGTACATATGTATAATCCAAAAATAAATCATCTCGATGTCAAAAACAACTACAATCTATATATCAACAAAAATGGAAGAAGTCCACCACTATCCTCCACTAGGACCTTCCCTTGGACTCAACCCAGCCTGTAACATGTATAAAAGCAGATTATGAATATCATAAATTATTTAAACAATTTTAAACTAAATTTAAAAAATTAAAATTTTAAACTTATATATCAAAGAACAATTCAATTATTGACAAAATTACATCAAATTCTCTAAATGTATGTCCACCACTATCCTCCACTGGAGTCTTTCCTTTGCCTCCAAAAGATCGAAAAGACCCAAGCAGCAACATGTATAAAATCAATTTATGAATCTCATAAATTATTTAAACAAATTTAAACTAAATCCAAAAAAATAAAAATATTAAACTTATATCAGAGATCAATTCAAGTGTGAACAAAATTACCTCGGTGCCAATATCCACATTCATCAAAGAACCTATATCTCTCCCCTAAAATTTAAATTTGTTAATAAATAAAACATAGTGCAAGCAAAAAAAAAATTAAGCAATTAATTTAAAACCGAAACAAAAAAATTAAAATCATTAGCTCACAAGAGATGGTAAATCATCTACAATGTTTGTATCTAAAGAAACCTACATGGATAAGTCAAATTAACAATAAGATGCATAGTTAAATTAAAATTTAAAAAATGATAATATCTCAAGTTCAAACATAAATATAAATATGTAAATAATAAATATACCTCTCCAATATGCTCTACATTTTCTACATTTTGACTAGTGGAGAGTCGAAAATTATGTTCATTCATCATTCTGGAAAATTGCAACTAATAAACATTTACATAATGTACTTATTACTATACATCAAAAAAGACATAATATCATATATATAATGTAACAAAAAGTTCAATTCAAATTAAATAAAAGAGTAAATAGATTGTCATATCATAATCAACAAACCTCTTCTAAACTCGATGTGTCATTGGATATAACATCTGAAGCTATGTCACAACAAACCTTGGCATAAGCCTCGAGATCTCCAATGCTCATTCCATCTACCTCATCATTCTTTTTGTAAACAAACTTTTGAGGAATAGTGGCACGAGCCCTCTCTCGAACCAATCCCACATCTACTCCAACTAATGCCGATGCTAAACCATTGCCAACAAAATCCCTTACAGTTGTCCCAAGTTAGGATGTGGGATTCATCTCTGATCTTAATGCCACAAGCCTGGGTGGGTGAGATATCTGGGGTGGAGGTTGAAGAGTTGTAGGGTCTCTAAGAGTACCTTTTCAATCATATATTTGACCCTTTCCAACTACATAAAATTCAGTATGAATATCAGTATAGTCTGGCTTCATATTTAAAAAAAACTCTGCATAAAAAAATCTAGCAAAATATTGAGAAACCCCATCGTTCCATGGCAACCGACGATAGGCTGCAAGGAACCGATCATATATTAGATGTGCAAGTTCAGGGTGCTTGAAATATTGCACTTTCAACATTTTTCGCTTTAGACCTTCTCTGAATTTAAACATTGAATTGGTATGTTCTTTGGTCACTCTCTCCTTCACAACAGCCCACTTGTCCGGACCCATCACATGTACCCTTCGTCTTTGCATCAAATCAACAAAACCATTCGTAGTTGGTCCGAGATCCTCATATGCCTCAATGAATTTTTGCAATGATCCCAAAACAATCTCCAAAATTTGTTTACTCTATGGAGGGAGATCCATAGTAGATAAATCTTTTTCCAACTTGTCGTAGTGGGATCTACAACTTTCAAGAGTCGTTTGATGAACACCACTTTTCCATAGAAGCTCCTCAGGTAAATTAGATGGATACGTTGTCATGGGTATACAACCCTCGGTTAGTTCAACATATTGCGTCTTGGCTCGACCATCGTCACTATGTGTAGAATGACAAGCCCCTTGGGAACCTTGCTTTGCACCTACATCCGTCTCCCTTGCTCGCTCTTCCTCCCTCTCTGTAGAATTACGAGCCTCTTCTGAACCATGCTCTGATTCAAATAAAAACAACGTTATGTGTAAACATGTACAAACATTGCATACACACAAAAAAACAATTTGTACATGTATTAAAAGATTGATGTTCATACCAATAGAAGGTCGAGATCGGCATTCTCCCACAGAAGATAAAGGGGAATCATCCGTACCCCTATCGCCTCGTCGATGATCGAATGAATGTGAACTATACAATAAACTTGAATATCGAGGGGAAGTCGACAACCTCCGATTATCAATTGAGACACCAACTCCCAAAGAATGTGAAGACCTCCTACGCTTTCGCCTCGAAGACTCCTCTCTTTCCATTTGATATAATGTCTACACTTACACAAATATCAACTCATTACATTTTCAAATTCTACAAATTCTAAGACCTAGCTACTAAAGAAACTAAGTTATTTAATAAGGAGCTAGATATACCTAATATCATCTAATAGTTCTTAAAATGAGTATAGCTAATATTGTTGGATGTATGAGGAATTAATGTACCAATCTTCTAAGTGTTTTTTATGTTTAAAATGAATGGAACCAATATAGTTAAATACTAAGTGAATGTTACATTTCTTTATGTCAAAGAATGAGTTCATGAACATGTTAACTTTTAATTTAAATCTTAAATTAATAACTTAATTGATATTTTAATAATTTAAACATAAATTGTATCTACAAATATTTTCATTATTCCATAGAATCATAAAAAATTGACGATTCATAGTATTATGTTTCCCAAGTTTGCCATGTTTCCCAAATTTTCCATGTTGCACGATGGTCTTGAGTTTCAGCCTGATAACGGTGATGATTCATGGTATTACGTTTCCCGAGTTTGCCATGTTGCAACGAAAGAAAAACATAATCCCAGGAATGGTCACCTTTACAAGGCTAAAACTCAAGACCATTGTTTTCCATCAATTAGTTTCTCAATTCAAAATGCACAATCATAATGCATGACATTCTAAAAAAAAAACCACAATGTTATCTCTACGACGATGTTTTCTATGGTTTAAAAACCATGGGAGGGAGAGGGTGTTTTATAGAGAAAACAATGCACAATTAAATAAAATCCTAGATAGTGCCACCGGTAAGTTAATGGGTAAAATCTACCTTATTAGGGTCAAACACCTAATTTATGACCATAATAAATCTTGTTGTTCTGTCAAAATTGTGGAGCCAGTTTTGCATTACAATAAACAGAAAGATTGGTCTTGCACACTCAAGCCAACATCAGTATAATTTAGGATTAGAAACTAAGTTATTTAATAAGGACCTAGATATACCTAATATCATCTAATAGTTCTTAAAATGGGTATAGCTAATATTGTTGTCCATGTAAGAGAATTAATGTGTCAATCTTCTAAGTGTTTTTGATGTTTAAAATGAATGGAACCAATATGGTTAAATATTAAGTGAAGGTTACATTTCTTTATGTCAAAGAATGAGTTCATGAACATGTTCAATTTTAATTTAAATTCCTAAATTAATATCTTAATTGATATTTTAATAATTTAAACATAAATATATCTACAAATATTTTCATTATTCCATAGATTCATAAAAAAATGACGATTCATGGTATTGTGTTTCCCAAGTTTGCCATGTTTCCCGAGTTTGCCATGTTGCACAATGGTCTTGAGTTTCATCCTGATAACGGTGATGATTCATGGTATTATGTTTCCCAAGTTTGTCATGTTGCAACCAAAGAAAAACATAATCCCAGGAATCGTCAACTTTACAAGGCTAAAACTCAAGACCATCGTTTTCCATCAATTAGTTTTAATTCAAAATGCACAATCATAAGGCATGACATTCTCAAAAAAAAATTGCACGATGTTATCTCTACGACAATGTTTTCTATGGTTTAACAGCCACAAAAGGGAGAGTGTTTTATAGAGAAAGAAGAAGGATATAAGTTACACCAAAACGTATTCCCTCCAATGGTATAATTTCCCATTGAGAATTATGTTCATGAACAGAGTTCAAGAACTATAAAATTATGTTCACAATATTTGCTCTCTTAGTACTGACCATAGTTTACTTGTAGCCCTATTACCGCTGCTACTAGGATTAAATGGTTCTGTGGACACTCTAAGTTCTGTTTGCATGGACGTGTGGGACATGTGGCCAATCATGTTTGTGAGTTGACAGATAAATGGTAGTGTGGAAGAGACTAAGGAATCACACCATCTGTTTCATATATAATTCGATAGTAAACATGTAGAAACCTCATTTTGGGTTTCCCAAAAAAAATACTTCCACGGAATTTGAACATATAAGTATAATTAATTTCAGAACTTCTAGTACGGTTTTTTAGAAGAAGATATAGAGGCCATAGATCTAGTTCTATCTATTGCAATACATGAATGTCAATAAATAAAACTATATACCCAGATTTATTCGTTCCACCACAAGAGTTAGCAAAATAAATAAACTAAATACTTTAAACCTGTTTTCGATGGTTGGTCCATCGAATTGATGGAGTCCTTGAAGTGGTTTCCGCACGATCCAATCCAATTTCCTAACGAAGTACCGAGTGACCCCTCGGTTGACCTCCCTACCGTATCGAGGTTACTCTCCTTCACCCCGAACCCCTGAGCTAATGGGGTCGTAAGAACACACAAGCTAGCCTCCCGAAAGGATCTCCCAATCTCCATTCCGGCTAATTCCAACTCCAAGGATCATAACATAATCCGAGATTATGATGACCATCCAGCATTAGGGCAAAAGAGATGTCTTTCTCTCCTTCTCCTCCCTCATTATATAGCAAAATACTGTGTGCCATGTGTCTGTCCATACAAATATTTAATTTAATTTAATATTTTAATTTCCATTATTCTCAAATACATGTGTCTCAATGTCTTCAATGTGCACCTAATTCCCTAAATTAGTGGGAGTTAAGTGTAAGAGAGTTCTACTCCTCTTTTGTTTCTCAAATAGTTTACTAAAAACCTTTTTAGTAAAATATAAATAAAAAGATTTGTTATTTTTATTTAATTGATAATGTAATTTATAAAAGACAAATGTTTCTATTATTAAATAACATCTAATATAAATATTCTCTTTAGTTCTTTTTATCTTTTACTAGAATATTCTCACTTGAATTAACTCCTATTACTATGCAAATCTAAGAGAACTTTCATAGGAATTTATAGTTTTTAGTTCTTATTATATTCCCTCAATAGAGTAGATAAATAAAATAGTTTAGACTAAACTAAAAAGTTTTATTTTTAAACAAAAGAATAATGAATAAAGTTTTCGGTTATTTGTCTTCTTAATTTAAAGTCACCTGAATTTATTTTTGATGAGTTTTCGATTTCTTTATTTTAAATAACAATTATCTTTCTCTTGTCCAGGTGCCTCTTCGGCGGGCCCTTCTGACAGTTTCATTTTTTCCTTCTTATGGGGAGTACTGCGTAGCGACCGGGAACCGTTACCGCGATCTCTCAATTACGCTTCTTGGAGACTAAGGGATGTTGAGGGATAAGGATCTCCTTGCCTCTCAACTCATCGTACATGACCAAATCATTATGGCCTTGCCCGTACAGCATACACTTCCCCGGGTGAGCTGAAACGGCTTCACCCGTGTGTGGATTTCTAATCCAGGGTCGACAGTCAGTCGTCGTACCCCTATGTGTTCTTTCTTTTCTTACGACCCCTATGTGTGCTGGATACATGATCAAATAATCGTATCCAGCATCCAACATGATGCGTACATACATATATATAAATGATCCAACTGATCATATCCAGCATCCAACATGATGCATACATACATATACATATAAATGATCCAACTGATCATCTCCAGCATCCACCTGATGCATATACAGAGCAGTAACTAGAGCATCGTCCTGATGCTCATCATCCAACACTTACATCCACAACCATGGGAAGGATCCTCCTTTCACCATGCTTGGAATGGCTCCTACAAATGTGTCCATCACTTCTTCCTCGAAGTGTCATCAATCTGAAGAACACCAAGCCTCTCTCCGAAGTACTCGAACTTCACTGTCAGCACATCTGCAACCTGCTCATCTGTCGCAACATACAGGAGCTTCACTGCTCCTCTCTGCACCATATCCCTGATATAGTGATATTTGATCTCAATGTGTTTTGACCTATCGTGGAACACCGGATTCTCAGACAGCTTCACACAACTCTGGTTGTCACAAAAGATACCAGTAGCCTCCAGCGGGAGATCAAATAACTCAGACAGTAGCTTCCGAAGCCATGCTGCCTCACAACTAGCTGAATAAGCTGCAACATACTCTGCTTCAGCTGTACTCAGTGCTACGCAAGACTACTTCCTGCTAAACCAAGAGAACACACCTGATCCATACTGAAGCAACACCCAAAAGTGCTCTTCCTATCTGCAGCACTGCCTGCCCAATCTGAATCAACATAACCCTGTAGGTTAAAATTTTGATTCGCATCATACTTGAGCCCATAATCAACTGTACCCTTCAGGTACCTCAGAATATGCTTTACAGCAACCAGGTGAACACTCCTCGGATCCGTCAGGAACTGGCTCAATGTGTTCTTCGCAAAGCAAATATCTGGTCTCGTGTTCGTCAGATACATCAAGGACCCAATCATCTGACGATATATAGTGACATCAACCGGCTCAGATGAAGCATCACACAGAAGCTTCAGGTTCGATGCCATAGATGTTGCCATGGCCTTACAGTCCATCATCCCGAACCTCTTCAGTATCTCTACTGCATACTTCCCTTGTCCAAGGAAGATTGCATTTGCACTTTGCCACACCTCCATGCCTAGAAAGTAGTGCATCATCTCCAAGTTCTTCATCTCAAACTTAGCAGCAAGCTTCCGCTGCGTTTCGACAATCAATCTATCCTCACCTGTAACAAACAAGTCATACACATACAAAAGTAGTATCACTGGATTACCTTCCTCAACCTTGTAGTAAAGGTTGTAATCCGCTTTACTCTTGGTAAAGCCCAAACTGGATAGAAAGCCATCTATCCTGCCATACCAGGTCCCGGTTGCCTGCTTCAAACCATACAGGGCTTTCTTCAATTTGCACACATGTGACTCTCGGTCATGTGTCTCAAACCCGAGTGGCTGCTCCACATACACTTCCTCTTCGACTACACCATTCAAGAAAGATGTCTTGACATCCATCTGGTGTATCTTCCATTTCGTCATTGCAGCCAAAGAAAGTACTGATCTGATGGAAGTGGATCTGGCTACAGGAGCAAAAGTCTCTATGATGCCACCTGCAGCATGGTTGATCTTATAGATCCATTTGTAAGTCACAACAGACTTCCCTTCAGGTCTTGGGACCGCATCCCAAATATCATTCTTCATGATCGAATGGTACTCCTCGATCATGGCATTCTTCCCGAATCCTGGGAACTTCAACATCTTCAATATCTTCAATAGATAACTTTGTTGCTGAACAAATGTTGTAGTCCTTCTTTTGTAGGTGATGGTATACGATCTTTCCTACAAAAAAAGTTAAATTGCATGATTAGAAACATCTCATAGTTTTCAGAACAAATTCTTACACATAAAGAAATATGTCATACAGTCATGCAATTATTTTATCCAATGCTTCAATACAACATTCATCCATATCCTGTAACTTTCTAGATGCCTTCCAATCTCTACCAGAAGATTGTTAAGAGTTTGCACTACTCCCAACATGTCAGAAAAGAGGTTTCATTCTAGATAAGTAGCAATGGAATGTTGTACAGTGCCAGATGCCACTTACCCATCACATGCATATTAGTAGTATACTGTTCATTAATGCAATTATTCTAATATGCATAATACACAACCTAAGTCTAGGAACATAAGCATATACATCATTGAAAAACATTATTTAAACAAACAAGTATGTAAGAAATGACAATTCAAATACTTATCTTTGTTTGGTTGTTGGGTGGACTCCCTCTGAATCTTTGCAACTCCATTTTGATGTGGATTGTGAGAAGTGGTCGACTCCCTCTAAATATCTGCATCCTTGTAGAAACTACTGGAGTGTGCTCCCTCTTGATCTTTGCTTCTTGGATTACCTGCCCTTGAACTTATATCCATCCTCAATCACTATGCATGCTTACAAGTATCATTATTGTAATATCCTCGAGATCTCATACATAATCATACATTTATTAGTATATTCTCAATACTGTCAAAACACAATAATCTTAAGCATGTATAGTCATGATCATTTCAGACAGAAATAATAAGCATTAGTATTCAAGGACTCTTATGGTTAGTCATATCATAAATTAAAGTAAGAAACATAATATGCCTAAACCCGTGATTACTCAAACCTATACTTTTATGATTCTTCTGGTTAGTCATATCATCAATTAGGTTAAGAAACATAATATGCATACACCCATGATTATTCAAACCTATGAATAATCATTATCAATCATGCCATGTATACTTATATAAGAGATCCTATCACAAGGTAGGATTCTAACTTGATATAGGAAAAACATACCTGGATTACTATGTTAGCTAGTTATGTCTAACATACCCACATGATGTCTTCTTGTTCTCTTCAATGACTTGTGCTAGTAACCTGCATATTTCATAAGTTAACCATTATAGAACCAAGTTATACATACCTCGTAAATATATATTCTAAGTGATCCATGACAATGGATGAATCTTTGTCTTCATGTCACCATGATCATATGTTCTTGAACTAGAACATGATTTTTCTTTCTTGGTGTACCTTTCATGTTAGCGGACAACATAAACCTCATACAACACCATAATGCATTAGTACAATCATAAGTGTCAACACCCTAATCAATGAATATCTTCTATCATGCATTCATAATTTTGTTAAGGTGATACGACAAGTCTAAATTTAATCAAGATTGTACTAACCGTAATAATATGAAGACAAACATACCATAAACTTAATCATGAACAAATCTCGAAACATACCTGGATAAGTCATACCTGTCGAGATTGCTTGTAATCTTCTCATGTAAGGCCTTAGCCTCATCTCCCTCTGAAACATGAACTTCTTCACTTATGCAGGTGACCAGTCCATTCTCTTCTAGGATTAACCCAATCCACTTGATTTTTAGGAACTGGATCTGGAGCTGGATTAGGGTTTGTCAGAGAAACCCTAAAAATTCAATATTTGAATTTCAAACTTCTGAAAGGATAGAAATATGCGCCTTGATGAGCTGATCAAGCTGGTATACTCATAATTTGAAAGCTGCAAAGTTTCACCCCTCAATTTTTCCTTTGAAACTTCCGGATTCACTCGACATGACCCCGAACTAGGGTTTGATAAAGCCCACCCTTCTTCCCAATCAAAAGGTTTGATCCAGAGCTCTAAGCTTCTATTTTTCTGAGGAGCTTCCAGTCGTGGTCACAGATTTCAAAAATTCCCATTTTTGCAGAAGCCCTAATTTTCCACTTTTCTGATCAAAGTCCCGAACTAGGGTCTGATCAAGCCCGGCCTTCTGTCCAATCAAAAATTCTGATCTTGGTCTCTAAATTTCAATTTTGATGAGTGGCATTCAGCCGTAGTCTCCGATTACAAAAAGTTCCAACTTTCTCTGAAACCCTAAATTCCGAAAGCCAAGAATGAAGGTGCTCAAAAATAATTCTGTTTTGACAGAAATATGTACCTGATTGTTTCTGGTGTAACTCCGAAATGTTCGATCCACAGGGTCTGAAAATTTTTCTTGTGATAGCCCGACCTGTGATTTTTCCAACCCCATAGGTCTGACCTCAAATGGATTCTCTGAGGGAGAGTTATGTCAAGTGTCGCAACGTGACCTATTTATGGGATAAAACAAGAGAGAAAACTTGTACGGCGTGCCACGTGTCACTGGTTCAGTTTCGGCCTCTAAAAAAATTACCTGAGAAAGTGAAGTCCGTGCAATACCTGTCACTTTTTACAAAATTTCATTTGGAGCTTCCTAGCCCAATTTATGACCTTTTTTCCAAGGCCACCTGTTTATGACTGAGATCTAGAAGAAGCAGAAACCCTATATTGTACAGATCATAAATCACAAATTACAACGAATTAGAGGTTTTCCTTTGGACACAAGGTACATGGGGATCTTAGCTTCTCCCTGTACGATTTTAAGACCCTAAAACCACGCCAAATTTATTTATAGCGAAATTTCTACGAGCACTGGTTTTTTTCTATATCAAGCCCTAGCTTTGCAAGTGCAACAAGTGTCATACATGCCATACCATGCCTTCTTTCAGGCTAGCTCTGATACCATGTTAATTTTTCAGAATTTACTTCAATCTAATCTAGGATATTAACTAAGAGAAAAAAATATACATCATATCTACAGCATATCAATCATGGACACAATAATGCAAGCACACAAGAGACACAGAGTTTACTTGGGGAAAACCATAAAGGTGAAAAACCCCAATAACTTCCTCAGAGATAGATAGAGAAATGATACAACCCAAGCATAAGAGATAGACATCTCCTAGCAACAGCTTCTCCTCCTCCACAAGTGTGCCACTCTCCAAAGAGTGTGTGTGAAAATAGAATGATCAAATAGAGTGCCTCCCGTACTCTATTTATACTTGACTTGACTTTCCTAATAACCTTTACTGGGTCGACCTTAACTTAACCACATAACATAATGCTGATTGGGCCAACCCCCAATAGGGTGGTCTAATAATCCTTTGACCCACGTGGCCGACCCCCAATAGGGTGGTCTAATAACCCTTTGACCCACATGACTTATACAAGGCCAACCCCAACAAGGTGGTCTAATAACCCATCAAGTATAAGTTACAACATTTACAATATAAATGACGACATTTCCGTATAGAGGAATAATAACATCTCTATAGGAATACAATATACATATATGTGAAATACATTCCGAAGTTACATATACATCAACAATATTTAGACTCGAGTGTGCAAAATAAGTGAGACAATTCTATTCTTAATCACAAATGAACGCAAACTTTTGTAATGTATGAAATTCATATAATCAATGCATATGCATAAGATGATCCCGACATAAATAAACATATATAGTTCATGAATTTAATTTTATGCATAGGCATATCTTGACATAGGTAATTCATATAAAGGATATGAATCCATCCTTCATCGGATACAGCTAAGGTCTTATCAGCTTAAACGGTCGATCCCTTTAACTTGATCACATAATCTACTATTTTAGAGCAATCCTTCCCCATTCCTGACTAAATGTGTTTTATAAAATATCTCAACATCCTCATCACCATTACCCTCCTTACGATGAAGAGTATTTATTTCACCCATCAACACCAGGATGATATACCTCTTATTCACATTATTATTATTATTATTATTTTGCAGGTGATGACAAGGAATTCACAAACATAACAATACTAGTGGTAAAGTTGAAATCTCTAAAGTCGATCTCCCATTACCGACTCCATCATAATCATATCTTTCAATACTTGAGAACTTTAGTCTTCCCTAACCTAACATTCGAATAGATACATAACAAGTCAAATCTTTTACTCCGTAAAGCATTCTAGTTAACTTATAACCATGGATCTATCTCGTGATTCTAATACAATATGAAGGATGCAAGACTATATTATTGATACACCAACCATGTTCTCAAAAGTATTTTTATATTGATTATTTGGTCTCACTCCATTCGATATGTCCTCGAGGTGTACATAATCACTAAACTTTTAATATCTCTTTTCCATTAATAAGATGAATTATGTGTTGCGAGTGAAGATTATTTAATTCCTAAATATTTCACCTACTAAACATCTCAACTAGAATTTATTATCTTAATTTCAGTTCTTCCTGCACATATCAATAACATGGTGACGAGGCAGCTTAAATTAACATTTTCCATTTCAACTTTTAATGTAAATGTAAATACTTCCATGATATAAAATGCATGATCTTAAGATCTCTGTTGTTCACCTTAACAAACTGAAATCGAAATCAATAGGACTATGAGGAGGCGGGATAATTGATACAAAGGAACTTCCGATGGTTAATTGGATTATGGAGGCAAATTTTTATTTTTTTACTTTTACAAACTGTGGGTATCACCTACAGCTTAATTTTTATATAAAAATATGAAGGAATCTGAAGATTAATTTTTATATAAAAATATAAAGGAATTCGACACTCGTGAATTTGTATAAAACTTAAAGTAAAAGGCATAAAAAATTACAAAATCGTCATCAAATTTCAGTTTGACCAACAGAGTAATTTGAAATTCCAGGCCTAATCGACAATGTATCTATCAGATCTCTATTATCACAAGCATACCGGTTTCGAAAGAAATCTAATGATCAGTAGCATTCTAGAAAATGCCGTAATAGGGTCGGCTGCACAACAGAGACAGAGGTCGACTAGGGCGTGTTCCAAATTAAGGTTTACGAACTCAGCATTGGAATCGAATTAAAATGGCCAAACTCAGATTGTATAATTGCCATGGAATGAGAGTGCATCCAATCTGGTTTATACAATTACATCCATGGAGATCGAATAAGAAAATGCTCAGAATTGTTTTGCCATGGTAAAAAAAAAAAATATCAACAAAGTTTAAATGGATTACTCTAGATCTGGATTACGCACAGCACAAACAATGTCAAAACATAGCATTTAATAGAGATGCCAGATTTGAGGTACACAAAAGATATATACACAAATTTACTATACTACCCTAGAACCGGTTTCACGCAGGTAAAGACAATATCAGATCAGGGATCTTGAATGGAAAAGCCAGAATTGGGTTACACAAAAGATTTTTTACAGAGATTTAACAACATTATCCTGGATCTGGTTTTACGCAGGGTAAAAACAATTTCAGAGATCTTTTATTGAGATACACTACAAAAGGGCGACCTGAAAGATCAAAGAACTAAATACAAAAGTCGATCTGGTTAAGCATTGATCTTTGAAAATCGAGCAGGAAAAATAAAAAGAAAATGGAATTGATCTGGTAAATAGATCAATCGTTGAATACATTCCCAGCGAGACGATCCAATGATCAACGTTTACTAAAAGAAAATTCGATCTGGTTTAAACAAATTGCCCTTGAAAATTAATCAGGAAAAATAAAATTGATCTGGAATATAAATCAAACGTTGAGTACATTACCAGGGAGACGATCTGATGATCTACAAATACAACAAGGGAAAATATATCTGGTTTAAACAAATTGATCTCCTTTTCTTTTTATAACAATCACATAGGGATATGGAAAATAAGCATACCCATAAATTATAAAGCAGAAGGTAAAATCCAGAATTCGAAGATTTTAGATGTTGGGTATAAACGATCCAAATCTCGTTTGCAGAATAAAAACATCTTTAAATATGCCCTAGAGTTCAATTTTTTTTTTTAAACAGATAAAACTTTGTCCAGTTTAGATCTTTAAGCAAACTAAAACTTATTCTAGACTTTACAAAAATTCCAGATCCATAATGTTTAATTCAGAAGAGATATAAATTAAATAATTTAAACAACAAGAACCTGTAGTGAGCGTAGCTCCGGTCGAAGGGAAATTCCTCAAGATCATTGTTCCTCTCCCGCTGTAGATCACCACGGTCACAAACAAACCCCCCCAAAAAATATGAGTCCGGTGCCCTCAAAGCTCGACCGGCTCTGATACCAAATGTAGGGACCCCATTTCGGGTTTCCCCCAAAAAAGACTTCCACGGAATTTGACATATAAGTATAATTAATTTCAGAACATCCAGTATGATTTTTCAGAAGAAGATATAGAGGCCAAAGATCTAGTTCTATCTATTGTAGTACATGAATGTCAATAAATAAAACTATATACCCAGATTTATTCGTTCCACCACAAGAGTTAGCAAAATAAATAAACTAAATACTTCAAACTTGTTTTTGACAGTTGGTCCAGTGAATCGATGGAGTCCTCGAAGTGGTTTCCGCACTATCCAATCCAATTTCCGAGTGTCCCCTCGGTTGAACTCCATACCATATCGGGGTTACTCTCTTTCACCTTGAACCCCCGAGCTAATGGGGTCGTAAGAACACACAAGCTAGCCTCCCGAAAGGATCTCCCAATCCTCGTTCCGGCTAATCCCAACTCCAAGGATCATAACATAATCCGATATTATGATGACCATCCAACATTAGGCAGCAAGAGATGTCTTTCTCTCCTTATCCTCCCTCATTATATAACAAAATCCTGTGTGCCATGTGTCTGTCCATGCACATATTTAATTTAATTTAATATTTTAATTTTCATTATTCTCAAATGCATGTGTCTCAATGTCTTCAATGTGCACCTAATTCCCTAAATCAGTGGGAGTTAAGTGTAGGAAAGTTCTACTCCTCTTTTGTTTCTCAAATGGTTTACTAAAAACCTTTTTAGTAAAATATAAATAAAAAGATTTGTTATTTTTATTTAATTGATAATGTAATTTATAAAAGACAAATGTTTCTTTTATTAAATAATATCTAATATAAATATTCTCTTTAGTTCTTTTTATCTTTTACTAGAATATTCTCACTTGAAGTTAACTCCTACTACTATGCAAATCTAAGATAACTTTCATAGGAATTTTTAGTTTTTAGTTCTTATTCTATTCCTTCAATAGAGTAGATAAATAAAATAGTTTAGACAAAACTAAAAAGTTTTATTTTTAAACAAAAGAATAATGAATTAAGTTTTTTGGTATTTGTCTTCTTAATTTAAAGTCACCTGAATTTATTTTTGATGAGTTTTCGATTTCTTTATTTTAAATAACAATTATCTTTCTCTTGTCCAGGTGCCTCTTTGGCGGGCCCTTCTGACAGTTTCATTTCTTCCTTCTTATGGGGAGTATTGCGTAGCGACTGGGAACCGTTACTGTGATCTCTCAACTACGCTCCTTGGAGACTAAGGGATGTTGAGGGATAAGAATCTCCTTATTGCGCGCCCCTCAACTCATCGTATGCGACCAAATCATTATAGCCTTGCCCGTACGACATACGCTTCCCCGGGTGAGCTGAAACGGCTTCACCCATGCGTGGATTGCTAATCCAGGGTCGACAGTCAGTCGTCGTAGCCCTATGTGTTCTTTCCGTTTTTACAACCCCTAAAATTTCATTGTGGGTTAGTCGGTATATTGTCTTACCTGCCACTGCACACACTCAAGCGCACATTAGTAGTGCTGCACTATATAAAATATTTACATCATTCATTCTAGTATCTCAGTCAGTCGAGCATACAAATTATTCATCATTTATCATCATGTCTCAGTCAGTCGAGCATATACACTATTCTTCATTTTCATTTTAAGGCATTCTCATCATTCAGCATTTTCATTATAAGCATTTTCAAAGTAAATTTAAATGGTTCGTGTTTTACTTAGCCGGTTCATTTCAAAACTAGTACCCTCATTAGTCTAATCAATTAAAGTACCGAGGCGGGCATTACAAAACATAAAGCGTAAATGACTAGGGTAATAAATAAATTGATTGTCGAGATGAAACACTCACAATAGTAAATGACTCAATGAATTGTAAAAAATATTCATGAAATTATTATTAAATTTCTATATAAAAAGAACTTATAAGACGAAAGCCTTAAGATGAGTGTATAAACATTATATAATAACATGAACAAAGTTGAAGAACTCTGTTCATGAACAGGAAATATAAATGTAAGGAACATGCAAATTTAGTTCTAAGTAGATAAATTTATGACTCGTCATTGACATAAATATATATATTTTTTATTTTTTCTAAATACAACCCTCTCATTTAAATGCTTAATCAAATATTTCAATATCTGAACATTTATTTCATTGACAACTAGATGAGTACATCATTTAACCTATAAACATAAACAACATCGACACTTAAATGTTTATATAAATGGGGAATTTCATGTTTATCATATGGCTAAATTAAATAATGAATATCTTTATTGACAATCCAAATATTTTAAGAAGCGCAAGGATACCTGTAAAACTAACTCACAAACAACAATTCGTCGAACCCAACAAATAGGAGCAAGCCAAAAACTCACAGAACCGAACACAAACACCAACACCTGCAAAATCAACATGCTATCAACTCCACGCCGACGATGTAACCTCCACGTCGAACCCGTAAACTCCACGCCGAAGCTAAAGTAAACCTGCAATCTGTAGGTGGTGGCGGATCCGATGGGGAGCAGATGTCCAAAGGGTGGAAAATGGCGGGATGAGAAGATCGGGTGACGAGATGGGGGGTGTTGTATGGTGAGATGTTGGGTGGCGAAATGGCAGTTGATGAAACGGTGGAGAGATCGTCGACGACAGCAAAAATGTCCACAGGCGCGAGGGAATCCACAGATGGGGTCACAGAAGGGTCGACCAGTGGGGTTGGAAAAGGGTCCACAAGCGGGGTCCAAAACTTCTGCCAAAGAAAATGAAAAATAATGGATGCAGCCGAGATTTTATGCAGAAACATTATTCGGCCGAATAAACTAACAAACCCGGATATTTTTTCCAGCAGGCACTGCCTCGCACACACTTCGAGGTCCCTTTTAATTTAAATGGAGAACCATTACTAGTTATACGGCCGAATAAAGTATGTGTTATTTGGTCAAATAACAAATGTTATTCGGCTGATTAATAACATTAATTGGTTGAATGACATTTATTATTCTACCGAATAACCTCCGCTACATTTTTTTGCACTTGATTCTCACGGCAGTGTTACCCACCTCAGTCCCAATGTCCATGTCCATCCAAGAACCAATACCCTCCGATGTGGTCTTCTGCTTGACTGGACAAGTACCAACATGTAACATGTATAAAAGCAACTATGAAGATCTCATATTAATTAAACAATTTTATGTTCGGATATCCATCATCTATTTCGGGATACATATCTATTTCAGGATCATCTATTTCAGGATACATATCTACTTCAGGATCTTGCATGATCTATTTCAGGATATGCAGTCCAGTCACCAGTTTGATGCCTCCAGCACCTTATCCACCTTCTTCTAGCACCCGGGAGCCACTTTCCACAGAGTTTTAGCCCTCCTAAGCTGAAAGGCGCCCTCTTCTCACCTACTGACAGAGAAGGGCGCACTTGTTCACCTACCACTGCAGATTCACTCCAGTTACATTCAGTTAGCTCCGATTCTGATTGATTTCACTCCGATTTCACTCCTGACTGACTGTTTCACCTCCGATTGACCTCCAGTTCGATTAGGTGACTTGTTCTGACTCCAGTTAGCCTCCCATGCGCCCCCACTGAGCCTCCAGATCCTATATCAGTGCTACACACTTCAGTTACATTTATTATGATCAGTTAGACTCAGCTTGACACCTGGATGACTGGTTGGTGTGATTGATGAGTACCACCGATGATTGATGAGGACTCCTAGACAGAGTCAAGCTACTCCATTCAGTAATTCAAATGACCTCCTTAGGCAATTCGAATTGCTCTGTTCATTGTAACAGTTTGTATTGTAATTCACCACCCTTTCTGGGATAGAGAGCACTGCTGCATGTTTTGCACAGTTTTGCACCATATTTTCTATGTTCATCTGTTGTGATTGATTTACTTGTTTATTAGATCTGCTGTGACTAATTTTACATGGTATCAGAGCCATTGCAGGGACAAGATCTCTTTTCTACAGGTGTTTATACAAGAAGATTTGACTGAATTGCTAAAAATTGCAAAAAGTTTGGCATGAGATATCTCAAGGGCATTCGCTCTTGTGCATGCAAAGCTTGAAAAATACTCCAATACCACTCCAGAAGCTTGAGTTACCACATAATTCCTGGATCTGATACATTGGACCTATTCAACATTGCTTGAAATCCAATCCCAGGTGTGATGCAACTCTCAAAGGGTGGATTGTTCGACCTTATTGTGATTGTTCTTATGTGATTTGCAGGTTAATTATCTCCTCCAAGTGCACTCGCTACATTCTGCATGCAAGCTTCCCTACAGCATTTCCATTCGCTATAGTCTGCATGCAAGCTTCTTCTTCATCATTTGACTCGCTCCTAGCAATGGAATACTCTTCTTCAAAGCCTATCCTCACCCCATTCAATTATTTTGATTGGAAAGATGATATGGAGATCATATTACGTTCAAAAGGATACTACCGAGTCACTCTTGGTCTTGAATTGGAGCCAAACAATGTGGCAGAAAGAACCAAACACTACAATAAGCTTGATGAAGCTTACGGTCTTCTTTGTCTCTCCATCTCCAAAGATCTTCACTTC
Source organism: Larix kaempferi (assembly GCA_027924585.1). Classification (NCBI taxonomy): domain Eukaryota; kingdom Viridiplantae; phylum Streptophyta; class Pinopsida; order Pinales; family Pinaceae; genus Larix; species Larix kaempferi. The sequence goes on from BSBM01000076.1 coordinate 9,728,686, forward strand.
CATCTCAGCGGATTGAAGACTCCAAAGGCCATATGGGAGCAACTTGAGACACTATTCGGCAAGCAGGATGAGCTTAGGGATTTTCAATTAGAGAATGAATTGATTGGCCTTAATCCTGAGAATTTCGAGACCATCAATGAATTCTTCACAAAATTCAAGAACTTGAACTTGCAATTGAAGAACAGTGGTGTTATCAAAGAGGATAAACAGTTGATCCTCTCCATTCTAAGCAAGCTTGGGAAAGATTATTCGGTATTTGTCTCCACTTTCAATTCCGGTCGGCTAACTACCCCGAATTGGAAGATGCCTACCTTGAATGCCTTCATTGAGTCCGTTACGAAAGAGCATGACAAGTTGATTCAAATGGGGTCCATAAGCTCCAAAGATTCAGCCCTATTTGTTCAAGGACCCAAGATCTCGAATGGTAAAGGAAAGCTAAAGAAGGAGAAGCCCAAATTCGAGCCTCACAAGCAAAAAGACAAAGGCAAGCAAACGGATGCACCATCCAGTTCGAAATCCAAGCAAAAGGGCAAAGAAGGTAACCAAAAATCTAAATGTACTTATTGTAACCGTGGCTTTCATCCCGAAATTTCATGTATGAAGAAGACTATAGATCAAATGGCCCTCCTTTTGGAAAAGAACAACATAACCCTTCCTGACGGTGCAAGGAAGAAGGATCGGAATGACGATCATGAAAGAGGACAAGCACTCATGGCAACGGTTTCGAAGCCCACTCTCTTGATAGATTCGGGTGCATCAAATCATATGGCTGCAAATATTGATTCTTTTTCCTCATTCGATCCAAACAGCTCCATCCCCATCCATTTGGGAGATGACTCAAAAATTTCTTCAAAGGGCAAAGGTACGATTCATGTAGATCATGGATGCTTTCAGAATGTTCTCTATGTGCCTTCCTTAGCTTCGAATCTCCTTTCTGTGTATCAAATGACACATACTGGTGATCCAAAGAAAGTCACATTCAGCCCTAATACAGTTGAAATTTCTGATATCAAAAGTGGAAGACTAGTTGCGGTTGGAAAGGCAAACCACACTGCAAAATGTTATGAGTTTTCGCACTTTATTCCGCTTGCAAAGCCCACTACTCTTCGCACACATGGTAATGAGGTTAGTAGGCTTTGGCATGAAAGATTTGGACATCTAAATTATAAGTATTTGCTGCTGCTATCAAATAAATCCATGGTTGATGGGCTTCCACAACTCCGTTCCTCGAAGGGAATATGCACCGGTTGCATTATTGGGAAGCACCCCGAGCACAGATTCGACCGCGGCAAGGCTAGCAGAGCCTCTACTATTTTGGGATTGATCCATTCTGATATCAGCGGTCCGCTGCCCCATATGTCATTAAATGGTTCAAGGTATGTTTTGACATTTATTGATGATTATTCTCGCTTTACATGGGTATTCTTTCTCAAAAACAAGTCAGAAGTGCTTGGAAAATTCAAGGATTTTAAGGCTTCTGTTGAGACCACCACTGAGAGCAAGATCAAAGCTCTTAGATCTGATAATGGTGGGGAATATATCAAGTCCGAGTTGCTGCAACTTTGTGCCCAAAGCGGAATCAAGATCCAACATACAGTTCCCTACACACCCCAGCAGAACGGTGTAGCGGAAAGGAAAAACCGGTCACTGAAAGAGATGGCTACATGCATGATTGAATCTAAAGGTTTGGCTGCAAATCTTTGGGCTGAAGCAATCAATGTTGCTGCATATATACAGAACCAAGTTCCACATTCATCCGTGAAAGGTATGACTCCTTTCGAAGCACTCTTTGGTCACAAACCGGATGTGTCAAATTTGAGAGTTTTTGGCTCTACTGCATGGGCTAGAATTCCTTCTGAGAAGAGACGAGCTTTGGATCCACAAAGTATCGAGTGCATATTGATAGGATATGGGGAAGAATCAAAAGCATATAAACTCATGGATATCAGATCTAAAAAGATATTCATAGAGCGCAGTGTGCAGTTTGAAGAACCGCTTCAAGAATTGCAACTAGTTGAGGAGAAAACTGCCGATTCACCGCCTTCACCAGAAGAAGATTCGAGCAGCGATAATGAAGGTATGAGTTCTGATATTTCTGATATTGTAGCAGCATATGATGATCATGACATATCAGGTTCGAAATCCGATCATTCAGATCCCCCTCAGTTACCAAAGTGGGCCCAAAACACTCTACAATCTGCTGGTTCTAGTCTTGGAAATCCTGCTGATCCGAGACGAACAAGAGGAGACTTTCAAAGGGCAGGTATGGCTCTTTCTATTGCTGATCCATTTATTCCTGAGATTTGTTATTTGATGGCTGGTTCAGATCCCCAATCATACTATTCAGCCCATCGAGATCCGAGATGGAAAGATGCCATGGATGAAGAGTACAGTTCTCTTCAAAAGAACAATACATGGGAGCTAGTTTCTCTTCCACCTGGAAGAAAATTAGTGAAGTGTAAATGGGTCTACCGTACTAAAGTTGCTGCTGATGGCACTATCAGCAAATATAAAGCAAGGTTGGTGGCAAAAGGTTTTTCCCAAGTCCAAGGAGTGGACTACACAGAGACCTTTGCACCGGTTGCAAAGATGGATTCCATCCGCCTTGTTTTAGCTATTGCCGCATCCAAGCACTGGGAGGTGCATCACATGGATGTGAAGAGTGCATTTTTACATGGAGACCTTGCTGAAGAGGTCTATATGCAGCAGCCAGAGGGTTATACATCAGATCCATCATTGGTTTGTAGATTGAAGAAATCTTTGTACGGGTTAAAACAGGCCCCAAGAGCTTGGTACGCAAAGATGGACTCCTTCCTTCTTTCTCAGAATTTCCAAAGATGCAAATCTGATCCGAATGTCTATCTTCAGCGAGTTAAAGGTAATTTGTTGGTTATTGTACTTTATGTTGATGATCTGCTTATTACTGGTAGCACACTTACTTCAATAAACAAGCTAAAATCTGCCCTAAATCTAGCTTTTGACATGAGCGATTTGGGCTTGCTGAGTCACTTTTTGGGCTTGGATATAGCTCAAAATTTCGATGGGATCACTATATCTCAGCAAAAATATGCTTCCGACCTGTTATTGAAGTTTAATATGGCTGAATGTAAGGCAGCCCCGTTCCCATTCCTCTCAGGAATCAGTCTTGAGGAGGGAGATTCCACACCGCTTGCAGATTGCAGTATGTATCGACAGTTGATTGGTTCACTACTTTATTTGACACATTCACGGCCTGATATCTCATATGCCGTGAGTGCCGTGTCAAGATATATGCAGCAGCCCCATGAGCTTCATTGGCGAGCAGCCAAGCGGATCTTGCAGTATGTGCAAGGTACGAGACAGTTTGGCATACATTATGCTGCAGATTCTGAGCTAGATTTCATTGGTTTTACTGATTCAGATTGGGCAGGTGATAGCATTGATCGGAAGTCCACTTCCGGTTATGTTTTCATGATTGGTCATGGTGCTATTTGCTGGTCCAGCAAAAAGCAAGCAGCCATTGCACTTTCTTCAGCAGAGGCAGAGTATCGAGGGGCAGTCAATGCCTGCATTCAGGCAGTTTGGTTGCAGGGTATTCTTTCCGAGTTTGGTTTTGGTGGCACTACTTCGACTGTCCTATTTTGTGACAATCAAAGTGCTATCAAGATCTCCACAGATCCAGTTCAGCGGCAGAGGACCAAACACATTCAGATTCATATGCATTACATTCGACAGTTGGTGCACGACCGCACCATCATTCTGCAATATTGCCCTACTGATGAGCAAATTGCAGACATCTTCACCAAGAGCTTCACTGAGAAGAAGTTCTCTTACCTCCGTTCACTGTTGGGGGTGAGTTCCATCATGGTGGAGACAGATTGATTCATTATTATGCTTTAGACTTGAGGGGGGGCTTTCTTCCCACTGGGTTTTCCCTCTTTCCTCACTTAGTTTATTTTTCAGCATTTTTTGGATTATTGTATTGGGGTGACCTTTGGTCTTAGTTACCAGGGCCCCACATTATTTTAGTTGGCACATCATAGTCTAGCTTGAGGGGGGGTGTTCGGATATCCATCATCTATTTCGGGATACATATCTATTTCAGGATCATCTATTTCAGGATACATATCTACTTCAGGATCTTGCATGATCTATTTCAAGATATGCAGTCCAGTCACCAGTTTGATGCCTCCAGCACCTTATCCACCTTCTTCTAGCACCCGGGAGCCACTTTCCACAGAGTTTTAGCCCTCCTAAGCTGAAAGGCGCCCTCTTCTCACCTACTGACAGAGAAGGGCGCACTTGTTCACCTACCACTGCAGATTCACTCCAGTTACATTCAGTTAGCTCCGATTCTGATTGATTTCACTCCGATTTCACTCCTGACTGACTGTTTCACCTCCGATTGACCTCCAGTTCGATTAGGTGACTTGTTCTGACTCCAGTTAGCCTCCCATGCGCCCCCACTGAGCCTCCAGATCCTATATCAGTGCTACACACTTCAGTTACATTTATTATGATCAGTTAGACTCAGCTTGACACCTGGATGACTGGTTGGTGTGATTGATGAGTACCACCGATGATTGATGAGGACTCCTAGACAGAGTCAAGCTACTCCATTCAGTAATTCGAATGACCTCCTTAGGCAATTCGAATTGCTCTGTTCATTGTAATAGTTTGTATTGTAATTCACCACCCTTTCTGGGATAGAGAGCACTGCTGCATGTTTTGCACAGTTTTGCACCATATTTTCTATGTTCATCTGTTGTGATTGATTTACTTGTTCATTAGATCTGCTGTGACTAATTTTACATTTTAAACTATTAAATTCAAAAACTTAAATAAACTTGTATATTAAAATTTTAAAAATTAATAATTTATAAACAATTACCTCACCTCCAATGTCCATATTTCCCCCTGTTTCCTGAAATTTAAATTTTGTTAATAAATGAAACATCGTGCAAGTAAAATAAACTAAAATTAAGTAATTCAATTAAAACCAAAACAAATAAATTGAAAACATGCTCACAAGAGACGGAAAATCATCAAAAAAGTTGGAACCTAAATGAACCTGCATGTTTAAAACCATTTTCAATTTCAAAAGGTGTTTACATTAACAATAGGATACATAGATTACTTAAAATTCTAAAAAAAATTACAATATCTTTCAAACATAAATATAAATCTGTAAATAATAAATATACCTCTCTAAAATGCTCTTCTACATTTTCACTAGTGGAGAGTCGAAAATCATGTTCATTCAACAATCTAGAAAAATGCAACCAATAAACATTTGCGTAATGTATTTATTACTATATATCAAAATATACTTAAACTCATAGATATAATGTAACGAAAAGTTCAATTCAAACGGAATAAAACAATTAAATAGATTGTATGTACATAAACAACATACCTCTTCTATACTCGATGTGTCATGGGTAGGACATTTGAAGCTGTATCGCGACAAATCTTAGCATAAGCCTTAAGATCTTCAATGGTCATTGAATCTACCTCATCATTGGTTTTGTAAACAAAATTTTTATGAATAGTGGCTCGAGTCCTCTCTCGAACAAATCCCACAGCAAATCCTACAAATTTCAACGATAAACCTTCGGCAACAGAATCCCTTGCAGTTGTCCCAAGTTGGGATGTGGGCTCCATCTCCGATTTTAAAGTCTCAAGCCTAGCTGGGAGAGATATCTGGGATGGAGGTAGAAGAGTTGTGGGATCTCTAAGAGCACCTTTTCGATCATATATTTGTTCCTTTCCAACTCCTTAAAATATAGAATGAATATCGAAATAGTCTGGCTTCATATTTAAAACAAACTCCGCATTAAAAAATCTGGCGAAATAATTAGGAACCTCGTCATTCCATGGAAACCTACCATAGGCTATAAGGAATGGATCATACAATATATGTGCAATTTCAGGATGCTTGAAATATTGCACTTTCAACATTTTTTCGCTTTAGGCCTTCTTTGAAGTTAAACATTGAATTGACATGTTCGTTGGTCACTCTCTCCTTCACAACAACCCACTTGTCCGGACCCATCACCTGTGCCATTCTCCTCCACATCAAGTCAATAAAATCATGCGTAGTTGGTCCTAGACCCTCATATACCTCAATGAATTTTTTCAATGACCGCAAAATAATAGTCCTACCTTCTCATATACTTTACAATGTGTCAATTAACATTGATTGCAAAAAATTTTAACATAAAGTATTTTCCTTGCTTACTCCTTGTTAAATGTTGGTACATGGTGTGATCCTAGCTAAGTTAAATAGTGTTTTTACATAATGTCCAATTTTACAAGTATTTAATTAGATTTTCTTGAATCATTCAAGTGTACAATTAATAGTTGTTTCTATGATCAGATGGAATTGAACAAAATTATTTAAGTTCACATAACTGAAATAATGGCAAATGGAGATAACGATCATTTGATTTTTAATCACAAACAAGGACTCCAGGATTGTGAAGTTTATGTTAAATTAGAGCAATGGTTATTTACAACAAGACGATGAAAATTCATAAAATTGTTGTCTAAAATCATTGCTCGAATTTAGCATAAGATTCACAGTCATGAAATCATTGCTTATGATTAAAAAACAAAAAATCGTTAAATCCCCATTTGCCATGAGTTCAACAGCATCTATAGTTCACCAACTACAAAAGTGTTACCTAAACATTGAACATGCACCATACATTAGTTAAAAATTGAAAGTTTGAATCATTTATATAAGATTCAAGTTTATTGTACATACAATCTACAACACACTTCCAAACAAACTTGAATTGAATTTACAAACTTGATCTTTTCCATTTAAGCATAGTTATGATGAGATCGTATTTTACAAAACATGTGTATGTAACATACATGTATTTTAAACATTAAAACATGTGTACTAAATACATGGATTAATTTGAACATTACATGTACTCTAGAGCTTTAAACCAATCTCCTAAAACCATTTCAAAATTGAACATTAAACTAGATATAAGATTGACAATCATTATGAAAGAAAATCGTAACTTGTACATACAAATTTAATAATACATGCATTCGCGAACATCATGCAAAATCATATTCTAAACATTTACCACACAAAAGTATGCTATGTAATTAGCCTCCCAAAAAAGTTAGATCATCCAAAGCAAATACAGAATATGTAAGTTCAATGTACATATATAATCCAAAAATAATGTTCTTGAATGTCCAAAACAACTACAATATATGTATCAACATGCATATATAATCAATATACTTTAAAGTTCAAATGGCCAAATCAAAATGGTAGTATGGGAAAACAAACAAATACCAATAAAAATATTTCTCTAAATCAAAGTCCACCAATATCCTTCGATGTGGTCTTCCCTTTCTCTCGACAAGTCCCAACCTGCAACATGTATAAAATCAAATTATAAATCTCATAAATTATTTAAACAATTTTAAACTAAACTCAAAAGCTAAAATATTAAACTTATGAAAATAAAATTGAAAAGAATAGTTCAATTATAAACAAAATTACCTCAGTCCCAATGTCCATGTCCATCAAAGAACCAATATCCTCTGATTTGGTCTTCTGATTGACTGGACAAGTACCAACATGTAACATGTATAAAAGCAACTATGAAGATCTCATATTAATTAAACAATTTTAAACCATTAAATTCAAAAACTTAAATAAACTTGTGTATTAAAATTTTAAAAATTAATAATTTATAAACAATTACCCCACCACCAATGTCCATATTTCCCTGTGTTTCTTGAAATTTAAATTCTGTTAATAAATAAAACATCGTGCAAGTAAAATAAACTAAAATTAAGCAATTCAATTAAAACCAAAACAAACAAATTGAAATCATGCTCACAAGAGATGGAAAATCATCAAAAAAGTTGGAACCTAAATGAACTTGCATGGATAAAACCATTTTCAATTTCAAAAGGTGTTTACATTAACAATAGGATAGATAGATTACTTAAAATTCTAAAAAAATATACAATATCTTTCAAACATAAATATAAATCTATAAATAATAATTATACCTCTCTAAAATGCTCTTCTACATTTTCACTAGTGGAGAGTCGAAAATCATGTTCATTCAACAATCTAGAAAAATGCAACCAATAAACATTTGCGTAATGTATTTATTACTATATATCAAAATATACTTAAACTCATCGATATAATGTAACGAAAAGTTCAATTCAAAAGGAATAAAACAATTAAATAGATTGTATGGACATAAACAACATACCTCTTCTATACTCGATGTGTCATGGGTAGGACATTTGAAGTTGTATAGCGACAAACCTTAGCATAAGCCCTAAGATCTTTAATGGTCATTGCATCTACCTCATCATTGGTTTTGTAAACAATTTTTTTACGAATAGTGGCTCGAGTCCTCTCTCAAACAAATCCCACATCAACTCCTACAAATTTCAACGATAAACCTTCGGCAATAGAATCCCTTGCAGTTGTCCCAAGTTGGGATGTGGGTTCCATCTCCAATTTAAAGTCACAAGCCTAGCTAAGAGAGATATCTGGGACGGAGGTCAAAGAGTTGTGGGATCTCTAAGAGCACCTTTTCGATCATATATTCGCCCCTTTCCAACTCCTTAAAAGATAGAATGAATATCGGAATAGTCTGGCTTCATATTTAAAACAAACTCCGCATAAAAAAATCTGGCGAAATAATTAGGAACCTCGTCATTCCATGGAAACCTACCATAGGCTGCAAGGAACCGATCATATAATATATGTGCAATTTCAGGGTGCTTGAAATATTTCACTTTCAACATTTTTTGGTTTAGGCCTTCTTTGAAGTTAAGCATTGAATTGACATGTTCGTTGGTCACTCTCTCCTTCACAACAGTCCACTTGTCCGAACCCATCACCTGTGCCCTTCTCCTCCGCATCAAGTCAATAAAATCATGCGTAGTTGGTCTGAGACCCTCATATACCTCAATGAATTTTTGCAATGACCGCAAAATAATATCTAGACTTTGTTTGCTCTCTGGAGGGAGATCCAAACTAGAAAGATCATGTTGCAACTTGTCATAGTGAGATCTACATCTTTCAAGGGTCATTTGTTGAACAACACTTTCCCATGGAAGCTCCTCAAGTATATCAGATGGATAATTTTTTATGGGTGTACAACCCACATCTAGTTCAACATATTCCCTCCTTCCTCGACCTTCATCCCTCTGTGTAGAATTGCAAGCCTCTTTTGAACCTTCCTCTGCTTCAAAGACAAACACAGTTGTGCGTAAACATAGAAAATTTTTGAACACGCACAAAATTACAATTGATACATGTATTAAAACATAAATGTTCATATCAACAGAAGTTCGAGATCGATTTTCTCCCATAGAAGATACGAGGGAATCATCTGTGCCCCTCTGGCCTAACTAGTGATCAGATGAATGTGAACTATACAACTAGCTTGAATCCCAAGGTGAATCCGACAACCTTCGATTATCAGTCGAGACACCAATTCTTGATGACCGTGATGACCTCCCCTTAGCAGATGTCGTTGTACCAGTAGATCTTATACGCTTTTTCCTCGAAGACCCCTCTCTTTCCATTTAATAAAATGTTTACATTTACACAACTATCAACTCGTAACATATTCAAATTTTACATGTTTTGATATTTAAACATTCCAAACATTTGACATCCATACAAAATTTCACATTTTTATTTTACATTCCAAACATTTATATATGTATCTAAACAGTAATTTTAATATTGAAACCGAATATGTTTGAGGATGTCTAGATAAAGGTTTGTGGAGTGATTATTGATAAAAGAAAATCCCAAAAAATGAACTAATGGAATTCAAGTAATTTGACATTATTGATGTCCATCATTATCTTATTAGGGATATTATGGTGTAACCATCCTAGGTTACAAGGTACGAGGAATAGTATGGAGCTGAAGGTGTAAAGGTCAAGAGAAATTAGGTTTTGGTAGCTACCATTGTTAATTATAAAATTCATCAATTCGTCCTTAATCTAATAGTTAGGAGAGAAATATATATCAATGTTTTCAAGGATGATAATGATTTGGTTATTAAGAAGTAGGATTAAGCCCTCAAATGTGGCATTATATAGAATTAAAGTTTGAATAATGATTAAGAGTTCTTGGTTTTCCAAGGAGTAGGTTTAGGATTGTGACAGAAGAAAGGACATCTAGGTTGAAGGTGAAATACATGCACATAGAAAAGATAAATTCTTGGTGTAAGTCAACATAATAAATAAATTTAAAAGGATGACTTCCATTCTAAATACCTTTACTAAACCTCATAAATATGATCGCAGAGAAGCATTCTGTAGATGAAGCCACTAAAGAGAGCACCCAAACATTATATATATAATCAAAGAGGGTGTGCATAGTTGGACCTATGCCTTTTATAAGCATCAACGGTTTAAATATGCCATAGTGAGATCTTTTCCCAACAACCAAACCCCTTTTTCATATATACTCTACATTCTCACAATCATTCTCAAATATACTCTACATTCTCACACCATTACTTTTTTTATATTCCTTCTAGACTCACAAATGTTTCCGCCATTCTCAAGGATGTGGCGACTCCAATCCTTGTCTTGTAAAATCATATAAGTCCCATTCTTAGTCCATACTACAACTAGATATAATCACTCAAATAAAAATCACCCTGATATTTTTTTAAAATAATATGTTTATATGCATGCCTAACGTTACCCAACACCATATGATAACAATGCATAATAGTTATTACTCTACTAGTATGAGAACATGTAACATGATAGTTCTTTCAAGTAACTTCTAAGAACCACTTATACCCTTTTACCTCATTTATTATACAATCAACTATGGGTGAGTTTATAGGTCCATGCCAAATAACCTTGTAAAATGATAGTTCTTTCTAGTAACTTCTAAGAACCACTTATACCATCTTACATCATTTATTATACAACCAACTACGGGTGAGATATAGGTCCATGTAATAACAATTTATTAGATCATAATCCCATTCCTACTCTAATTATTTTTAAAAGTCCACAAGCACCTTAAAACTTAGGTTTAAATTCATAACCTTGAATTATTTCTGAAAAGAAAAAAGGATGCATCATAGGTTTTCTAATCTCAACCATTTCTATTTATTTAACTAGTTTCTACAATGGCAAGACTTTAATTACGACTATACAATCCTTTAAATTACACGAGAAGCATTTGATGTTGGTATTATTCTATAGGTACTTCTACACGTCTCATGATAATATTTTACCACTGTAACTCTTATTAATTTCATCATATAAGTCTATTGTCAAGTCAATACTTGATTCAACCCTATTGTATTACATTTTAACCAAGATCCACTTATAATCTAATTATCAAGCATAAAATCACAACAAAAGGAGGTTGAATCATAAATAAGAATCTAATGTTTGACCATATAAACAACTAATTTTTCAAGCATGAATTCTTATAAAGAAGATAACCATATTCTTTGATAAAATTACTCATAAATCTAAAGAGTTACTTTACAAGATTTAGGAACCATCCCTAAAAGAAAACAACACTTACATATTTATTTTCCAAGGTTCAGCAGAGCGGAGTGGCAGCAGGGCGCGGTCGCAGCACGACAGAGTGGTAGTAGGGAAGGATCGCAGTAGCGGGGCAGAGTGGCAGCATGGCAGGGTCGCAGCAGGGCTGAGTGGAAGCGGGGTGGGGTCGCAACAACACAGTGTGGTCGCAATCATTCAACGAAAGAATGAACGACAATGATCGCAACCGACCTTATATGTAATAACCTTGTTCAACCGAATAGTTATTGGGACGAATAACTATTCGTTCGAATGATTGTTTGGCTGAATAACCTTCCAAACAAAAATCGTCGCCAACTTTTCTCGGTCGGCAATGCCTTGCACATATTTCTAGGTCGCTGTTAGTTTTAATGGTCAACCGTGAATGGTTATTCAACGGAACAAATATGACTGTATTCGGCTGAAAAAATTTAAACATTCGGTCGAATAACTTCTGCTATGCTTCTCCACCCCCCAATTCTCATGAAATAGATAGCCATTTTCGCAATTCCAACCTCCTTTATAAGCTTTTTTTATCATAGGAGTAAAATTTTACAACAATCTAATTAATCCTTATCTCCGCTCTTAAGGTCTGATAGACCAAATGGGTCTCAGTGGACGTTAATATTCATCATCATCATCATCATCAAGAAGTTTCTTTATTTAATTTTATATTCATACTCTTACAATAAAACTAATCGCTTTGTTTAACTACATCAAAGCATATTCTCCAAATAATAAGATATTATTCAAACTAAATAGGACTTTATATTTGAATTCCATAAAATCATTTTTAATGATATATCCATACATGTGCAAGTTTATTCTTATAGTCAATGTTCTCATCTATTTTTTTGGAATATATGTCATGGGAAACTCGCCAAGTACTTCTCCTCATTTCGAGGATGGTTCTCCTCATTTCAAAGATGGTACCTAGGGTAAACCAATATTTTAGGGCTCAAGGCCAATGCTCAATATGTCACTTATAAAAATTGAACTTAAGTGGGGAGGGCGTAACAATAATTCCTCCCTACTGCCCAAACTACATTCAATAAACCAATGTTCTCATCTATTATAATAACATAATCCATTATAATAATTCCATAATCTAACTCTTTAAGAAAAAAATAATAATAAATAACTAACATTTTATTATTTTATTATAATATCATAATCCATTATAATAATTTAATAATATAACTATCTACTAAAATGAAAAAGAAAAAATAATAAATAACTTTAACTTCTTAATACTCATGAGGGACTTTGACTTTATGAATCGCCTTACAACAATTTTTATTTATTTTACACACTTATCAATATACATTGCTGTGTTTTATAATGAGATTTCATCGAAATACATAATGAACGCTTTACTCAAAAGCTATTTTGTCCACCAATTAGCAAGTTCTCCCTCTTATTTGGCCTCATCTTGAGGCAAGGACATTTCAAACATAGTAAGCGAGATTATATTATAGAAAGGTAGATTAATGATATGGTTCGAGTTAACTTTAATTTGTGACTTTAAATGTTTGTGCTTCATCGAGTCTTTGGACATAGGTTAAAACATATCCTTCAAAATGTTTTGGACATAGGTTAAAACATATCCTTCAAACTTTTTAAGTATTCACAAGATATAATCCTTAAACTTTACTTTATTGTGTTAGCTTGGTCATATTATTGCTTATGTTAGTTTTGTTGTTGATTTATCCGCTCAATCAACTAAATAGATAGCAAAAGAAAAGTTAGAGGAAACTACTACTTGTGTTGTTGAATATGGAACTAACTGAAGATATACACTTACTATATACTAATACCTATACATAATATCTCACTCCCCAATTTTCAATTATGATCAAATGCACTATGGAAGGATTTGACCATAGCTTTTTCTCTAGCTAAGTATTTCCACCTATCATTCAAAAATTTTAATACATTACACCACCTTTTAGGACACTAGAGCAATAAACAAGTGCAACAATCACAAGAACACCACACAGTCTTATCAAATGAGGTACAAAATAAGAAGAAGAAAAGTATAGAGGTAGCAATCAATGAGTTCCATCGTTGGTTTGCAGACACATGAGTTAATACATGTAGGCAATTTGTATATATTTTATGTACTTGAACTTGCAATTTGTAGGGTCATTACACCTGCCTTAGCCCCTCCTTGCTCTCAAGTTCAGGTATCATCATGACTGGAAGGATCATATCGCCATTGTCTCCATCGTTTTATGTTTTCATCCCCAGTGTTTGGATTTCATGTCAGGTCCTTTTTTTCTTTCCTTCTCATGAAGACCTTACCTAACCTATTTAATCCTTAGTGGGCCTGACTAAAGTAAGGCTTATGACAATAATTACATTCTTAATAGGATTCATAGTCCAATGTGCTACACATTGAACTAATTTATCCCTTTTTACATGGATGTATCATCAGGGAAAGATTTTTTGCTACACAACCAGTTGGACCAGGATCAATGCATCACCCGTCCTATTAATTACTTCTCTATCCTCGGTGCAACCTTTAGGTTTAAGCTATCAATATGGATCAAACAACAATATCCTTTTTTCTCTTTTATATGAACCCTAGACATCTTCATCTTGCGACAAGAATCACCATCCTAGATAGTGTTCTTAGAAAAATGCCTCCTAGCACATCCACAATTGGTGTACAAAACCACATATACCATATTGTTTACTAGCTACAAGAAATAACAATGGGTACTACAGTAAGAAGTAGTAAGGGACAATTTTGAACTACTAATTTTTGCTATGAATTCCCATAGAATTTGTAGCATCTATCAAGTCATCTACTCTCAATTAGGGTAGGCATATCTCACTATGTGAAGTAAAGATGGAGAGTTAAACTATTTATAAACAAGCTTCTACTGAAAATTATAGCAGACACAACACACGCATTAGTTGGTAAATGAATTCTTGTAAGGGCCTTGCAATACCTTGTGTCACATGTAAGGGCCTAATTCACCTTGATCAAAATTTCTACCATCTCCATCTCTATGCTCTTAGGTCTAGTCGATCACCTATATTCTAAGGTCAATCTATGCACCAGCCATTTTTTTGTTGATGGAAGCCTGAAGTTGTATTTTAAGAAATGTTAATTTTGTAAATCTTAGTTAATGCATTAGCATATTTTCCTTTTCCATAAATAATTGACATGGTTACATGTCTGTGGTTGGTTCTAAAGAGACTTGTACTACATAATTAAGCCAATTAATCCTTATCCTTCTATACTGACTCTTAGTTTTGTTGAATGCTCTTGGTTCTATTGGTGGTTTTGCAAGTAGGTGAGGGTAAGGATCGAACAAAGAGAGAGCAAGAACGGACAAGGGCCTTCCAAGAGAAACCAAGGCCTGGGCTAAGATCCACTTGGCAGGCCATCCATGACAATTAGTATGTGCACACAACATGCAACTATTGATTGAACAGAGAGAAGCAACACCTAACAGGCCTCTGACATTCAATCTAGGAACTACTTTTTGTTGACCACCTTAAGGTCTTATATATTGAATTCACGATTCCATTCAAATTAAGAGGAATGAGGGACTAGATAATAAGTAATGTTTTAATAAAAAACCTAACTGGAATTAGTTGTGACAACCATTTGGATTGAGGACATAATTATCCAACATTTATGGATATAATTAAGCCTTGGAAAACATGTTAAATTGACATTTCCAAGAGCTCAAGATCCGAGATTGCGACTCAACCATTTGGAGCTATGTAAGTATGGAGAAACCAAAGAACTGTAATCTTCAGTGAAAGCCCTCCGTCACAATGTCAAATGAAACTACACATGAAATGGCACATCAAGACATAAAAATAATAATTGCAATGCAACAAGCCCCAAAAAGAAAGGATTTGTTTCCTGGTTACTCTATTATTAGTCCATGCCTTCGGTTGCAGGGACTCTAGTAACTGCTCTACCATCTTTTACATTAGTTCTCATACAAATGAACCAATTACAACAATTTATCATTAAATCAAACATCAATGTTTCCTAAATTTATTTGTGTTACTTTTTCTAGACCAATAAGAATTTTAAACCTCTTATTGGGCCTCTTTTGGAGGCGAGCAAGGTCAACAAATATATTTTCAAAGGAAATCTTGTAATGTTAATGCGTTATGTTTGAAGTTAATTGCATATGTTTATAAAACAACTGAAATAATACTAGCATTATTTCTATAACTTTTAATGCCAGTCAATAGGGTTTTTTTCTCTGCTACGGCAATCCTCGGGAGGGTATGGTTAGGGTTTTTTTCTCTGGTTTGTTTGGCCACCCCGGGCTATGTTTGCAGGCTAATCATGGCATAGAGCTTGATGAGCAACTTGGAGTCACGTTATCTCTCCTGAGCTAACTCGGTACCAACCAAGTATAAAAATAAGTGGGAAGATGGGCGCATTGTTCGTACCTGTCTCTTTCAATACTGTGGACATTTGTCGGTTACATTTCCATTTGCGGTGACACATGCCGGTGTCGGTTGGGGTTTGATCCTTGATGGGACGACAGCTCAGTTCACTTGGTGTCTCACCTTCGGCGGGTGTTGGGGATCCATTACCGTTTTCTTTTGTGGGAAAAAGTGGGTTTAATGTTCTTCCTTCTGATATCTTTGTTGATGGTGCTCTGACTCTAGAGACGAAACCTAAGGCACAGTTTGGCTAGCCTCGCTGTTGTAGGGGTGAGAAGGCTTGTAAAAGGAGGTCTGTGAAGATGTTGAAGGTTAGGGAAGGATTGATCCGGTTATGTATTCCGGAAGATACTAACCTAACTCGCATTGAAATGTTGAGCAAACGGGCCATTGTTGGTCGCTTTGAATTTACGAGTGGTGAGCAAAAAGACTTGGTGGAATGGCTCCGAAGACACTGGTTACCAGTTGTTGGCGACATGCCCAGGGTTATGCAGCTCTTGAATGGGTGGCTTATGTTCATTTCTACAAAGCCTGAACATGTAGGGTTGATACTTAAGCGTTTTTGGTGTTTTAAGGAAGGATCCCTTTGTTTGAAGAAATGGCATTTATCTTTTGATCCCCTGAGGGAGAAACAAAACATCAGACACCTCTGGCTTCTTATTCTTGGTCTCCCTATTGAGCTTTGGAAGGAAGATATCTTGATGGGTATTGCTAACTCGGTCAGGTGGTTTGTTTGTTTGGATAACTCTTCACTTCATGGGTTTGAACGTCGGTCTGCTCGGGTAATGGTGGAGTTTGAGATTGCTAAAGGGCTACCAGCCAAGGTGGAGCTAGTTTGGGGGTCTAGGGTTTGGCGCCAGAGGTTAGATTACTTTCGTATACCATTTCGCTGTCATATTTTCCAGAAAACTGGACATATTCAAGCCACGTGTCCGGATTCACATATTAGGGAGCATGGGTGGTCGTCTTCATACCCTTCTGGCTCCTCGGGCAATGCCTCGGCTAGTTTGGATGGAGTCTCTGGTGATTCTGCTACAAAATCGGGTAAGTTTACTCCTCGTATTGGTTCACCTGTTCCCTACATTCATGAGGAAGATTTAATGTTGGCTCAAGTAGCGATGTTAGTTTAGACAAGAGAATTGCTTCTGGTGACATTGTATTGAAGCTTGGGAAAGGGGAATCTTCATCTTTTGTCATTAAGTCTGATTCCCATCTTGCTAGGTCAAAAACCTATTGGGGTTTGTTTGAGGATGTGTCTTTGCCTTTAACTGAGAGTGTGAAGCATCATACTTCTCCTGATAGGAAAAATGACATTGTTTGTGCTTTATCGGATGGGGATTTTCTGGCTTTTGGATTGGCCACAAATTGTAATGTCTCTGGGTTAGGATTTTCTGTCGGATCTCCGGGAGGTCACAGGGTTGAGTCATATTTTATGGAGCGGGATCCTTATACTGTGAATGATACTATTATTTTGAATGATGTTGGTTATAAGACAAATCCTGAGGTGATTACCCCTTTACCTATATACTCAAAAAACCCTTCACAAAACCCTCTGGTACAGTCGGTTAATTCTGTAAGGTTCCAAAATGTTACAATTCAGGAAGCCAAGAAATCTGCTAGGAATAGGAAGAATATGGATGATGATTTTGCTCCTGTTTCTGCTTCGGTGTCTGAAAGGATTAGATTTAATGAGGGTGTGGGTGGCTTTAAGGATGATTCTGGGGGGATGGATGTTGTCTTGGGGGGGATGATACATTCTGATGGGGATACTACTGGGAAGGAGGTATCTATTTTATCTGGGGGCCTTAGAGCTTGTTCCCCCCGTGACATTGTTTCTTGATGTCTTTATGCTCCCTTAATATCCGTGGGTTGGGTAGAGTTGCTCGAGTTAGGGCTCTATCCAATTTAATTGCTACTACTCGACCTGGTATTTTGTTGTTACAAGAGACTATGTGTGATGATGTTTCTGCTATTTCAAAAGTTGCGGGGATATTTCCTGGATGGGAAATTACTGCTGTTGGTTCTAATGGATTATCTGGGGGTTTGGTTGCTGCTTGGGACCCTAGAATTTATTCATTTTGTGTCTTTCAGACTCATTGGGGTATTCTCATGGAAGGGTCGTGCAAGGCTTCAGACCTTCATCTGTCAATTCTTAATTGTTATGCTCCAAATAGAAATAGGGAGGTCTTCTGGAATGGATTACAATGCTCTGGGATATTAAAAATGAACAATCTTGTGGTTGCGGGTGATCTTAATTTTACTAGATTGGCACAAGAAGTATGGGGCTCAAAGGCTAAAATGCATGAATTGGCTACTTTCTTTTCTGATTTCCTTATTGACAACAATCGTATTGATGTCTGCACAGGGGTTATGGTCCCTACTTGGTCAAATGGTCGTGATGGTTGTGAAGGTATCCACAAATGCCTTGATAAATTCTTGGTAAATTCTTCTTTGTTGGAATTATGTAGTCGATATCGTTCCTGGGTAGGTGAGTCCAAAGTCTCAGACCACTGGCCTATCTTTTTACAGTTGGAGGAGAAGTTTTTGTACTTTAATTATCCCTTCAATTTCGATTGCTCTTGGTTATCTTATCCGAATTTTGACTGTATGGTCAGAGGTGTTTGGTTAAAAATCAGTAATGATGGGGACTTGAATCATGTTGATCTTTTGTGTTATAAGTTAAAAATTCTCAAAGGAGAAGTTTCAAAATGGATTCATCAGAAAAAACAAAGTGACAGATGTTTGCTGGCTGAAGTGGATTCACAGTTGCAGATTCTTTATCGGCACAATACTATTCAGCCTCTAGTTGGTCCCGAGCTAAAACTGCTGAAAAAAATTGAAGTTGAAAAAGAAAGAATTTATGTCATGGAG
This sequence comes from Larix kaempferi, assembly GCA_027924585.1. Classification (NCBI taxonomy): domain Eukaryota; kingdom Viridiplantae; phylum Streptophyta; class Pinopsida; order Pinales; family Pinaceae; genus Larix; species Larix kaempferi. The sequence continues at coordinate 9,747,544 of BSBM01000076.1, forward strand.
GAGAAGGAATGGAGATTGAAGAGTAGAGCTTTGTGGGTCAAATCAGGGGACAAAAACACTAGATTCTTTCATTCATTTGCTTCTGCTCGTAGGAATAATAACACTATATGGAGATTGAAGGATGAGGATGGATCGATTGTTTCTAGTGTATAGGATCTTCAGTCCCAGGCCATTAAACATTTCAGTCGGGTTTTCTCAGATGATAAATGTTGTGATTTTTCCTCCCAACTGAAAGTGGCAAGGTTATATCCTCGATTTTTTAATGGGGATGATGTAGCAGTATTATGTTCGGAGGTTACATTTGAAGAAGTGGAAAGAACACTAAAATTGTTTTCTAAAGAGAAAAGTCCAGGGCCTAATGGCTGGACTATAGAGCTGTTTTTGCACTTCTTGGATATAATGGGAGATGATATTGTTAAGATGGTGGAGTTCATGAGATTACAAGGATATTTATCTCGAGCTTTAAATTCTACTTTTATTACTCTAATCTCAAAAGTGAATGATCCAAAGACCTTTGCAGTCTTCAAGCCCATTGCACTTTGTAATTTTGCATATAAAATTGTTTCAAAGATTATTGCTGGAAGACTTAAGCCTGTATTCTCAAATTTCATCTCTCCTGAACAGTTCGGTTTCTTGGAAGATAGACAGATTCATGATGTTGTGAGAAGTGGTCGACTCCCTCTAAATATTTGCATCCTTGTAGAAACTACTGGAGTGTGCTCCCTCTTGATCTTTGCTTCTTGGATTACCTGTCCTTGAACTTATATCCATCCTCGATCAATATGCATGCTTACAAGTATCATTATTGCGATATCCTCGAGATCTCGTACATAATCATACATTTATTAGTATATTCTCAATACTGTCAAAACACAATAATCTTAAGCATGTATAGTCATGATCATTTCAAACAGAACTAATAAGCATTAGTATTCAAGGACTCTTATGGTTAGTCATATCATAAATTAAAGTAAGAAACATGTAAAGTTAGTCACAGCAGATCTAATGAACAAATAAATCAGTCACAACAGATGAATAAGAAGATATGGTGCAAAAACTGTGCAAAAACATGCAGCAGTGCTCTCTTTCCCAGAAAGGGTGAATGAATTACAATAGATTACAATACAATCCAATATATGTCAATGGCAATTCGAATTGACTAAGTAGGCCATTCGAATCACTGAAATGGAGTAGCTTGACTCAATCTAGGAGTCCTCATCAATCATCGGTGTTGCTCATCAATCACAACAAACAGTCATCCAGGTGTCAAGCTGAGTCTAACTGATCATAATAAATGTAACTGAAGTGTGTAGCACTGATATAGGATCTGGAGGCTCAGTGGGGGCGCATGGGAGGCTAACTGGAGTCAGAGCAAGTCACCTAATCGAACTGGAGGTCAATCGGAGGTGAAACAGTCAGTCAGGAGTGAAATCGGAGTGAAATCAATCAGAATCGGAGCTAACTGAATGTAACTGGAGTGAATCTGCAGTGGTAGGTGAGCAAGTGCGCCCTTCTCAGTCAGTAGGTGAGAAGAGGGCGCCTTTCAGCTTAGGAGGGCTAAAACTCTGTGGAAAGTGGCTCCCGGGTGCTAGAAGAAGGTGGATAAGGTGCTGGAGGCATCAAACTGGTGACTGGACTGCATATCCTGAAATAGATCATGCAAGATCCTGAAGTAGATATGTATCCCGAAATAGATGATCCTGAAATAGATATGTATCCCGAAATAGATGATGGATATCCGAACACCCCCCCTCAAGCTAGACTATGATGTGCCAACTAAAATAATGTGGGGCCCTGGTAACTAAGACCAAAGGTCACCCCAATACAATAATCCAAAAAATGCTGAAAAATAAACTAAGTGAGGAAAGAGGGAAAACCCAGTGGGAAGAAAGCCCCCCCTCAAGTCTAAAGCATAATAATGAATCAATCTGTCTCCACCATGATGGAACTCACCCCCAACAGTGAACGGAGGTAAGAGAACTTCTTCTCAGTGAAGCTCTTGGTGAAGATGTCTGCAATTTGCTCATCAGTAGGGCAATATTGCAGAATGATGGTGCGGTCATGCACCAACTGTCGAATGTAATGCATATGAATCTCAATGTGCTTGGTCCTCTGCCGTTGAACTGGATCTGTGGAGATCTTGATAGCACTTTGATTGTCACAAAATAGGACAGTCGAAGTAGTGCCACCAAAACCAAACTTGGAAAGAATACCCTGCAACCAAACTGCCTGAATGCAGGCATTGACTGCCCCTCGATACTCTGCCTCTGCTGAAGAAAGTGCAATGGCTGCTTGCTTTTTGCTGGACCAGCAAATAGCACCATGACCAATCATGAAAACATAACCGGAAGTGGACTTCCGATCAATGCTATCACCTGCCCAATCTGAATCAGTAAAACCAATGAAATCTAGCTCAGAATCTGCAGCATAATGTATGCCAAACTGTCTCGTACCTTGCACATACTGCAAGATCCGCTTGGCTGCTCGCCAATGAAGCTCATGGGGCTGCTGCATATATCTTGACACGGCACTCACGGCATATGAGATGTCAGGCCTAGAGTGTGTCAAATAAAGTAGTGAACCAATCAACTGTCGATACATACTGCAATCTGCAAGCGGTGTGGAATCTCCCTCCTCAAGACTGATTCCTGAGAGGAATGGGAACGGGGCTGCCTTACATTCAGCCATATTAAACTTCAATAACAGGTCGGAAGCATATTTTTGCTGAGATATAGTGATCCCATCGAAATTTTGAGCTATCTCCAAGCCCAAAAAGTGACTCAGCAAGCCCAAATCGCTCATGTCAAAAGCTAGATTTAAGGCAGTTTTTAGCTTGTTTATTGAAGTAAGTGTGCTACCAGTAATAAGCAGATCATCAACATAAAGTACAATAACCAACAAATTACCTTTAACTCGCTGAAGATAGACATTCGGATCATATTTGCATCTTTGGAAATTCTGAGAAAGAAGGAAGGAGTCCATCTTTGCGTACCAAGCTCTTGGGGCCTGTTTTAACCCGTACAAAGACTTCTTCAATCTGCAAACCAATGATGGATCTGATGTATAACCCTCTGGCTGCTGCATATAGACCTCTTCAGCAAGGTCTCCATGTAAAAATGCACTCTTCACATCCATGTGATGCACCTCCCAGTGCTTGGATGCGGCAATAGCTAAAACAAGGCGGATGGAATCCATCTTTGCAACCGGTGCAAAGGTCTCTGTGTAGTCCACTCCTTGGACTTGGGAAAAACCTTTTGCCACCAACCTTGCTTTATATTTGCTGATAGTGCCATCAGCAGCAACTTTAGTACGGTAGACCCATTTACACTTCACTAATTTTCTTCCAGGTGGAAGAGAAACTAGCTCCCATGTGTTGTTCTTTTGAAGAGAACTGTACTCTTCATCCATGGCATCTTTCCATCTCGGATCTCGATGGGCTGAATAATATGATTGGGGATCTGAACCAGCCATCAAATAACAAATCTCAGGAAGAAATGGATCAGCAATAGAAAGAGCCATACCTGCCCTTTGAAAGTCTCCTCTTGTTCGTCTCGGATCAGCAGGATTTCCAAGATTCGAACCAGCAGATTGTAGAGTATTTTGGGCCCACTTTGGTAACTGAGGGGGATCTGAATGGTCGGATTCCGAACCTGATATGTCATGATCATCATATGCTGCTACAATATCAGAAATATCAGAACTCATACCTTCATTATCGCTGCTCGAATCTTCTTCTGGTGAAGGTGGTGAATCGGCAGTTTTCTCCTCAACTAGTTGCAATTCTTGAAGCGGTTCTTCAAACTGCACACTGCGCTCTATGAATATCTTTTTAGATCTGATATCCATGAGTTTATATGATTTTGATTCTTCCCCATATCCTATCAATATGCACTCGATACTTTGTGGATCCAAAGCTCGTCTCTTCTCAGAAGGAATTCTAGCCCATGCAGTAGAGCCAAAAACTTTCAAATTGGACACATCCGGTTTGTGACCAAAGAATGCTTCGAAAGGAGTCATACCTTTCACGGATGAATGTGGAACTCGGTTCTGTATATATGCAGCAACATTGATTGCTTCAGCCCAAATATTTGCAGCCAAACCTTTTGATTCAATCATGCATGTAGCCATCTCTTTCAGTGACCGGTTTTTCCTTTCCGCTACACCGTTCTGCTGGGGTGTGTAGGGAACTGTATGTTGGATCTTGATTCCGCTTTGGGCACATAGTTGCAGCAACTCGGACTTGATATATTCCCCACCATTATCAGATCTAAGAGCTTTGATCTTGCTCTCAGTGGTGGTCTCAACAGAAGCCTTAAAATCCTTGAATTTTCCAAGCACTTCTGACTTGTTTTTGAGAAAGAATACCCATGTAAAGCGAGAATAATCATCAATAAATGTCAAAACATACCTTGAACCATTTAATGACATATGGGGCAGCGGACCGCTGATATCAGAATGGATCAATCCCAAAATAGTAGAGGCTCTGCTAGCCTTGCCGCGGTCGAATCTGTGCTCGGGGTGCTTCCCAATAATGCAACCGGTGCATATTCCCTTCGAGGAACGGAGTTGTGGAAGCCCATCAACCATGGATTTATTTGATAGCAGCAGCAAATACTTATAATTTAGATGTCCAAATCTTTCATGCCAAAGCCTACTAACCTCATTACCATGTGTGCGAAGAGCAGTGGGCTTTGCAAGCGGAATAAAGTGCGAAAACTCATAACATTTTGCAGTGTGGTTTGCCTTTCCAACCGCAACTAGTCTTCCACTTTTGATATCAGAAATTTCAACTGTATTAGGGCTGAATGTGACTTTCTTTGGATCACCAGTATGTGTCATTTGATAAACAGAAAGGAGATTCGAAGCTAAGGAAGGCACATAGAGAACATTCTGAAAGCATCCATGATCTACATGAATCGTACCTTTGCCCTTTGAAGAAATTTTTGAGTCATCTCCCAAATGGATAGGGATGGAGCTGTTTGGATCGAATGAGGAAAAAGAATCAATATTTGCAGCCATATGATTTGATGCACCCGAATCTATCAAGAGAGTGGGCTTCGAAACCGTTGCCATGAGTGCTTGTCCTCTTTCATGATCGTCATTCCGATCCTTCTTCCTTGCACCGTCAGGAAGGGTTATGTTGTTCTTTTCCAAAAGGAGGGCCATTTGATCTATAGTCTTCTTCATACATGAACTTTCGGGATGAAAGCCACGGTTACAATAAGTACATTTAGATTTTTGGTTACCTTCTTTGCCCTTTTGCTTGGATTTCGAACTGGATGGTGCATCCGTTTGCTTGCCTTTGTCTTTTTGCTTGTGAGGCTCGAATTTGGGCTTCTCCTTCTTTAGCTTTCCTTTACCATTCGAAATCTTGGGTCCTTGAACAAATAGGGCTGAATCTTTGGAGCTTATGGACCCCATTTGAATCAACTTGTCATGCTCTTTCGTAACGGACTCAATGAAGGCATTCAAGGTAGGCATCTTCCAATTCGGGGTAGTTAGCCGACCGGAATTGAAAGTGGAGACAAATACCGAATAATCTTTCCCAAGCTTGCTTAGAATGGAGAGGATCAACTGCTTATCCTCTTTGATAACACCACTGTTCTTCAATTGCAAGTTCAAGTTCTTGAATTTTGTGAAGAATTCATTGATGGTCTCGAAATTTTCAGGATTAAGGCCAATCAATTCATTCTCTAATTGAAAAGCCCTAAGCTCATCCTGCTTGCCGAATAGTGTCTCAAGTTGCTCCCATATGGCCTTTGGAGTCTTCAATCCGCTGAGATGGAAGTGAAGATCTTTGGAGATGGAGAGACAAAGAAGACCGTAAGCTTCATCAAGCTTATTGTAGTGTTTGGTTCTTTCTGCCACATTGTTTGGCTCCAATTCAAGACCAAGAGTGACTCGGTAGTATCCTTTTGAACGTAATATGATCTCCATATCATCTTTCCAATCAAAATAATTGAATGGGGTGAGGATAGGCTTTGAAGAAGAGTATTCCATTGCTAGGAGCGAGTCAAATGATGAAGAAGAAGCTTGCTTGCAAACTATAGCGAATGGAAATGCTGTAGGGAAGCTTGCATGCAGAATGTAGCGAGTGCACTTGGAGGAGATAATTAACCTGCAAATCACATAAGAACAATCACAATAAGGTCGAACAATCCACCCTTTGAGAGTTGCATCACACCTGGGATTGGATTTCAAGCAATGTTGAATGGGTCCAATGTATCAAATCCAGGAATTATGTGGTAACTCAAGCTTCTGGAGTGGTATTGGAATAATTTTCAAGCTTTGCATGCACATGAGCGAATGCCCTTGAGATATCTCATGCCAAACTTTTTGCAATTTTTAGCAATTCAGTCAAATCTTCTTGTATAAACACCTGTAGAAAAGAGATCTTGTCCCTGCAATGGCTCTGATACCATGTAAATTTAGTCACAGCAGATCTAATGAACAAATAAATCAGTCACAACAGATGAATAAGAAGATATGGTGCAAAAACTGTGCAAAAACATGCAGCAGTGCTCTCTTTCCCAGAAAGGGTGAATGAATTACAATAGATTACAATACAATCCAATATATGTCAATGGCAATTCGAATTGACTAAGTAGGCCATTCGAATCACTGAAATGGAGTAGCTTGACTCAATCTAGGAGTCCTCATCAATCATCGGTGTTGCTCATCAATCACAACAAACAGTCATCCAGGTGTCAAGCTGAGTCTAACTGATCATAATAAATGTAACTGAAGTGTGTAGCACTGATATAGGATCTGGAGGCTCAGTGGGGGCGCATGGGAGGCTAACTGGAGTCAGAGCAAGTCACCTAATCGAACTGGAGGTCAATCGGAGGTGAAACAGTCAGTCAGGAGTGAAATCGGAGTGAAATCAATCAGAATCGGAGCTAACTGAATGTAACTGGAGTGAATCTGCAGTGGTAGGTGAGCAAGTGCGCCCTTCTCAGTCAGTAGGTGAGAAGAGGGCGCCTTTCAGCTTAGGAGGGCTAAAACTCTGTGGAAAGTGGCTCCCGGGTGCTAGAAGAAGGTGGATAAGGTGCTGGAGGCATCAAACTGGTGACTGGACTGCATATCCTGAAATAGATCATGCAAGATCCTGAAGTAGATATGTATCCCGAAATAGATGATCCTGAAATAGATATGTATCCCGAAATAGATGATGGATATCCGAACAAAACATAATATGCCTAAACCCGTGATTACTCAAACCTATACTTTTATGATTCTTCTGGTTAGTCATATCATCTATTAGGTTAAGAAACATAATATGCATACACCCATGATTATTCAAACCTATGAATAATCATTATCAATCATGCCATGTATACTTATATAAGAGATCCTATCACAAGGTAGGATTCTAACTTGATATAGGAAAAACATACCTGGATTAGTATGTTAGCTAGTTATGTCTAACATACCCACATGATGTCTTCTTGTTCTCTACAATGACTTGTGCTAGTAACTTGCATATTTCATAAGTTAACCATTATAGAACCAAGTTATACATACCTCGTAAATATATCTTCTAAGTGATCCACGACAATGGATGAATCTTTGTCTTCATGTCACTATGATCATATGTTCTTGAACTAGAACATGATTTGTCTTTCTTGGTGTACCTTTCATGTTAGCGGACAACATAAACCTCATACAACACCATAATGCATTAGTACAATCATAAGTGTCAACACCATAATCAATGAATATCTTCTATCATGTATTCATAATTTTGTTAAGGTGATATGACAAGTCTAAATTTAATCAAGATTGTACTAACCGTAATAAAATGAAGACAAACATACCATAAACTTAATCATGAACAAATCTCGAAACATACCTGGATAAGTCATACCTGTCGAGATTGCTTGTAATCTTCTCATGTAAGGCTTTAGCCTCATCTCCCTCTGAAACATGAACTTCTTCACTTATGCAGGCGACCAGTCCATTCTCTTCTAGGATTAACCCAATCCACTTGATTTGTAGGAACTGGATCTGGAGCTGGATTAGGGTTTGTTAGAGAAACCCTAAAAATTCAAACTTTGAATTTCAAACTTCTGAAATGATAGAAATATGTGCCTTGATGAGCTGATCAAGCTGGTATACTCATAATTTGAAACTTGCAAAGTTTCACCCCTCAATTTTTCCTTTGAAACTTTCGGATTCACTAGACATGACCCCGAACTAGGGTTTGATAAAGCCCACCCTTCTTCCCAATCAAAAGGTTCGATCCAAATCTCTAAGCTTCTATTTTTCTGAGGAGCTTCCAGTCGTGGTCACAAATGTCAAAAATTCCCATTTTTGCAGAAGCCCTAATTTTCCACTTTTCTGATCAAAGTCCCGAACTAGGGTCTGATCAAGCCCGACCTTTTGTCCAATCAAAAATTCTGGTCTTGGTCTCTAAATTTTGATTTTGATGAGTGGCATTCAGCCGTAGTCTCCGATTACAAAAATTCCAACTTTCTCTGAAACCCTAAATTCCGGAAGCCATGAATGAAGGTGCTCAAAAATAATTATGTTTTGACAGAAATATGTACCTGATTGTTTCTGGTGTAACTCCAAAATGTTCGATCCACAGTGTCTTAAAATTTTTCTTGTGATATCCCAACCTGTGATTTTTCCAACCCCACAGGTCTGACCTCAAATGGATTCTCTGAGGGAGAGTTATGCCAAGTGTCGCAATGTGACCTATTTATGGGATAAAACAAGAGAGAAAACTTGTACGACGTTCCATGTGTCACTGGTTCAGTTTCGGCCTCTAAAAAAATTACCTGAGAAAGTGAAGTCCGTGAAATACCTGTCACTTTTTACAAAATTTCATTTGGAGCTTCCTAGCCCAAGTTATGACCTTTTTTCCAAGGCCACCTGTTTATAAATGAGATCTGGAAGAGGCAGAAACCCTATATTGTACAGATCATAAATCACAAATTACAACGAATTAGAGGTTTTCCTTTGGACACAAGGTACATGGGGATCTTAGCTTCTCCCTGTACGATTTTCAGACCCTGAAACCACGCCAAAATTTATTTATAGTGAAATTTCTACGATGACTGGTTTTTTTCTATATCAAGCCCTAGCTTCGCAAGTGCAACAAGTGTCATACATGCCATACCATGCCTTCTTTCAGGCTAGCTATGATACCATGTTAATTTTTTAGAATTTACTTCAATATAATCTAGGATCTTAACTGAGAGAACAACATGTACATCATATCAATCATGGACACAATAATGCAAGCACACAAGAGACACAGAGTTTAGTTGGGGAAAACCATAAAGGTGAAAAACTCCAATAACTTCCTCAGAGATAGATAGAGAAATGATACAACCTAAGCATAAGAGATAGACATCTCCTAGCAGCAGCTTCTCCTCCTCCACAAGTGCGCCACTCTTCAAAGAGTGTGTGTGAGAATAGAATGATCAAATAGAGTGCCTCCTGCAATGTATTTATACTTGACATGACTTTCCTAATAACCTTTACTAGGTCGGCATTAACTTAACCACATAACATAATGTTGATTGGGCTGACCCCCAATAGGGTGGTCTAATAACCCTTTGACCCACGTGGCCGACCCCCAATAGGGTGGTCTAATAACCCTTTGACCCACATGACTTATACAGGGCCGACCCCAACAAGGTGGTCTAATAACCCATCAAGTATAAGTTAAAACACTTACAATATAAATGACGACACTTCCGTATAGAGGAATAATAACATCTCTATAGGAATACAATATACATATATGTGAAATACATTCCGAAGTTACATATATATATCAACAATATTTAGACTCGAGTGTGCAAAATGAGTGAGACAATTCTATTCTTAATCAGAAATGAACGCAAACTTTTGTAATGTATGAAATTCATATAATCAATGCATATGCATAAGATGATCCCGACATAAATAAACATATATAGTTCATGAATTTAATGTTATGCGTAAGCATATCTTGACATAGGTAATTAATATAAAGGATATGAATCCATCCTTCATCGGATACAACTAAGGTCTTATCAGCTTAAACGGTCGATTCCTTTAACTTGATCACATAATCTACTATTTTAGAGAAATCCTTCCCCATTCCTGACTAAATGTGTTTTATAAAATATCTCAACATCCTTATCACCATTACCCTCCTTACGATGAAGAGTATTTATTTCACCCATCAACACCAGGATGATATACCTCTTATTCACATTATTATTATTTATTTTTTTTGGGGGTGATGACAAGGAATTCACAAGCATAACAATACTAGTGGTAAAGTTGAAATCTCTAAAGTCGATCTCCCATTACTGACTCCATCATAATCATATCTTTCAATACTCGAGAACTTTAGTCTTCCGTAACCTAACATTCGAATAAATACATAACAAGTCAAATATTTTTCTCCGTAAAGCATTCTAGTTAACTTATAACCATGGATCTATCTCGTGATTCTAATACAATATGAAGGATGTAAGAATATATTATTGATACACCAACCATGTTCTCAAAAGTATTTTTATATTGATTATTTGGTCTCACTCCATTCGATATGTCCTCGAGGTGAACAATCACTAAAATTTTAATATCTCTTTTTCATTAATAAGACGAATCATGTGTTGCGAGTGAAGATTATTTAATTCCTAAATATTTCACCTACTAAACATCACTAGAATTTACTATCTTAATTTCAGTTCTTCCTGCACATATCAATAACATGGTGACGAGGCAGCTTAAATTAACATTTTCCATTTCAACTTTTAATGTAAATGTAAATACTTCCATGATCTAAAATGCATGATCTTAAGATCTTTGTTGTTCACCTTAACAAACTGAAATCGAAATCAATAGGACTATAAGGAGGCGGGATAATTGATACAAAGGAACTTCCGATGGTTAACTGGATTATGGAGGCAAATTTTTATTTTTTTACTTTTACAAACTGTGGGTATCGCCTGCAACTTAATTTTTATATAAAAATATAAAGGAATCTGAAGATTAATTTTTATATAAAAATATAAAGGAATTCGACACTCGTGAATTTGTATAAAACTTAAAGTAAAAGGCATAAAAAATTACAAAACCGTCATCAAATTTCAGTTTGACCAGCAGAGTAATTTGAAATTCCAGGCCTAATCGACAATGTATCTATCAGATCTCTACTATCACAAGCATACCGGTTTCGAAAGAAAGCTAATGATCAGTAGCATTCTAGAAAATGCCGTAATAGGGTCGGCTGCACAACAGAGACAGAGGTCGACTAGGGCGTGTTCCAAATTAAGGTTTACGAACTCAGCATTGGAATCGAATTAAAATGGCCAAACTCAGATTGTATAAATGCCATGGAATGAGAGTGCATCCAATCTGGTTTATACAATTACATCCACGGAGATCGAATAAGAAAATGCTCAGAATTGATTTGCCATGGTAAAAATATATATATATATATATATCAACAAAGTTTAAATGGATTACTCTAGATCTGGATTACGCACAACACAAACAATGTCAGAACATAGCATTTAATAGAGATGCCAGATTTGAGGTACACAAAAGATATATACACATATTTACTATACTACCCTAGAACTGGTTTCACGCAGGTAAAGACAATATCAGATCAGGGATCTTAAATGGAAAAGCCAGAATTGGTTTACACAAAAGATTTTTTACAGAGATTTAATAACATTACCCTGGATCTGGTTTTACAGGGTAAAAACAATTTCAGAGATATTTTATTGAGATACACTACCAAAGGGCGATCTGAAAGATCAAAGAACTAAATACAAAAGTTGATTTGTTTAAGCATTGATATTTGAAAATTGAGCAGAAAAAATAAAAAGAAAATGGAATTGATCCGGTAAATAGATCAATCACTGAATACATTCCCAGCGAGACGATCCAATGATCAAATTTTACCAAAAGAAAATTCGATCTGGTTTAAACAAATTGCCCTTGAAAATTAATCAAAAAAAATAAAATTCATCTGGAATATAAATCAAACGTTGAGTACATTACCAGGGAGACGATCCGATGATCTACAAATACAACAAGGGAAAATCTATCTGGTTTAAATAATTTGATCTCCTTTTCTTTTTATAACAATCACGCAGGGATATGGCAAATAAGCATACCCATAAATTATAAAGCAGAAGGTAAAATCCAGAACTCGAAGATTTTAGATGCTGGGTATAAACGATCCAGATCTCGTTTGCAGAATAAAAACATCTTTAAATATGCCCTAGAGTTCAATTTATTTTTTTAAAACAGATAAAACTTAGTCCAGTTTAGATCTTTAAGCAAACTGAAACTTATTCTAGACTTTACAGAAATTCCAGATCCATAATGTTTAATTCAAAAGAAATATAAATTAAATAATTTAAACAACAAGAACCTGTAGTGAGTGTAGCTCCGGTTGAAGGGAAATTCCTCAAGATCGTTGTTCCTATCCCACTGTAGATCACCACGGTCACAAACAAACCCCCCCAAAAAAATATGAGTCCGGTGCCCTCAAAGCTCGACCGGCTCTGATACCAAATGTAGGAACCCCATTTCGGGTTTCCCCAAAAAAATACTTCCACGAAATTTGAACATATAAGTATAATTAATTTCAGAACATCCAGTACGAGTTTTCAGAAGAAGATATAGAGGCCACAAATCTATTTCTATATATTGCAGTACATGAATGTCAATAAATAAAACTATATACCCAGATTTATTCGTTCCACCACAAGAGTTATCAAAATAAATAAACTAAATACTTCAGACAGTTTTTCGACGGTTGGTCCAACAAATCGATGGAGTCCTCGAAGTGGTTTCCGCACGATCCAATCCAATTTCCTGATGAAGTATCGAGTGACCCCTCGGTTGAACTCCCTACCATATCGGGGTTACTCTCTTTCACCTCGAACCGTCGAGCTAATGGGGCCGTAAGAACACACAAGCTAGCCTCCCGAAAGGATCTCCCAATCCCCGTTTCGGCTAATCCCAACTCCAAAGATCATAACATAATTCGAGATTATGATGACCATCCAACATTAGGGAGCAAGAAATGTCTTTCTCTCCTTCTCCTCCCTCATTATATAGCAAAAGCCTGTGTGCCATGTGTCTGTCCATGCACATATTTAATTTAATTTAATATTTTAATTTCCATTATTCTCAAATACATGTGTCTCAATGTCTTCAATGTGCACCTAATTCCCTAAATCAATGGGAGTTAAGTGTAGGAGAGTTCTACTCCTGTTTTGTTTCTCAAATAGTTTACTAAAAACCTTTTTAGTAAAATATAAATAAAAAGATTTGTTATTTTTATTTAATTGATAATGTAATTTATAAAAGACAAATGATTCCTTTATTAAATAACATCTAATATAAATATTCTCTTTAGTTCTTTTCATCTTTTACTAGAATATTCCCACTTGAAGTTAACTCCTATTACTACGCAAATCTAAGAGAACTTTCATAGGAATTTCTAGTTTTTAGTTCTTATTATATTCCTTCAATAGAGTAGATAAATAAAATAGTTTAGACTAAACTAAAGAGTTTTATTTTTAAACAAAAGAATAATGAATAAATTTTTCTAGTATTTGTCTTCTTAATTTAAAGTCACCTGAATTTATTTTTGATGAGTTTTCGATTTCTTTATTTTAAATAACAATTATCTTTCTCTTGTCCAGGTACCTCTTCGGCGGGCCCTTCTGATAGTTTCATTTCTTCCTTCTTATGGGGAGTATTGAGTAGCGACCGGGAACTGTTACCGCGATCTCTCAACTACTCTCCTTGGAGACTAAGGGATGTTGAGGGATAAGACTCTCCTTATTGTGCGCTCCTCAACTCATCGTATGTGACCAAATCATTATGGCCTTTCCTGTACAACATACGCTTCCCCGGGTGAGCTGAAACGGCTTCACCCGTGCGTGGATTGCTAATCTAGGGTCGACAGCCAGTCGTCGTACCCCTATGTGTTCTTTCCATTCTTACGACCCCTAAAATTCCTGTGGGTCAGTCGGTATATCGTCTTACCTGCCACTGCACACACTCAAGCGCACATTAGTAGCGCTGCACTATATAAAATATTTACATCATTCATTCTAGTATCTCAGTCAGTTGAGCATACAAATTATTCATCATTTATCATCATGTCTCAATCAGTCGAGCATATACGCTATTCTTCATTTTCATTTTAAGGCATTCTCATCATTCATCATTTTCATTATAAGCATTTTCAAAGTAAATTCAAATGGTTCGTGTTTTACTTAGTCGGTTCATTTCAAAACTAGTACCCTCATTAGTCTAATCAATTAAAGTACCGAGGCGAGCATTACAAAACATAAAGCTTAAATGACTAGGGTAATAAAAAAATTGATTGTCGAGATGAAACACTCACAATAGTAAATGACTCAATGAATTGTAAAAAATATTCATGAAATTATTATTAAATTTCTATATAAAAAGAACTTATAAGACGAAAGCCTTAAGATGAGTGTATAAACATTATATAAGAACATGAACAAAGTTGAAGAACTATGTTCATGAACAAGAAATATAAATGTAAGGAACATGCAAATTTAGTTCTAAGTAGGTAAATTTACGACCCGTCATTGACATAAATATATATTTTTTTATTTTTTCTAAATACAACCCTCTCATTTAAATGCTTAATCAAATATCTCAATATCTGAACATTTATTTCATTGACAACTAGATGAGTACATCATTTAACCTCTAAACATAAACAACATCGACACTTAAATGTTTATATAAATGGGGAATTTCATGTTTATCATATGGCTAAATTAAATAATGAATATCTTTATTGACAATCCAAATATTTTAAGAAGCGTGGGGATACCTGTAAAACTAACTCACAAATAACAATTCGTTGAACCCAACAAACAGGAGCAAGCCAAAAACTCATAGAACCGAACAAAAACACCAACGCCGCATAGGAGCAGATCACCAACTCAATGAACGAAAAGAATTGTCCTGCAAACATCAACAAATTTAATTAGCAACGGAAAACAAAAAAAAAACGAAACCGAAACTGAAAATGAAACAACTAGAAACTAAAACAATACCTGCGAAATCAACATGCTATCAACTCCACACCGACGATGTAACCTCCACGCCGAACCCGTAAACTCCACGCCGAAGCTAAAGTAAACCTGCAATCTGTAGGTGGTGGCGGATCCGATGGGGAGCGAATGTCAAAAGGGTGGAAAATGGCAGGATGAGAAGATCGGGTGACGAGATGGAGGGTGGCGGATGGTGAGATGTCAGGTGGCGAAATGGCAGTTGATGAAACGGTGGTGAGATCGTCGACGACAGCAACAATGTCCACAAACGCGAGAGAATCCACAGATGGGGTCACATAAGGGTCGACCAGTGGGGTTGGAAAAGGGTCCACAAGCGGGGTCCAAAACTTTTGCCAAAGAAAATGAAAAATAATGGATGCAGCCGAGATTTTATGCAGAAACATTATTCAGCCGAATAAACTAACAAATCCGGAGATTTTTTTCCAGCAGGCACTGCCTCGCACACACTTCAAGGTCCCTGTTAATTTAAATGGAAAACCATTACTAGTTATTCGTCTGAATAAAGTATGTGTTATTTGGTCGAATAATAAATGTTATTCGGCCGATTAATAACATTAATCGGTTGAATGACATTTATTATTCGACCGAATAACCTCCGCTGCGTTATTTTGCACTTGATTCTCACGGAATTGTTACCCACCTTCACATTTTCACCCATTTTCAAATTGGCTTTACTCAATTGCATTTTAAATGTGGCACTTCAACTATAGAGAATATCCTCAAATAGATAAAGTTAGCTCTGGTCTCATACTTTTGACATCTACCAACTAACTTTACAAACTTTGTATAACTTATAGATGATTCCTTACAATGTAGCAGGGATAATTTTAAGGACCCATACTTATTTAAAAGTGTATAAACCTTGACGAATCTTACCAATTCTTAAAATGTCAACTATAAAATATTTGGCGATATTTTTCTAAAATTATTTCAATTTCTAAGGATTTTATATAGTTTCTATAATAATTATAGTTAAAAAATACATAAGTTTATTTCTAATACCAGCACTCCATGAAATTTTTCCATTAGGTTTTGCAAATGATATTATCCTTTTTCTTGATTTATGGTGTGAAAAAAAATATAAAAACTTTGTTGCAATAAATTCAATTTGTTTGATATAAGAATGCTAATTTTATAAGCAGTTTTTTTTCAAATGAATTTCAAATAATATCCAATTTATTATTTTCTTATTAACTTAACCATACATAAATCCAATATATTTTCCATTAGGTGCCAACTACTTGATCCAGGTGGATATTGGTGGCGACCCACCTTTTTCAACTGGCTCAAAACAACTTTCTGGCAATTTTGGTAATTTACTATTTTTAGCAGTTTTTCGGGTCCTAAACTTCAGGGGTCATTTTGAGGCCCTAAACGATGTATAGATATTTCCAACTAGCTATCGTGCGCCACAAACAGAGATCGTATGCCAAAGTTATGCCACTGGGAATTTGATACACTAAACTACCCAAAACAGGGTCCACAAAACTGTTGGCTTTTCATCTTCGAGGGTTAGGGTTTTGGATTTTGGGTATTGTAAAAATACCTTTAGATCCTCATTGTAATGGTATCCTTGCGAATGAGTGCAACCGTCACATCTCTTCTTAGAGGTAAGCCGCCACCATTCCATTAAGCTTTTTTTCCGCTACATTTTACAGTTTCAGCTTATTTACTTATTGAATAGAAAACTAGTTTTACTGTATCTCTGTTATTTTGTGATAAGCATGTTTTAATAATCTGTATTCATTTCATTTTGCTCATAAAATCCGGATCACTACTCCAATTTGGATTGTGTTGTAAATGATAACACATAAATCCCATACATAGGCAAAAGTTGCAATAATTAATTAATTGTGAATTAAAATAATTAGTATGTATGACTTAGTTATATAAGGTTTTACCCCCCCCTCTCTCTCTCACACACACACACACATTGTGCCTTAATCTGGGGATTTCTTTGTGAATATATGTTTCTCTTGTATATTTAGTCGTCGTGTAACTATTTATGAAAAGATTTATTTAATATGTATGGATGTGTCAATTGAATTTGAACTTGAAATTGAATACATATTTATATAAATATAGTTTACAATGTAGCCAATTTAAACTTGGAGCTGACATGTATTTGGTTTTATATATATATATTGGAGCCTACATATGTCATGTCACTGTTATAGATGTGACACATCTCACTCACTTGGGCTGTAGAAAGCGCCTCTCGACTCAATACTATTGAAAACAATATTTTATTATTATAATTTTAACTATAATAGTTAAAACTTAGTATTCATAATAAGTATTACTCAAAATATTCAAATTTATTTTCTATATTCGTATTACCTAAAAACAAATTAAATTTTACATAAACATATTATATATGAATTTTGGTGCAATCTTTCACAACATATACAAGAAGTTCATTTTTGAAACTCTTGTCACTCTCGTTATCTTGTGCAGTTGTGAAGTTTGGGGTTGCAACATTTCTCAAGAATCCTATAGAAAGTTTGAGTAAATTCAAAAGCATTTTATCATGTATAACCTCAAAATCAAAATCAATACGCCATATCCTATTCTCCTTATAAAAGGAGGTATTCCCCCCTGATGTACAAGAACATGATAAATAACACGGAAGAACAGAGACTCCCTAAAATTGTTTTAAATTCCAGTCAAGACCATCTACGGCTCAAGTGAGGCTGGTATAAAGATGCCATGGCTTGGTTAAATCATTTGTGGATTAACAAAAATGCCACTTTGCAAAATATCAACAACATCAAAAATACTATTACATCTAAGTTTAAAGAGAAAATGTGGGACGAGAAATTTTTAGAGGTTAAAAAGAAAATTAAGATACTACATCTTGAGGTCATTAACCCTAAGATGGAAGATCAATATATCTCTTTATATTAACCTGTTCGAAGAAGAAAAATAATATAGACAAGATAAGAACAAACTCCCATGAGCTTCATAGTGAAACAGAGCGCTAGACAATTCCTAAAACAACATGGGTGAAAAGGATTTTCCAGCTTTATGAGACTATGAGCATCGAGGATGAATGTCATTTTCTATTAGAATGCCATGCCTACACCCACATTCGACCACAATTTCCTAATCTTTGATACAATTCCATTCTTCATGATCTTCTAGCATTTCAAAAATATGACGACCTAGGAACGCTACTTCATAAATCCGCATCTCTTTTTTTCGTAGAGGTCTTTATAAAAGATTTTTTAAGGGGTTTTTTCAAAGGATATTTCTTTCCAAGGAGTTTTTATTTCTTTCCAAGGAGTTTTTCTTCAAAGGAGATTTCTTTCCAAGGAGTTTTTATTTCTTTCCAATGAGTTTTTCTTCAAAAGAGATTTCTTTCCAAGGAGTTTTTCTTCAAAGGACTCTTATGAGATTTTTATAAGGTGATTTTTTGATAAAAAAAAATTAAAGTAAAAGTGTTAAAGGAAATTTCTCTTCATGTTTTTATAAATGGTTGAAAGACTAAAAAAAATATTAGTAACTGTTTTTAAATCATAAATTTTTATTTTTTTAACTATAAAGTGATGATTCTTTAATTTAACCTCTACAAATTAAACAATCAT
Source organism: Larix kaempferi (assembly GCA_027924585.1). Taxonomy (NCBI): domain Eukaryota; kingdom Viridiplantae; phylum Streptophyta; class Pinopsida; order Pinales; family Pinaceae; genus Larix; species Larix kaempferi. Next base: position 9,766,226 of record BSBM01000076.1, read on the forward strand.
GGGCAATAAAAAAACTGCCAAAGAAAAAGTGATCGTAAACGTCATGATGATGCTCATAGAGAAAGATAAAGACTCAGATATCATGCCAAAAAAAGAAGGGTTTCACAAACAGAAGAGATAATTTTTGAAGAGGTAAATAGAGATTTACATCATAATGTTGATGAAATGGATATTGAAAATCGAGTACAAGAAGAACAAATTGAAGCTAAAGAGACCATTGTTGAAGATGTAAATAGGGATTTACATGCTAATGTTGATGAAGTCAATATTGAAGATCAAGTTCAAGAACAAGAAATTGGACCTAGTATGTATATATCATGTATTTCCCAAATTCATTTTTTATAATGAATTGTAACTTTGTATATATGTTAAATTAAATTTAACTGAAATGTATAGGTGCTTTCACCATTGATGATGAAACATTAGAAGACATTGATTGTGACAAACATGGGGAAAAAATAGCCACCCTCGTTGCACGATATCGTTTTATGTAAATTTATGATGATATTCTCAAACAATATTCAATAACAGGACAAGCGTAAATTTTGAGATGTTTATTAGTGTCCAAGAAGTTAAGAGGCATGATATCATTATTGGGTATTCACAAGGCGACAAAAGAATCGAAATTTAAAACTAATGTGATAGAAAATATAAGTGATGCAATAATTTTTTTTGGAAAATCCAAGAAGAAAGATACCAAAGCTGCACGTAAAGCAATTCAAACAACAATTATTTCAACTAGTACTAGACCAAAACGTTTGACAACACAATTGAAAAAAACGATAGGAACCTCAATAAAGACATTATGCAAACATAACAAATTCATAATGCAAATAGTTTAAAATGATGAACTTGCTTGTTGGGCAATTAGTAGACAACCTTACAGAGATAGAATGAGAGAAGGTGTTAAAGATATTGTACATAAATATTGGTTGGCACATGCTTGAGTTTCGCCAAATTCAAGGGATGTGATACAACAAAGAGTATCACAAAATGAATACGAAATCCATGCAAAACATATAATGGAAATGACACAAGTACAATTGTTCAATAAATTCAAGGAGGATCATCGTGGAATTAATATTCCAATCACTACATTTGCGCAACAAAAACCATGGTATGTTAGACCTATTACTATTCGTGACACATGTTGTTGTCTTTATCATGTGGAATTTCAATTATATTACGACACTTTTCTTGAATTTGGTAAAAAAAATTGGACAAATTAATCACCTCCGCCCACAATACGTGAATTCATATCTCAAATTCTATGTGAGAGAGATCACGATGAACTATTTTACTATAAGAAATGTGTCAATGGAAAACATTGCCAACCATGTGGAAATCTAATTGTATTCTGTAGTAAATATCCTATTTTTAATGATCAGTCGCTGTCAAATGTAACTGTTGATTGGATAAGATATGAATACATCAATTATGCTACAATTTCTAGTGATGCGCTTTCCAAACGGATTGATTTGCGAGAAGATAAAATATGTGTGACAGATTTTCTGAAGAAATTTGAAAGTGAAATTTATAAATACACCAAGCATTCACATAGAGCACAATGGAAAGACCTTCAATTCAATAAGTCTCGTGAAATTTTTCCACTTGAAACAATTTTGTGTGTGGTTGATTTTGCACAAAACTACACATTTGCTGCACAAACGGAGATACAAAGTGAATACTATCAATCTGACCAAGTTTCGATATTTGTCCATGTTCTATATAGACATTCTCAGCACAATGTTGATGGCATTGAAAGCACGTGTGAAAATCGAGATGTGATTAAATAATATCATTTTTATATCATTGATGATCGTACACACGATACACATTTTGTACAACATTGTATTGAAAATATTTTCTATGAATCATTAAAAAGACGTGAAGTTAAATTCAATAAACATTGGATATGGTCGGATGGATGTGCGGGACAATTTCAAACATTAAATGTCATTGGAATTTCTTTGAAACTGGACATGGAAAAGGTGAACATGATGGTGCAGGATCATGTGTAAAAAGAGAACTTCAAAGATGGAAAATGAACCATTCTTCTGCGCGATTTCATTCAGCTGCAAAAGTTGTCCAATGGTTTCAATTACATCTAATTTGTGATTATAATCAACATTCAAAAGTTGTGCACAGGTATGTACACAATTTTTTTAATTTATATTAATTGTCAATTGAAAAAAATGTTATTTGCAAGTCTATCATTAAAGTATATACACTAACCTTAAAAGTTGTCCTTTGTGATTTGTCATATATTGTGCAGGTTCTTCTGGCTTATTGGAATCCAATATATATATATCAATCCCATATGAGGCTGGCACCATACATGGGACTAGAGATTTACACTATATTCAAACAAACTCCTTCCAAAACGTGTTTGGATTTGACAATAGAAAGCAATCCTGCTTTTGTCATATTTGCACTGAAAATGTTGAAACTACAGAAGTATGTGAAAACATAACAAACAACTATGTAAAACATTGGAAACACACATAAATTAATCCAAAGGGAAAGATGCCACTTGCAAGCTTAGAAAAATTAGAATAAAAAGAAATAGCAGTATCATCCGATGGCGATATAATTTGGGATCTTGTTAGAGAAGGAAATGAAATAAACTAAAAACAATGATTGTTCATTTCATATAAATTATGTATTTATAGAACCTACAAATTCTTTGTTGATTGTTCATTGTTGTCAATCCCCTTATGTGTATAGTCAATTTAATTTATTTAAAAACCCCAACATCAATTGTAATGCACATGAGATTTTTTTCGTTGTGATTGCACCTTTAGACAACAAAGAAAAAGTGAAATATTGTTTTATGTGATACACTGAAAAAGGATGAAGTTATTGGAGGAATACGATGACAAAGGATTTACATATGAGAGAGGATCCATCATTTTAAAAAGGTTATTTTTTTCAACAAACCCAAATGACTGAAAATTATATTTACTTTCAAGATTATGAACCTGATGTTATATATTGTCAATATAGTTATTTAGTATGTGCATCTTGAATAAAATTAATACAGTTTCATTGGAAAAAAAATTAAAAGCTAGAAAATGGAAAATGTCCAAATATGATCATGAACGAATAATTGAGGACGACATTCCATTGCGATGTTTTTAACCATATATCTTTCAAATTGGCTTGTAGACTCAAACAAATCTATCATAAAATAAGGGTTCAAATATATACATTCTTTTATTTTTTTCTCCTACTCCATCAATCTCTAATTTGTGATGCACACTTTTCTTGGAATGATTTTCCTAGCAAGTGAAAAATGAATACAACAAGATGGTTGTAAAGTTTGATTTTGCATATACATTGATTGATGCTAAAAATAGTTGAAAGAACTCATGAAAAAATGTGACATTTAAAGTTGTCCTCAAGCTTACTCCTTGTTAAATATTGATATGGTATATGCTCTTCTAGCTAAATTAAATGGTGATTTTATGATGGATTTTTTTTAATTTGTTAAAATATTTTATCAACATTTAACTTTTGTACATGAAGAAATTGTATGTTTATTTGAAATTTGTATATTGTTGATTGTCAGTTGTGTACATGTATTTAATTATCTTAGATTTACTCAAGAATATATCATATAATAGTCCTACCTTCTCATATACTTTACAATGTGTCAATTAACATTGATTGCAAGAATGTTTAACATAAAGTATTTTCCTTGCTTACTCCTTGTTAAATGTTGGTACATGGTGTGATCCTAGCTAAGTTAAATAGTGTTTTTACATAATGTCCAATTTTACAAGTATTTAATTAGATTTACTTGAATCATTCAAGTGTACAATTAATAGTTGTTTATATGATCAGATGGAATTGAACAAAATTATTTAAGTTCACATAACTAAAATAATGGCAAATGGAGATAACGATCATTTGATTCTTAATCACAAACAAGGACTCCAGGATTGTGAAGCTTATGCTAAATTAGAGCAATGGTTATTTACAACAAAATGATGAAAATTCGTCAAATTGTTGTCTGAACTCATTGCTCGAATTTAGCATAAGATTCATAATAAAGAAATCCTTGCTTATGATTAAAAAACAAAAAATCGTTAAATCCCCATTTGCCATGATTTCAATAACATCTATAGTTCACCAACTACGAAAGTGTTACCTGAACATTGAACATGCACCATACATTAGTTAAAAATTGAAAGTTTGAATCATTTATATAAAATTCAAGTTTATTGTATATACAATCTACAACACACTTCCAAACAAACTTGAATTGAATTTACAAACTTGATCTTTTCCATTTAAGCATAGTTATGATGAGATCATATTTTACAAAACATGTGTATGTAACATACATGTACTTTAAACATTAAAACATGTGTACTAAATACATAGATTAATTTGACTATTACATGTACTCTAGAGCTTTAAACCAATATCCTAAAACCATTTCAAGATTGAACATTAAACTAGATATAAGATTGACTATCATTATGAAAGAAAATCGTAACTTGTACATACAGATTTAATAATACATGCATTCATGAACATCATGCAAAATAATATTCTAAGCATTTACCACATAAAAGTATGCTATGTAATTAGCCACCCCAAAAAGTTAGATCATCCAAAGCAAATACATAATATGTAAGTTCAATGTACATATATAATCCAAAAATAATGTTCTTGAATGTCCAAAACAACTACAATATATGTATCAACATGCAGATATAATCAATATACTCTAAAGTTCAAATGGCCAAATCAAAATGGTAGTATGGGAAAACAAACAAATACCAATAAAAATCTTTCTCTAAATCAAATTCCACCAATATCCTTCGATGTGGTCTTCCCTTTGTCTCGACAAGTCCCAACCTGCAACATGTATAAAAGAAAATTATGAATCTCATAAATTATTTAAACAATTTTAAACTAAATTCAAAAGCTAAAATATTAAACTTATGAAAATAAAATTGAAATTAATAGTTCAATTATAAACAAAATTACCTCAATCCCAATGTCCATGTCCATCCAAGAACCAATATCCTCCGATGTCGTCTTCTGCTTGACTGGACAAGTACCAACATGTAACATGTATAAAAGCAACTATGAAGATATCATATTAATTAAACAATTTTAAACTATTAAATTCAAAAACTTAAATAAACTTGTATATTAAAATTTTAAAAATTAATGATTTATAAACAATTACCTCACCACCAATGTCCATATTTCCCCTTGTTTCCTAAAATTTAAATTTTGTTAATAAATAAAACATCATGCAAGTAAAATAAACTAAAATTAAGTAATTCAATTAAAACCAAAACAAATAAATTGAAAACATGCTCACAAGAGACGGAAAATCATCAAAAAAGTTGGAACCTAAATGAACCTGCATGGATAAAACCATTTTCAATTTCAAAAGGTGTTCACATTAACAATAGGATACATAGATTACTTAAAATTATAAAAAATATATACAATATCTTTCAAACATAAATATAAATCTGTAAATAATAAATATACCTCTCTAAAATGCTCTTCTACATTTTCACTAGTGGAGAGTCGAAAATCATGTTCATTCAACAATCTAGAAAAATGCAACCAATAAACATTTGCGTAATGTATTTATTACTATATATCAAAATATACTTAAACTCATAGATATAATGTAACGAAAAGTTAAATTCAAAAGGAATAAAACAATTAAATAGATTGTATGTACATAAACAACATACCTCTTCTATACTCGATGTGTCATGGGTAGGACATTTGAAGCTGTATCGCGACAAACCTTAGCATAAGCCTTTAGATCCTCAATGGTCATTGCATCTACCTCATCATTGGTTTTGTAAACAAAATTTTTACAAATAGTGGCTCGAGTCCTCTCTCGAACAAATCCCACATCAACTCCTACAAATTTTGACGATAAACCTTTGGCAACAGAATCCCTTGCAGTTGTCCCAAGTTAAGATGTGGGCTCCATCTTCGATTTTAAAGTCTCAAGCCTAGCTGGGAGAGATATCTGGGATGGAGGTAGAAGAGTTGCGGGATCTCTAAGACCACCTTTTCGATCATATATTTGTTCCTTTCCAACTCCTAAAAGATAGAATGAATATCGGAATAGTCTGGCTTCATATTTAAAACAAACTCCGCATAAAAAAATCTGGCGAAATAATTAGGAACCTCGTCATTCCATGGAAACCTACCATAGGCTACAAGGAACGGATCATATAATATATGTGCAATTTCAGGGTGTTTGAAATATTGCACTTTCAACATTTTTCGCTTTAGGCCTTCTTTGAAGTTAAACATTGAATTGACATGTTCGTTGGTCACTCTCTCCTTCACAATAGCCCACTTGTCAGGACCCATCACCTGTGCCATTCTCCTCCACATCAAGTCAATAAAATCATGCGTAGTTGGTCCTAGACCCTCATATACCTCAATGAATTTTTTCAATGACCGCAAAATAATAGTCCTACCTTCTCATATACTTTACAATGTGTCAATTAACATTGATTGCAAAAATGTTTGAAAAAAGGTATTTTCCTTGCTTACTCCTTGTTAAATGTTGGTACATGGTGTGATCCTAGCTAAGTTAAATAGTGTTTTTACATAATGTCCAATTTTACAAGTATTTAATTAGATTTTCTTGAATCATTCAAGTGTACAATTAATAGTTGTTTCTATGGTCAGATGGAATTGAACAAAATTATTTAAGTTCACATAACTGAAATAATGGCAAATGGAGATAACAATCATTTGATTTTTAATCACAAACAAGGACTCCAGGATTGTGAAGCTTATGCTAAATTAGAGCAATGGTTATGTACAACAAAACGATGAAAATTCGTCAAATTGTTGTCTAAAATCATTGCTCGAATTTAGCATAAGATTCACAATCATGAAATCCTTGCTTATGATTAAAAAACAAAAAATCATTAAATCCCCATTTGCCATGATTTCAACAGCATCTATAGTTCACCAACTACGAAAGTGTTACCTAAACATTGAACATGCACCATACATTAGTTAAAAATTGAAAGTTTGAATTATTTATATAAGATTCAAGTTTATTGTATATACAATCTACAACACACTTCCAAACAAACTTGAATTGAATTTACAAACTTGATCTTTTCCATTTAAGCATAGTTATGATGAGATCATATTTTACAAAACATGTGTATGTAACATACATGTACTTTAAACATTAAAACATGTGTACTAAATATATGGATTAATTTGAACATTACATGTACTCTAGAGCTTTAAACCAATATCCTAAAACCATTTCAAAATTGAACATTAAACTAGATATAAGATTGACTATCATTATGAAAGAAAATCGTAACTTGTACATACAAATTTAATAATACATGCATTCACAAACATCATGCAAAATCATATTCTAAACATTTACCATACAAAAGTATGCTATGTAAGTAGCCTCCCAAAAAAGTTAGATCATCCAAAGCAAATACAGAATATGTAAGTTCAATGTACATATATAATCCAAAAATAATATTCTTGAATGTCTAAAACAACTACAATATATGTATCAACATGCATATATAATCAATATACTCTAAAGTTCAAATGGCCAAATCAAAATGGTAGTATGGGAAAACAAACAAATACCAATAAAAATCTTTCTCTAAATCAAAGTCCACCAATATCCTTCGATGTGGTCTTCCCTTTGTCTCGACAAGTCCCAACCTGCAACATGTATAAAATCAAATTATAAATCTCATAAATTATTTAAACAATTTTAAACTAAACTCAAAAGCTAAAATATTAAACTTATGAAAATAAAATTGAAAAGAATAGTTCAATTATAAAGAAAATTACCTCAGTCCCAATGTCCATGTCCATCAAAGAACCAATACCCTTTGATGTGGTCTTCTGATTGATTGGACAAGTACCAACATGTAACATGTATAAACGCAACTTTGAAGATCTCATATTAATTAAACAATTCTAAACCATTAAATTCCAAAACTTAAATAAACTTGTGTATTAAAATTTTAAAAATTAATAATTTAGAAACAATTACCTCACCACCAATGTCCATATTTCCCCGTGTTTCAAGAAATTTAAATTTTGTTAATAAATAAAACATCGTGCAAGTAAAATAAACTAAAATTAAGCAATTCAATTAAAACCAAAACAAAAAAATTGAAAACATGCTCACAAGAGATGGAAAATCATCAAAAAGTTTGGAACCTAAATGAACTTGCATGGATAAAACCATTTTCAATTTCAAAAGGTGTTTACATTAACAATAGGATACATAGATTACTTAAAATTATAAAAAAATATACAATATCTTTCAAACATAAATATAAATCTATAAATAATAAATATACCTCTCTAAAATGCTCTTCTACATTTTCACTGGTGGAGAGTCAAAAATCATGTTCATTCAACAATCTCGAAAAATGCAACCAATAAACATTTGCGTAATGTATTTATTACTATATATCAAAATATACTTAAACTCATAGATATAATGTAACGAAAAGTTCAATTCAAAAGGAATAAAACAATTAAATAGATTGTATGTACATAAACAACATACCTATTCTATACTCAATGTGTCATGGGTAGGACATTTGAAGTTGTATCGCGACAAACCTTAGCATAAGCCCTAAGATCTTTAATGGTCATTGCATCTACCTCATCACTGGTTTGGTAAACAATTTTTTTCCGAATAGTGGCTCGAGTCCTCTCTCAAACAAATCCCACATCAACTCCTACAAATTTCAACGATAAACCTTTGGCAACAGAATCCCTTGCAGTTGTCCCAAGTTGGGATGTGGGATCCATCTCCAATTTAAATTCATAAGCCTAGCTAAGAGAGATATCTGGGATGGAGGTAGAAGAGTTGTGGGATATCTAAGAGCACCTTTTCGATCATATATTCACCCCTTTCCAACTCCTTAAAAGCTAGAATGAATATCGGAATAGTCTGGCTTCATATTTTAAAAAAACTCCGCATAAAAAAATCTGGCGAAATAATTAGGAACCTCATCATTCCATGGAAACCTACCATAGGTTGCAAGGAACCGATCATATAATATATGTGCAATTTCAGGGTGCTTGAAATATTGCACTTTCAACATTTTTTGGTTTAGGCCTTCTTTGAAGTTAATCATTGAATTGACATGTTCGTTGGTCACTCTCTCCTTCACAACAGCCCACTTGTCTGGACCCATCACCTGTGCCCTTCTCCTCCGCATCAAGTCAATAAAATCATGCATAGTTGGTCCGAGACCCTCATATACCTCAATGAATTTTTGCAATGATCGCAAAATAATATCTAGACTTTGTTTGCTCTCTGGAGGGAGATCCAAACTAGAAATATCATGTTGCAACTTGTCATAGTGAGATTTATATCTTTCAATGGTCATTTGTTGAACAACACTTTCCCATGGAAGCTCCTCAGGTATATCAGATGGATAATTTTTTATGGGTGCACAACCCACATCTAGTTCAACATATTCCCTCCTTCCTCGACCTTCATCCCTCTGTGTAGAATTGCAAGCCTCTTTTGAACCTTCCTCTGCTTCAAAGACAAATAGAGTTGTGTGTAAACATACAAAATTTTTGAACACACACAAAATTACAATTGATACATGTATTAAAACATAATTTTCATATAAACAGAAGTTCGAGATCGACGTTCTCCCATAGAAGATACGAGGGAATCATTTCTGCCCCTCTGGCCTAACTAGTGATCAGATGAATGTGAACTATACAACTAGCTTGAATCCCAATGTGAATCCGACAACCTTCGATTATCAGTCGAGACACCAATTCTTGATGACCGTGATGACCTCCCCTTAGCAGATGTCGTTGTACCAGTAGATCTTATACGCTTTTTCCTCGAAGACCCCTCTCTTTCCATTTGATAAAATGTCTACATTTACACAACTATCAACTCGTAACATATTCAAATTTTACATGTTTTGATATTTAAACATTCCAAACATTTGACATCCATACAAAATTTCACATTTTTATTTTACATTCCAAACATTTATATATGTATATAAACAGTAATTTTAATATTGAAACCGAATATGTTTGAGGATGTCTAGATAAAGGTTTGTGGAGTGATTATTGATTAAAGAAAATCCCAAAAAATGAACTAATGGAATTCAAGTACTTTGACACTATTTATGTCCATCATTATCTTAGGGATATTATGGTGTAATCATCCTAGGTTACAAGGTACGAGGAATAGTATGGAGTTGAAGGTGTAAAGGTCAAGAGAAATTAGGTTTTGGTAGCTACCATTCTTAATTATAAAATTCATCAATTCGTCCTTAATCTAATAGTTAGGAGAGAAATATATATCAATGTTTTCAAGGATGATAATGATTTGGTTATTAAGAAGTAGGATTAAGCCCTCAAATGTGGAATTATATAGAATTAAAGTTTGAATAATGATTAGGAGTTCTTGGTTTTCCAAGGAGTAGGGTTAGGATTGTGACAGAAGAAAGGACATCTAGGTTGAAGGTGAAATACATGCACATAGAAAAGAGAAATTCTTGGTGTAAGTCAACATAATAAATAAATTTAAAAAGATGACTTCCATTCTAAATACCTTTACTAAACCTCATAAATATGCTCGCAGAGAAGCATTCTGTAGATGAAGCCACTAAAGATAGCACCCAAACATTATATATATAATCAAAGAGGGTGTGCATAGTTGGACCTATGCCTTTTATAAGCATCAACGGTTTAAATATGCCATAGTGAGATATTTTCCCAACAACCAAACCCCTTTTTCATATATACTCTACATTCTCATAATCATTCTCAAATATACTCTACATTCTCACACCATTACTTTTTTTTTTATTCCTTCTAGACTCACAAATGTTTCTTCCATTCTCAGGGATGTGGCGACTCCAATCCTTGTCTTGTAAAATCATATAAGTACCATTCTTATTCCATACTACAACTAGATATAATCACTCAAATAAAAAACACCCTGATATTTTTTTAAAATAATATGTTTATATGCATGCCTAACGTTACCCAACACCATATGATAACAATGCATAATAGTTATTACTCTACTAGTATGAGAACATGTAACATGATAGTTCTTTCAAGTAACTTCTAAGAACCACTGATACCCTTTTACCTCATTTATTATACAATCAACTATGGGTGAGTTTATAGGTCCATGCCAAATAACCTTGTAAAATGATAGTTCTTTCTAGTAACTTCTAAGAACCACTTATACCATCTTACATCATTTATTATACAACCAACTACGGGTGAGATATAGGTCCATGTAATAACAATTTATTATATCATAATCCCTTTCCTACTCTAACTATTTTTAAAAGTCCACAAGCACCTTAAAACTTAGGTTTAAATTCATAACCTTGAATTATTTCTGAAAAGAAAAAAGGATGCATCATAGGTTTTCTAATCTCAACCATTTCTATTTATTTAACTAGTTTCTACAATGGCAAGACTTTAATTACGACTATACATTCCTTTAAAGTACATGAGAAGCATTTGATGTTGGTATTATTCTATAGGTACTTCTACACGTCTCATGATAATATTTTACCACTGTAACTCTTATTAATTTCATCATATAGGTCTATTGTCAAGTCAATACTTGATTCAACCCTATTGTATTACATTTTAACCAAGATCCACTTATAATCTACTTATCAAGCATAAAATCACAACAAAAGGAGGTTGAATCATAAATAAGAATCTAATGTTTGACCCTATAAACAACTAATTTTTCAAGCATGAATTCTTATAAAGATAACCATATTCTTTGATAAAATTACTCATAAATCTAAAGAGTTACTTTACAAGATTTAGGAACCATCCCTAAAAGAAAACAACACTTACATATTTATTTTCCAAGGTTCAGCAGGGTGGAGTGGCAGCAGGGCACGGTCGCAGCACGACAGAGTGGCAGTAGGGCAGGATTGCAGCAGCAGGGTAGAGTGGCAGCAGCAAGGCAGAGTGGCAGCATGGCAAGGTCGCGGTAGGGCAGAGTAAAAGCAGGGTTGCAGTTTGTAATCGCTAGTTGTCTGCTATTTAAAATGCAGTCATCGTGGAACTTTCGCTATAAATCCATTTTGGTGAAGTTTCAGGATCTGAAACCTTTACAGTTCGTAGATAACATCTCCAGGTATCTTGTGTCCAAAGGGCACCCTCATATTCGTTGTACTTTGTACGTTATGATCAGTACAAGTTAGGGTTTCTGCCTCTTCCAGATCTCAGTCAAAATCAGGTGACCTAGGAAAAAAGGTCATAACTTGGGCTAGGAAGCTCGAAATGAAATTTCGTAAAAGGTTACAGGTAGTACATAGACTGTACTATCTCAATAAACTTTTTCAGATGCCAAAGCTGAACCAGTGACACGTGGCACGCCGTACAAGTTCTCTTTCTTGTTTTATCCCATAAACAGGTCACGTTGCGACACTTGGCATAAATCTCTCTCAGAGAGTCCAATTGAGGTCAGACCTATCAGGATGGAAAGATAACAGGGCGAGCTATATCAAGAAAAATTTTCAAAGGCCGAAGTTCAAACAGTGACACGTGGCACGCCGTACAAGTTCGCTCTCCTGTATTATCCCAAAACAGGTCACGTTGCGACATTTGGCATAACTCTCTCTCTGAAAATTCAATTGAGGTCAGACCTGTCAGGATGGAAAGATGTCAGGTCAGGCTACTGCAGAAAAAGTTTTCAGACCCTGTGGAGAAAAAATTTTGGAGTTATAGCAGAAACAATCAGGTACATATTTCTGTCAAAACAGAATTATTTTTGGAGCACCTTTATTCATGGCTTCCGGAATTTAGGGTTTCGAAGAAAGTTAGAATTTTTGGTATCGGAATCCACGGCTGAATGCTACTCAGGAAAATCAAAATTTAGAGACCAAGATCGAATTTTTTGGTTGGGTAGAAGACCGGGCTTGATTAAACCCTAGCTCGGGATTTTGATCAGAAAGATGGAAAATTAGGGCTTCAGCAAAAGTTGGAATTTTTGAAGTCTGTAACCACGGCTGGAAGCTCCTAAAAAAAATAAGAGTTTAGAGCCTTGGATAAAACCTTTTGATTGGACAGAAAGGTGGGCTTCATCAAACCCTAGTTCGGGTTCCTGTCCAGAAGATCCAGAAGTTTCGAAGGCAATTTTGAGGGGTCAAATTTTGGATATTTCAAAATTGAAGTATGCTAGTTTGATCAGCTTAGCAAGACACATCCATCCATTCAGAAGTGTGAAAGTCAAAGATTGAATTTTTAGAGTTTCTCTAGCAAACCCTAATCAAGCTCCAAATGAAGTTTCAGGGGGAGTTGAGGCTAAGGCCTTACATAAGAAGACTACAAGAAGTCTCGACAGGTATGACTCAAGGAGGTTCAGGTATGTCTTGAAATCTGATTCCTAATTAAATTCATAATGTGTTTGTCTTCATATTATTTGTTAGTACAATCTTGATTAATGTTAGACTTATCTTATCACCCTAGTAACAGTATGAATGCATGTGAATGATCGAAGACATTCATTGATTAGGGCTATATGATTGTACTAATGCATTATGGTGTTGTGTGAGGTTGATGTTGTCTGCTAACAAGATTCAGGTACATCACGAAAGACAATTCAAGTTCCACATGAAGACAAAGACTCATCCATAATCTTTGTTCTACTTACGAGGTATGTATGACTTTGATATATTATGCTTAACCTATGAGACATGCAGGTTCTAGCTCAGGATCTCTAAATCATTGAAGAGATTGTTTAGGTATGTTGTACATAACTAAGCAGGTATACTAATCCGGGTATGTTTTCCTATGTCAAGTTAGAATCTTACCTTGTGTTAGGATTCCCTATATAAGTATACTTGGTATGATTGGTTATGCTTATTAATAAAGTTAATCAAGGGTTTATGCACATTATATCTCTTTTCTTGATTAACTAACCAAAAGAGTACTATGATCAAACAAGAATATGCATGAGTAAAAGAAGACTTCCTTGAAACCCCAAATACTAATGATCATGACTATACATATTCAAGATTATTTAGAATTAGAATGTTTTGAGAATATACTAATGAATGTATGTTTGTGTATGAGATCATGAGGATGACACTAGTGCACACTTGAGCATGCACAGTGGTACAGAATGAATAGAAGTTCAAAAGACATACAGAAGATCAAGCGGGAGGCAGCCACACAAACATAAAAGATAAGTATTTGAGTTGTTATTTGAAATAGTAAATGATATTGCCTGTAATAGGTTGTATGCATAGAATATATGATGTTGAGTGTAAACATTCATAGAGCATTGAACAGTATACTACTAATATGCATGTGATTGGTAAGTTGGACAAACATTCCATTGTTGCTTGTCTAGAATGAAACCTCTTTGCTGACATGCTGAGAGCTGTGCACACTCTCGATAGTATGTTCTGGTAGAGATGGAAGGCATCTAGATAGCCACTGTATGCATACAGGATATGGGAAAGTGTTGTGCCAAAGTATTGGTCAAGATAGTTGCATAACTATGTAAATGATATCTGTATGCATAATAGGTTATCATGTCAACATGATTTCATGATTATGAAGTATTACTAATCATGTACTTAATTTTGTTTTGTAGGAAAGATCATGAAGAATAATGAACACCGAACAAGTGATGGATGTTCAACAAGAAGATTTACAAATCAAACAAAATATAGAAGTCTCATGGCTAGAAGATTCTCTTAGAAAGAGGAAGAGAATCATAACAAGATGTTTTCTCCAAGTGGATAGATAAGACCATTCTCTTAATGGTGTAATTAAAGAAGAAGTGTGAATCAGGTTCTGTATGGGTACCCAGGATCGATAATCAATTGATGAGCTTAATGATCATCATGGGTGATGTGGATCTCAACCTTTGCTACAAGATTGAATATGGCTTCTATGCACAGATGACATGGATACAAGAAGGAACTCACCTCAGAGTTTGAATGATGTTGAGGTTCATATCAGTAGACCCATCTAACGGGAGATGGCACAGATAGATGGCTGCATAAAAGAAAATGAAAGATCTCAGATTAATGTATTACTAGGTCTGGAAGTATGGCAAGGCTCAGAAGGAATCTTTCTCAACCAGGGAAAGCATGCTGAAAAATATTAAAAGGACTTGATGTGTTGGAATGGCCACTCTTGAAGTTGCTATCAGATGACTCATCAGAGTTAGTGGATAGAACTCTGTACAGACAAAATATTGAGTCATTGATGTGTCTAACAAATACTAGGTCAGATATATGCTTGCTGTGAACACCTTGTGTCAGTATCTAGTGGAAAACCAGATGTGTTCACCTGTTAGTTGCAAAGCATGTGATGAAATACCTAAAGGATACGATAGATTTTGATCTATGTTATCTTAGAGATCATTACTTCAGATGGCTACACAGATGCTGATTGGGCAGAAATTGTATCAGACAGGAAGAGCACATCGAGAGGATGTTACTGTCTGGGATCAGCCATGATCTCATGGTTTAGAAGGAAGCAATATAGTGTGGCTCTTAGCACAAGCAGAATATATGGCTTCTTGCTCTGCTAAGTTATGAAATAGTATGGCTTCAGGATTGTTTGACTTAGAGATAGACCCAACTATGATCCTATGTGACAAACAGAGTTGTATCAAGATGGCAGAGAATCTAGTGTTCCAAGATATGGTGCAGAAAGGAACCAAAAGTTTGAATTTGTAACAAGTTACCAATGTACTAACCAAACTTCTACCGATCCGATGTACTAACCAAACCTCTACCTCAAATAAAGTTTTTCGAGACAAACTTAATATAGTTCAGAAGGACCCTCCTCAAAAGGGGGAGTGATGTGATAACTCATGATGAGATTTCCTGCATCGACAGTGAGGTCGATGATGAGGATACCTATATTAGTGATGCCGACAGAGAGGTTGGTGGATGGTCCTTAGATAGGGCCAAAGGTGACAAGGGGATTGCATCATCATTGAACATATGTTCTAAAGAGAGCCGTAGACATATGTCTTCGACAATGAAGTCCTTGGTGGACATGATAGGATTGCATCATCCTCAAGAGAGCCGTAGACGTATGTCTTCGAGAATGAAGTTCTTGGTGAACATGTGAGGGGATTGGAACATCCCTGGACTTTAGTCCTAAAGAAGAGCCGTAGACGTATGTCTTCAAGAATGAAGTCCTTGGTGGACATGATAGGATTGCATCATCCTCAAGAGAGTCGTAGACGTATGTCTTCGAGAATGAAGTTCTTGGTGAACATGTGAGGGGATTGGATCATCCCTGGACTTTAGTCCTAAAGAAGAGCCGTAGACATATGTCTTCGAGAATGAAGTTTTTGGTGAACATGTGAGGGGATTGGATCATCCCTGGACTTCAGTCCTAAAGAAGAGCCGTAGACGTATGTCTTCGAGAATGAAGTCCTTGGTGGACGGTTGAGGATTAAGTCATCCTTGGACGTAGGTCCTAAATGTACGGTTGAGGATTAAGTCATCCTTGGACGTGGTCCTAAATGTACGATTGAGGATTAAGTCATCCTTGGATGTGGTCCTAAATGTACGGTGGAGGATTAAGTCATCCTTGGACGTAGTCCTAAATGTACAGTTGAGGATTAAGTCATCCTTGGACGTGGTCCTAAATGTACGGTGGAGGATTAAGTCATCCTTGGACGTAGTCCTAAATGTACGATGGAGGATTAAGTCATCCTTGGACGTAGTCCTAAATGTACAGTGGAGGATTAATTCATCCTTGGACGTGGTCCTAAATGTACGGTGGAGGATTAAGTCATCCTTGGACGTGGTCCTAAATGTACGGTGGAGGATTAAGTCATCCTTGGACGTGGTCCTAAATGTACGGTGGAGTATTAAGTCATCCTTGGACGTGGTCCTAAATGTACGGTGGAGGATTAAGTCATCCTTGGACGTGGTCCTAAATGTACGATGGAGGATTAAGTCATCCTTGGACGCGGTCCTAAATGTACGGTAAGGATTGGATCATCCTTGGACTTTGGTCCTGTGAACTGAGCCGTAGACATGAGGTCTCCGAGAATTGATAGGACTGGATCGTCCCTGGACTTCGGTTCAATAGGTACATGTTAGGACTGGATCGTCCCTGGACTTCGGTTCAAAAGGTACATGTTAGGACTGGATCGTCCCTGGACTTCGGTTCAAAAGGTACATGATAGGACTGGATCGTCCCTGGACTTCGGCTCAAAAAGTACATGATAGGACTGGATCGTCCTTGGACCTCGGTTCAAAAGGTACATGGTAGGACTGGATCGTCCTTGGACCTCGGTTCAAAAGGTACATGGTAGGACTGGATCGTCCTTGGACCTCGGTTCAAAAGGTACATGACAGGATTGCATCATCCATGGACCTATGTCCTAAAGAGAGCAGGATTGATCATCCTGTAATATGATTGTGTGTGTTGATGTGGTTACTTGTATCGGTATGGATACTTGTATTGATGATGTGGTTACTTGTATCAGTAGGATACTTGTATTGATGATGTGGTTACTTGTATCGGTATGGATACTCGTATTGATGATGTGGTTACTTGTATCAGTAGGATACTTGTATTGATGATGTGGTTACTTTTATCGGTATGGATACTTGTATTAATGATGTGGTTACTTGTATCGGTATGGATACTTGTGTGATGACGATGTTGATGATCGTGTGATGACGATGCTGATGATCGTGTGATGACGATGCTGACGATGTTGATGATCGTGTGATGACGATGCTGATGATCGTGTGATGATGATGCTGATGATCATGAGATGACGATACTGATGATCGTGAGGATCCAGATGTTGATGTTTTTGTAGCTGTTCGAGTGCTGCAGAAGATAAAGACTCAGTACTGAAGATGTTGATGTTCCAGTATTGAAGATGTTCCAGTAACTGCTTGAGTTACTGATGATGTTGAGAAAGCTTCCAATGATTTATAGATGTATCATGTATGATGTTGATGACTCCTTGCTCGTGCAGATACTGTTATAATATCCTTCTCGTTAAGGGGGAGTGTTGAAATACTGTAACTTCAAAGAATATTATATTTGTACTTTACTATTCCGGAGATGTTTCATTCCACCATAAAGATCTTATTATATATCCGGAGATGTTTATTCCTCCGTCGGAATGTGGTAACTTGGGTTATTAGACTTCCCTAGTGGGGGTCATCCCTGTATGTGTTATGTGGGTCAAAGGGTTGTTAGACCACCCTAGTGAGGTCGGCCCAGTCAGTTATAATAGGGTATTTAACCTAATGGTTAAATACGAGCCTTCATGTACTTTTGTAAAAGATATGTCAGAGTAGTGTATAAATAGAGGAGGTGTGTTCCTCATTTGATACACACACTCACTTGAGAGAGAGGCGCACTTGTGGAGGACAGGTCTGCTATGGTGGAGGAGGATATCATATCTTTGGTTTGCATCTTTGTATATTGCTGGTCATCTATATTGAGGAAGATTTACTGGGTTTTCTACCCCATGAGGGTTTCCCAGGATAAATCTGTGTCTCTTGTGTTTATGCTATGCTTGTTGTTTCTTCAGTGATCCTGTATATGCTATTATTGTGAAATGGAATGTAATGCTGCTATTTTCTGTCTTAGCATATTAAATCTTAACAGAGAACACTTGTGTCTTGACCATCCTTGGAAAGACAAGATGGATCTCAAGTTTTGTACAAAATGTGAGGTGGGGGAGCATAATCTAGAAAGTGCCCCATCATGCTTGAAATAATTAAAAAGAATTTTAATCTCTTGTTTGATGTTCCTAATCATGAAGTATTGGATTCTAAAAATTTGCACATAATTACTAGGTAAGGCACAAAGACGAGAGTTGATAACCCCCACAACACAAAAATTCAAAGTAAAGAAGATAATTATCCTAGTCCACACTAGTAAAAAGAAATTTTTAATAATGCTACAAATTGTTTTGAAGAATTTGTATCCGTGGAAGACACCATAGAAGCACAAAATAAAACACTTAATGAATTACTACAACTTCTCACAAAAGAATATGTTGCACGGTTAATTGACTTAATGTATATGATAAGAAACAGTCCAACAAATGAAAAAATTGCTAAAAATATTTGCAGCTTAAATAAAAAAGATAAATTTGATGTCGACCCTATGTTTGAACTCAAAGTCAATTACATTTCACAAGTCGTCATCGAATTTGGCTCACAAGCTAACATTATGACTCGATCCACTTGGGAAATATTGGGAAGACCACGACTATATGAGTCAAGCATATATATAAAATTGGTCGATCGGGACTTGATCGAACCCATTGGAGTATGAACAAATGTTAATATTGCAATTATGGGTATTGACACTCAAGTCGACTTTGAATTCATTGACCCAAAAGAAGGATCCAATCATTCCTTGTGCTAGTCAGATGACCATGGGGTAGGAAAATGAAAGCTTCCATTTCACTAAAAAATGACAAAATAAAATTAAAGGGTGACGGTAAAAAGGTCATTGTACCTATTCACCCATCACAGAGGAAACCTTGGGTAGAGGCCGATGACAATGATATAGACATAAGGTGCATGTACCAAGTCATGCAAAACAATGAATACTCAATCGAACCAAATGAATATGGGGAGATCCATTTGGGCTCACCTATGTCGGTCGAGTAGAACTCTGACTCGGAACTCTATGACTAACAAATTGAAAATTATCAAGCACATACAAGAGAATGTTGGATAGTTGAAATCATCCCTCAACTACCAGTATGAGAATACTTTGTAATATTACAATAATCCCAAACATATTTGAGAAGAAAGTAAGGGAATACCCCTCTTTAGTTTCGATGAAAGCTGAGCCAACTAACCTTCCACTACTCAGGTAAAAGGAACGTCAGTCGTCATCGACTCATGTCAAAGAATTCTCTAGTAATGTTGGAGAACAAGGATGACTTCAGAGCTTATTTTAAAATTTACCGGTGAAACAACTAGATGGTGGGACACCCATTAGTCACATATGTAGACTTGGATGAATGCTTCAACTTATTTTGTTGAAAGGTTTGGAGGAAGGAATCTAACAACACAAGAAGGAATTTAGAAATTTGTTGAAGGTCAAGACCTAGTCGAGCACATTAACGGGTTTGAAAAAGAATGGAAAATACTTGGTTATTGAGATGAGTGAACATGGACACATATGTTTACTAGCACATTGGACAACTTACCCAATAAATGGTACAAAATGGAAGAATCTAGGGGATAAACATTTAATTGGAAATCCCTTAAAGAAAAATTACTAAGGACTTTTCATTCTCTCCTATAGAAGAATGCCTTAGGGAAGCAGTCCAAGAAATTCATCAGTTTATCAAACCGAATGAACAACCAGTCGACGCAACCGACACAAATGATCAATTAAACTCCAACTATAAAATGGTAATGACTTCCCAAAAGATACACATTCACCTCCTGATTTGACTGGACTTGGAGAATGATAAAAATGCAAGAAAAAATTTGCAGTGGAAGAAAGACCATCCACTGATAGCCCATCCAGTAAAATCAGTTATGAAAATATCTACTAAATATCAAGAAGATGATCATGAACTTGGAGACTTTCCCCCATCCTTTACACAATTCAAAGAAGGATACAAACCAATTGATGAGTTAAAAGTACTTGAATGGATGGACGTAGAAATAAAAACAAAAGAAGTCGATATCACTGTCGATGGAAAAAATTGGAGATTACTGTTCAGAGAAATAAACAACCAAAATAGTAAACCTTCTCAAAGAATATCATGATGTAATTTCTAGAGACTACAAAGATTTGAAAAGGTTGGTATAAGAAATGGGACAGATAAAATTGAAATCATGCCAGAAGCAAAGCCTGTTAAGAAACGACCATATAAACTAGCACATAAATAAGACATTATAAAGAATGAAATTGAGAACATGTTAGATGTAGGAATTATATACCCTATAGATCAATGGGAGTGGGGTATTCCTATGGTCGTCCAACCAAAGAAACATGACCCCAAGATACTGGATTTGTTTCGACTTTAGTGTCCTAAATAAGGAAACACTTACATAATCATTTTCGACACCTTTTTCCAAGGAAATTATACATGAAGTCGATGGTCATGAATGATATTCCTTCACAAATTGTTTCTCAGAATCTAATATGGACCCTATAAAAAAAATAATATCAACAAAAGATGACATTTGTATGTGAATTTAGGTCATTTGCATATAAAGTTAAGCGATTCGGTTTGAAAAATACGACAATAGTCTTTCCAAGAATTGTTATAAAAACATTTTAGGAATTTCTGTACAAGACTATGGTTGTCTACTTTGACGACTGGACTATCTATATTATGCTCAAATACCACGTCAAGTGGCTCTAACTGATGCTAGAATGGTGCCAACAAATCCAACTCTAATTAAATATATATAATAATAAAAAAACTGTATTTTTTTCACACCCATCCATTCGAGTAAATTTTGGGCCATGTAGTCTGTAAGGAAGGTATCAAAGTTGATTTGGAAAAAATCAAAGTTATTCTTGAATTGAAACCCCCAGTAAATCCCAAGCAATTTAGAATATTCCCGAAACATACAGGACATTATAGAAAATTTATAAGGCATTACTCTAATATGATATTTCCCTTAGAATAATTACTCAAGTTAAATGTTGAATTCATTTTGATGCCAAAATGTTCAGAAACATTTGAGCTCCTCAAAAGAAAATTGGTCAAAGAACCAAGCTTCATATTCCCGAATTGGTCCAAGAAGTTTCATGTTCACATAGACGCATAAGGTATTGCAGTCAATGCAATACTCACCCAACCTGGAGATGACATAATCGACTACCCAAACTCATACGCTCTTCGGAATCTAAATAAAGTAGAAGAGAAATATTCTTATAACTAACTTAATTTCATTTGCATATAAAAGGAGTACTAAGACTTGCATTTTGGCATGGAAGAAGTGCTTCAACACACATGAAGGTTGGCTGGGAAGAAGAGGCAGAGTGAGAAAGAGAAAATATGCAGCAGTCCAGGAGTAGAAAACCTTCACCAAGCTCCGACCGGTCACCTGAAGAATTAAGAAGAAAAAACTCAGACAATGGAATCATCAGATAAGAGATTGACCATTACGACACCCCGACGACCGAGATATGATGAGACCAAACGTGAAGCAATCCACCAAAGAGACCGTATCGATCGTCAAGCGAGCCGAGGAGATCACAAACAAAAATTCTTTCACAAGTTTCTCCAAGCTTGTGAAAAAATTTTCCACCAAAAATATTTCATCTAATGTCATCACCTACTCGCATTAAATCCCGCCAAAGATTACACCTATAAAGACATCAAAGCTTGAAGATTCATGGGTCAATTTCTATACTGAACTCAAGGGAGCGCAATCCGTTTGTAAAATCACAGTGTTTCTTTAAGGGCTTTCGACTGTAGATTATCAAGAACCAGCCATGGAACCAAAGAATACCACATCAGTAGAAAAGAACAAAGAAACTGAAGAGAAAGCCAAGATGGAACAGGAAGAAGTTGCCACAACCCATTACAAGCTAGACTGCACAAGATCAAGAAAGCCAAAACGGAAGAACAAAACTAGGACAGGAAATATAAAGAAATAAAATAATGGGAATTAGAGACAACCAGTGGATAGAAGAAGCCAATAAACTCATAGTTTCAAAGATACAAGGTTATCTGAATGCACCGTTGATATCTCCCCTTGGGAATTTGAAAGACCTCATTGCCAAATTCATTGTCAGTCGCTACCATGATGGGAAAATTTGGATCGATGAACCCATACCAACAATAGATTCACTAATCACTCATATTATTGGCCTATCAAGCAAAGGAGCACCAGTACTTATCACAACCAAACCGTTGGAGTTGCTTAAGGATTTCATCCAATTAATCCACAGATATCTTAATTGGTAAACGAATGTGAGACATATGTGAAGTGGTTTACAATGTAATCTCTGCAAGGAATCATCATGGTTTACAGTGCCTGAATATGTATCTATCACTCCCCTAACATAAGAATAAGGACATGACCATTAACATGTATGGGATGCATTTCAATTAGAGCACAAAGTAATTTTGGTTGCATAACACATCAAAGATGTGTGTTCTGATTCACTCGCTACCGACCTCCATTAAATTTCATTAGTGCAAGCCATCATTATGAGTTCGACAATACATATGTCCTCCCAATATATCCTATGCCTATCCATCGAGGGGATGTGACTGTTGATTAGACTAGTTATTCAAATGGACATACATCCCTCTCAACAGGTATAATGCTTAGAAATGCAAATTAGTGACTCACTGGAAATAAATATTAGCTTCTACGAGGTGCATACGGCACTCAGACAAGACAAAATGCCTAGATCCAAGAAAATAAACACCCAACAAGCATAATTTGACTAGTAAGAGAATAAAATGCTCAAAAATTAAGCTAAAACTATAAATGACTGTGTGAGTATAAACGAACGGAGTAAGAAATTCCCACCACAGTTTATTTGACCAGTAATGGGACGTGACAATCCATAAGTAAGAGAGAGTATTGCCTAACAAATACAAAATGCAATGTCAAAGAAGGTGGACACCCATCACTCAATCGTATGGCCCCATGGATGAGGCAAATTAGCCTAGCTAATGTGTGAAGTCACCCATATAAATTAACTTTCCCAATAGTCAATAACTCTTCAACACACCAATTTAGAAACTACTACAATATTGCAACAAATCTAAGATGAGAGTTGTTGATCTTTAAGTTTTGAAGTTCATCCAATGAAGGAAATAAAGAGATGTTGGGATTCACATTTGCTTGAGATTGTGAAATTGGGCAGATAAACACAAAACTAATGCTTAGGATGGATTCTCACACTAATAATACAAACCTAGGGAATAATCAATTGTAAAGCATTTTCCATTAAAACACAAGTAGTCATTAAAAGTGGTTATGAGTTTTGTATATCACACATATTTCATAGATTTTTACTATAAACAAAACCAAATGCATATTTACCCTAAAAACCTAAATGGGAAAACCAACACTCAATGTTTTCTAAGTTCTCTATTTTGGCAATGTCTTATTACAATGTAGCTCTAGGATCTCTAGCATTCTCCTCTCTTGCCAAAAAAAAAGCAAAAAACCTTTAAGAGTGAAAATATAAAAAGTTATAAAAGAGATAGGGGTAATGGGAAAGCCAAGAGTTTGACCTTTCGGTTTTCATTCCCCTCTCCTATTTTCATTTTTCTATTTCACCTAATTCTTGTTTTTTTCACTTTTATCTTATTTACATTTACATTTGCATTGTCCTTAATATTTTTCTTAACTTTCATTACTTTCTAAAATGCACTTAATGGCTGAGCTTACAACGATTTGTTGGTTTTAGATCCATTTCAGATCACACCTACCCATTGAGAATCTTTTTGGTATCCAAAATATTAGAAAACCAAACTAGATTAATGTACCTTATGCCCGCTTCTTTGGAACATGGCTCTAACTCAGGATCCTAGCTACAACTATGTTTTGGACTTTGGATTTGGCTCGGGACTTGTGGATTTGGACATCGGCTTTGGATTTCGCCGTGATTTTTGGCTTGCTTTTTCCCAAATTGTAGAAGTATGCACATTAACTCTCAACCTTGAGCAATATTCAAATCCAAACTCTCCAAATAGAATTCACTCCCATATTCAATGTGCAAGGATCTTGAATTGTTAATATTGGAGACAATCCATCTTGCTAAACAATGAATCTTGGTGGAATTATTGTCTTCTTGTTTGATGCGATGCCAACAAACTGCACTATCACACAACAACTCCATAAGAGGATGAGTGGGCTTCCTTCTTCCACTAGGATCAATTACTTTTGGCATGGAAACAACACTGTGTTGTTGCATATGATTGTACAACAAGTCATCTTGGAAATGATGTCATATGTATGAAAACCTTCATGTCCAATCAGAACCTTCATGAAGTATCCAACATTCGATTTAATTTGGTGGATGTCAAGGAGTTCCACGGAACACCCAATGTCATTGAACTTTGTGCATCAATATTCAATACATCTCCAATAAGGGAATATTCTTCTGAAAGAGTGTTGGCCCCCAACAAGTCCCCTTAGATTTTGTAAATCAAAGGGGTCCCCATGTAAATTTTTGTAAATATTTAGCTTTCGGTTTTATTTTATTTTATTTTGCTTGATTCAATAAGTTGTTAGATGATCTCTTTTTTTTTTTTTTTTTGGTTTTCTGCGTTGCCTTTTATTTGACTTGGTTTCAATGAAAGAGGACTTGGTGATTTTGTTCATTTGATTATCTTGGTTTCCTGGTTGCTAAATGAAACTTGCATAGTCTCAATTGACCTTAGCCGAATTGATTGCATACCTTAGTTTGAAAGAATTGGATTATCTTGACTTTTCGACATTATTGTCAATTTTTGTCTTCAATGCATCTATGAGCTTTTGGGTATTTTGGCGGATTTGCATGTTTTAATTGAAAGCTCAATTTTGATAATCCGATTTACAATTTTAAAGAGTGCATATAAAATATTGAAATCTTGCCCTTATGTTCTCAAATTTGAATGGTATATGTAATTTTGTCAGCCTTGGATATTTGATTAAAAACTTGTCCTTTTGCGTAATTCTATAATTTTAGGACAAACTTAAATAATTTGGTTAAGGCTTATTTTATATAATTCAGTTGCATCTTTTAAGAACATTTTCTAAAGAAATAAAAGGTGTTAATAAACCTTACTTTGAACATGGCTCAATTGTTTTTTTTTCTTTTGAACCTCATTCTTATTCTTTAAACAAAGGATTTGTGGCCTATTAATATATGTAATTTTTTTGTAATATAATTATTTTGATAAACTTTCTAAACCATATACTCCTTTTCTAAAAGATAAAAGTGTGCTTATATAATTTTGATTAAAATAGCTATTCTTTAATCATTATCCTTTTTATTTATCATATTTAATATATATCTTAAACCATGATAATGATACATTCATAGTAATATAGTTGGTTTAGTCACAATAATTGAAGGTGCATCGCTACCTATCTCTTTTACAAATTACGCAGGTTTTCATAAGTCTTCACTTATAACTCCCATTTTCATGATTAATGAGACACGTTCACAACTTTATATGTTTCCAAAACAAACCGATACATATAAAATTAATGGGATATGAAATCATGTTTCAAATAAAAAATTGTAATAATGGTAAAATTCACTTGTGGGTTTCTGTTGAAATTTAAAATTGACCCAAAAAAAAGGAAAAGCGTCTTTTTCTTTTCCCATGTGAGTTAAATTCAATTTTCCTCTACTTTATTTTCAATAAATTCTCATAACTATGACATAATACACACAAAGCATGAAAGTATGTGGCACTCATATTATCATATCTCTTTAATAAAGAGATTAAATATTTGTTTGAAAATGATGTAACTTATGATTTGGACGGCTGAAAAATTAAATTTAGAAGAACAACACATGCAATTTACATTAAGGTGTTAAGTGATTGTCGGATTTCTTCTCATGTGAAACAAAAGGAAGTCATTAAGTGATTGTCCGATTTCTTCTCCACGACAGCCATGTTAGTTTTCATGGGAGGAGGTATCGGATTGGATAACGATACTGATAATTCACTATACGCTACTGTCATTTGAACGAGATCATCAAGGGGACGATACACCGTTATTTTTACAGATTCGCAACAATAGGGAAATGCCATATCTTATTTATCTGGAAGACTGTTACATTACTGTGATTAAAAGTTGTTAAGAGTTGTAATCTTAATGGTCCTAAGTTGGTTAGTTAGTTGAGTCAATGGTCTTAAGTTAGTTGAGTTAGGTCAGTTGTTGACTCATGATTTACACTGGCTCATAGTATTAGCCAGTGGTTTTGGTCTTATGTGAAACTATATATATGTGTGTTTAATAATGAGAAGGCAATCAATATGCCATTTGTGTTTCTGCTATTTATGTTCTGTGTATTGCAAACTTTATCATGGTATCAGAGTTGACAGTCTGATCCTTTGATCTTGTTTTTTGGGTAAGCCTTTTCAGAAGTTGGAGAGCACACACACACGACTATAATTTGCAGCACGGGACGGAGACGGAACACTCGGGCCACAGCAAAAAAAAATTAAAAAAAAATTGGGGAAAAAAAAATTTTGTTTTTTTTTCGGCCCTGAAGGGAGGCTGTCGCACCTTGCCTGAAGGAAAACTGCGATGTCTCACCCGAAGGAAAAGTGTGACAGTGTCGCACCTTGCTTGAAGAGAAATTGCAACGACGTTGCACCTTAGCTGAGGACAACCTGCGACAACCGTCGCAAGCTTGCTTGAAGGAAAAGTGCAACGACAGCCTTGGACTTATAGGATTTTGTCCGTCACACCCCATCAACGCACTGTGTCAGTTAGTAAAGTGCGACGATCATTTTAACAGCTGTCATACTCCACGGCAAGCATGGACATGAAGCCGATCTCAGGTCCAATGCCGAACGGCAAGAATTATGAGTTCTGGTCTACAAGATGCAGACCTTTCTCCAACTCAACAAGTGTTGGGACATGGTCGAAAAGGAGTTCACGGAACCAGCGACAGCTACTGTCACTGCTATATCAAATGCAAATAAGAAGGCCCTTGACGAAAGCAGATATCGGGATCTCACTACGAAGTGGTTGATCCAAAATTGCATTGAGGAGTCCATTTTCCCGCGGATCATTGGAGCTACAACAGCACATCAGGCATAGAATCTTCTACAATCTGCATGCAAAGGTATAGATTGAGTCAAAATGGTAAGACTCCAAACCCTTCGACTTCAATTTGAAAGTCTTGAGATGAAAGACATAAAGATTGTTGATCAGTTTAAGAATAAGGTTTCTAGGATTGTCACACAATTCCAAACCTATGGTGAAGCCCTAGAGCAGAAGGGTATTGTTGGAAAGGTACTTCGATGCCTCACTAAGAAATTCTCTATGGTGGTTACAGCTGTAGAAGAATCTAAGGATCTATCGATGTTTACTCTAGAAGAGTTAACAGGGTCGCTTTTGTCTCATGAAGCTAGACTTGGTCAGGAAGACGAGTCTCTATCTCATGCATTTAGCACTCAGACTTCTTTCAACAGAGGTCAAGGTCGAGGAGGCAGAGGATTGTTGATGTATTTGTAACTTCGGAATGTATTTCATATATGTATATTGTATTCCTATAGAGATGTTATTATTCCTCTTTACGGAAGTGTTTGTATTCATAGAGAGATGTTATTATTCCTCTATACGGAAGTGTCGTCATTTATATTGTAAGTGTCGTAACTAATACTTGATGGGTTATTAGACCACCTTGTTGGGGTCGGCCCTGTATAAGTCATGTGGGTTAAAGGGTTATTAGACCACCCTATTGGGGGTCGGCCCTGTCAGCATTATGTTATGTGGTTAAGTTAAGGCCGACCTAGTAAAGGTTATTAGGCAAGTCAAGTCAAGTATAAATAGAGTGCGGGAGGCACTCTATTTGATCATTCACTTCTCACTCACACACTCATTGGAGAGTAGCGCACTAGTGGAGGAGGAGAAGCTGCTGCTAGGAGGACTATCTCTTGTACTTGGGTTGTATAATTGCTCTATCTATCTCTGAGGAATTTGCGGGGTTTTTCGCCTTCTTGGTTTTCCCTGATGAAATTCTGTGTCTCTTGTGTGCTTGCATTATTGTGTCCATGTTTGATATGCTATAGATATGATGTACATGTTATTCTCTCAGTTAAGATCCTAGATCAGATTGAAATTATGAAAAACTAACATGGTATCAGAGCTAGCCTAAAAGAAGGCATGGTATGGCATTCATGACACTTGTTGCACTTGTGAAGTTAGGGCTTGATAGAGCAAAAACCAGTCATCGTAGCACTTTCGCTATAAATTCTTTTTGGCAAAGTTTCAGGATCTGAAAATCTTACAAGTCAAAGATAAGATCCCCATGTACCTTGTGTCCAAAGCACAGTATCTAATTCGTTGTGCTTTGTGTTTTATGGTCCGTACAATATAGGGTTTCTACCTCTTCCAGATCTCAGTCATAAATAGGTGACCTAGGAAAAAAGGTCACAACTTGGGCTAGGAAGCTCCAAATGAAATTTTGTAAAACGTGACAAGTAGGGCACGGACTGTACTTTCATAGGTACAATTTTTAGAGACCGAAATTTAACCAGGGACACGTGGCACTCCGTACAAGTTCGATCTCTTGTTTTATCCCATAAATAGGTCACATTGCGACATAGGTCAGACCTATGGGTTTGGAAAGATAACAGGTCAGGATACCACACGAAGAATTTTCAGACCCTGTAGATCTGAAATTTCGGATTTACACCAGAAACAATCAAATGCATATTTCTGTCAAAACAGAATTGGATTTTGAGCACCTTCATTCATGGTTCCAGGAATTTAGGGTTTCGGAGAAAGTTGAAATTTTTGTAATCGGAGACCACGGCTAGATTCTCCTCATCAAAATTGAAATTTAGAGACCAAGATCGAATTTTTTGGTTGGGCGAAAGGCCGAGCTTGATCAAACCCTAGTTCGGGACTTTGATCGGAAAGGTGAAAAATTAGGGCTTCTGCAAAAATGGGAATTTTTGAAATTTGTGACCATAGCTGGAAGCTCCTTGGAAAAATCGAAGTTTAGAGCTTTGGATCAAACTATTTAGTTGGGTGAAGCTCCGGGAAACTCAAACACTAATTCAGGGTCCTCCCTAGTGAATCCAGAAGATTGAAAAGCAAATTTGAGGGGTGAAACTTTGCATTTTTCAAATTCTGAGTATACCAGGTTGATCAGCTCATCAAGGCGCATCTTTCTATCCTTTCAGAAGTTTGAAATTCAAAGTTTTAATTTTTAGGGTTTCCCTGACAAACCCTAATCCAACACCAGATCTAGTTTCTGCAAATCAAGTGGATTGGGTTAATCCTAGAAGAGAATGGATTGGTCGCCTGCATAAGTGAAGAAGTTCCTGTTTCAAAGGGAGATGAGGCTAAGGCCTTACATAAGAAGATTACAAGCAATCTCGACAGGTATGACTTATCCAGGTATGTTTAGAGATATGTTCATGATTAAGTTTATGGTATGTTTGTCTTCATTAAGGTTAGTACAATCTTGATTAACTTTAGACTTGTCGTATCACCTTAATAAAATTATGAATGCAGATATTCATTGATTAGGGTTTTGACACTTATGATTGTACTAATGCATTGTGGTGTTGTATGAGGTTGATGGTGTCCGCTAACATGAAAGGTACATCAAGAAAGACAAATCATGTTCTAGTTCAAGAACATATGACCATGGTGACATGAAGACAAATATTCATCCATTGTCATGGATCACATAGAATCTCTACTTACGAGGTATGTATAATTTGGTTCTACAATGCTTAACCTATTAGATATACAGGTTACTAGCACAAGTCATTGAAGAGAACAAGAAGACATTGCTAAACATAACTAGCAAATATGATAATCAGGTATATTTTTCCTATATCAAGTTAGAATCCTACCTTGTGTTAGGATCTTATACTGTTGTATGGTTGATAATGATTATTCATGAAGTTAGAAATGTAAGTAATCAAGGGTTTATGCATATTATGTCTCTTACCTTGATTGATGGTATGACTAACCAGAAAATTCCTTTGATCAAATAAGAATATGCATGAGTAAAAGAAGTATTCCCTGAAACCTTGAATACTAATGTTTATTCTCTGTGTTTGAAATGATCATGACTATACATGTTTAAGATTATTGTGTTTTGATAGTATTGAGATTATACTAATGAATGTATGTATGAGACCTCGAGGATAACACAATGATGATACTAGTAAGTATGCATAAGTGATTGAGGATGGATATAAGTTCAAGGACAAGTAATACAGGAAGCAAAGATCAAGAGGGAGCACACTCCAGTAGTTCCTACAAGGAAGCAAATATTGAGAGGGATTCCACCCTACAAACCAAACAAAGATAAGTATTTGAATTGTCATTTCTTACATATTTGTTTGTTTAAATAATATTGTCCAATGATGTATATGCTTATGTTCCTAGACTTAGGGTGTGTACTATGCATATTAGAATAATTTCATTAATGAACAATATACTACTAATATGCATGTGATGGGTAAGTGGCCTATGGCACTGTGCAACATTCCATTACTACTTATCTAGAATTTAACCTCTTTGCTGACATGTTCGGAGTTGTGCGCACTCTTAACAATGTTCTAGTAGAGATTGGAAGGCATCTAGAAAGTTACGAGATATGGATAAATGTTGTATTGAAGCATTGACTAAGATAATTGCATGACTGTATGACATATGCCTTTATGTATAAGACTTTGTTCTGTAAACTATGAGAAGTTTCTAATCATGCAATTGAATTTGACTTGTAGGAAAGATCATGTACAATCACCTACAAAAGAAGGACTACAACATTTGTTCCAGCAAACGAAATTCAAAGAAAACTATCTATTGAAGATATTGAAGAATCTGAAGTTCCCAGGATTCGGGATGCAGTAATGGAAGAATGCCATGATCAAGGAATACCAGTTGATCATGAAGAATGATGTTTGGGATTTCGTCCCAAGACCATATGGGAAGTCTGTAGTGACTTCCAAGTGGATCTATAAGATCAAGCATGTTGTAGATGGTAGCATAGAGAAATACAAAGCTAGGTTTGTAGCTCGTGGCTTCTCCCAGAAAGAAGGGATTGATAATGAAGAGACTTTTGCACCTGTAGCCAGATACACTTCCATTAGATCAGTACTTGCTCTGCCTGCAGTGATGAAATGGAAGGTACACCAGATGGATGTCAAGACATCTTTATTGAATGGTGTAGTTGAAGAGGAAGTGTATGTGGAGCAGCCACTCGGGTTTGAGACACATGACCGAGGGTCACATGTGTGCAAACTGAAGAAAGCCCTGTATGGTTTGAAACAGGCACCCAGGACCTGGTATGGCAGGATAGATGGCTTCCTATCTAGTTTGGGCTTTACCAAGAGTAAAGCGGATTCCAACCTTTACTACAAGGTTGAGGAAGGAAATCCAGTGATACTACTTTTGTATGTGGATGACCTATTTGTAACAGGTGAGGATAGATTGATTGCCGACACGAAGAGGAAGCTTACTACTGAGTTCGAGATGAAGGACTTGGGTATGATGCACTACTTTCTTGGTATGGAGATGTGGCAGAGTGTAGATGGAATCTTCCTTGGACAAGGGAAGCATGCAGTAGAGATCCTGAAGAGGTTCGAGATGATGGACTGCAAGGCCATGGCCACACCTATGGCATCGAACCTGAAGCTTCTGTGTGATGCTTCATCTGAGCCGGTTGATGCCACGATGTATCGTCAGATGATTGGGTCCTTGATGTACCTGACGAATACGAGACCAAATATCTGCTTTGCGGTGAACACCTTGAGCTAGTACTTGACAGATCCGAGACATGTTCACCTGATAGTTGCATAGCATATTCTGAGGTACCTGAAGGGTACAGTTGATTATGGGCTCAAGTATGAGGAGAATCAAAAGTTTAACCTAGAGGGTTATGTTGATTCGGATTGGGCAGGCAGTGCCATTGATTGGAAGAGCACTTCGGGGTGTTGCTTCAGTATGGTATCCGATATGATCTCTTGGTTTAGTAGGAAGCAGTCCTGTGTGGCACTGAGTACAGCCGAAGCAGAGTATGTCGTAGCTTGTTTAGCCAGTTGTGAGGTAGTATGGCTTAGGAAGCTACTATATGATTTGTTTGATCTCCAGCTAAGTGCTACTTGTATATATTGTGACAACCAGAGTTGTGTGAAGTTGTCGGAGAACCCAGTGTTCCATGACAAATCAAAGCACATTGAGATCAAGTTCCACTATATCAGGGATATGGTGCAGAGAGGAGCAATGAAGCTCCTGTATGTTGCGACGGACGAGCAGATAACCGATGTGTTGACCAAGCCACTGTCCAGAGTGAAGTTTGAATACTTCAGAGGGAGACTTGGTGTACTTCAAAGCGAGATACCTTCCAAAGGGAAGTGATGAGTCCGAAGACACAGATGCACATGGGCCATTCTCGCATAGTTGTAGGAAATTCCTCCTATGCTGGTAGTTGTAAGGGCCGATCCATTCTCACATAGTGGTAGGAAAGTCCTCCTATGGTGTAGATGTAAGGGATGGAGCCATTCTTACATGGTGGTAGGAAAGTCCTCCCATGGTAAGATGTAAGGGTTGGATCCATTCTTACATGGTGGTAGGAAAGTCCTCCCATGGTAAGATGTAAGGGTTGGGGCCATTCCAACATGGTGGTAGGTTGGTCCTCCCATGGTCGTTGATGTAAGTGCTGGGCCATTCTGACATGGTGGTAGGTCGATCCTCCCATGGTCGTTGATGTAAGTGTTGTTCCATTCCGACATGGTGGTAGGTTGTTCCTCCCATGGTCGTTGATGTAAGTGCTATGAGCCTTTCCCGAATTGTGGTAGGAAAGTCCTCTCATGTCCATTGCTGTAAGTGTTGTGTCTCACATGCTAGTAGGAAAGTCCTCGCATGTTGGTAGACTGGGTCTCGTATGGTGGTAGGAAATTCCTCCCATACTGGAGACATTGTGATGTGCATCTGGGTTGTGCTCTGTGGATGATGACGATGATGTGACAGTATGATACACAGGTTTTGCAGAGGCATATGATCAGTCCTAAGATGCTCTTGCAGGTTTTGCAGAGGCAGTGTAATCAGTCCTAGGAAATCTTGCAGGTTTTGCAAAGGCAGTGTAATCAGTCCTGAGGTGTACCTACTTGATGGCTTGCTCACTGAGATGACATGATCAATATGATCAAGGGTATCAGGATGATACTCCATGGCCGTGGACAGGTTGTGCAGTTGCATGTAAAAGATCCTGGGAGATCCGATAGGTTGAGCAGTATGCTCGTAATCTGTCCTGGGATGCTCTTTCGAGGTTTTTTCTTAACGCACATAATCAGTCCTAAGGATTCCATAGTATGGCCAGTGATGATGAAGACCTACAGGTGGTGGGCCTACATCCAGTATGAAAAAGGACTGGCTCTGTAGAACTTCCTATGACGAGTAGATCAGAGATTGATTGAGATAGTAGCAGCAGTGACGATGACGATGATTCGATGATGATGATCCAGTGACGATGATCCAGAGAAGAAGACTTGTGCTAGCATATCTGTGTCGAGAAATACCTTCCTAGTTAAGAGGGAGTGTTGATGTATTTGTAACTTCGGAATGTATTTCATATGTGTATCTTGTATTCCTATAGAGATGTTATTATTCCTCTATACGGAAGTGTTTGTATCCATATAGAGATGTTATTATTCCTCTATACGGAAGTGTCGTCATTTATATTGTAAGTGTCGTAACTTATACTTGATGGGTTATTAGACCACCTTGTTGGGGTCGGCCCTGTATAAGTCATGTGGGTTAAAGGGTTATTAGACCACCCTATTGGGGGTCGGCCCTGTCAGCATTATGTTATGTGGTTAAGTTAAGGCCGGCCTAGTAAAGGTTATTAGGCAAGTCAAGTCAAGTATAAATAGAGTGCGGGAGGCACTCTATTTGATCATTCACTTCTCACTCACACACTCATTGGAGAGTGGTGCACTAGTGGAGGAGGAGAAGCTATTGCTAGGAGGACTATCTCTTGTACTTGGGTTGTATCATTGCTCTATCTATCTTTGAGGAAGTTGCGGGGTTTTTCACCTTCTTGGTTTTCCCCGATGAAACTCTGTGTCTCTTGTGTGCTTGCATTATTGTGTCCATGTTTGATATGCTGTAGATATGATGTACATGTTATTCTCTCAGTTAAGATCCTAAATCAGATTGAAATTCTGAAAAACTAACAAGGACGAGGTAGAAGAGGAAGGAGTTCTAATTCCACAGAGGATAGAATTGCCCATGAACACCATGAACACATAGATCAATGTGAGCACAGTCATAACTCTTAGAACCAGAGAAGAAGAGGAGGAAAGAGATGGACTAATAGGTCCAATGTCTAGTGTAACTACTGCAAGAAACATGGCCATTATGAACGTGACTCTAGAAAGAAGCAAGCAGATCAGAACAATGGCAGAGCACATGTCTCCAATGTTGAAGAACATTCGTCAAAAGTTATGTTTCTGTCATACCAAGCTACTGAAGCAGAACATCAGTCAGATCTATGGTTGCTCAACAGTGGATGCAGCAATCATATGACAAGTAACAAATCATTGTTCTCTGACCTAGATCCATCTATTAATTCAAAGATCAAACTGGATGATCACTATCTCGTTCTAGCTGAAGGCAAAGGTACTATTCCTATACTTACCAACCAGAATGAGAAGAAGTACATAAATGATGTATTCTATGTTCCAAATCTTAAGGTCAATATGATCAGTGTGGGTAAACTGATTCAGAATAAATATGATGTTAGGTTCATTGATTCCTACTATGCTGTCTATGACAAAGCCCCTAGTAGAAGACTCCTGGCCAAAGTAGAAATGACCAAGAATAGAATTTTCCCACTCAACCTAAGGAGTGCTATCCTGTCATAGTCATATGCTCATACTGTCTCTAGTCAAGACGGAACTTGGTTCTAGCATTGTAGGTATGGTCATATACCCTTTCAGAGTCTCTCTCATCTGCAAAAACAATCCCTGGTCTTAGGATTACCATTCATGAATGAACAGTCAAGTTCCTGTGAAGACTGTATTTTAGGGAAACACCAAAGGGACAGCTTTCCCACTTCTACAAATAGAGCCAAAGAACACCTTGAACTTGTTCACACGAAACTTTATGGACCCATGCAAACCCATTCTATAGGAGGTAGTTTGTATTTCCTAACATTTATTGATGACTATAGCAGGAAAGTCTGGATTTACTTTCTCAGACATAAGTCAGAAGCTTTCTCCAGATTCAAAGAGTTCAAAGATTTGACTGAAAAGCAATCAGGTAAACCACTCAGAATACTCAGATCAGATGGTGGAGGTGAGTATGTCTCTCATGATTTTGTAGAGTTCTGTAAGCAGCATGGAATCCAGCATCAGTACACCCCTAGATATACTCCACAACATAATGGAGTTGCAGAACGGAAAAATCGGACCATCATGAACATGGCCTGAAGTATGTTTCCATACAAGAAGTTATCAGAATATTATTGGGCAAAAGCTGTTGCATGTTCAGTATATCTACTGAACAGATCTCCCATAGTATCTGTCAAAGACAAGATACCTGAAGAAGCATGGAGTGGCACTCAGATTAGTGTCTCACATCTTAGGATATTTGGATGTGTTGCATTCGCACACATACCTGATGAGTTAAGAAAGAAGTTCGACAAGAAGAGTGAAAGGTGTATTTTCACAGGCTATAGTGAACAACAGAAAGCCTATAAGCTGTATAATCATGTCACCAAGAAAGCAATGGTGAGCAGAGATGTCAAATTTATGTAAGATAAATGCTGGACTGATACAACAGAGATTCAACAGCCAGACAGTCCAGAAGCACCAGAACCACTCAGAATGCCCAGATTTGAAGTACAGTAGCAGCAACAGCAAGAAGGGACACCAGCAGGCAGTCCACAACATAACCAGAGAACCAAAATCTTAAGGGAGTTATATGATCAGACTCCTGTCATTGATGAGCAGTTACAGTATGCTTTATTTTCATGTTAGCCAACATGTTTTGAAGAAGCAACAAAATATCCACAGTGGATCCAAGCAATGAATGAAGAGATTGATTCTATTGAGAGGAACCAGACTTGGGATCTAGTTGATCTCCCATCCGATAAAAGCTGCATTGGTGTAAAATGGGTCTATAAGACCAATTTGAATGAAAACTCAGAGATGGAAAAGTACAAGGCAAAGCTTGTTGCAAGAGGTTTTGCACAGCAATATGGTGTAGACTATGAAGAAACCTTTGCTCCAGTAGCAAGGATGGACACCATCAGAGCTGTACTTGCAATAGCAGCTCAAAACCAGTGGCCTGTTTACCAAATGGATGTGAAATCTGCCTTTCTCAATGGCATACTTGAGGAAGAATTCTATGTAGATCAGCCACTTGGTTATGCTATCAAAGGTCAAGAACACAAGGTATGTAAGTTGAAAAAGGCCTTGTATGGTCTCAAACATGCTCCATGATCTTGGTACAGCAAAATTGATTCTTACCTCATCAAAAATGGATTCAACAGAAGAAGCAAGAAACACACTTTGTATGTCAAAACAGATCAGGAAGGTAACATTCTACGTGTTTTTATTTATGTAGATGATATGATCTATACTCAAAATTTGATGCTAGAAGAGTTTAAGATAGTCATGAAAAAGGAGTTTGAGATGACTAATCTTGGTCTTATGAAGTTTTTCCTTAGTCTGGAAGTTGATCAAAGTGAAAATGGGATCTTCATCTGTCAGCATAAGTATGCTACTGACATTCTGCAGAGATTTAGAATGGACAAATGTAAACCAGCAGAAACCCCCATTGCTACAGGAACCAAGTTAAGCAAGAATGATGATGAACCAGCAGTAAATTCTACACTTTACAAAAGATTAGTAGGCAGCTTAATGTATTTAACTGCTACTAGACCTAATTTAATGTATGCTGTCAGTCTTATTTCTAGATTCATGGAATCTCCCAAAGACTCTCACTGGAAAGTTGGAAAAAGAATACTGAGATATGTTGCAGGTACAATTGATTATGGACTTTGTTACACTCATTCACAGGACTATACTCTCACAGGGTACATAGACAGTGATTTTGCAGGTAGTGTTGATGATAGGAAAATCACATCTGGTTATGCTTTCCATCTTGGTACCAGTCTTATTTCTTGGGCTTCTAAAAAATAGCCCATTGTGAGCATGTCTTCAGCAGAAGCAGAATATATATTGCAGCAACTACAGCAGCATGCCATGCAGTTTGGCTCAGAAGTCTCTTGAAGGACATGGGACATACAGAAACAGAACCAACAACCATCTATTGTGACAACAGTTCTGCTATACAGTTGTCCAAGCATAATGTATTTCATAGGAAGAGTAAACACATTGACACTCGCTATCACTTCATACGTGAGTTAGTCAATAATGGTTAATCTTGCCACCTGCCCTCATGTTTCCTTCGACATCTATGGAATCATCTTGCATTTCACTGAGTGAGAGTGGTATTCTTTCTCTCAATGTGATGGTGAAATTTGAGGGGAAGGTTGCCACATATGTGACACGAGCTGCTACCTCAGTGGGTCGAATATCTTCAGGGATTCTGAAATATATTTTGTTGAATCCATTAGTAAATTCCACCACATTTTTCAGAGTTGCTCTTCTTCAGGGCTGAGAATTCCGTTATGTTATGTGGAATTCTGCCCTACGGATAAGTCAAAATTCCCTTAGACTAAAGCAGACTTTAACTAACTCTAGGCTAAGAACAAAACAAAACAAATGCTACCTTGAATCCCTAGATCTAACAAACATCTCAGGATTAAAATGCTGAAGAGAATGGAAGGAGTTTAACTGACCTTATATCCAAACACTCGTTTTTGGTATTTGCTCCAAGCTTCAAGCCCTCACAAGTGAACCTGTCAAAATGGAACCAAAAATACAAGTATGCACTATTCTCTAGCAACCTGAAACATGAGTTAGGATCTAAATCTATGAAAGATACAAATCATATCATTAAAACAAGATTAACACAAATGATTTGGGAAAACAAGACAAGTTATTCCATTACAACTTGAAGAATGCTTACAAAAGGTGCTTGATGTCCAAGCCAATCCTCCAACTCCAAGTGTCTTCTCCTCTAGCTATCTCCACAATGCTGCAAGACCATAAGTTTGGTGCACTCAAGAGTCCTCCTCTTTTCCAATGGCATACCTCTCTTTTATAGTGAATGGTGAGGTTAACCAACAAGAGAGATGGGTGGATCTAAGGAGAGATAAGTGGATCAGGGTTTCTAATCGAAGGAGATGAGGTGAGATCGAATCAAGGAACCCAATCTTCCATTATCTTCGAAAATCCAAAATCCCATGAGCCAAGGGAAAAAAGCTATTAAAAGAGTACCGCGCTTTGCAAAAACTGCAGTTTGGGAAAATAGCAAGGCGCGGTAGTGTGTGAAAATAAAGTCCAAGGTGGGTCAAAACTTGGCAGGGTGGATTCACCTTCAAGGTTGACTCATCATCTGTCTCTTCTGGATGGTTTAAAACAGTAGGGAAAGTGTCGTCAACTTGTTTTATGATGGGGATGCGACACTATGAAACATTGAGGTATAACAGATGCCCCCTAAAGTGTGAGGTCAGAAGGGACTGATGGTCGAAAGACTTTACGAATATAATGTGCAGAGATAGCATCGAGGAGAGCGACACGGAGCTGAAAAATAGAAACAAAGTGTTAGATATACCACCGAGGTGGGCATTCCCATGCTTGGAAACAGATGACTCAAAGCATGGCTGCCGACCAATACATTGCAGATCCATGAGTACTGAGATAATGTAAACTGTGGACAGATCATGGCTACTATGAACAATCGTAGATCCATGAGACAATAATGACACAGCCACGACCAATACAATAAGTGGATCTGTGTGACAATACAAGAGACATCTCCATCGCAGCCTGGACGCAGTGAAGGCACAGTGATGCGTCCAGGGTCTTCTACCCGATCGCATAAAGATACGAATCTAACCATGTGATTACAAGGTGTTGAAGTCGAACATGGTAGAAACCATTTGATTACCGGTCAATGATGTGGACCGTTAACAAATGCGAGGGAGATCACCAATGATGACGATGATTCCCAAGGTATCAATAGTACATCTCAACGAAATGCGAATGAATGAGTTGATGTCGAGCATCCGAGAGATTGCTTGATCAGAGGTCAATGATGTGAATCCTACTGTCAAGCACGAGGAAACCTGCCATTGAGGCATGCAGGTTCCAAGGTACTAATGGTTGATCTCTAAGTCTAATTCCCAGATAGTGATTTGGTGTCGACAGGAATAGACTCGTCGAAGGTGGGCCATGATGATTCCCACATCATCGACACGAAATCGGCACATATGATAGGATGATGAAGTAATGGAGTATGTACTGACACAGCGGAGGCCTGACACAATGATCGACTCGATACAATGCAACCCTTTGATCATATAACGGCATGTAACAAGACTCGGCAGCAGGGATTATTGAAAAATAGAGGATAGACACCGGATGAGCGGACTCGTGGCCAGGGAGACGACCCATGATGATGACTATAACTCAATGAAAGACGGATACCCAAATATAGACAAGAGATGGACACATGCCATGTTCAAAGGTAACGACTGACAAGCTGCCATAGATAAACTTGACTTGTTCCCCCATATTTCCCCGACATGATGGACGAGTACCTCTTTCTTGTTTTACGAGCTTGAAGAGGATAACAGATGCTCGGTGTAGCTCATCTTGTGGATGAGTCCAATCTCACATGTTTTACGAACCTGAGAAAGGAGGGGTTCGTCCCAAAGTGGGTCCTTCGATGTTAATATTTTAACGAGTCCAAGGAAGGAAAACTCGGTAGTTTTTCATATTTAGAGAGCCTAAAAAACTTAAAGGAAGCTCCATAATGTACTTTTTCGTAAAATTTAGTCTCTCGATCCCGAAAAAGTGTAAAACAATTCCCGAGAGAACTCTCCCAGCCGAGATTGACTGAGGTATACCTTTCTCGTAAAATAGTCTAGACGGGCCGAAAAAGGGGTAACCTATCACCGAATAGACGACCTTTCAAATACTTTTACAAGTGTGAAAGAGTCAAGATCACTTGGCAATCTTTTCAATTTTAAGGAGTCTGAAAAGAGCTTAACTATGGACTCCTATGGTCTTTTTCGTAATTTTAAATTATTCTGGTCCGAAAAAGAATAAAATACAACCAGGATAATACTTTCCTCATCGTTTAACGAGCATGAGTAAAGCTGACCGTACTCGACACCGTTTACTTGCGTTTGACAAGCACGACACAGGTGTGAAAGCGCTTGGAATCTTTTTCAAGTTTTAAATCCAGAGCACTAAAAAGATAAAGTGGGCTCAAAATGAAGGTCAAATTACGAATAAACACCGGTCTGAATGCATCCCATTCCTACCGCGGATCCTGTCAATAAATGCTCAACAACTGGACATTAGCAATGTAAACAAGGGTTTATTTATTTGAAATAGTAATTAATTAATTAAAAAATATGAAAAAATGTTATATAAGGCATGGTAAAAATAGAAATTACTATTCATTTGTGTTTTTTACCCAAATGAGACATTTTTACCCATTTTGGAGCAAAATTTCAAGGATCGATACCGAGAGTTCTGGGACTCCATTTCGACCGCCGTCTGTGCCAGGTAAGAGTGCTTGAGCCCCTCTTTCATTTCATGTAAGAAATTTTTGTTTTCACCGGGAAAAAATTAATTTTTTGACAAGCCCTTTTGGGCAAGAATCGCTCACCGTACTACCGCGCGGGGACCCTATCGAAAGGCGCGGTACTGTTGAACAGTGCCGCGCTGTAACCCCAAAATGAGGCGCGGCACTGTGGACTGCCGCGCGGTAGGGTGTCCTCCAGGCGCGGCACGTGCGAAATTTAACTTCAAAAAATCAAATTTTCCTCAATTTTTTGCTGGAAGTAAGTTGTTAAATAGTTACTAATTGCTTTGTTTGCCTTTTTGCAGGGATTTGCAACTTATTTGGAGCAAAATGGTGAGTTGGAAAGAGAGGGAGCACGAAGCGGATGATTTTGCAGCCGAAAATGACTTACCAACCGTGACCGCATTGCGAGAATGTGGTTTGCTAAAGTTTTTCA
Organism: Larix kaempferi; assembly: GCA_027924585.1. NCBI lineage: Eukaryota > Viridiplantae > Streptophyta > Pinopsida > Pinales > Pinaceae > Larix > Larix kaempferi. Next base: position 9,808,037 of record BSBM01000076.1, read on the forward strand.
AGACCAAAGGGATCCGCCAACAACCTAAGCTCCTTACTCACCTTGTTCAACTGTGGGACCCCGATATCCGAGCTTTCCGAGTGGGAGAGCATGTGCTTGAAATCCAACTCGAAGACATCTACTTCCTCACGGGCCTCTCGAAAAGAGGGGCCCGGCCGAATTTTACCGGGTACACCGCTTCAGAATCAAGCACGGATGACTTGATTGCTCGATATTGTCAGGCGGGTTCGAGTAAGAAGAGTGTGAAGGTGGCTATAAAAGAGGTCACAAATCTTCCTTTTAAAACCTTGCTATTCACTATTACACGTGCAGCAGGAAGTGTGAGCCCACATCAGGCATCCCGCACACAGGTGAATCTCGCAGCAGAGTGCATGGGAGGAATGGTTTTCAACTAGTGTGAGGCAGTGTTGTCCAACATGAAGGAACAGGTGCACAAATGTAGAACTGGGAAAAATACCCAGTTTGGTTATGGGAGCATCCTGGTCACTTTCTTCTTGGCTAGGGTGCCATTACTGCGTCCACAGATATCTATGCGTCCTCGCCCACCTACTGAGCCATGGATGGCTCGATGGAGTGACTACGCTGGACGCCTTGGGGGACCTCAGCGGCTAGCCTTTGGAGAGGACTTTTTCTCTTGGCTAGAGGAGCAGATAGTCATGATTGACGACTATCCCTATTCAGGGGTAGATTTCCGTGAGGATATCGACTTGGCTTTGCCAGAAGATGATGACTGGGACAACTCTGGTATGACCTTCATGGATATGTATTTTTTCTTTTTGGATATTTAATTTTTATTGCTTTTTAGAATGTGTAAAAGACGCCTAATGTATATTCGTATGCATGTTGCAGACCGTGGACCACAGAGGCCAGCTGGATACTCTCCACTACGTCGTGGTGGTGTCGATCGTCCAGCTGATCCTGTCGAAGAAGAAGATGAAGACGAGGCAGGGGGCGTCCGGGATATTGAGAGGAACCTGCAGGGATTGACCCATGGTATCCCTGCTATGCGGATGGATGATGTTCCCTACCACCTCCAGCGGCATACTGTGGGTGTACCTAGACGTATCAGTCGACTTCTTCGGAAGGTGGTTCGAGCTGTGATGTGTTACCACCAGTAGCGGGAGGATTCCGATGAGGGACATGATAGGTCTACTAGGTCTCCATAGATGGTCTTTCGATCTTTTTGCGGCATGTACACGATATGTAGGCTTTGAGGGCCAATTTTTTGTATATGGGATTTGATCCCCAATTTTGTCTTTGACACAAACTTTATGTATTTTTGGAAAAAACACTTTTATATACAGCGATATGGACCTATTTATGATCTAAATATTTACAATGACTTGTGCATTTAAATTTTTTATGATGTGTTTATGTATGGGCAAGATGCCAATCCAAAATGTAATTAGCCAATGAATCGGCAATACAATTGAATTCTCTCGGTATGTGTTGATATGTGATAAAATCAAATGACCGTTCCAAGAGGCGTACTCTTCGAAATAAACGAAGTAATGTAGGATCGCGAACTGTGTAAACACGGTTTAGATGAGAAACCACGAGTTGGGAGTCTAAAAAGACCGATAAGGAATCAATCCCGAGTGAGGCAACCTCTGTCAAGAGACCAATGACTGCATGGTACTCTGCGATATTGTTGGTTGCGGGACCTAAACAATTGGCTCCTGAAGAAATCAACTCGCCAGTGGGGGAATAGATCACCCATGCTGCGGAAGCGAGATTCCGGGTATGTCGGCTTGCACCGTCGGCGAATCCAAAGTAGGTAGACATTTGCGCATAAGGGCACGAGTCAAAGTAAGAGTAGATACATAAGGTTCACGCGCATACTAAAAAGAAAGCAAAAAGAAAACTAAGTACATTATGTACAAGAAGTAACCCGCGTAGGGTAATCTCACGCGTAAAAACGCTTGAGGTATAGCCCGTTGCGGGGCCGTGCCAATGGCGTACCATCACAATCGATTAGTTCATAAGCTCCTTTTTCTAAGACACGTTTTACAATGAAGGGGCCGTACCACATAGATTCAAGTTTACCTTTTCCAAGCTTATCATGCATCTGATCATATGTAAGTACGAGGTCACCCTCATTGAAGATCCGAGGTTGAACGGATTTGTCGTATTGAGCTTTGACGCGTTTTTTGTGGGCTTCATTAGCCAAAGCGGCGTCGCGGCGGGTTTCATCTAGCTTAGCTAGGTATAGAAACCGTTCTTCTTCGGAAGTAGTGTGTGGAAGTAGCTCTATGGCTATCTTGAGTGATGGAATTTCACATTCAATCGGGAGAATGGCTTCTAGGCCGTACACCAGTTGAAATGGTGTAAACCCAGTAGCACTTTTCACTGAGGTTCGGTATGCCCACAGTGCTGAGAACAGAGCTGAGTGCCAATTGGATTTTTGGGTACCCACAATGCGCTGAATCATTCGTTTCAGGACCTTATTGATGGCTTCAACTTGGCCATTAGCTTGTGGGTAATACGGGGTTGAGTTTTCGTGGCGAAAACCCAGCTTGGCACTTAGTTCTTCGATCATATGGTTCCTAAAATGGGAACCATGATCGGTCACACTAGACTGTGGGACACCGAATCTAGCTATGATATGATTGAATATGAATTGCGCTGCTGTTTTGCCGTCTTCAGCATATGTAGGCATCGCTTCAGCCCATTTTGTAAAATAGTCGACAGCTACTATGACATAGCTATGCCCCCCGGCTGAAGTGGGCTTACAGTGCATAAAACCGATGCCCCATTTGGAGAAGGGGCCGACGGCAATGACAGAATGGAGTGGAGCAGGATGCGAGCGCATTTTGCTATGAAAGAATTGACATGGCGGACACTTCTTGACTGTTTCAATGCAGTCTTTGAAAATTGAGGGCCAGAAGTATCCCGCTCGCAGTATTTTCTGGGCCGTAGCCATCCCAGAGAGATGACCACCACATGCTCCAGCGTGGCAGTCATTGAGCACGCGTTCCGCCTCATCTAAGGTCAAACAGCGTCGAAGGACAGTGTCGACACCACGTCGATACAAAGTATCGTTTACGATAAGGTAATACTTTGCGTGATGTCTGACACGTCGTCATTCATCGCGGGTGAGATCGGGACGGAAGCGTTGGGTTTGGAGATATAAGAGAATATCCCCATACCACGGATCAGACGTGCTAATGAGGAACAATGATTCGTCGGGAAGAGAATCAATGGGCTCGGATTGCTCAGTAGCGCGGGGCAGGTGACAAATTAACTCAGCAAAGACCAGAGATTTCTTAGACTTGGATTTGACAAATTCCAAGTCAAACTCTTGAAGGATGACAATCCAACGGGAGTACTTGCCCCCAAGCACTTGTCGTGTGAGGATATAGTACATTGGATTGAAATCGGCGATGACGGTGGTCCGGCGGAGTAAGATGTAGTGACGGAATCTCTGGACAGCAAATACTGTTGCCAGAGCCAGCTTTTCAACATGTGAGTAGCGAGTTTCAGAGTCGAGAAGACTCTTGCTGAGATAGTACACCACATGTTCTATGCCGTTGTGGTCTTCCTGGACTAACACCATACCAATGGTGGAAATCGAGGCTGCGAGATAAAGAATGTAGTCCTGTGTGTAATTGGGGGGTTGAATCACAGGATCTTTGGTTAAGGCTGCCTTTAAATTGTCAAAGGAGCGTTGGGCTTCATCATCCCATATGAAGGGAACATTCTTCTTGAGAAGCCGCATGTAGCCTTTTGTTATCTCGGACAGATTGCAGATAAAACGGCGTAGAAAGTTTGCATGCCCTTGCAAACATTGAAGTTCTTGAATATTGGTAGGTGAAGGCAGGGCTATGATAGCTGCTACCTTTGCGGGATCTAGACGTATCCCGTCTTTGGAGACTATGAAGCCCAACAGTTTTCCGGCTTCTACACAAAAGACGCACTTATGCGGGTTCAAACGTATATTGTAGCACCGGCACCTTTCGAAAATGGCACTCAAGTGATCTGGATGTTCTTCCCGAGTTCGAGAATGAGCGGGAAGGTCATCAAGATATGGCTCTACGATATGTTTGATGTCATGAAATGCGTAGGACATCGCCCGTTGGAAAGTTGCCCCGGCATTTTTGAGGCCAAAAGGTAACTTCCGATATGCAAAGATCCCCCAAGGGCAGATAAAGGCCATTTTGTGCTGGTCGGCTGGGAGGATATCGATCTGATTATAGCCAGAGAAGCCATCCATAAATGAAAAGATAACACTTCCGGCGCAGTTATCGATGATCTGGTCAATAAACGGAGTTGGGTAGTTGTCCTTGGGACAAGCCTTGTTCAAATCACGGTAATCAACACAGACTCTGATCGTTCCCTGTTTCTTGGCTACAGGGACGATGTTGGATACCCATTCTGTCAATGGGACAGGATAGATAAACCCAGCACGCAAAAGTTTTTCAACTTCTGCTTTAATGGCGGCTGCCTTACGAGGATGAACGGGTCGAAGCTTTTGCCGAACAGGTCGGGCGCCAGGGAAAGTTGGAATTTCGTGGACCACAATCGACGGGTAGATTCCTGGCATCTCTTCATAACTCCAAGCGAAAACATCGCGGAAAGTTTTAAAGTAGGCATTATAGAACTCCGTTTCGAGGGGAGTACATGTTTTTCCGATGTGTACGTTTTCCACGATACCAGGCTTCACTGAAATATCGATGGGAGTGGTTGCCATAAGATTGGCCAAGTTTCCTTCTGAAAATACTTCGTCGAGGGAAGTGGGGAACCTGGTTTGCACCATCCCAAGTGAAGGACTGGATTTGGTATCAGGCTCAATTGACTGAATGGTGGGGAATGAAGATCGATGATGAAAATCTCCCCAAGGTGGCTCATCACCACACATAACCTCTATGATTGATTCGTCAGTGGGAAAAATCAAGTTGAGAGGATCAAAAAATGGTGGGTGAGTTTCAGTCGAGAGCTGTGCCACTGTGTGATCAGTAGAACAGTCGACCCAATCTGTGGCTGATTGGATCGCGTCATATGCTGCAAGGTTTCTGTTCAAAGGCATGGAATTGCCATAGCCTTGGATCTGAATAGGACTCGGGATCACCCATGAATCATCAGAAGGGGTGACGTGCGATGAAATCATGTTGACTGGTTGAAGATGGGTTCCCAGCTCTGGAAAAACTCCAATGAGGGATGAATCCTTCATGAGACCAACACCTATGTCTTGGAACCGGTACCGAGGTTGATCCAATAACGGGATGGTGTTGGTGGAGCTCGGATGGGAGTCTAGGATACAGTAATCCAATTGATCAATAGTGACAATTTTCCCTTCATGATGAAATTGTACAATCCGGAAGACTGTAGATGCTATGGCATTCATGGCATAAAACCAGTTCCGACCAAGTAGGAGGTTGTAATCCAAAGGTGCATCTACGACTTCGATGTGTACGGATACTGTTTTGCCCCCCAGTTCAACACCGATTGAGGGGATGAGTCCATATGGTTGAAAACCATGTCCATCAAACGCCCTAAGAGTGGTGGGAGAAGTTGTGACCTCAGGTGAGCCAAGGGCTCTCCAGCAGTTCAAAGACATAATCGATGTGGAAGCACCCTCATCTAACACAGTGCGGTGGATAACATTTCCACGGATTTTCGTATGCACCTGGAAGGCTAACTGGTGAGAAAGCCTAGGTTTAGCGTGCTCCAAGTTAAACATGATGGAGTTTGAAGTATCCGGGTCCAATGCCCCTAGTGCTGAAAGTAGGGTTCTACGCTGCGTGGGGCAGTGTTGGAGAACCTCGAGAGTTGACATAGCGCAAGGTGCTTGAGCCAAATCTTCAACAATGTTGTAGTTTTGGGCAGCTCGCGCATTAGGATTGAATGTCGCCTTTCGTATGGTGCCCTTGGGTGGGCGTAGCACTGTATCCATAAGTGGTCTCTCGATATGGAGATGACCATTTGGGGGGGGGATAGGAATCGGATCTTCAACAGGAGACTTGCCTTTGGCTGTCTCCGATTGTTTGTTTGAACTTGGAGGATTGTCATACGTCTTTGAACGAGTGGTGATATTAATCTCCTCATTACTTGTCATTAGGATTTCGCGGTTTGTGGACGTCTCTCCACGGGAAGGATTGGTCGGGTTGCCCCCTTGCGGGGATTCTTGGGCAACCATTTGCTGTTGCTGTTGGGGGAAAGGGTCAGTTAGCACTGCCGGGCGAGAGGATCCTTTAACGAACTTGTGGACCTCGTCCTTGTAGGGACAGTCACGCGTATAATGATCATCTTGACAAATCAGGCAGGGAAACTTAGCTTTCCGACGTGCTTTCTGGTCATTCTGGGTAGGTTGTGGCTTGGGGTTCTCCTGCTGGTTCTTCTTGGGTTTGCCACGATTGTTTTTCTTCTTTCCTCCGGATGGTTGTGAAGTAGATTGGACTGCATTCACTTCGGAGGAGACAGCAGGAGAAGTGGAAGCTTTTGAAGCAGCCTGGGTAAAAGCGGGAGAAGCAGAAGCTTGTTGTCCCGTCGAGTTGGAAGTAGGCTGAGTCTTGACTGAACCAACAATACCGTCAATGGGTGGTTCAGTGGTAGGCTTTGTAGGATCAGTGTGAACGCGGGAAGCATGTGGAAGAAGTTCATGTAAAGTACCGGATTGAGTATATACTAAATCCATGTATTGTGCTGCCGAGATGGCTTGTTCTTCCGTAACTGGTCCGCGCATAGCAATATCTCTGGCTATGGGAGGCAAAAAGGATTTTCTAAACCAATCAGCAAGTAGCTGATCTGGAATAGGTGCCTTTATTAGCCTACGGCGTCTTCGCCACTCATGGATGTGATCCGAAATGTGTGTGGAAGTGGTTTGACGCAGTGAAGTTAGCAGTTCTGTTCCAGTCTCATATCGGATGGGAAGCTGGAAATGTGTCAGAAACTGCATAGCCAAAGTATTGAAATCACGAAAAGAGTGTTGTGGCAGCTCGATGTACCATTTTGCTGCCGTTCCGGTAAGCGTACGTTGGAAGAGCCGAAGTCGGATGGAATCATCCATCAAGGAGTTGGATGAACACCAAAGATGGAAGGTCATCACGTGGTTCTTGGGGTCTTCCCCGGGCTTCGCATCGAACTTGGGAATGTCCGATGGTAGTTTGGCTGGAATAGGTGGCCAATGAGGTTCATGCCATATAGGATCGTTGATAAGCCTCGACAAATCTGGTAAGTCAAGTGTAGCCAAGAAGGGAAGTTGACGGTTGGTCTGCGGGTATGAGTAATAACCATGTGGTGCAGAGAACCCTGGAGGGCCCTGCATAGCATGCTGCTGTGTGTTATACCCATATGTGTTTCCCGCGGGATACTGCTGGAAGTTCTGCGGATAGTAAGCCATCTGGTTAACCGGTTGATTGTAAGCAGCCGGTTGGTAAGTGTTCTGCTGAGTGGGTATGGTACCCTGAGGTTGTTGATACCCAGGAATGGTTGCTGTTCCTTGTTGGGGAAAAGTTCCTTGGAATTGTTGTGTTCCAGGGATGTTACCACTATAGTGTGTAAGTGGCAGATTTCCCATAGCAGGGTTGGGGGGTGGCTGCGACGGTGGTGTCCATGGAAGACTCGTTCCTGCTTGAGGGATGAGTGGAAATTGAAGTGATGGGTTCCATGGAGTTGTAGCAGCTGAAGGGTAGGGGAAGCCAGAATTCAAGTTGGGGGAAATCTGAGATTGCCCCCCAGCTTGGTTCCAGTTTCCAAAAAGTGAGTACCCCCCACTCTGTGGGATTTGATGATCCCAAGAAGGAAGCATGCCTGACAGGGGTTGTTGAGAGTGAGGCCCGGTTGGAACACCGGAATAAGGTTGCCCACTGCCAGGTGGATTGTACATACCAAACTGAGTAGACGCTGCTGGTTGGGAAGCTTGTTGGATCGAGCCAATAGGTTGTCCGCCAGCAATTAGGTTGGATGGCCCTATATGAGGAGGCTGTATACTGGGAACTGGGTTCCCAGCAAAAGGTTGTCCTCCGACTAGTTGGGTTGATGGCCCACCAGTTGGAGGTTGTTGACTAACGATGGGGTTCCCAACAAAAGGCTGTCCCCCAGCTGGTTGGGTTGATGGCCCACCAGGGAGGGTTTGCATGTGGGAGTTAGGGGCCATTGCAGTCGGTTGTCCACCTCCTGAAATAGTATAAATGGTGGCTGAAGGTGATCCTCCGGTTGAAACGGAAGATCCAGCAGTATGACTAGGTGTTCTTCCGCCGCTAGCCAAATATGATAGCGTGGATTGGCCAACGGCGCCAAAAGTACCAATTTGCGTAGGAGGTCGTCCATATTGGACAGGTGAGGACGGAGAAAAAACTGGGTTATCCCTCATAGAATGTGCACCAAACATTGGTGATGACAGCAAATGTGGGGAATTTAGCCCAGGGGTATCGGCGTCGTCCATAACGTGTTCAATAATAAGAGGACCAACGAGTACTGGGTCCGAGTTCACATCCTGAAAGAGATTTTGGGGATCCGGTAGGAACCTAGGTGTAGTAAAGTCCGAAGGTCCTGAGCCGTCTGCAAAGGAATGATGAAATTCTGTGCTAGACGGGACGTTAGGATCCCTATAGTCAGAAGGTCGAGAAACGGGGGGGTATCTAGACGCTGTCGAAAGCATTTGCTCTGTGTTGCGTCTAAATTGTGCCGATGCTAACGGAGAGTTCGCTAGGCTAACCATACTAGACTGGATGGAAGCCATGATTTCGTGTCCCGGTGGGATGTTGGGTAAATGTAAAGTGCGAGGTACGTTGCTAGAAGAACTTGTCTCCTGAGGATGAACACTGGGTGACGTAGTAATAACAGGCGGAAGTTCCGTCTGGGAAGTAATGAAGCCATAATCAGGTTCAAAAGGTGTGTCAGGTAGATGAGTATCTTCAACGATCTCAACGTATCCGCCTGGGACTGAAATTAAGCCGGGTATGTCCTAGTCGGACCCTTCTGTGGTGCCAATAGATCCGTCTATATTATCGTGAAAAGTGTCTGATGGACGGGAAGTGTTGGCATCCGGTAGAAGGATGACCTCTGGTCTAGTATTGTGGGTTGTGCTAGGTTCAGCTGCTGTAACTGTGTCCACTGTAACAGATAAATCTGGAATGATAGTAGAAGTCTCAGACATGCTAGTGGTTGCAGAAGCTGAAATAGATTCTGAGACTGTGCTGTGTGTGGCAGTTACGGGTGTAACTGAAGATGTTGTACGTATCGGCGGTGGAATGTTGCCTCGACCAGCACCGCGGCCAGGAGGAGCAGGGATGCGTGATGCAGCCGGACCAGAAGTCCATGGCGGTGGTGGTGGTGGAGGGCTTAGGCCCTGTTGTCTTCGTGATCTTCGTGGTTGATCTGACATGATGACAGGAAAATGAAAATCGGGGGCAGTACCGTAAACAAAGAACTCAAAAACTCTAATGCAGTCGAGTGTGCAAAAGAGGAGCTAGAAAAAGCAAGGCTCACAGGCCAAAAAAGCAAGCTCTAAAATCTATACTGAGACCGGTGTCTCAATAAGCGAGCTGATCAACAAAAAATGGCCAGAATGCCAACAAGCAGTCCCTACAAATAAAAATGACCCTCTACAAAGATGAGATAGCAAGCAAAACTCCTAACTAAGAGCTGGAGACCTCAACAGGCTGTATCCTTCGCAAGGTGATGAAATCCAAGTCGAACAATACAACATGAGAGACCGATATAAGAAGGATATCCCTCTACCGAAAGGGATCCTGGGTAAAAGAGCCCTAGTAGAATAGATACTAAGCCACCTCGTTCATGACACGTCGGAAAAGGTTTTGGGCACTTCAGCCTTCCGAAGAAGACAGCGATCGATGTTGCCTTAGGGCTAAGTGGAGTGCGGTATTCCACAGAGTCCGTCCGGTTCTCAATCTCGCGGCCGTTTAACCCCTGAAAGTTGGAAACAGTCAGGAGGCCCCTCCACAAACTAGCTGTGACCGTGTCAATAAGTACTAGAGGATTTTAGTTCCCTAAAGACAACGACTATGTCTCAGATGAAAATAACAAGGGGGAATTATTTTGATGCCTATCCCCGGTGTCCTACCTAACTACCAAATTCTTTTGATTTCCTCAAGTGAGGTTAAAGTTGGTTTAATTAGGGTGATTAATTTTAGTGGCTGTCTTTACTCAGTCGGGTAGTGGACGTGAGACTTGATGGTGTTATGACGACTCAAACCATGCAAATGAGAATGAATCATAAACAAGCCTTTGTCTTCGATGAAATCTAGCTAAGGTAAAGATAGAGGTTCTTCGATCAAATATGCATAACAATTTTCACAAGCAATCAAAGTAAAAGATTTTTCTTTTCTTTTCGATTTATAAACAAAGCCAAACTGAAGTAAACACTCCTTTCAATGCACTGATTTTACAATCTACAATGCTTCTATAATGAGAATTTCTATGGCAAAATTAATGGTCCATTTCCCTATGCAAAATACCACTAGACTTTTTCAATTTAAACAACAAAATTTGCTCTCAACCAATGATCTTTTTAATTTACTGAAAATGATAATGACAGTATGACTATAAAACTACAGTGTTCAGTGACAGAAGACAGTGGTGTTGAGTTGGTTGTGGGGAAAAATTCAAGTCAATGCAATCAAATTGAAAAATGACCAATATGTCAAAAGTGCCACCTAATTCAATCAATCAATCAAGCTCACAAAGTAAGTAATAAGCAGACCATACAAACTGGAAATTGACCAGAATGCTAACAGGCAACAGTGAAGACTACTTGAGGCAGAGAGAAACTCAGGAAACCAAGCAAAAAATAAAAAAAATTTAAACACTTGCAGACACTACCGCGGGCTATAGTCTGGCTGAAACGCGGCACTGTGGAAGTACCGCTCTGGTACTAAGTCCTGGGACGCGGTACTACCGCGCTGGAATCAGCTATGAGGGTGCGGTACTGTGACAAGGGAAAGAAAAAGCGCCACTTGAGAAGAAAAGATAAAAATTTCAGGGTTGTTGCTAACCCAGGGGACTCAGTAATTAAACAGGGAGATAAATACTGCGAGGAGGGGTGAATAAGGGTCAAAAAGGACCAAGATTCAAACTGGTTTGAAGTGCAACAAAAACTCACAATTCAAAGATAAATGACTGTGAATTGAATCAATCAAGCAGTAATCAAAACCAGCGGAGTCGCCATTCTTGTTATGTGGAATTCTGCCCTACGGATAAGTCAAAATTCCCTTAGACTAAAGCAGACTTTAACTAACTCTAGGCTAAGAACAAAACAAAACAAATGCTACCTTGAATCCCTAGATCTAACAAACATCTCAGGATTAAAATGCTGAAGAGAATGGAAGGAGTTTAACTGACCTTATATCCAAACACTCGTTTTTGGTATTTGCTCCAAGCTTCAAGCCCTCACAAGTGAACCTGTCAAAATGGAACCAAAAATACAAGTATGCACTATTCTCTAGCAACCTGAAACATGAGTTAGGATCTAAATCTATGAAAGATACAAATCATATCATTAAAACAAGATTAACACAAATGATTTGGGAAAACAAGACAAGTTATTCCATTACAACTTGAAGAATGCTTACAAAAGGTGCTTGATGTCCAAGCCAATCCTCCAACTCCAAGTGTCTTCTCCTCTAGCTATCTCCACAATGCTGCAAGACCATAAGTTTGGTGCACTCAAGAGTCCTCCTCTTTTCCAATGGCATACCTCTCTTTTATAGTGAATGGTGAGGTTAACCAACAAGAGAGATGGGTGGATCTAAGGAGAGATAAGTGGATCAGGGTTTCTAATCGAAGGAGATGAGGTGAGATCGAATCAAGGAACCCAATCTTCCATTATCTTCGAAAATCCAAAATCCCATGAGCCAAGGGAAAAAAGCTATTAAAAGAGTACCGCGCTTTGCAAAAGCTATTTCCAGATAAATTAACATGAAAAATTCATGTGCTAACCATCTTAGAAGCAACAATTCAAGCTTACAACACTCACATTAAACTCAGAAACAGATTCATAAATCATGAATAATATGAAAGAGATGAAATAACAGTAGAAAATACTAACTATACACATCAAAGTTTTGAATCCATAAAACTTCAAGATCGGGAAAATGATAATCTTCTTTATGCATTGATCGGACTTCCAAATATTAGAATTAATACTTCTTACAAAAGAGAGTCGACCCTTTGGCTAATGCCTATTCTACTATATATAGCCTTCACGGGATTTACAACATAAGTTGTTACAAAGAGTTTGTTATAACCCAACGGCTTTAAGAAATTATGTTTGTACTCTTCAATAGAGACTGTTACAATAAACAGTCATACAAACTACTATTGGCTAATCTATGACTGTGACCCGGGATTGGTTTGTTGGTAAAGTGGTACGTCCGGCTAGACAAAACTCCCGCTAATCTGAGCCAGACCCATATTAGCAGTCCTCCTTATTTTCGGAGATGTTATGAGCTTGACAATCCCTCGAACAATTTGGCGCCATGAAGATGCTGATGCAGTAATTTCACTGCCATGTGTCGCTAAATGAAACCTCCATCATCTATCCCTTCTACCCCATCCAGGACTTTTGTTCTCGAACCTTGTTTTTGACAGGGCGAAAGTTCATTGACGTCACCGAGTTGTGAAATAGGACCTGATCTTTTTCTCAACAATTTGAACTGTTCAGGTACCACCACATCACAATTTGATCATCCTTTGTTGGGATTGGCATGCCCCTGCCTTCCGTGATTCTGCATTCAGAAGGCTCATTCCCTTTTTAACCACTGAAATTGTTGAATTTTCCTTAGATATCTCGGGTGAGACCTTGAGCTTTTCCCACATGAATATCTACGAATGTGCATATGCGGGCTGCTCGTGAACGTTGTTCGTCCGAGTCCTTAATGCTCCTTGCAAGCTTCCACTGGATATGAAATGTGCCATTGAGACCACTTATCTTCCAGCTCAAACTAGACAGCTCTGGTAGACTCGCGCATTTAAGCTTTGCGTTCTAGACCAATGAGGCTCAGGAACTCCATGATTTAAACTTATACAACTGCTAGAGTATTTGTAGCCTCACCTGCTTGCTCCTCAAAAATTGTGTTTTCCTTGGGTAATGATTACCCAGCTGCTCTTCGTGCTTTTGGGTGTTGGGAGAAGACTCCACTTTGTATGGCGACGGTGACAGTAATGAGTACTGAAAGACGTTACTTCAAACCGGTGGTAGAGGCTGACAAGACCACTTAAAGGAGTCTCTTTTGAACCATGTGGTGATTAAAGTACATTGAGGAATTGTATGTCATAAACCACCACTGGTTTCAAGGCCTCCAAAAAGTAGTTTATGGAGACCACTTTTAGCCCCTTTAACAATCCTGGAGCTGACACGTGGAAGTAGCGGTTTTGTTCGAGGGAGCTACCGAACGTGTTAAACTTCACGCAACTTCATCACTCTGATGCACGGACGCCTGTCGATCTTCTGATAGGCCTTTCTTGAGATCTGTGCCAGGTGGGCGCAACTTTTGGAATGGGTCCCTCCTTTCATGTGGACCACCTACATAGCGATTCGTGATATGCAAAAACCACCATGGTGACATTAGCGATTCCAGGGCCCTAGAAAAGTAGTCTGGGGAAACCACTTTGAGGCCCCCTGAACAACCGTGGGGATTCCACCTGTCTGAGGCAGTTTTCTGTTAGGGGTGATCTGAGCCGAATAAACGTCGGGTGCTCTAGGGTCCTGACCGCACTTATTCTCAATTGGTTTGCGAATAACCACTCTTCTGAGCTTCAACTGCATCTGCCTGCCACCACAGTGTGACTGTCTTCTACCTCACCTGCGTCATTTATTTCTCCAAACTCTCATTCTGAGATATTTTTCAGCCTGGTGACACCAGAGCTGCCTTCGGCTGGTCATAGTACTAACAGGGTGTATTTTTTTGGGGGAATTAGAGCTGCATAACCATAAAAACATACACTCAATATTGAACCAATTGAGCAAGATGTCCTAAAAAACTCACATTGTATTGATATAGCATTCTCTCATGATACAATAACATATAATGAGGTCCCTTATATAAGAATAGTGACCATACAACCATTTCATAATATGGAATGTTTGTTTAGCCATATCCATAACTATATGCAACAATATCTCCTTGAATCTCTCTAGTGAACTTCATGAGATCCTCATCCCTAACTTATCTCTTTGTCCTCATATTTTCAATCATACATGGATTTTGTGCATTATATGCATCATTATACTTTATAATGTCGCCATTAAATATCACAAGTATGAATTATTCATTCATGCTCCCCCTTAATGAATACCTATGATTCAATCTTGATGTCTGATTTGTATTCATCTTCAATCTTTTGTACTCTGCATCATCTTCAGGCTTCTTCATCTTCAGTCATCTTCATCTTCACCTGCATCTTCAACTATCTTTTCCTTCTTGTATTGTGCATGAGATGCACCATTCATTGATAAGTTTGGATCTTGATTCAATCATTGGAACTTCTTCATCTTCATATCAGGGGTTTGTTTGGATGACCCTTAACTATCTGATGGTTTTTATTTTGCTTATTGTCAACCAATACATCAAAATTTAGGGTTTTCCTTGGCTTACTCATAACCATTACAACATATTCAGGGTTCTGTATTACCCTTAACCTTCACAAGTGGTTTTTGAATTACCATGAATCAATGACTCATGATTTGATTTAGAAATTACTCAAGTAGAATACACTGACAATTCTTTCTTTAACATGTGACTCCTTGGACAACCTTAATCACAATTGACTTTTGAAGAACAACTAACTCATGGAATTTATTTTTTATGTGAGAAATATTGTTGTACATTGTAACATTTTTTTAAAGTAAGATATTATATTACTGCTTCAAAAGGTTACATGGATTCCATTACAGATGACCCTGTCGGCTTAGTAATAGATCAGCTTCCTGATATACCACTTCTAAAATCGACCCGAGACACTTCACCCTATCAAATCTCAAAAGAACATTTCCTAGCCTTAAAAAAAACCTCTTGGCCATGCATAACATGATGCTTTAGACCATACAAGGACTTTGTTGATGCCCCGAAAATTGTAGCATCAATCAGCAAGGGATTCTCCCTGGTAAGCAAGCCCAATTAGATAGCTCATCGTTTGGTATGGGGAATCCATCCGGTTAACGGCCCGACTACCGTATAATATTTAAAGATTTGCTTTCCTTTGTACCGGTTACGGCTCGATCCACTATTTATGTATTTTATTTTTTAAGATGAGATGCAAGTGCTGTAATCTAAATGCAAACTGTAAACAAATATATTTTAAAACTATTTTAAGCAAATTTAATCTATCCTCGCAAGGAGCAAATTTAAAGGATGAGTAATAAACTGGAAATGCAACCATGAACATCACAGCTAATTGTTAAATTGAATGAAATCATTTACAGCAGAAAATAAAGATTATCAAAGATAGCCTTGATACAGATAAACATTCTATTACACATTTTACACATAAATTTTGCATGAGAGAGTGAAAGCATTCAAAACAAAGAAGAAATTCAAATGGTTAAGAATGATCTCACAGTCCATGAGTGAATAATGCAGAAGTAATTCGGCCAGTCATTCAAACATTCCCATAATAAAACTCCATGCAGGCTTCCATCAGGCAAAATAGAACTTCCTTTATTAATGTAGAGAAATAGTTCACGTACAGCATAAGTCTGTCCTTTCCCCTTCCAAAAGTCCTTTCTATCTCTTCTATTCCTATATTAATAGATTTTACAAAACTTGTCTCTTCTCAAAACCTAATCATAGGAGAAAACAAAAGTTTGTCTTCTAGTGCCTACAGAGACAAAAAACATTTACAGCTGTATTTTAACATATTTATACAATAAACAAATTTCCAGCTATCTTTTCTCAAAATTATAATAAAACTAATTAAGTCCTAGGTGGCCCTGCTGCCTCATTTGGTCGCTCCTCCTCTGTTGATTTGTTTTCTCCAACAGGCACGCTTGCTTTTGCTGATTTTTCCACCTCTTGAATGTAACTTTCCACTGGCTAATTTCTCTCAAGATGGTTTTTCCTCTCACTGAGATTGTCACCTTCCGTGCTATCTTGTGTTTGCGCAAATCTGATTTGACACTCGTTACCCCTGCTACATCCTCCTGCGCAATGTCTTCCAAGAAAAAGGTGTGAACATCGGTTTGCTCAATGAATTGATGGAGGTCTTCTGAGGTTATAGCCTCTATCTTCTTTAGATAGTCTAACTCTGCATTCAAATTACCCCACAATTTTGTCATGCGATGTTCTCTCAGGAAACTCATAAATGGTCTGAGGTAAAGCCATGTGACACTTCTCGTGGGTTTCTCGGATTTTGGAGTAGACAATGTGGCATTTTTGTATGGTCTTCTAGATATCACAACTTAATTTGTTACCACAATCCCTACAAAACTCGAGGACTCCTGCATCCATGTCCAATTCCTCATCGGTTGTAGCGCGCAAGTTTGAGGGGAAACCAGACTTTCCTTTCCTCCATTCAAATTGTTCCTTAATTTCTACCACGTGTTGCGCATACTTGTCCTTTATTTTGAGCACCTCAACCTCAATGGATGTCGTCCTTGCTATCATTTATTTCATCCTGCAGACCTCTTCAGAAATCAACACTAGCAATTGATGAATCTTTTCTTGCATGCCGCAGGCTTGCTTGTAAAATGTAGACAAGTCCTACCTCTTTTTAGTTACCTAGTCTTTGATACATTCTAACAGTTCTTCCTTTTCTTTTATCAGCCTTTGCAACTGAGGCTTGAAGGAAACAATTTGTTGAACACTGCTGGCTTCATGATTTTCTAATTCTGTTACGCAAACCTTTAAGACCTTTTGCTCATCCTCTGAGATTGCCAGTTGCATTTCTAGTGAATTCTTTTCATTTTCGAGCTACCGTATCTTCAAAGTTGTTTCTTTCTTCTCTTCTGTAATCTCTTTGTACTTATTTTTTAATTCATTTCCCTCTAACACCTCCTTCTTCCTGTCATCTTTTATCTTGAAACATAGCTCCATGTAGTTCTTAACATCGTCAACCAGACGATTGACGTTAGCTTTACTTTCTTAGGATGAAGCTACCGAGCAGGACGCTGTGAACACAGGATCGATGTCGGTCCCTTGGGAAAGTGTGGTTTTTGATACTCTGAGTTCATATAGGTCCTGTCCAATCTCCATTTTCTTTACTGATCTGTCAACAATAGTCTTCTTTCTTGGGTGAAAATAAACGGAATCTAGGTTGGCCACTTGGCGCTGCTTTCTGGGGTTGTATGGGGTAAGTGCTAACTCTTCAGTGATGACAACCCCTTCATTAGCTATCCCTGGTTGGTTTAGTGTTTCCAGATCCAATTCCATGGCCTATGGGATGGATGTGCCTTGTTCCACGACTTTCTCAGCTTCTTCTTTCTCTTGCCTTTCTGCAAGCTCTGCTAACTCTGTTTGTAACCTTTCTGCTTCTCCTTGCATGGTTTTCTCAGCCTCTTCCTGCTGCAGTTTAGCAGCTTGTTCTTGCAAGATTATTTCTTCTTCCTCTTGCTGCAATTTGGCAGCTTGCTCTTGTAGGATTCTCTCTTCCTCATCTCTCGGGGCTTTTGCCTCTTGCTCCCTCTGGACTCTAGATGCTTCCGCATCTTACTGCTGCTTGACCTCCTGCTCCTTTTGGAGCCTCTCTTCTTCTTCCTTTTCCTTCCCTTTTGACTCCTCTGATTGAGATGCTGCTTCCTCTTGTTCCTTCTAGATCAACCCAACAAGCTTGGGGTTGGAACGTTTTCCACTTTTACGGCGGTAGCATTTTCCCAATTCAGTTAAGTTCCCGACACTTCGGAAAAATTGTTCATCTTGGTCCATAATATGTGTGTACTCATAGGAAGTTTTGACATCAAGACAATGTTTAGCAATCTTGCCACCAGGATCATGCCTCCTAAAAGGCTTTGTGCCGAAATGAAAGACTTCTAAGCGTTGAGAAAAATTTTCACCCTCTCTTGCCCTCGGGAGGCTGTATGAACCGATGGTGAAGGGCATTGGTGGATATATACCTTTCTTCCTCTATGTGAGGATCTTGCTGATTCCACAAGTGCCGAAGAGCTACCTTAAAGCTTCCTTGTGCACTACAAAATCTGTAACATATCACGGAAACAAAAAGGGAGCTTGAGATCCTCCACTCATTCGGATGTAGGTGCCTTCGGTGGAGAAGTTGTAATCTCCAAACTCTTCTATGATGGGCATGGCATTCTCAAACATGCAATTTGGCTCTTCTATAAAAATGAGTTGATACAGGGGCATGATGAGTTTCTCACAAATCTTCTTGTAGTGGTTTGCATATTTGCTTGCCCATGTGGGTTGGTAAGCTACAAAGAGCGAAGTCTCTTTTATATTCCATATACAATCCAAATCCAGGAAGGTGTGTTTGCTTAACAAGCAATCCATCAAATAAGAAGACATGAAGAAGTCAGCCTTCTTCTGGTTCAGGCCTCCTTGAGCAACGATTAAATGTGAGACCATACTGTCTGAAATTATGTCATCCCAACTGAATATTGTGCTGGACATGGCTACATGGACCATCACTAGTACCCAGCCTAGTTTGAAAACGTTTCCATTCAACATGCCGAAAATCCGACTCAGCATTAAGGAAATGAGTCTATAAGGAGTCCTTAGAAGGGTAATTTCATATTCATTGTTGTTCCTTTGTCTGATTTGTCTTTCACTTATCATCATCTCTCTGGCAGACTCCAAAGGGTCCATAGTTTGCTTTACTATCCCCTCATCATCCCACCAAGTTCTTGCCTGGAGCAATTTGTAAGTAGGCGTGATGTGTTCAAGTGCAAAAGATGCCAGACTCATCCCAACCTTGTTATTAATGAACCTTGTATCAGTCTTAACATGAGGAATTATCTAGCCGATGACCTCGAAGCATGGGAATAGCTCGGGACGAGTCGCTGCCTTATGGAGACTGGATTTCTTGATGTTTGAATAGACCATAGTTTCTTCTACGGATGCTTGAGGGTAATTCTGATCTTTGATAAACCTGTATAAGTCGCCCCATTGAAATTTCAGGGCAAAACTTCCTAGGGCCACGCCGGTGACATCTTGTGTATCACTGAACATGGTTTCAAGCAATGTGTCTAGCAAAATCTCTACGTCAAAGTCCGATTTTGAAAGCTTAGCTTTCCGTCTGGCAGACTTCCTATGCATGTCAAACCTGTGATGAAGAGGGTAGCACAAATAAGGAGTCTAACTAATTCCTGAGCAACCATTGCTAGAAAAAACACATCTTTACGATTTATAGCATTAAGCAAAAATTGAGCATGCAACAGTATTGGATTTCAAACTAAAAAGGCCTTTCTAAGACAAAGGTGATGAGGAAAAACTTCTAAACAAAAAACACCCACGCAACAGCTCATAATGCAATTTACACAAAGAACGAACGCTGCTAGCCAGCATTTGACCATATTTTTAAAACAATTATTCTACTGTCATCAGCTTTTGAAAGAAAATACACAGTTACGCAAAGCGTTATTAGTGCGGGACATAAAGGGTGTTCCCAACACATCTACGGCTTTATGGCTTTAACGCATGGCTTTATCATTTGGTGCATGCTTCATTTCCCACAATGGTGAGTGCATTTTGGCATTTCCAGGTTTTAGCAAACGTGCGCTACAGACCAGAGTATGTGCTATAAAGCTAATATGTTATTCGTGGCTTTAAAACTCTGATAAGGATTTCCTAGGATTAGCCATTATCAATAAAGCCGATGCGGGGGGGAACTTTCCTAAAATACTTGAGAAACAATAGTCGACAGGCTGAAAAGCATATGCACATAAGGTGTCTTTCCTGGGTCGTGGTTCGAGGGGAGAAAATGAGAAATTTGTGCTTTTATGGGTTTTAAGGGAGGTCTGGCCATTATGCACAGGGGTTTTCTTATATCATGCGGAGGTGGCGGGAAAAACGAATCCTTAAAAGCTTAAAATGGGGGAAAATGAGCCTCGGATAGAGTTTCTTTCAGCTGAAAACAAAGGGGAGAAAAACTCCTACCTGTCAGTCTTAGAATGGCCTCTCGATGGTTGATGCACGTACCCAGATGGTGACTAAAATCTCCCAAATGGTGAATGTCGAACTCCACTTCTCCTTGGAAATAGTGAAATGAATGACAACCCCGCTCTATGCATCTATATATAGCATGGGCATTTAATCCCCACGAGTTGGGCCAGTTGGCGTCTTAATGAGCACGGGGCTCAAGGAAACAAGTGGTTAATTCCGCACGGGGTGGCAATAAAACTTCACCAACTTACCTTTCGCACATACCCAAAATTTAGTCTTCCCTATGGCGGCGTTCGAACTGTTATCTTACGCATAACGGGAAGCAATTTCAGGGTTAACTCCTGCGATCGAGAGCTGCGCCCGAAGATTGAAGCGAGGTCAGCATCTAAGATTAGAAACAGCGCAAACGGTGGTAACTTTAGCCATAGACTCTGCGACCAAAAGTTTCGATGAAGAGGGCGAGGCGCACAAAAAGGGCAGCAATTTTTGTAAGAATCTACAAGAGATCTGGAAGCTGTAGCAACTCATAATCAAACTAACAAATATGTTGCAAGAAGAAGAGAAGGAGATACTCAATGATCACTCATAAACACAATAGAATAGAACAATATCTCAGTATTATACAATGAATAATAATGTAAGTGAATGAATACAATATCCATGAAGATGGCATCATATAGGATTCGAATAGGCCAAGTAGGGCATTCGAATTCCTAACTCAAAGTGTGGCTTGGATGATAGTGGAGTCATCATCTAGTCAATGTATCAGTCATCAATGGTAACAGTCAGTCAAATGTGGTTAACTGAGTCTAACTGAGTGAGGTAGGAACTAACTGAATGAAGGAGGCTCAATGGAGGGTGCATGAGGAGCTAACTGGAGTCAGAATGGGCAGACTAGTCTCACTGGAGGTCCATCGGAGTGAAATAGTCAGTGGGGGAGTCAATCTAGCCTTAATTCAAGGAAGAACTGAGTGATAACTGACTGGTAGGTGAGAAAGGCGCCTAACTGGCTGTGGTAGGTGAGAAAGGCACACTTTCCATGCAAAAGACTGGAGAAGGGCGCCTTTGGTAGGTGGGAGCCTCCCTGGGGGCTGTAGACAGGCTGTGGAGAGCTAGAACCAAGCTCTAGGAGCTGGGAGGTCCACCATGATGATGACTGGATGCATGCAGAAAGCATGTATGCATGCAAAACTGAAAAATGATGGGGAGAATATTCCAACACCCCCCCGCAAGCTATACTGTGAGAAAATAACTGAAGAGTAGGTCCCTGGTGACTAAGACCAAAGGTCACCCTGTAAAACAGCAAGATAGGGCCCTGGTTACTGAGACCAAAGGTTACCCCGTACAATCAATCTAAAATAAACTAAGTGAGGAAAGAGGGAAAACCCAGTGGGAAGAAAGCCCTCCCTCAAAATAGACTGAAGGTGTTAAAGTAGCATATCATGACTTACACCTGAAGGACGCAAGTGTCCTTCTTTTTCAAAGAAGGATCAATCGATATGCAATAGATCGAAAATGTGAGAAGGATGAAACCTTCCATTCTGAAAATCCGATCTGGCTCTTCTATGATCATGTGAATCACCAACCAAATCACTAGCAGATCAGAGTGTAATGGTTGCCCATCGATAAAGAGGAGGAATATTATGTTCTTGTGGATCTAGATCTCCCATTCGCTCATCTTCATGATTAGTTGCTAAACCTTCAGGTTCTTGTGGATTTGGATCTAGCATTCCCTCATCATCATCTCTATTTGAAATATCATGTGAATAAACAAGTAAAACT
This sequence comes from Larix kaempferi, assembly GCA_027924585.1. Classification (NCBI taxonomy): domain Eukaryota; kingdom Viridiplantae; phylum Streptophyta; class Pinopsida; order Pinales; family Pinaceae; genus Larix; species Larix kaempferi. Next base: position 9,829,828 of record BSBM01000076.1, read on the forward strand.
AGCTTATCATCACATACAAACTCTGAATCTGAAATCTCATGAGGAGAAGCAAGTAAAACTGGCTCACCATCACATGCAAACTTTGAATCTGAAATCTCATGTGAAGAAGCAAGTGAAACTGGCTCATCATCACTTCCAAATTCTGAATTTGATGATGATGGATCTTCAACAAGATCACTAGTGGATGTAGTAGTGATGGCCCTATTGACCATAGGAGTTGAAACAATAGGTGCTAGATCTCCAAGTTCTTGTGGATCTGGATCTAGCATTTGCACTTCTTCAAGAGTCCTCTTTTTCTCAATCTTCTTAGATCGATCCTTGCCTTTCAAGCAACTTTTGCAGGTGCCATGAGCAATCTTGCTATTTGGTAGACCATCAACCACATTTCGAGCTAGCTTGTAGTTGAGATGAGATAGTCTACTCTCTTCATGAGTATGAGAGAGAAGAGCAGACTCCTTTGAGAGACGTAAGAAGTGTGAAAACTCATAGAGTTTTGTCTCATGATTTGCAACTCCTTTTGCAATGATTTCCCCTGAAACCATGTATTGTATCTTGACTTCATTTGGAGAAAAGATCACCCTTTTGGGTTCTCCAATATGAGTCATTTGATACACCGAAAGTAAGTTTGCTGCAAGAGAAGGAACATAAAGCACATCAGAAAAGTAACAATGGTCAAGATTGATTCTTCCAATCCCCTAAGAGGAGACTTCTGAATCATTGCCCAATTTGATGGAATGGCCAACTGATCTTTTGAAACTAGAGAAGAGATATTTGGAGGAAGACATGTGTCTTGATGCTCCTGAATCTATGATGAAATAAGAATATGTTGATGCACTTGTCATGAAGGCATGACATCTTTCTTTGTCTTCGGATCCAGAAGGTTCAATATCATGATCTCTCTTCCTTGTACATGCAAGTACAGGAAGATTGTTCTTCGCAAGTAACCGAGCCATCAAATCTATGGTCTTCTTCATGCAAGTACTATCAGGATGATAACCTCTAAGACAATATGTGCACTTGGATCTTCTCTTCTGAGAATGCTTAGTCTTTCTAGAGTTCGAAGCCCTATCTGACTAGTATGGACTATCTGTAGGCCTTGTATCATTCGATCTCTTGACAAAAATATTTTTCTTGTTGTTACCATTAGCTCTCTCTGCAACTGTAAGGGCTGAATCCAATTTGGGTTTGATTATTCCTATAGAGATCAACTTCTCTTCCTCTTGAGTAAGAGATTGTGTGAAATCATCAAATGAGGGAAACTTCCATTTTGGAATGGACAACCTAGCTGACTAGAAAGTAGAGACAAAAACTGAGAAGTTTTCCCCCAACTTTGAGAGAATGGAAAGTATAAGCTGCTTGTCTTCTTTCACTATCTCATATCTTTTCAACTAGGATATCTAGCTTTTGAACTTGGTGAGAAAGGCATTAATAGATTCGAAGCTGTTAGGACTCAGACATATGAGCTCATTCTCCAATTTGTGTCCTTGCATATCATCTTTCGGTCCAAAAAGAGATTTGAGCTTGTCCCAAACCTCTTTAGGAGATGTAAGATCGATGACATGAAAGTGAAGATCTTCAGAAATTGAGAGAAGGAGGAGACCAATTGCTTCATCAAGTCGATCCAAGTACTTGGACTTTTCAACTACACTAGTTGGTTCTACCATCGTTCTGTTGAGTATTTGGGTGAAGCTCTTTGATCTCATGAAGAGAGTCATTTTGGATTTCCACCCAACATAGTTGGAAGATGTAAGCTTTAGATCCATCTGAACAGAGAAAGTCGAATAGTTGAAGAAGATTCCGAACGGGTGAATAAACTTGCAAAACAAGAAAAGTTGTGCTGATGGAGAATGCTACACTTCGACTGAACACTCCCTTAAGGACACTTGGCACATACACTAAGTCCTCCACACCTAGCTAGACCTCACTGGATTTCTCCAATGAATTCAAGTAATAGCACCAAGATTTGTTGTGGAAACTCAGAGGCTTCTGGTGCACAAGTGAAAGATAGCTGCTCAAAGAAATGCTGCAATTCGAATAGCTACTTCCTGCTCTGATACCATGTAAGAATCTGCAAGAGATCTGGCAGCTGTAGCAACTCACAATCAAACTAACAAATATGTTGCAAGAAGAAGAGAAGGAGACACTCAATGATCACTCATAAACACAGTAGAATAGAACAATATCTCAGTATTATACAATGAATAAGAATGTAAGTGAATGAATACAATAGCCATGAAGATGGCATCATATAGGATTTGAATAGGCCAAGTAGGGCATTCAAATTCCTAACTCAGAGTGTGGCTTGGATGATAGTGGAGTCATTATCTAGTCAATGTATCAGTCATCAATGGTAATAGTCAGTCAAGTGTGGTTAACTGAGTCTAACTGAGTGAGGTAGGCACTAACTGAATGAAGAAGGCTCAGTGGAGGGCGCATGAGGAGATAACTGGAGTCAGAATGGGCAGGCTAGTCTCACTGGAGGTCCATCAGAGTGAAACAGTCAGTGGGGGAGTCAATCTAGCCTTAAATCAAGGAAGAACTAAGTGATAGCTGACTGGTAGGTGAGAAAGGCACCTAACTGGCTGTGGTAGGTGAGAAATGCGCACTTGCCATGAAAAAGACTGGAGAAGGGCGCCTTTGGTAGGTGGGAGGCCCCCTGGGGGCTGTGGAGAGCTAGAACCAAGCTCTAGGAGCTGGGAGGTCGACCATGATGATGACTGGATGCATGCAGAATGCATGTATGCATGCAAACTTGTTGATGCCTCGGATATCGTAGCATCAATCAGAAAGGGATTCTCCCCGAGAGATGGTCCCAATTAGACTATCTCCCTTTTGGTGTAGGGAATCCGTCCAGTTAGCGGTTCCGGCAACCGTGGGTTTGGAGTTTAAAACCGATTCTACCGGTTATGGCCCGATCTACCTTTCTTTTGGATTTTATGTTTTTTTAAATGAGATGCAAGTGCCTAGTTAATACTTGATCTAGATGCAACTAAAACAGATATGAGTCTAGAAACTAAAGTAAATCTACCTATCCTTGCAGAGAACACGTTTAAAGGATGAGCAAGGAGCTATAACAGATAACATAAAGAAAGAGCAGATAGCTGTCAATTCTTATAGGTAAAGCTACAGCCAGATAAAAGGATCTTAGAAGATAGCTTCTAGTTTAATGTAAAACGCATCTATTGCTCATGAAATAGAGAAAGAAGCAAAAATATATAATCTAAATGGCAAGAACGAAGAAACAGATCTAGATGTAACAAACTAAAATTAAATTTAGAGATCCCTGCAAGGAGCACATTAAAGGCATGAACAATGAGCTATATGAATTATCTTGAAGAAAGAACAGTTAGCCGTTTAATCTAAAAGAGAACTCTACAGCAATGGTAAAGATATCAGCAGGTAGCTCCTGATTTAATATGAAACGCATTCATTGTTCACAATATAGAGAAAATCGTATGCACAGGAAGGAGCAAAATCATTGATACAAAGAAATAGTTCAGATGGTAAGAATGAACTCACATTACAGAACAGCGGTCATTAGAATAGTCCAACATACATCCGTCCAACATCCCATGCAAAACGTCCATCTCCCGTGGCTTTTATTAGAAAATTCAATTTTACAGAAACGATACAAGATAGCTCGTAAAGGTTTCAAAATTTCCTTCCCTGCCAAAAGTCCTTATCTCTTCTTCCTAGCTTCTATTTATAATTACAAATCTGCCCTTTGGGCTGACACCTAGCACCTTCCACTTGTCATTTACGGAAAATTCTCTCCTATAATAGACAAAAATGCGATTCCCTTTCTTTTACAGAAATTATTTAAAAGAAAATAGGGACAACTGTCCCGTAGTTTCTACGTTTTACACATTTGAGAGTCACAAACAAAATTAACAGAATCAGCGAGTTCACTCCTGTGCGGGAGCTTCTGCTGGCAGAGGATCGCCCAAGTTAATTGCTGCTGATGCTGCCTGGGAAGAGACACTCGAACCCATTGCTGCGGTTGCTTCTACTTGGGAAGAAGGGATTGAGCTTACTGGAACTTCTACCACTGCTGGGGAAGAGGGAATCGAGCCCACTGTGGTTGCTGGAGTGGCTGCTGGGAGAGAAGATTCTGGATCTGTTGATACTCCTGCTACTGCTGCAGCTTTCTTTTCCTCTTCCGCTATGTAACTATACCACACACCTGTGTCCCTTATGACTATGTTTGCTGTAGCAGGAAACACGATTTTCTGGGAAGTTACATTCTTCCTGAGCTCTGCTCCAATGCTTTGGACTTCTACTACTGCAGCCTGATGCACTTCCTTCAGCAGATGGTTGTGGAGGGATGACAATCCAACATAATGTTGGAGGTCATCAATAGCCAGAACATCAATCCTTTTCACATACTCCGCTTGAACGCCTAGCTCTTCCTTTAGCTGAGACAAACGCTGCTCCTTTTCCGGAAAGTCCTCCAGGGTCTGAGGGAAACTCAATGTGCATTTGTCATGTACTCCTTGGAGCCTTTGGTACAGATTGTTAATTTTATCTGTTGTTCTTTGCACACTGGTTATCAGCTTACTGGCACAGTTCCTGCCAAACTCCAAAAGGGCTATGTCCTCATTAAAACCGTCCACAGATTTAAATGGGAGGTGCGTGGGGAAACCCCCTTTTCCTTCTCTCCACGCCATCTGACTGATGATATTTGCCTTGACATGGGTATTCTTTGCTTTGAGCCTATGAGCTTCCGCATTAATTTCTTTTAACCTGACCACCATGGCCTTGAGCTTACAAACCTCATCAGTGATTAGCTCCTGAGTGTCATACACTTGCTTCAGGATGTTGCATGATAGCTCATGGAAGGGAGACATATCCATTGTTCTACCCTCGGCTTGCTCTAACTGCTCAGCTAACATCCGCTTGTCTGCTTCTAGCTGGGATGCTTTATCTTCCGCTCTATTCTTCTCTGCCTCCACAATCATCATTTGGAGTGTCAGTTGGTCCTTTTCCTCTTCCAGCTGGTTATATTTACCTGTTAGCTCTTTATGCTCAGCATATAGGCAATTATACTTGTTTACTACCAGATCCCTTTGGGCTTGCTCATTAGCCACAGTCTGTTGTAGCGAACGAGCTCTCTTCTTTGTCAAAACATTTTCTCCAACTATCACACCCACATTGTCCAGCGATGCTCTTGCTATTTCTACAACTGCGGATGCCATAGCAAAGGGATCCTGATCTGTATTCTTCATTACAGTGACCTCTCGGTGGGTGACGATGTCTTCATGGAAGGGACTTTTGATCCTCTCTTCTGATTTGAGGACCATTGCTTTCCTTTTCTTGTCGTAGACGAACTCATTCCACCTGGACACCGTATGTTTTCCCGATGGCGTGTACGGGACAATTGGTCGGTTTATGATGTCTATGTATTCTTCAGCAGGTGGGGTCCGGACTTCCTGAGCTGGATCCACGCCCTTCTTTTGGGTACCAGAGCCTCCTGCTTGAGATGTGTCTATATCCATGTCTTGGACACCGGACCCACTGGCTTGAGCATCTTCCCTTGCTTTCAATTCTTCTTCCACCTTCCTTTCTGCCTCAGCTTGCTCAGCTTCAGCTTCTTTCTGCTTTTCGGCTTCCTCAGCCTCTTTCTGCAGGCTTTCATTTTCAGCTTCTTGCTGCATTCTTGCCACTTCAGCTTCCTGCTGCCTTCTTGCCATTTCAGCTTCCTGCTGCCACCTGGATTCTTCTGCTTCCCGCTGCAGCTTGGCTTCCTCAGCTTCCTGGAGTAACCTGGCTTCTTCTCTTAATTTGAGCTCTTCCTGAGCTCGGGCATCCTCAGCTTCTTTCTCCTTCTGTTGGCTGGTCTTCTGGGCCTTGGTTGAGCTAGAGCTTGCTCCAGTGCTTTGGCGACAGACCCGTAGCTTAGCCATGTTGCTGATACCTCTGAATGCCTCTTCCTCGGCATCAGGATAGTGAGAGTACTCGAAGTGAGCATAAATCTCCTTACAGTGCTCAGCAACTCTTCCCTTTCTGTCATTCCTGCGGAAGATTACCTCACCGAAGTGGAAGGCTTTCATCTCTTGAACAAATTCGTCGGCCGAGGCAACCCCCGAGAACTTGTAAGCACCTATGCAGAAAGGTAGAGGGGGAAAGGAAGCCTTATGTTGTTTGTGGAGCATTGCTCCAATTCCATCCAGGAAGATTTGTCTTATTACCTCCTTGAGGACCACATAATCCATGGCATACTGCGGTAAAATGTATGGGGGCTTAGTCCCTCCAAACATTCTGAGGTAGGTACCTTGCTCTGAAAAGTAAAAATCCCCGTAATCCTCAAGGACTTCCACAGCGTTCTCTGACAGGCAGTTGGGCTCCTCCCTGAATAACTTCTCATATAGGGCATGATGAACCCCTCACAGATGAGTTTGTAACTAGGCTTGTAATTCTGAGCCCACAACATCCTGAAAGCGATCTAGACCGGGGTAGTGGCCTTATCCCATGTGCAGCCCAATTTGGGGAAGTCTATCTTGGCTAAAATACAATCAATCAGATATGAAGACATGAAAAATTCAGCCTTCTTCAAGGCTAGTCCTTCTTTAGCAGCAACTATCATCGAGGCCAAACTATCTGACAGGAGAGTGGCCCAGTCAAACACAGTTCCCTTGAATGCCACGTAGTGGATAATAGGGACCCACTGAATTTTATACACTGTGCCATCAGGCATGCCGAAGATTCTGCACAGCATTAAAGCGATCAATCTGAAAGGAGCTCTCAGATTCTGCACGTCATATTCATCACTTCCTTTCTTTCTCAAATGTTTGCCTGCCATTAGCAGCTTCTTGGCCATCTCAACGTTGTTCATCTGGCTCAACCATTCATCAGTCAGAGCTTGTTGGACACGGGGAAATTTGTAGGCTGCCGCAAGATACGCGGGTTGAAATGAGGCAATAGCCACTTTCCTGCTATCATTTATCACTCTCCCTTCAGCATCGGCATGTTGGAGTATCCATCCGATCACTTTAACACAAGGGAACAGCTCAGGGCGGGGTAGCGGCTCTAGTTATGCCTGAGGCTCTGATATTGAGATAAATCGGCCCTTCCTCTAGCAACATATCTGGGATCTCTTGGTCCCGGATCATTCTGTAGATGTCACCCCATCTGATTTCAGGAGGGACACCGGTGGTGCACCTAGTATCCTGGAGTGAAGTTTCAGATTTAAGTGGCGTGGGCTTCTTTTCTGTCATTTTAGCCTTCTTCTTACCAACTTTCGGCATTTTGATTTATCCCTAATAGCACCCATATACAAGTCATCATGATATTGAGCAAAATACTGTGAGATTTTAACAGAGAGCATCATTGTTTTAATATGTCAATGAGATAAGTACAATGAAGTTGTATATTTAGGAAGCGAAAACACTATTTCAACATGAAACATAAATTGAAACATTTGAATCTTTTAAAAGGATGAGTTTGGGATGCTCCTGAGAGGATAGGTTATGTCGCGGCAACAATTTGCTCTCGGCCTGGCCTTAGGAGAAATGGTGATCTTCGTTTCAACAGGAACACAATTATAAATTTTAGCCATCTTAATTCTTTAAAGGGGCAGGTTCAGAATGCTCCTGTGAGGATAAGCGCGTTGCGGAAGCAACCTGCTTTCGTTTTAGCTCTGGGGAAGAGGGTAACTTTCGTCATTGCTGCGGTTTGAAAAGCTAATGGCGGGGAAGCTCGGGTTGGAAAGACTCTGTGACGAAATAAGGAGGCGTTTCGTATTTATGACCCGGCGAGGGCTTCGAACGCTATTGCTATTTACGGCACTTGCCGAGGTGCTCTATGGGAGGTTTTAGTTCGAGCGAGGGTGATGGCGCCGGAGACAGACTGACGAAAAGGCTCGGGTGGCCATAGTTTCGGGTTTCGGCTCGTGTAGCTTAAACATTCACGGGGTTTGGGTAACTTTGACGGTGAAGAACAACGACATATGCGGCTTGCAGATCGATGGTCGAACGTTTTGAGATTTCTATGTTTCGCATGACAAAAAGAAAGAGATTTCGACGGTAATTTGACGGGCGAAGTACCCGTGACGAGCATTTTCCGTCAAAATCTAACCTAGACCAATCGTCTTTAGACAAGGGCAATCCAATAATAATCTAACGCGTGGAAGAAACAAGTTTAATGGTTAAGATCCTACTTGGCACCGACGAGGATAGCTGAAAGAGGTGGCCGTGAACGTGGTCGAGCAATCTGAGCTGGAATGGTCGCGCGGCGTCCAACAACGGCTTGGCAATCGACAAACAGTAATGGGGTCGGTTCGAGCCCCCACCGTATATTTAAACAAATCGCACACGTGTGGGACTTTAATACGGTTGGTGGCGTATTAAAACAAGTTTCAAATGTATCGTACGTCGGCGTCAAATCGAGCCGTCTCGGTTTGTGTGCGTAACCGCCACTTGCGGGACAAAATCGTGAATCTCTCCCGCTGTTGCGGAAGGATATAGCAGAAGCTTCCGCGGTTTCGGGAGGCAACGGTGAAACTTTTCCGCAAAATAACCGTGAATGTGACGCTTTTGAAAAGGGCTCCCGCGGTAGCGGAGAGAAAACTTTTAAAAGATTCCAACGTTTCGGAAGGTTTCGGTGAACGCTTCCGCAGAAGGCTTCCGAAAACTTCAAAAGTTTCTAAGTAATGGCTGGGCCTCGATAGAGTTTCGGAAAGCCTTTGCCCTTAGCCTCCTCCATTTCGAACGGGACTGGTGAACGCCTCCGCCGTTGCGGATGGCTTCTTTGAAAGGTTCCGCAAAGATTCATTGCTTCAGCGTTTTGGCAAGGTTTTGCGACGGTTTCCGCAACTGCAGAAGAAAAACCCAAAAGGCTTCCGCGAGTTTTAAAGCAAATTTCTGAGTTTCGTTTCGGAAAGTTTATGCGAACGGCTTCCGCGAGTGCGAGCGGCTCCGTAAAATTCTTCCGCCGTTTCGGGAGCAAATCTTGAATTCTTCCGCGGTTTCGGAAAGAATTTGCCAATGGCTCCCGCAACTTATGGGCAAAATTCTAAGTTCCTTTTCGGAAAGATATCGTGGCGGCTTCCGCAAGTTTCGGGCGGTTTCGTTGAATTCTCCCGCCGTTTCGGGAGGGAAACGCGAATCTCTCCGCAAACAAAAAACAAAAAGTTTTCTAAGTCCCTTTTTCGGGAGCTTAATGCGAATGATTCCCGCCGTTTCGGGAGAACAACCCGAATGCTTCCGCGGTTGCGGAAGGTTTGAACGAAGAACTCCGCCGTTTCGGGAAGGATTGCCCACTGGTTTCCGCGATTTTCCAATCGAAAGTTTCTAAGTCTTCTTTCGGGATTTTTTTTAAAAAAAAGCTTCCGCCACTGCGGGGCTTTATCAAATCATTCTGCGACTTTTTCAGGAAGATTTAATAGAAAGATTTCTGTTGAGAAACAAGATTTCTGTTGAAAAACAAAGATAACAGCTAGGATTGCTTCTTAAGGCAAACTTTCTACAAAATTAAAGGAGGGGCCCCAATATGTACAAAATTTTGGGGGGGGGGGTGTTGCTGCAACAACAGAATCTGCTAAAGATCTGGCAGCTGTAGCAACTCACAATCAAACTAACAAATATGTTGCAAGAAGAAGAGAAGGAGACACTCAATGATCACTCATAAACACAGTAGAATAGAACAATATCTCAGTATTATACAATGAATAAGAATGTAAGTGAATGAATACAATAGCCATGAAGATGGCATCATATAGGATTTGAATAGGCCAAGTAGGGCATTCAAATTCCTAACTCAGAGTGTGGCTTGGATGATAGTGGAGTCATTATCTAGTCAATGTATCAGTCATCAATGGTAATAGTCAGTCAAGTGTGGTTAACTGAGTCTAACTGAGTGAGGTAGGCACTAACTGAATGAAGAAGGCTCAGTGGAGGGTGCATGAGGAGCTAACTGGAGTCAGAATGGGCAGGCTAGTCTCACTGGAGGTCCATCAGAGTGAAACAGTCAGTGGGGGAGTCAATCTAGCCTTAAATCAAGGAAGAACTAAGTGATAGCTGACTGGTAGGTGAGAAAGGCACCTAACTGGCTGTGGTAGGTGAGAAATGCGCACTTGCCATGAAAAAGACTGGAGAAGTGCGCCTTTGGTAGGTGGGAGGCCCCCTGGGGGCTGTAGACAGGCTGTGGAGAGCTAGAACCAAGCTCTAGGAGCTGGGAGGTCGACCATGATGATGACTAGATGCATGCAGAATGCATGTATGCATGCAAACTGAAAAAATGATGGGGAGAATATTCCAATAGTTTTAAGGTTAGAATTTGCGTGGCAGGCAGACATTTTAACTCTACGATCTACGATAATTGGCGCGTGGATAAGGCTTAAAAATGGCACGAAAGAGGGGCAATGTTATCGTTAAAAGTTGCGCGGAGGCAGAAGATTTAAAGTTAAAAACTGCGACGAACTTTGGGAGAAAAAATTGAAAATGAAAGATTTGGTGGTAAAGTTAAGGCTAAAAAATGTGCTGCAGTCGGAAAAAATAAGACTAAAGTTTGTGCAATCGTCGCAAAATTTATCATTAAAAGCTGCAATCAAGCTGAAAAGATAGGTTTTTCCTTAGTAGAAAAAATAAAATAAAAAATGAAATCAGAGGAAGAAGAAAACTCGCTAACTTTGAACAAATAAGCTTCAGAAAATCAAAGTACTTCTTCAAAAATAGGAGGGGCCCCAATATTTACAAAAATTTGGGGGGGATGTTGCAGCAACAACAATTGGCGATTCGCTGGCGAACACAGATTTCTGAAAAAAAAAATCTTCTCATGATAAAAAAAACTCACAAAATGCTAGCTCCAAGTGTAACGAGATGCTTTCATAGTTTATCTTCTGTGAATGCGGTGACCACTTTATCATAATGGTCATTGGGAAAGGGAAACTTTAACTCAGAGTTCCTTATAACTCTCTCAAGGCCAGAGTGTGGAATTCATTTTTTAAGATCTATCTTTTGGGTGTTTTGACTAAAAGAGGACTCTACGGGATCGTAACAATATCTCACAGGAATATTCATTTGTTCCTTATTCCCATGCTATTTGCATCATTTTGGATGTTTCTTTAATTGACGGCTTTTGTCGTTTGAGCCTTCCAGAAATAAGTTTCTCCAACTTTCAATCCTTTGATTTGGGTTCTTCAATCCATAATGTCCTTTTGTGTGAACAAGAGATTTTATTTGATTATCAAGCCTCACTGACGGAGAATAACCTTGCTGAGCTAAATTATTTGAACAGCTTTCCTGATTGAACACTTTTTCTTCTCTCAGCCATCCTTTAATTAAGGCGGGAATTTCTGGAAAATAGACTCTTTGATTGTAAGCTCTTTGGGATTTTATTTGTAACATGGGATCATTTTAAATACCATACACCTGTGAGGCATGCTTCCTTTCCATGGGTCCATTATAGCAAAAACCTTGAGACATGCATTAATGTTAAAGTGAAAGGATCCTTGAAATAGTGAAAATGAAATATTGAATCTCAGTCATTGAACTGGGGTTATTTTGACCAAACAGAAAAAGATCTCTACATTTCCAAGGGCTTCTTAGTGAATGCAAAGTCACGGAGCTACATTTTCTTTATAAGTGAAATTCTGCCTTTCAATATTTCGAGTTTTGCTCGGAGTCCTGTCCTACCGCTAAGTCGGGAGTTGGGCTAGGATTTATTAAGGAAAGAAAAGAGAAAACTTGAGTAGAGAACAAAGTAAAAAATCAAACCAAACTACTTAAGCTATACACAAAAACAAAACAAGAAACAAGGAAAAACAAAGTTTATTTATGTACAAAAATCTCAATGAGACTATGCAAAGTACTACTTTAAGGCGAGGCCATTGAGAGGGAGAATTACTTCCTCTCCTTGTAGGTCTTTCAGCTTATAAGTGGATGAGCCAAGCTTTTCAGAAATTTGATAAGGGCCAACCCATAGATGTTGAAACTTAGTGTGCATCCCCTTACCATCATGTGGATGGTCCCACTTCAAAACTAAGTCACCTACTTCGAAATCCCTTTTTCCAGACTTTCACTTATTAAACCACATTTTGACTGTGAAAATCCTCACAGCAGTTCTAAGAGATGATGTATACCTCACAAGAAAGTAATTGATTAAGCAGGAAAATAGAAGAAGAGTGGTCAATGCAGTATAATGAGCAACAGAATAATAATACAGTAGAACTCGGATAGAAGCAAAAATACTTCACACACGCTAATTAATTAATCACAATATGGACAAATAAGTAGTACATTGCATGAGGATTCGAATGCCAAGGGGGCAATTCGAATTAGCCTTCATGGAGTGATCAAAAGATCACTTGAGTGTCATCGGAGCACAACTAGAAGTCTATCTCCTCATCAGTGGAGTCATCAATGCTCAAGTAACTGTCAACCATCAGTCAAACTGAGTCTAACTGAGTGTGACTGGAACTAACTGAATGAAGGAGGCTCAGTGGAGGGCGCATGAGGAGCTAACTGAATTCAAAATGAGCAGTCTAGTCACACTGGAGGTCCATCAAAGTGGTAAGGTCAGTTAAGAGTGAGTCAAGCCTAAAATCAAGGAGAGAACTTAGTTAACTGAAGACAACTGGACTGGTAGGTGAAGAAGGGCGCTTTTGTCAAGTGGATGGTGAGATGTGGGCGCATCACTGGCTAGGAGGGCTCAATCTGAGTGGAAATAAGCTCCCGAGTGCTGGAAGACTAGGGACTAGGTGCTGGAGGTGTCAACCTGATGATTGGGCAGCATGCGGATGCATGCAATGCATGTTGCATGCAGGAATGCATGCAAGACTGAAAATGCAAAGGATGAAAATGCTGGTAGGAATAGGATGGAGTATAGGAATATCCTAACATTGACTATGTCTTGGTGCTAGTGGAACCAGTCTTTGGCTTTAAGCCGAGATTCTTCAAGTTTTAGCAGGGTATCAATTATTGATTGTAGGGCTTGACTGATATATCCTCAAGAGGCTTGTGCCAATTGAAAGGATGGGAGTATAATATTCGGAGGGAGGATGGCCTCTTTACCCTTGACTAGGGTGAACGGGGAGAATCTTAAGGCATTCTTTGGGGTGACTCTGTCTACCCATAGAGCATTCGAGAGGGTTGTATGCCATCTTCTTTGATTTTCAATTACAGTTTTCTTAAGAATTCTAATGAGGTTCTTATTGGTAGACTCAGCTAAACCATTTCCTTGGGGATAATAATTGGTTGAGTAATGTAGTTTAATTCCTTTCTCATAAGCAAATTTATTTATCTTCAAATACGAGAAATAAGTAGCATTATCAAAGACTAGGGAAATTGGAACCCCAAACCTGGTTATGATGTTTTCGTCCAAGAATCTGATGACTACATCTTCGTTTAATTTGCGCAGCAGAATAGCTTCTGCCCATCTTGTAAAATAGTCCATAGTTTTCAGGGTATACTGATGTTGTCATGACGAATTTGGGTTGATCTCACCGATAGCATCTATGCCCCACTGCTCTAATGGTTCAGATATGATGACTGGCTGCAGGGGTCCTACTGCTTTTGGCAATTTTTCGGCACTCCTTTGACATACATCACAATTCCGGGCATATGTATGAGCATCTCTGAATCAGGTTGGCCAATAATACCCAGCTCTGAGAATTTTATGTGATGTGGTATCTCCAGAATAATGTCCCCCACAAGGGCCATTGTGCAATTCTTGGACCACACTATCAGCATCTTCTTTCTCTATACACCTAAGGAAAATCCCATCATAATTTTTTCTAAAAAGTACCCCATCAATGATTTGGTAGGCTGCTAATTTGAGACGTAATGCTCTCCTTTGCTTAGAATTATAGTGTTCCGGCAAATAACCTTGTTGTAAATAATGCACCAAGTCCCTATACCAAGATTCAGGAGCTGTAAAAATAGGACATACCTCGGCCATATTCAGCTCTGCTTCATTTTCACAGTCCGACTCTTCATCAACTAGATGCTTAGTGAGTAACTTACATAACCCTTGACCCTTGATAATGGTGGCAGGTTTAAATTCTAGATCACAGTCTTGGAGAGCTATGACCCAATTTCCTCTTCGTTCTCCCAATTCCTTCTGAACGAACAAAGATCTGACAGCGGGGTGAGGGACTATGACTTTAGTCTTGTTCTTTAAAATATATGGCCTGAACTGCTTTATTGCTTTGAAAACAGCATACGCTTGCTTGTCTATAGCAGGATAATTCAGTTCAGCGCCTTGCAGACCAATGCTCATAAAAGAGATTGGCTATTCGTCTCCTAATTCCACCTTTTGCGTGAGCACAGCTACGAGAGAATCATCTGAAGCAAAGGTGTACATAATGAAATCTTTATCAAAATCTGGGCTTCTTAAAGAAGGTGCATTATCTATAGCAGCTTTGATTTCCTTGAACGCCACCTTCTCCAAGTCAGTCCACTTGAGCTGAACATTCTTCTTTATCATTTGCTGTAAAGGTTTAACTATCTGAGTGAAATCGGGAATGAACCTTCGAACAAAATTGATAGTGCCCATAAATGATTGCATAGATTTCTTGTTGTGAGGCATGGGAATCTGATTGATAGCCTGGACCCTTTCTTGGTCTATTGAGATTCCCTTCTTTGAAATGATGTGACCCAAAATTTTGCCCTCAAGAACAACAAACACGCTTTTCTTTGGATTCAAAGAAATACCATATTTCCTGTAGTGATCAAAAATCTGCTTCAGGTGAAAGACATGGTCTTCTCTCTTCTTCGAGAAAACCGTCACATCGTCAAGATAAACCACAACACACTGGCCACCCAATCCTTGAAAGGAAATATCCATAGGTCACTGAAAAGTGGCTCCTGCATTTATCAAGCCGAATGGCATCCTTCGGTATGCGAATGTTCCCCACTTTGTACGAAAAGTGGTTTTGAGCCGATCTTCCTCTGCTACTAACACTTGATTGTAACCAGAAAAGCCGTCTAGTAAAGAGAAGAGCTCTGAGCCTGAAACCATATGCAATATTTGCTCCATTGGAGGCACAAGATAGTTTTCCTTATCTGAATCCTTGTTCAGGTTCCGGAAATCTACACACAATCTAATTTCGCCTGATTTCTTTCGGACTGGAACTAGATTAGCAACCTACTTTGAGTGTCAAACTTTAAAAATAATCTTTGCATCCAATCATTTCTTCAACTCCTTTTGTATTAAAGGCTCAAGAGTTGGATGCATTCTCCTCAATTGCTGTTGAAATGGTTTAACCCCAGCTTTCTATAGATGTAGATCAAGATATATTTTTAATCAAAATTTGAATATTTTATGTATTTGTTGGTCAATCACTTTTGTGTCCAGCTTTTTTACCAGCTCTTGTCCGGTTTTGTTTTTGTTAAGATTATATGCTACTAAAAACTAAATTCTAACTTCATGAGCATTTAATACATTTTCACAATAGCAGCATAAAGAGGATCTCTAAAAGACACAATCACAAGGTACACAACAATTTATCCTGGGAAACCCTCAAGGGGAAGAAAACCCAGCAAAACTTCCTCAATATAGATTACCAAAGTACAATTCCCAATGAAATAAGTCTCATAAGAAATAGAGACAAAACCCGAGCCAATAGTAATCCTCCTCCTCCTTCGCTAGCCTTCATCTTTCTCTCTTGCGCAATGCTTGAGTGAGTGAATGGTTCAAATGAGAGAGTGATACTCTATATTTATACTTTACTTCTCACTTGACCTTTTAACCTAACTAAGCCGACCTCACTAACTTCACTGGGTCGACCTCTCTAGGGAGACTCAAAATAATAATTACATTAAACTCTTTTGGGTACTATTAACCCGACTTACAATAGAGGTTTTACATCATGACTTTTACATGACTTTTTACATTAACGACATCTCCCGAAGGAGGAATAATAATAATGTAAAGTACAAGTAGAATATTCTTTGAAGTTACATTATTTCAACACTCCCCCTTAACAAGAAGGGTATTCTATTGACAACAGCAACAACAGGTGTGGCTCTACACAACATCATCGGAAGGAGGGAGGAGGAGGCATTATCAACAACATCATCTGGAACATTGATTCATACATCTATAAATCATTGTAAGTTTTTCAACAACATCAATATCAGCAACTGGAACAGCTTGTTGTAACATCATCAACATCTGCAGCACGGAGCTAGAACATCATCATCTGCAGCACGAAATTGGAACATCATCATCATCTTCAATACAGAGCTAAAGTATCATCATCTGCAGCATGAGGTTGGAACATCATCGTCTGCAGCATGAAGCTGGAACATCATCATCATCTTCAGTACAGAGCTGAAGTATCATCATCTGCAGCATAAGGCTAGAACATCATCATCATCTTCAGTACAGAGCTAAAGTATCATCATCAGCAGCACATCAATATAAGAACTGATACATCAACAACAACGACGACAGCACGAGGCTGGCTCATCAACACACAGCTGGAATAATATCATCATCATCAACTGCTCAAGGCTGGAGCAACATCATCTCTGGAAACAGGTGCATCAACAACCAATATGATCCTTCCTTTCGGAATTTTGGGATCAAGTTCAACACAGGTGATCCATCCTTTCAGAATTACGGGATCATGGACAATCCTTCCTTTCGGAATTACGGGATTCAGTCCAACAACACTGGCGATCCTTCCTTTCGGAATTACGGGATCATGGACAATCCTTCCTTTCGGAATTATAGGATTCAGTCCAACAACACTAGCCATCCTTCCTTTCGGAATTACGGGATCATGGACAATCCTTCCTTTCGAAGTTACAGGATTCAGTCCAACAACACTGGTGATCCTTCCTTTCGGAATTATGGGATCATAGACAATCCTTCCTTTAGGAATTACGGGATTCAGTCCAACAACATTTGTGGTGCTCAGAAAATCCTTCCTTTCAGAATTACGGGACCCGGTCTTTACGGAGCTACCACTACTAATCCCAGCACACTAGTACTCGGACGTTCCTTCCTTTTGAACTTACGGGATCATTGTCCACCAACCACGTCTTAGACAATCCTTCCTTTTGGAATTACGGGATTCAGCCTAAGGATCAACATTTAAGACTATCCTTCCTTTCGAAATTACGGGATCAAGTCTAAGGATAATCTATCCCAACTGAGCTACCATAGTATCATGAGCACTACTCCCCCTTTCGAGGGAAGTCCTTACAGACTACACCGAGCTTGTCACTGAAATGCTCAAACTTCACATGAGACAAAGGCTTAGTCAACACATCTGCAACTTGCTCATCTGTGCTCACATATTGGAGCTTTACAGCTCCCTTCTGCACCATATCACGAATGTAGAAATACCAGATTTCTATGTGCTCCGACTTATCATGGAACACGGGGTTCTCTGTCATCTTCATGCAGCTTTGGTTATCACATAGAATCAATGTGGTATCCAACTCTAGATCGAATAGACCTGATAACAACTTTCGAAGCCATATGGGTTCACAACTGGCGGAACAAGCTACAATATATTCTGCTTATGCACTGCTGAGAGCAACACTGGACTGCTTCCTGCTTAGCCATGAGATCATGGTTGACCCCAGACTAAAACATCCACCTAAAGTGCTCTTTCTGTTTGAGACACTTCCTGCCCAATCTGAATCTGTATAACCATACAGTCTGAAGTCATGATCTCTAGTGGGAAGGGAGGGGGATTGCAGGGGGGGAGGGGAAGGGGGATGGGAGCAGGGCGGGTGGGTTTGTATTTTGTTTTGTTTTTTTAATTTTTTTTTTTAATTTTAAATTTTGTTTTAAATTTTTTAAATTTTCTTTAAAGTTTTTGTTATTAATTTTTAATCTCTCTTTTTTCAAATTTTCTCATAAAAACGATTTGTTTAAGAGACAAGTTTAAAGGAAAACTTCCAAAACATATATATTTTTCAAACCAATTAGCTTCTATAAATT
Source organism: Larix kaempferi (assembly GCA_027924585.1). NCBI lineage: Eukaryota > Viridiplantae > Streptophyta > Pinopsida > Pinales > Pinaceae > Larix > Larix kaempferi. The sequence goes on from BSBM01000076.1 coordinate 9,847,723, forward strand.
TTTAAAAAAAATCGAAAAATGTATATATTTTTTCATCATAACTACTAAATATATAGTTTTTTGTAAAATTTGAAAAACGCATTTGTAAATAAAAAAATTTTTTTTTTATGACCAAGAAGATTCAAAATCGCAAAAAAACGACTCAAAATGAAAAATGGTGCTACCAGTATACACACTTTTTGAAACGGAGACAAAACAGCTACTAAATTGACCCCCCAAAAAACGAGAATAATGTCGAGTTCTCGTCAAGTTGTATAATATGTTAGCATTGATATGTGCCAATTACACTTGCATATCCTAGTGCCAACTTACACTTGTAGATCCTAGTACCAACCAAGAAAATGGATTTTGAACTAGCACACCTTTGTAAGTTGTTGAGGCTATTGGGCACAGTGCCCTACACAATGAGTCTAGTACTCCCAAAAGTTTCATCACCCCCTAACTTGACATAATCCCATTGTTGTAATAACAAGCCTCACCATTAGGTTGGTCATCACATCCATGAGTGGAATGTCTATCACAACCGGAGCCAAGAACTCAACAATTTGCCACCTCCTCCGCAGCATAAAAATGACAAGCACCCTTGCTTGGATTTGGAAATATACATGGAGAAGCCCATGGAGCAGCAAAAACATGGTAGATGGGACACTGTCCTACAAACTAATGATCCATTTGTCATTGGATGGGACACTGTCCTACAAACTAATGATCCATTTGTCATTGGATGGGACACCAACCCCAATGATCGAGACCCTCCTAACAAAGAATGCCTAGCAGTTGCTTAGTATTAATGGCTATCGTGAATGTGACCCTCAAGCCACTTACTATGTTTAAATTGCTTTAGTTATGCCCTTCGGCCATATGATTTCTCTATGCTTTTGGTTTCATATAAACCATTGGGGAATGGAATATCGTAATTTCGATTAGCACGTGGGGCACTACACTATGGTAGTTTTTTGTCTTGTGGACATTGCTTTGTGGCCTACTCTTTTTTTTGAAAATATTGTACATTTTTTTATAAAGTTTCAAGGAATCATTTTATCCAATATAAGTTAATATGATATGTAAATAACATCCCTGCTAATATCAGGCACACCATTAAAATGCCATCTTGATCATTTATAGATTTGTGTCGGTGCTATTCAGTGTTCACTCATTTCTTCATATAATTCGTGCATTGTGCAACAATCTGCGGAAAACAGATGTATCATGCATGCAAAAACACAGATATCCTCGAGGCGTTTTTCAATTGCTCCATAGCATGACAATGAAATTCATATGACAACATCAATAGCATAAACACTCTGCTTCCCATATCCTGAAACAAGATATTATTGGTTTACAAAACAGTTGAGAAAAGGTGAAAAATGAACAGGATTTCCTGTACCAAAAGCTGGTTTGGTAAAGTTTCAGCCACTAGATTCTAATGTTTTCAAAAACTGCAGTAAGGAAATGCAGGGGTTATTTAGAGAACGATATGAGAAATTCTAACACGCTTATTTCCATGATGACTGTCATACAACCACCACATAAAAGACCAATGTAATTGAAACTGATATCAAATAACCTTATATAAGAAAAATAATATCATCTTCGAGTAGTATGTTCTTTGAAAAATGCCATCAATCATATTCGGGTAATGTTTTAGTCTACCTTGGAAGAAGAAACAGGAGAGTTTCTATAGAACCTGGCAAGGCTGTGGAACAGTTTCAACAGTGCATATCACAACCAAACCACAGTTACCTGATGTTAGAAAGATAAAATAAAATTAACAGCATAATCTGTTCATGTCTATAACAATGACATGGCACATGTTGACTCCAAAATATAAATAGGCATTCACGTTATTCTCATGCATATAATCGAAATAAAATTTAACTCATATATATAATCAAAATATTCACGTTATTCTCATACATATAATGGAAATGGATTATGGAAATGGTTGTCCATAAATGCATCACACGAATCCAGTAAATGAATTATTATTAAATTAAATTATCATATTTGATTTTATAATAATCAAATTTACGTGGAGAAATATATGAAGGGATATTTCTGATTTATTTATTTTTAACTTATATGTACACACATGTATAATTTTTATTTACTTGATATTACATTTTTTATGTATAAAAAATTTCTAAAACCAAGAACATGCCCACTCCAAAATAATAAATATATAAAAAAAATTATAAAACCAAATACATGTGGGCTCCTGGTTTAAGTTGACTACATTATAAAAACACATTTATATAAATATATATCAAATTTCAATTTTGAATTTTACATTGAGAGATCAAGAGATTCATATTTGATTTATAATTATCAAATTTAGCAAATGAATTATTATTAAATTAAATTATCATATTTGATTTGATAATAATCAAATTTACATGGAGAAAAATATATGAAGGGATATTTCTGATTTATTTATTTTTAACTTAAATGTACATATTACATTTTTTATGTATAAAAAATTTATAAAACCAAGAACATGCCTACTCCAAAAGAATAAATATATACAAAAATTATAAAACCAAATACATGTGGGCTCCTAGTTTAAGTTGACTACATTATAAAAACACATTTATATAAATATATATCAAATTTCAATTTTGAATTTTACTCATATTTACTTGATATTACACTTTTTATGTATAAAAAATTTATAAAACCAAGAACATGCCCACTCCAAAAGAATAAATATATAAAAAAATTATAAAACCAAATACATGTGGGCTCCTAGTTTAAGTTGACTACATTATAAAAACACATTTATATAAATATATATCTAATTTCAATTTTGAATTCTTTATCAATTGATAGAGGCACCTTAGATATTAAATAAAGAACATGCCCACTCCAAAAGAATAAATATATAAAAAAATTATAAAACCCAATACATATGGGCTTCTAGTTTAATTCAAACTTAAGTAGTTGTAAAACACATTTATATAAATATATATCAAATTTCAATTAAAATTTCCATTTAATTCAAACCTAAAAAAATTCAAGTATTCTCATATATAATAATCAAAATCAAACTTGACTTTAATAATTGAATGGATGCAGGCATGTAGCTTTAACCTTATATTAATTATGTGAATTTGAAGTGGAACGCAGGCATTCCATAAATACATCACATGAATCCAACAAATGAATGATCACCTGTTTATATATCTTTATTTAACACTTACTACTTGGCAACATGAGTGAATATGTGCGTATCATATTTGATTTGATAATCAAATTTACATATGAAGAGATATTTCCTATTTATATATTCTTTATTTAACACATACTACTTGGCAATCTGAATATGTGTGTTCATTGCCACAATTTTTATTTACTTCATACTACACTTTCTATATATATAGAAAGTGTACTATCAAGTAAATAAAAATTCTATTCCATTACAAACAATACTCATGTCAAATAATTTGTACAAAAAACCATACATGGAGGTGTTTAATGCCCTGGTACAGGTTTATAATGGATTGAACAAAGAATATGGTTCACATTTTCTATGCCTTCAGATTTTTCATTCATTGGATTCTCACCAACGATGAAGTCACTCACTACCTCTTTATCATTTCTGAAATTCCCACTAGCATAGATCCATCTTAACTATGGCTCTACCAAGCATCCAGAGGGATCAAATCTCTTAAAATGCAAACCTTTCCTCAAGTTTAACACTCTAAAAAGGGTTTGCACCTCAAGAGATTTGATCCCTCTCGGCGCTTGGTAGAGCCATACTTAAGATGGATCTATGCTGGGTATAAATGTACTTCCAAACAACATCCTAAAAGGGTGAAGCATCAACATGGAGTAAAAAGTTGCAAACCTTTTCTAAAATTCCGGTTACATCGGTTAAGTAGAATCTGGATATTGTTATTCCTTCTCTTCAGCCTTAATATATCCAACAAATGCCTGAAAGGGCAGAAATAGTCTACACCGTAACAATGTCCTCAAAGTTCAAACTTTCAACAAAGACCTCTCTAGAATCTCAAGCTAAAGTTGGCGCACAATATCCGTACATATGCCATTCAGAAGTTCGGCAAAGCACAATTCTTTTATGTTCTCTATACAAAATACTGGCCTGCAGTATCAACATTTTGACATCTTACTTCCCACCTGCTCAATCTGTCACACTCGTAAACTCGTAGGTTATCACTCGAATGAAAAAATCTGGTCCTGCTCAGCACAAAGAATGATATTGTTCTTGAATTTTGAGCTTGCTTTTGGCAGCAAAGCTAAGAAACCTTATGGAGCATATATCATAGATGAGGATTGCATAAACCTTTAACATCAATAGTAATCATGGCCCAAAAAAACTCATAATCTTCATGCAGGGAAGTGCCAAGTCTAATGATATCATGTCTTCGGTTTTTTGGGGGGACCCATGGTCCCAACATCAGATTTACGCTTAATCCCTAAGAAATGCTCAACCTACAATGAGAACAACAATTGTATCAAAATATCTGCAACACTACAAGACACTGAGACATCATATAATGTACTAGATAATTGTGCTGAATAAATTTCATCTAAATAAAGAACAAGAAAATTCTATTGAGTTCAAAGCTACCAACCTTCCTATCACCAAGCATTGGAGTCAAACTTCCTGGAACCTCTTTCTCGACAGTAGCAAAACCACTTCGTGGATCACTTGTTTGCCTACAGCAGTAAAAGACATGGACAAAGTAGTTGATTATTATAATCAAATATCAGAGGAGATAATGCTCAAATTAAAAGTATCCATGCTTGAACTACACAGAAGATAAGCATACCCTGGTTTAATTTGACCACTAAGAACAATATAAGGAGTATGGAGCTTGGCCTGAATGTCACGCATTTTTTCCATGGACATCAAAGGGGTGTCCCCAGTATTCATTTTCTTAAGCTTCAATTCCTCCTGATACTGTTTCATACGTTTTTCTTGTTTCATTTTTCCAGGGCCTTTTCCATGGAACTTATGTGACAGTTTCCGAAAAGCTTCCTTAGGTGTCATCTGCAAATATATATTGACAGCAAATGAATTTCTGATTTCTCTGAACAGACATTAATGAATTAAACTGGGAGATCAGCATGCCTAAAGCATAAGACAATTGTAGATTTCAAGAAAAGAAACTTACGATACGACCAAACTCATCTAAACGGTCTAACTGTATTTCTTTTGGTCCATCAGTATCTCGTACTCCAACAAGTTTGCTCTTTTTCTTATCCATATTTCTCCCACCCCATTCCACAGACTCTTTCAATGATCCCCTTTCCTTCAACAGTTGCAAGGCTCCCGCCAAACCCTTTCCAACAGAAGCTTCTTTAATTATATCATCTGTCACCACTTCCTCCTCTTCTTCTGCTTTTAGATCACTGGGATCTATATCCATTTCTTTCACCTCTGTCCACCCACCTATGGCTTCTGCAACATCATCTTGTTTGACAGGACCTGGACCCTCATCATCCTCTTTAAAGACATCTTCAATTACAGGTTTGTGAGTGTCTGGTTCCACAAGAACAAAATTAGAATTATAAAACAATGAGATAATACAAAGCAATATCATATAAAAATCAAAGACCTATTATAACTGTAATGACTACAAGAGAGAACTCCTCAAAAAAATAAAATTTAAGGATCCACTATCATTATTTCTAACATCCTTTCATTATCCAGATTCCACACACCTTCATCAAGCTGTAAACTCCACACAAATTCCTCCATTTCTGTAAATACAACTTTATTTTCCTGCACATCACTTGATGATTGGCTTTGACCATTTCCTTTTGCCTGATTTGCAGCTACTGCTAACCGAGCTACTGCCTGTGGGCCAGATCCACTACTACTTTCTGCTTGCTTTCTCAGTGCCGCTTGCCTGGTCTTTGCTAATGACTTGTAAAGATCTTCATCCTCCCCACCAAAAACAGCATCTCCATCTTCATCTACCTGCATTGCATCTGATGACTTCTCATCTCGAAGCCCTCTGGAAGCCTCTGCTGCTTTCTTATATGCATTTTGATATGCACTTTTCCTGAGTTCAGCTTCTGCCTTTTCTGCATTTTCCCTGGAAACCTTTCTTTCTGTATCATCCCTAGAACCAAGGTCCCCAGCACCCAATCCAGCAGCAATTGCTTCTGCTTCCAGTGCATCAACGTCCAGCTTATCCTTCTTCCGCAACTTTTTCTTCTTTTTAGGTTTCTTAAATTGAAGCATTTCCTCTTGAGTATAATAATCAGAAATAATTGATCCTGTTTGAGCCAGTGACTCTTCAGTTTGAGTAGTCATAGCTGTGCCTTCCAGCCTCTTGCGTATCTGAAGAGACAATATTACACAAACATAAAAGATAACATCAGCATTCTACATATCTGGAGAGAAAAATTTACACGAACATAAAAGGTAATATCAGCATTCAACTACACTTTAATCCTCCCTAAACTAGTGTGCTTACATTCTTAAAAATATATATATATGAAATCTCAAACATTATTAGCAAATGTCTCCTTAGTAGATAAACAACAGATAAAAAGCAGGATGAGGTGGCTGCAGGACATTTGACAAACCATGAGGCCATTATATCTAATGCAGTTAGGTGTCCACCTAGAGGCCCTAAGGTCTCTTTCAGCAGGTCTAATGTTCACAGATAGCTTTTCCTTAGAAGTTCAAGGATCTTTTAAGGAAAAAAAATATATTCCCAAGTTCACTCGTCTCTCATCATTCTTTAGGATAGTTGAGAAGGGGAAAGTACTCCATAATCAAGCTGGAATTAGTAGTTGCTCGAGCAAGTTTGGACTCTGGAGCACTCTAGTTGAAGACTTCATTCCAAAGGAGTTATCCGATGGAGAGTAAAGGAATGGGATAAGTTGGGTTGAGACTTTTGCCCTCTTTTCCTGTGGCAAAATTTTTTTTGTTTGTCTTTTGAAAACAAGAAATATTGGACAAAAGTCAAAGATAAGGACCCATGATTCTGAGCTGGTGCCTAGTTGACAAAGAAGATTCATCCAAAAGGAAGAAAAAATTACCATAGTTTGGGATACTCTGCCAGAAGGATGAACATAGGAAGGAAAGATAGGTCAGAAAACAAAGAAAATCAAATGAAGCATGTAGAATCTCTGAAGACAAGGAAGAAGAGAATGAAAAAACAATATGGACTACTCTACAAGCAGAGCTTCCAGAGTCAATTCTAGGACATCACATCCAAGACTCACCTCTTGGACACAATCATTGGAGCCACGGTCCTCTATGGCTTTGAGATCTAGGAAACAGCATGCTTCTAGTCCACTGGGATCAAATGGAGACAGTACAATTTCTTATGTCATAGTGCATCATTCATTGCATGTAGACGATCCTCAATCCATGATCCAAGTAAAGTTCAAAGCACATCCTCTGCACCAAAAGACCATTTTCAGACTGGTCCCATCCTTCATAGAATCTGAACTCTTGGGAATTCTGCTAAAATGGCTCAGTACCCCTATCTTTCTCTCTGCTCCTTAGAGTTTCTTGCTTCTGCAAGCCTTCCTATGCAGCTTTAGTGTTGGTTTTCTAAGGCCTCCAGGTTGCTTCAATCTGTGGCCAACTCTCCTGACCACCTCCCTGCTTTCAAGTACTCTCTAGATGCTCTGGGCCACCTCCTGTTGTCTAAACAGGAACTAAACAGGGTAATCAAAGAGCAAATTTATAATTTTATAGACAATACATCCAAATCACTTGGATTGCAGCTCCTTCGGGTCTCGACGCTAAGATGGCTTTCTATTTTGAGCACTTCCTGGAGTTGACAGATGGCTTTATTGCCCAACCTGCATGCATGTGCAAGCACTAGATGCACACCCTCAGGATTGCCCTAGGTAGTTCAAAGTGGGCTCTCATTGACTCCAGGTCGAGACTGATCACCACCTCCCTCACCCAGATAGAATTTGTCCATTGCGCCACTTGAAGGAGACAAAGTGGAAGATCACGTCATCTTGTGATGACCCATTTACTATGAGATCTAGGGGAGGTTTCACTGCCTCTATCAGAATTCTAAAGGGCCCCTCTCAGTATTCTTTTGCTATCCAGATCAGAAATGTTTAACTCTTTTTATGACGGCAGTTCTTGAATTTAAATCACAATCTCTACATGGTCCTGTTGACACCGGATACACACCTCGGGGGAAAGGGGGATTAGCGTGGCAGAAATCTTCAAGCCACTGGGTGCGTCCTTGGGGGCAAGGAAAGAGTCGAGATACTGTCACTCAACACTTGACTCCTCCATCTAGGCCAACTCCTAGCGAAGGCAAGGGGGGTGGTCCCTATGAAAATGAACTATGGCCTTTAAGCTAAGTTAAAGAGAAAAAAAATTATTCTAGGAGTTTGAAGACAATTTAATACTGAACCAGAAATTGCAAGTAGTATTTAGATCAACAGCATGAAATTAATACATCCATCTAACACATGATTTAATTAAAAAAAGTGCGATTGTTGCAGATTGTACCTATGCCAAAATGGAGTCACATAAGTTAGAGTGTTGTTGTGTCGTGAAAGTGTTACAAATCTTGTTGGTCAGTTTTAATTGATTTTATTAGATGTGTGAATTAAGGAATGGGTTAGTTGGTGGTTTGGCCCAATTCCAACTTAGGCCTTTGAACTAAGCGTAGTGACAACTAAACCAAGGGTCCAACTGGGCGAGGCATAACCTACTTAAAGTAGCCCACTGACTCTGTAGTTAGTTTCACGCGATCTCTCAAATTCTAGAGCTCAAGTTTTCGTTGGATTTCCCTATCAAACTAGTCACTCAAGTCCCTTTCTGATTGACCAACTGATCAAACTAAGCTGCAGAGGCCAAGAGCATACTTGGAACTTTAAGCCTTGGTCAATTTTATTAACACAAAAATAAAATAAAATTTGGTGGCCGAGAATCTCTTTTCACCTACCGGGGATAAACCCTTTTAGTTTACTTCGAGAATACACGGTCTTAGATTTTATTGTTAATAATGTACAAAAATTGTAACAACAAAATTATTGACGGCTGAGAATCTGTTTTCCTTTCAGTACTTCGGGAATGCACAACCAAATTTAGTTTTTGATGTTCGTTAATTGTAAACTGCAAGATTGTCGCAGTAAACAATAAAACTAACTATACAGCCCGATTGGGGTGGATTGTATGCACATGAAAATAAAAGAAAATAAAGAAAAATTAGAACAAATATATTGCAAACCACAAAATTGAGCCTGCGAGATCCCCCCAAGGGGATTAGGTGTGGGCACTAAAGTAGCCCACTTGCCTTTATTACTTATTTTACAATTTCAAGGTGGATGCCTTTGGTCCTTATAGATCTGGATCCAAAAGGTTACAAGTTTTCACAAAAATTTAACTTCAAGGCACAGCAAGTGCTCCTGGGGTCTCGTATGTCCCGGATATTCAAATTTTCCGCAGCACTTCCTCCCACCTGCTCATAAAAAGTGAAATAAACAGCCACCAACTTTGCTCCTAACATGCTAACTAAGACATTCGAAGCACAAAAATTTTCAAGTACTTGAAAGATAATAAAAAAATGGTAACATAATGAGAAGCATACCAATTGAGACTAGGTGAAGAAGTGGATGTATAGAAAGATTGAGAAGGAGAAAATCGTAGAGAAGTGCTACCATATGTAGACTATACTATTCTAAGATGTTTGGAACCAAAATGTTGTAATTCATGATATTTCTAAGACAGGGGCAAATAAATGTTGTTCCATTCTTCGGATTGGTTAGGGTTTCATGCTGATGACGGCCAGCTACGGGTAGGTTTCTGCAGGTGGTAGGCCTGCAATAATCCTGTCACTGTCAGGATGGGTGCACAGATCTCGAGATCAGGATTGTGGTGAACAGGTTTTGTTCTTTTCTATACTGGGTGGTAATTTGTTTCGATTTTCACTGTTTTACCATTTTTATCCTTTTCCATTTCCTGTGGATTGTTAAGTTTTTACAATCATAGAGTTGGATGCTCTCGACTACAGCATTAATCATCTATCACATGATGATATCTAGGCCTCGCCACCTAGCGGCCCTCGGGATGTGAATGGAGTTGGTTTTTGGTGTGAAGGGGGGGGGGGTTTCGATCCTTGTCTCCGGCCCTAGGTAACAACCATGGTTCCGATGCAGCAGTTGGTACTGTTACAACGACCTTTGTGAGCAAGTCAGTGGATGTTCAGCTTCCGTTTGTTCTGGACGAGGTGTTGGCAGAGGATGTTCGGGGGATAAATATTTGGGGATTTTCAAGCACATGTTCGCCCGTTCTTTCGTCTGTGGGTGCATCTTTTGACTCAGGCAGCATTCCAGATTTTTTGAACTCCTCTGGTGGTACGTTTTCGGGACTCTGTGCCGGATCTTGGTGTGGGTGAAGCTACGCCGGTGCAGCAGGTATGTGAGGATGAGGACTTGTCAACTTCGCCTACGAGAGGCTTTTTGGCAGGTTTTCTGGGCTCGGCGAAACAAAGGGGGTTTCCCAGTTCGTCGGTGGGCATTTCTCATGGCTTTTCGGTTTTGGGAGGTGAGGCAGTGACCGGAGGGGAGACTTGTTCGCGCGCTAAGCCCCGTAGGAAGTGGCTGAAGAATATTGGTAAGGCCCCTAACTACTCCTTGGGGGAGGATATAGGTTTTCAACAAATTTTGATGATGGTGAAGTCTGTTCTAGTTGGTAGGGATTATGGGCGTTCGATGGCCCTCAAGACTATCATTCATTAGGCCTCTCAGGCTTGGCTGGGGCATTGTGGTTATGTCCCAAGGGTGGTGGCTCTCTCGGGGGGTTGGTTTGCTTTTCACTTTAACTTGGAGGAACATGCCATGTGGGCTTTGGGCTTTGGGGCCAAATTGGAGCCTGGTTAATGTCCCGCTTCTTCTCAAACCTTGTAACTTTATGGGCGTTCGGTGGCCCTCAAGACTGTCATTCATTGGGCCTCTCAAGCTTGGCTGGGGCATTGTGGTTATGTCCTGAGGGTGGTGGCTCTCTCGGGGGGCTAGTTTGCTTTTCACTTTAACTTGGAGGAACATGCCACGTGGGCTTTGGAGCTAAATTGTAGCCTGGTTAATGTCCCGCTTCTTCTCAAACCTTGGAACCCTCTATTTGATGCTAGCCGTGAGCACATGGACACCATTCCCTTATGGGTTCGCTAGTCGGGGCTTCCTTTGCATTACTGGGCTGAGGAACATTTTCGGGAGATAGGAAATATACTGGGGTCCTATCTGGATGCGGATTTTTCCTTCATCACTACCTCGGTGCAGAAAGTGGCTCGCATTCTGGTCAATATCAATGTTAGGGATGGCTCGGCTGATGGTTTGGATCTTCGTTGGGGCCCATATATTTTTCCACAAACCCTTGATTATGAGAATGTGTCGTTCTGGTGCCGCCGTTGTCATGAATATGGCCACCCAGCTATTGATTGCCATCTTCTTGTTTGCATACAGAACGGTACTCCATTGAAGTGGAGGCACTTGAGAGAGGATTGTTGTTTTGAACCTGAGGCTTCTGATTTGGGGAAGGTCGTTCCTATTATTAATGGTTCTCCTTTAATGTCTTCGGGAGAAAATGTCCCGGTGGTGGAGGTTGTTGAAGTCCCGATTTCGACCTCTCTTGTTGCTCAGAACGTGGTATCTCCCTCATCGGCTCCGGATGAGACTGCTGGTTACTTCCCTTCGGCCGATGGATTTGCTTGCGGGTACTCTTCCCATGCTCCCTACACTTATCCTTCCTTTAATTTCATTTTTAAGAACTTTTCTTTTCCTGGGCTTGATTGGGTGGATGGCCTCAAGAACGTACATATTTCCTCCCAGTTTTTGTCTCCCACTTCCGGTTTTTCCAGTCTTCCCCGGGTGAATCCCTCTACTAAACCTCTCTTGTTGGATGATATTTCTGATCCCCCTCCCCCTGTGTTCCCTTGGATTCTCACACTGAAGTGGTCCTTCTCCCTTCACCTACGGGCTAGTCAGATTCGGGCTACTTTTTATGTTCCACAACCAAGCTCTTTACAGGTGGTCTTAGGAAGGATAAACCTTGGGTGGCCAAAGGCAGAGGTCGAAAGTCTTTCTTGTCTAAAGCGAAGTCCAGAGCTTGCTCAGACCTCCTGGAAGGGAAACAACTCTCTATTGAACGGGCACTTAGAGCGGTGCATGCCTAGACTGAGGGGTATCGATTAAGATAATTTCCTACAACTGTCGGGGTCTTGCTGGTCCCTCTAAAAGATCAGCGCTGCGGCGAGTGCTGGAGAAGGAGCGCCTGGATATTGTGTTACTTCAGGAAACTATGGGTGGTGGTTTAGAGGTTTCTGGAAGGTTAAAGTCTTGGTTCTCGGGCTGGTGTTTTGAGGCCTCAGATGCAAGGGGGCGTACTGGGGGTTTGGCGATGGGTTGGCGGGAGGTGAATGTTAAGGTTTTTGCCATGTGGGGGATGGACTCTGTGTTGGGTCTGACTTGTCGTTCCTTGGAATTTGATTGTGAGTTTACTATTGTTAACATTTATGATCCGTATTGCAATAGGATTCCCTTCTGGGAATCATTTCTGGCAAAGGAAGTGATTAAGGGTGCATCGGTGATCCTTGGAGGGAATCTTAATTTCTCTTTGGGACAGGCCGAAGTATGGGGTCCCCATGCACAGGTGGATTCTCTAACTGATTTTTTCATTAAGAAATTGGTGGAGGGTAATTGGGTTGATGTTGAACCTGTTTGTCTTAAACCCTCTTGGAGGAATAAAAGGGTGGGGGATGATAGGGTGGCGAAGCATCTGGATAGATTTTTAATTGTTGAACAACTGGTGGAGTCTTTCTTCCACATTAGGCAGTGGATTGGTTCTGGGGGTTGCTCAGATCATGATCCTATTTTTCTTGAGTTAAAGGATGGCCCTGACAAGCCGCCTGCTCCTTTGAAGTTTAACAAGACATGGTTGAAGGATCCTTCTTTTATTGATTTAATTCAGTCCTTATGGACTCCTATCAGCCTGATAACTTTCATTCAGCGGCTTTTCAATTTGCGGATAATATTAAAAATCTAAAGGGGCCAATCAAACAGTGGGTTGTCGATAAGAGAATCAGCTCTGATCGCAAATTAAAATTGATTGAAGACTCGATTGCCTCCTTTTCTCTGAGTCCCGGGGGGGGATATGTTTCTCAAGCCTCGAAGGAATCTTTTGTTTGTTTGGAAGAATGTAGGAATCAGATACTGTTGGAAAAAGAGGAGACTTGGCGTCTGAAGAGCAGAGCTATTTGGCTAGAGAGTGGGGATGAGAATTCCAAATTTTTCCAAGCTTATGCTAAAGGAAGAAGATCTGCTAATACTATTTGGAGTCTTGATGATCAGTTGGGCACTACACACTCTACTTTTGAGGGGCTGGCCAGGTTTGGGGTACAGCATTTTCAAGATCTTTTCAAGGCAAGTGACAGGGTGAATATTGAAGAAGTCATTCAAGTGGCTCAACTGTTCCCTCGTTTTGTGGAGGAGGAGGATAATCAGTTGCTGATGGAGGCGATCTCGGCTGATGAACTGAAAGAGGTCCTCAATACATTTCAGAAGGACAAGAGCCCAAGGCCGGATGGTTGGACAATTGAATTTTTTCTTGGCCTCTTTGACTTCATTGGTGATGACCTTTTGAGACTGGTGGAGGATACTCGGAGGGAAGGCAGGATCCCTGCTAGCATAAATTCTACTTTCATTGCCCTAATTACAAAAGTTGAAAATCCTAATTCTCTTAATGAATTTCGGCCCATCTCATTATGTAATTGTGTTTATAAGATTGTCACCAAAGTCATAGCTCGCAGGCTCAAGGCCATTCTTTCAATACATGTTTCGGAGGAACAATTTGGGTTTCTTGAAGGTAGGCAGATCCATGAGGAAATTGGAATTGCTCAGGAAGGACTTCAAAGTATTAAAACAAAGAAGCTGAAGGGGGCAGTACTTAAAATTGATCTATCAAAAGCTTATGATAAAGTAAGCTAGTTATATCTTCGTCTCTTGCTTACTCACCTGGGCTTTGACATTGGCTTCATCAGATGGGTTATGAGCTGCATTACAAAGGTCTCCTTTGAGGTACTCATTAATGGTTCTGCAACACCATTTTTTCACTCAGGTCGTGGATTGCGGCAGGGGTATCCGCTTTCTCCTCTCTTATTTTTACTAGTGGCTGAAAGCCTGAGTCGTGCCATCAAGGATGCTCAGAGGGAGGGTTACTTTGAGGGTATTCAGGTGGCACCTGATCTATTCATCACCCATCTGCTTTTTGTGGATGACATTTTAATATTCTGCTCGGGCTCTCGCAGGTATGGGAATAAATTAAAGGAGATCTTGGCCCTTTTCTCTGTTGCTACTAGGATGGAAGTTAATGCAAACAAATCCACCTTGTCTGCCTCTCTTTTGGGTGAGGATGAACTAATGACTTACTCCCAACTTTTCCCGTATACACTTCTTACTCTTAACGATGGCCTCAAGTATTTAGGTTTTAATTTGAAACCTAATGATTACAAGAAACAGGATTGGGTTTGGCTGATTGAGAAGCTGGAAAAGAGATTGAGAAGCTGGAGTTTTAAATGGTTATCTAGGGATGGCAGACTGGTATTGGTTAAGTCTGTCTTGGAGGCCATTCCAGTATATTGGATGTCATTGGCTTGGATCCCACGAGGCATTCTGGACAAGGAGCGGAGAATTTGCTTCCGGTTCCTGTGGAGTGGTAAGGAGGATGTATTTGTTGCTCCATGGGTTAAGTGGGATCAGATTGTTGTTCCCAAAGCTTTGGGTGGCTAGGGGTTGAAGAATATCTTTTCTTTTTCAAAAGCACTTGCTGCGAAATGTGGGTGGAGGCTGATTAAGTCCGGTGGGTTCTGGGCCCATGTTATGATTCGTAAGTATATTGCTCTTGATTCCATTGAAAGTTGGATCCGAAATCCTATGAAATCACACTTGGGAGGTTCCACTATCTGGAAGGCAGTTGTGTCCTCCTTTCATGTGATTGAACAAAATCTGGTATGGGATGTTGGAAACGGTCATAAGGTACGCATCGGGCGTGATCCACGGGTGGGATGTGAACAACATCTTTTGACTGAAGGGACGATTGAGATCTTAGGTCAGAGGGGCTTACATTTTCTACATCAACTTGCTGACCCTAAGGATGTGGTGTTAGGCTATCCTGCTTGGCGATCGGCAGCTTCTTTCGATATTGGGGGTGAAGCTGAGTTGGAGCTAGTAAGATATCTTCGGGCCCTCTGTTTGGATCATATTTTCTTGGGGGAACAGGAGGATGAATTGGTTTGGGACGGTGATCCCACAGGCAATTATACACCAAAGGGGGCTTATCTCAGGATCAACATTGATTTGATGCCTAGGGTACAGGAATGGTGGTGGAAGTCGTTGTGGAAGCTTCATTACCCTCGTAAGTCTCGGCTCTTTATGTAGTGTACCCTTATGAATCGGGTCCCGACTTGGGATTTTTGCAGAAAAGAAATAAGCAAGGGCCAGGGTGGTGCTATCTCTATCATCAGGAGGAGGAAAATGTGGGTCATTTGTTTTTATTTTGTCCTTTCATTGCAGAAGTATGGGTTTTGGTCTCCCGGATCCTAAAGGTTCCTTTTCGTTGGGTTGGGGCATCAGTAATTGAAGCTTGGAAAACTTGGAATCAGAATCCACTGTTTTCGGACTTCAGATCACTCCCGTTATTAGTTGTATGGGGGGTATGGCTTGCCCGTAACAAGCAACTATTCATGGAGGTGGAAGGTTGTCCAGCATTAACGGCGGTCAATTGTTGTGGGCTTTTTCTTGCATGTAAAAGACAAACACCTTCTGCTAAACCTAGGGATATTTTGCCTATGGATATTGATCACTTGAAGCCATGGGATTTTTTCGATGGTGCCTGTCAGAACGACATTTGTGGGGGTGGGGCTCTTCTTTTCATCTCTCCTATACATTACTTTGTAATATCGCTGGGTTTTGGGGCTGGGAGCAATAACTGGGTTGAGCTTCTAAGCCTTAGATACCTCATTTCCTTTGCAATTGAGAAAGGAATTGTCAACTTAACTGCTTTTGGTGACTCTTTGAACGTGATCCAGTGGGTTTTGGGGGATCTTCTTTGTCACAATCGTAGACTATCCAATATTATGGGACAGGTTCGAAATGCCACTCATACATTTGAAACCTTTACTTGCAGGCATATTTTCAGGGAGAACAACACAGAAGCGAACAGGGCTTCGAAAGAGGGGTTGTTGCTGGGGATAGGGACCTGGAAAATTAAGGAATTTTTGGATGGTACAGTCAAGGAGTTTTTTCACAGACCTTTCATCGAATGAAGGGATGGTTTATACTCTACAAGTATTTATCATTTCTGTCACCTTTCGTAACACATTTGTTGATGCTGCTAAGGCTATTATGGTTTTGATGGTTCTACTACCTGTATGTCTGCTTCCGGTGATACTTTTTGGCCGTCCGATAGATCCATGTGGATCGTTTTGTTCTATGTATTTAAACTATTCAGTACTCTGATGATAGAATGTATTGATTTTGGTAAAATTCCACTATTGGTGGTAGAAAATCATGGTATTATCATTCTTGTAATAACATTAGTGAGATTTGATATTCTCATAGACAGTACAGACACTCATTTAGAGTGCAGATGATCAAATGTAATTTCGTACTCGAAAGATGAAATGAAATTGCGCTTTTTTTTCCAGGAAAAAAAATAAAAATTTTGCAATAAACTAAGTACTTGATAGGGACTAGATCTACAAAATTACGACTTGAATAACCAAATCTAGCTTATGAAAACATACTTAAAAGAAATCATCTTATGATCTTGAAAGAAACTAATTAATATAACGCATGTAAAGAACAGTAACCAGAAAAGAAATTTAATTTAAAGAAGGAAGAGAAAGTAGAAAACCAAAGCTCTTTTGAACTTGGGCAATGGAGTTGTTCTGGTGGCGTTGAGAGAGACTATGTCCTCTTCACAAAGAATTTGGAGAATGAAGCAATCAAACTAGTTCCTCAATCAATCCAAATTGAAGCGCCTGTAAAAGAAACCCTTACACTTGCCAAACAACTTGTCAAATCCATTAGTAAAACTCAAATCGAAGATGACAAGAGCATACATAAAAAAACTATTAAGCATGCAAATTCCCTATCTTAAACATAAGTATTTTAAATGAGAAAATAAACTTCTTTACTCACCCCTATCAATTAATACTAATCCTTCCAAGGCTAATAACTGACAAGTAAAGCAAATGCAAAAGAAACTCTACAGTTACCTCAGAAAACACATAAGACAATGATCATCAAACTTGAGCCAAAGATGCCGTAATAGACCTCCAAAGCCTTTTATTCATCAAAAGATTCAACACTGAAATAGTACATGAGAGCAGAGGTTCCACCATTTTCCACCATCCGTTCCTCACTTATATAGCAAAATGAGAGAGGAGAGGCCAAGAGGGGCACACTTCCTCACTAAGAGTGCATGGGCGAGTACAAGAGAAGAATAAGGGATTTGATTGGGATCTAACAATGAGTTGTGTGATGAGGTGGGCGCCACCTCTACAAGAGGTGCGCCCCCTCTCCTTGGAATGATCACCCAACCAACAACGAAATGCCACATCAAGCAATTCGCCCAAGATGAAGAGAGATGCGGCCCCATCTTATGGAGAAACTCACCCTTCTAATTTGATTTCAAACGTTTGACCTCTCAAATCAAATCAAGATCCAACGCTTTAGTTAAGGAATGTGCTCGCCCTCCAAAAGAGACAAACATGCCACCTCATTTGGCACATGCCAATAGCCTTTTTTATTATATTTTTCTTTTATACTTTGGTGCATTTTGTCGAATCATTAGCATTTTCCTACCATTATGTAGCCCCAATAAGAGAAAATGCTCTGAGTGATGATTTAATCACTCGGAACATAGGAAAAGTTGGCTCTGGGGTAAAGAGGACTCTCTGAGTGTGAAAACGAGCACCCCTGCGCCAAATTCCACCTCCAGACCATACTTTTATTACAATATGAAATTTTCCAATTAAACCATTAAAAATGGTCTAATTTTACGAAAACAAAATATATATATATATATATATATATATATATATATTTTTGCCAGAATTGACTCAAACTCCCAAGGGACCTAGTGCATGTCCATACGACTTATTATTGATGACTAGCATGTAAAAATACATAGAAACTTGGGCTTTAATAACCTCCCAAGGTTTGACCGCCAAGGAAAATACCCCAGCTTTGGAGGTGTGAGTGAACAACTCGTGAATTATACGTCACTGAAGCGCAATGCATAATTCCCAAGGAAAAAACACTCTAGAGTATCCCCCTTGACAGATACACCTAAGGTAAGCCAAGCCTGTTACGAAAAGACTGTGCTTAGACCAACGTATTACAATTCCCCATGGGGGTATGGACATGCAATTTTTTGGAAAAAATGGCCAAAACTGGCCTGATGGATCACGGAACACTGATGATGAACAATTTGATTGTTCAAGTCTTCGACAGTTCACTCAGGATCCACTAAGTGCAATTTAGTGGATAACAGGTCCTCCTCATCCAAATTCTTCCACGTCACCCTTCTCTTCCCTGTTATTTGACCAGCCCAGGAGAACACGCAACAACCAATACAAACTTCATCAGACATCAAATCGATAATACCTTGAATCTCTTTCCGCGCTCCCCCACCCCCTGGGTGAGTCATCCCCTATGCTGGTGGGAGCGGGGAGCGAAAGCAAGGAGCGGGAAGCGAAATTTTCTAATGCTTCTGGGGTGGGAGCATTTTCAGGAGAGTTTTTTATATAATATATATTTTTATATATTTTGATGCATATGCCAACAAAACCATGTGCATCCATCATAAGTCAAACCATTATACACAAATATGCAAAGTTTCTCATGTATATAGCAAGAGTGCATACAACCAAAATAGCACCGAGCGCAAACCATATCTGAACCAAAGTACATAAATAAATAGACTATAAACTAGGGATTCTTCAAAAACTTGTTTTGAGGCCACCAACATCAAGGTACATAAAGGGGTTGATGTGTTTGATTGCCAATCCCATACCCTGATACATGATAGAATCCAGTGGAAACATTGCAATCCTAAAATCCTAAAAACTGAGCCTGTAGAATTTTGAATGGGATCAAAAATTCTACCTTTTGCATTTGAAGTCCGATGAGGTTGGAACCACTCTCAAACATCCTGAAACAATTAATGGTAATGTTAAAAATTTACTTTAAGAGTTTAATGTTACCATTTAAAGCTACTGATGATTACTAGGTTAGGTTCTTTGCTATTAGAGTAGGCTTTTCCTCCTTTATATAGCATTGGTATAGGCCTAGGGTTAGTCCCCCCCGACCCATCACTTAATTTTTTGGTTTTTTTCTTTCCCCCATCCTTGAGTGGCAAGAGTAGTGGGGCTCCTCAAGCTAGGGCTCATCCCAAGATCCCTTCCAGGATTATCCAGCCAAGCTCCCTATGTCTAGGGTACTCTCCACACAAAATTCTCATATGGTGCATCGGCTCCTTCATGGTGATTGACTTGAATGAGGAAGACTTCCTATTCTCTCCCTTCCCTCTCAGACTCGTCATCTAATTCCAGCAACATTTGACACCCATATTGAAATGGAGATTTAACTTATGTATTCAGTTCCTTTCATGTCTATGTCATTTTCTTTCTTGGACTAGTGTCTTAGCTTTTTATGGATTGATTCTTAGATATTAGATCTTTTCTTGTTCATGGTAGCCTGGATATCGGAGCTGCCTTTGCACTCCCACTTTGTACTACACAAACTGTAATTCATTTTAACCCCCTATTGACCTACAGTCCTACTTTTATGGTCATCCGTTGGACATTGATAAAACTATCTTATATTATTTTTAATTATCTAGAATCTCTTAAAGACTATGCAGGTGAAAACCTGAAGAAATATTCTTGCAATGAAAGAAGTTAAAAATGACCAGGCCTAAGGAATCCTGTAGAAGACCTTCTCAGTCAACCAGCAAGGAAACAATCCTTTAACCATCTTGTTATTCAGAATTTAGAGTTTTGCTTCATAAGGTTGTAGGCTCCTGTGAGTTTTTGTTACATTGTATTGCAAATGCTGAATACAAGCCCTTCCCAATAAGTAGAAAGCCCTTCCCAATAAGTAGAAAGCAAGAAGTCTCAACAACCATAGCCAACTATTCACTTGGTAGATTTTAAGTATTAAAGCCATTGATTATTTAGCTACAGACTTACCAATTCTATTTCCAAATTAGGTAGTTGATAGAAGTACCATTAAGAAAAACACATATATCTGCCTAGAATAAAATGCTTATGAAAAATCTGACAGCCAGCGTACCTCATCTAGTTTGCTATGGGCTTCTTCATTTATACCTCCCATTTGATCTATAGTTACCCCCTGAAAATAAAATTGCAAACTTTTCACATAAACTTGATACAAAACCAATGCTGAAGCCTTGAATATCTTACAAAAATTGTGAACATCTTAAATATCTCAAAACTACTACATCAGAATATCAAGAGAAAAACTTACCTCATCCTTAAAAGGCTCATCATATTGAGGAAGAATTGATTTCACGGAATTTATATCATTTTGAAATCTATCAGACAACCAAAATAGTGAGAAATTTGTAAGCGAAAATCATTCACAAAATAAACTATCCAATAAATATCTAGCTTACTTGTCAACATAGATCCCAGTTTTCTTTTTTGCTGCTTTGTAGGCCTCATTTCTTGCATTCTGCTCTCCAATTTCAATGTTTTCAAGCATATCAACAGCTGCAGTAGAATTACAGCATAATCAGTGAATCTTCAATCAACAAACATAACAGAAAGAGATATACAAAGACCATATTAGGTAAATTAAAAATTCAGGACTCAGCACATAAACTCAACATACCATCATTGACATCACCACCAGCGAGAACATTTTGATCCTTAAGTGTCAATACAACTGCCCCTCCTTCCATTACTTTATCAAGCCCATGAAGGACCTTCAGTCCTGCCAGATCCTCTGCATATCAACAACAGTACACTGTTTAGTGCAAGTTGCTGACCACATAATATGGATATACAAAGATTGATATCACAGCAAGTATGCTACTGTCAATTGGGTTTAGCCTGGGTGGTTGAGAGGAGTGCTATCCTCCCTACCCAGGTTCAATTCTCATAAGTAACATGTTGAGCTCTTAATGAGCATATTGTTGTAACAGCCTGTGTCAACAAAGCCTTGAGCTTCTGCAGAATACAGTTTACTCTGGATACCATCCTCAGAATGAGGGTAAGTGCCTGGTGGATTTCCTCAGGACGTCTATTTCACTGGAGGGAAGCAGGTATGCTACACACCTATCTCCCAATTTTGGAGGTTTAATATCCAAAAAATGCATCTATTTTTCTCTTATTTCAACACACAGTTCCTTATTGTTGTAAATATTTCCTACAAATGTAAGGTTCAGAAATACAGTGAAATAATAGTAAACACATCAGAATAACATTTGCAACAGCTAAGCTGAAAAGATTATAGAAATATTATTACTTCCACTGTGCAGTGCCTTTTCTTCATCGTCACTTTCTGTATCCTCCACATTATCCTGATTAAACCAGGCACCCATATCAAACACAGCTTTACATTCAATGCTATAAGTTCAATAAGAGTTATTATTATAAGAATTTGAGAAATAAAAAAGATCATTAAAATATAAAAGGACATTTATGTAAGCCTGAAGACGTTATAAACCTGCTCTTCAAAAATCTTGGCCAGACGTGCAGCCTTTTCCCTCTCAGCACTTATATGCTCCTCAATTTTTCTACTTTTATTCACCCATGATAAAATTTCTGACCCACCTTCCGACTTTGTCTTCACTTTTTCCTCCCTGATTCTGCAAAACATTAAAAATGTCATTAATAAAAACATTGTAAACAAAAAATATATAGGATCATAATCCCTAGGGACTAAACATGCAGTTGATCAAAATAAACGGAAACCCCATATATGATTGAGTGTATTTTCTCTGTAATCAGGTAATATCCAATTATCAACCACTGTCTTTGCTCCTTGATAATCAGTACACTAAAACTAAATCTTTTGGTGAGCAATTTTGCAAATCCACACTTTCAACATTGGAAAAGTCTGCTCAATATATGGATCTCAAAGAATAGTACAAAAACATTAATAAGAATTGAGTGCAATTAACAAAAGAATAAATTATTAAATATATAGATTTGTTCAAAATATAAATGGTGAAAAGGCCTAATATATATCAGCATTTAAAAATATAAGTAGCACGAAATTGGTGTTTAACATAAATGCAATAATAGGTTACCCATGCCTTGTGAATCAGGAAGTGGGTTATGGAGTGCCTACCAAGGTTCTTTCTAATCCACTTTTACTATTTTATCTTACAATGGTTTTGTCTCGAG
Organism: Larix kaempferi; assembly: GCA_027924585.1. Taxonomy (NCBI): domain Eukaryota; kingdom Viridiplantae; phylum Streptophyta; class Pinopsida; order Pinales; family Pinaceae; genus Larix; species Larix kaempferi. Next base: position 9,870,117 of record BSBM01000076.1, read on the forward strand.
ATGGTTTTCAAGAAGTTAAAAGGAGAATAAAAACCTACCTGGTTCAGGAATCAACCAAAGAAACATGGATGTCATTAGCAGAGAACTGGAAAAACAATGCTTCAAGAGGATAGGAAAGCTAGATGATCACAATATGAAATTTTTTTTAACATTCTAAAAAATTGAAGCACCGGCCCCCATCTGCTCCTCTGTGTTTTGCAATCACCAAAAGTAGTGGTGTCAAAAATCCTAATCATAAAGCAAGGAAAACCAAGATATCCAGACCCTCACATGGAGGCTTTTTTGGGAAGGGTCCTCTTTAATCAGTATGGTTTTAATCAGTTAATTTTCTTTTAATATTTACATGATCCTAGTTTGGAGAGCAGCTTTCAGTGTGTATTTGGATTACTTCTTCCTACAGATATAGCTGAGGTAGAAGTAGTTGTGTCTTTTAATATAATTTTTTTTGAATTTTCTGACCAAAAAAATCAAAGTTTCTAGTGATCAAGTGTGATTGTCCTGCGCAAAGAGATGGGGTGTTTCCTCTCAATAAACATCAAGCTTGATTGCTAGAAATAAATGCTTTATTGTTTATATTGATTACTTCTGCAGATAGGCAGAGCCAATAAGAGGATACTGGCTTTCACAGATCCAAAGTTGTAGACAATAGGACAAAACACCAGGAGTATATAAAACGAATGCCTGAAGCTGGAAGGCAATACTAAAATGGGAATGTAAAAACAGCAGTGTGTAATGACTGTCTGCAAGAGATAATGAATTACAAAAAACACTAATATTCTTAGCCTAATCGAAAATTACTTATGAAGTCCTTTGTAACAGCTGTGCTAACTTGACCTTCAATCCAGTGGGGATTAGTGCAATTAAATCTCAAAAAATCACTATTATTAACAATAAAGTACAAAAGTTGCAACCATTTTTGTTTGGGGATCAATTGAAACAGCAAAATTCAAACAGACAATACTACTCACAATCAAACTGATACAGCATCATTGACACAAACATAAAAATTGGCATTTCTTTATTTCCTAATGAATGATCTGTTAGAGAAGAGAAGAACAATGGCATCATTGACCTTCAGAATGTTGACATAAATGCAAAACTTAAGTCATTCTTTGTTGATAATAGATAACTGTTAAATGCAATAAAGCAATAACAAAAAGCAAAGGCATGTGTGGGGCGCAAGTCAAGAATACCATATATGTGAACAAGAATGATGAAAATTATTTAATGCAATGATGGCTGCAATAGCAGAATCCATTCTTCCTAAAGGAGCTACCCAATCCTATTCGCCTTTTTTGCATTGCCAACTGAATGTAAGATTGTAAAACAGGATAAATGATACACAACTTAGTTCTATAATCTATTCTAGAGAAGCACAGGCCTTTGACATTTTTAGAATGAAACCATGCATTCAAACCTATGTTGCACTGAGCTTCAGGGAAAGAGGGACTGGGAAACAGGTTTAGGTAACACTAACAGCTGGTTTGTACCTCCAAATTTCCAGGAGACAGGCAATGGGACATGACAATGTCCCTCCACCCAGGTTGTAAAGTACCTTGCTGCTCTGAGTGCAATAATTCCTTGATCTTCCACCAAGGCTTTTCAGGTACTGCTTCATGACAAATCTGAAGATGCCCTCTGACTTCAGGATTATGATCCAGACAGAAAACGGCTTCAAAAGGTCCCAGATTCCTCAGTCTAAGGGAGGCACCTTTTACAGCTGTGGGAATCGTGCAATCTGTTGGTTCCTGACCGGTCTTCCGTGCTATCCTGCCTCAAGAAGCTTAACGCGTTTCCCTCACACTGGGGTGGCGGGGCGGGGAGGGTGGAAGGGGGGACAACATGGTAGATTATATCCTAGCCAACCAGGAGCTCCTCCCCCTCACCCAGCATTTTTCATTCACCCCTTTGTCCTTGCAGACCATGCACTGCTAAGCTTTTCTCTAGCCATCTCACCCCCGACCATGCACTGCTGAGCTTTTCTCTAGCCCTCTCACCCCCGACCATGCACTGCTGAGATTTTCTCTAGCTGTCTCACCCTACATTGTGGGGGAGCGCCCTCCCCCCTCACCCCCGCTCCGGAAGCTCGCTTCCAAGCAGAGCGTGTAGGAAGCCCTCTGAAATCGCTCCCATTCAGGAGCGTCTTTGTAGAGAGCGCTCTGGGACTCTTTTTTTCATGCCCTGGTTCTGTCAAGAAGCGATGAGGGAGCGTCAGGAGCATTCGCTCCCTCATCGCTCCTACGAGCACTCCCACGTCGAACGCGCAGATTGGGGAGAGGAAGACGAATTTTGACTTTTTTGGAGGGGTTTGCTTGGGCTTTAAAGCACCCCCCAACCTCATTTCACTTCATTGTTGCCATTTGACTCATGTTTGAAAGGGTTTGTGGAGTTTGGAGTGAAATTGGAGATTTGGTGAAGAGTTTGGAGAGCAAGAAAGGAGATTGAAGGGTATCATTTGCAAGAGCTTGTAGGGGAGATTGAAGGCTGCCATAGGGTTCAACTTCAAACACCATTGGAGAGCCAAAGAGGTAGGACACTAAACTCTTTCTAGTTTTTTCTTTTCCATATAAACTTGTATTTGTTTATGGCTTGAAATTTTGAATGCTTGTAGTTTTTCTTCTCCTAGTCTTTCCCGTTCCTTCACCCTCATTCCATTGCAAGCAAAGGGTTATTCTCCAAAATCTCTACAAGACTAAAAGCATGGCGATGGGTATGTCAATGTGGTTTGTCCTTTTGGTTCCATTGTTTATTATGATGGTTTTGATTGGAAACCGGAGGAGAAATGAAGAAGAGGATGAAGAAGTAGGTAGTGGCACATATCATGGAGAGGTGGGAGAGAAAGAGGATGAGGAAAGTGATGGTGGTGATGGAAAGAAAACCAAAGACAACCAAACACCCTTCTGGAAATATGTCACAAAACTTGGAGGAGGGAGAGGGGGTTGAACCACAAAATTTACATGCCCCCATTGTGGAGTAACTTACACAGGTTCATATACTCGTGTGAGAAAGCACTTATGTGGGGTTATGCCATGGGATGAAAACAAGACTATAGGAGTCAAAACCTGTACACAAGTGCCATCAAATGACAAAGCCAGATATAAGAGGGAAGAGGAGGAAGCACAATACTTATGCAAGAAAACGAGGGTTGAACATGAAACCGCAAGCTCACATAGAACATTTAGTGCTCGATCCCCATCCACCCATGGCAGTGGACTCTCACCCTCACATTCAGGGCGTAGAACAATATCAGATTTCCTTGACCAAGGTGGTAGGGATGATGTGGATGCAAAAGTGTTTCGATTTCTTTATGCATGTGGCATACCATTCAATGTTCTTCGCTCACCCTATTGGCATGAAATGGTTTGAAGCCATCTGAAGTGCCCCTGCAGGATACAGGAGCCCCGGGTATGACAAAGCTAGAACCATGGGACTTGACAAGGAAAAAGCCAAGATCCAAAATGCTTTGGGGCAATTCACAAATTCTTGGAATGAATATAGGGTATCCATTGTATCTGATGGTTCGACAAATGTAAAGGGAAATCCATTGATAAATATTCTTGGGGTGTCCGCCAGTGGTGCAATCTTCCTTTCATCCCATGACTACTCGGATCGATTCAAGACTGGCATCAACATTGCAGAAGCCTTAATTAAAACCATTGAATCGATTGGGCCATACAACATCATATAGGTCATTACCGATAATGCTGCTAATTGTAAAGCAGTGGGAGCAATCATTGAGGATAGATACCCCAACATATTTTGGTCTCGGTGTTTGGTTCACACATTGAACCTTTTAATGCATGACATTATTAAGATGAAGGAGAATGATTATAAATGGATTGGTTCACTGTACAAGAAGGGAAAACACATGATAAGATTTATTACCAATCATAGTAATGCCCATCACATTTTCCGCAGTCATTCAAGGTTGGAGCGTTTGAAGCTTGCAAAGACTAGATTTGCAAGCTATTACCTTACCTTCAGGTGCCTTTTGAAGGTAAGGGAGGCATTAGCTAGTATGGTATCAAGTGATTCATGGCAGATTTTGAAAGACAGGGCTACATCCGCATCTGAGAGGCGTGATTTTCAAGAGGTGGAGGGCATAGTTCTTGATGGTCAGTTTTGGGTGAGTGTCAGGTATGTGTTACAATTCACCAAGCCCATTTATAACATGATTCAGTTTGCAAATACTGATCAACCGATAATTGGGGAGGTGTATGAGCAAATGGATACAATGCTAGGCCAAATAAAAGATATTGTTGAGCCAAAAGATCCCATCTTGTATGAGCATATTCAAAAGCATGTGGTCAGCAGATGGGATAAACTTAATGTTCCACTCCATGCCTTAGCCTATGTCCTTACACCAAAATATTATTCTCCATCTTGGTTGGCAAAACCAACACCTGGGGGTGGGGTCAGGAGAAAACCCCACACAGATCCAAAGGTACAGGCTAGGTACATGCAAGCTATAGAGAAGTTGGTCCATGATGAAGAGGAGAGAGCCATATTGCATGCTGAATTGAGCAAATACCTTAGTCAACATGGGGTGTTCGCTAGTTTGCATGCAAACAAAGATCGAGATAGATTGGTTCCTATCGAGTGGTGGAACATGTATGGCTCTGCCACCACACAGTTGCATAAATTGGCCATCTGAGTGCTTTCACAAGTGGTTAACAGTTCTTCTGCAGAGAGGTGTAGGAGCACCTATAGCTTCATCCACGATATGAAACGAAACAACCTTAACGAAAACCGGGCAGAAAGCTTGGTTTTTGTACACTACAACTTGAGGTTGTTGTCTCATTATTGTGAACGTGCCAAAAGCGATAGAACATATCTCACTTGGGACAGAAACCTGAAGGAGAACAATTTGGAGGATGGAGCCATGATTTTAGAGCACTTGGAAGCTGAACTTTTGGGTGATGATGATGGTGACCATGCAGCAGCAACAACAACAAAGATGCCACCCCCCTCCAGTAGTAGTGTCTCACTCCCACCTGTACCAGTTTTTCCTCTAGCTTCACAATCTCCATCCTCTGGTGGGGGTCGTGTAGCTATTGGACGCAGTTCCCAACCACTTCCACCTACTCAAGATGAGGAGGCTAGCAATGCTCATAGATCACGGGAAAAGAAATTAGAATTTTCCTATGGCAAGAGGAAATATTAGTACTTGTCTTTTTCTAGTTTTTCATTACTTTGCAAATTGTAACTATTGACTCTTTAATATTTCTTATGGTGACTCTATGACTATGAAATATTTTGAAAACATTATATGACAATTTAAGTTTGATGTTTGATGTTTGATGTTGAAACTTGAACAGTGAACCTACCTTTGAAGTTCATTGCTTGCAACTTTGCACTATTGACTACATAATAGCACATTATAATTGTTTGAACTCTGAACTTTGGTCATTAGTAACCAGCATAGATCCATCATCTTAAACCCGGATCTATCAAGCACCGAGAGGGATCCAATTTCTTGAGGTGTAATTTTTTTAATCTTATACTCAAGAAATTTGATCCTTCTCTTTCTTGATAGATTTGGGTTTAAGTTTTATTTTATTTTCCCAGCCAACATGGATTTTTTAAATTAATTTTCATAATTTTTTATTTGATGAGCTGACATGTATTTTTTTAGTTATTTTTTTTATTTTTGGTAATGCAGTGTTACATTACGTACGTGACAACATCTCCCCCATACTGGGTTGTAGAGCACCTCGCTTCTCTCGGTGCAATTGCTAATGAATATGTGCTTCATGAATCGTTTCATTTCACGGTTGATCATTTGATGTTGTGACTTGTTTGTTATAGTTTGGTAACTTTGGTTACAAGAGATATGAGTTTGAAACTTTGATGAGTCAAGAGTCATGACAAATGTTATATATTGAAAATGGTTGATGTTATGGTTGATAATTGATCATTTGATGACAATGCTATATAGTTTAATCCATGTTTTTATGCTTTTTGTAACTAATTCAACATTCTACATGGTTTTGTTGACATCAATGTTTTAAAAACCGGAACCGGGAATCAAACTGGTTTGGGGTCAACTCGTACAGGAACCGGAACCGGTAATGAACCGGAGCAGTTTGATTGCAATGAACTGGACTATTAAAAAATACAAAAAAAATTACAATTTTAATCATAAAAATTATATTTAACATTCCAAGGTATATTTCAAAGCATTAGACACATAATATGTAAAGTCTACTCATATATATAAATCGGAAAATCCATAAACCATGTATGGGTCACAAAATGGCACCAAGTGCACTACATACTCATAGTAAAGTCTCATTGCATATATCTCAAATTCTTAAACAAAATACAATATCAATGAGGCTCTATATCCTCTACAGTCCAAAAAACATGATCAATGATGAGTCATGACTCATAAGTCATAACTAATCAATCATCAAAACTTGACTGCAGCAATGAGACAAATGACACTCTTGGCAGCAGCTATGAGTCAAATGAACTCTTGATTGTGAGTGAATGAGAATGTGGGGGCTGGGCAGTTATTTAATGTCTTTTGGAGGGCGAATTAGGGTTAGGTTTTTTTTTTTTTTTAACCAATAAAATTTTGAAAAACCCGAAACTGGGCCCATGGACGTGTTAGCTCAGCTGGCCGACCGAGTTATTACAAAACCGGACCGATTTATTCCGGTTAGGCTGGTTTGGTACTGAACTGGGTCGGTTAGGTCCGATTCAATACCAAACCAGGCCCCCGGTCCGAGTTGAAGGCCGGTTTGGTGCTCCACTTCAGCGGACCGGTCAAACCGGCCGGTTCCAATTCAGTTTTTAAAACATTGGTTGACAATATATGCATCAAAATATATAAAAATATATTATATAAAAAACGCTCCCGAAAATGCTCCCCACCTTGAACGCTTTTGAAAATTTCGCTTTTCACTTTGCTCCCGCTCTATGCCCCCAACAGCGTAGGTCTCACTCCCACCCCACACCCCCCCGAGACCTACACCACCCACCCGTTGATAGTTGCTCCCACACCTTCCCACTTCTCGTCCCTTGAGACAACCAAAGCCAACTATGAGATTCTCTCCAACGCCCTTATGGAAGCAGCTCCCGATTCCTTGTTCCCCTCAAGAGGCAGTGCTTCAAAAGCTAGTTCCGAGACATCTCGTCCAAGATAGACCTCTTGGATATGATCATTAAACCCACAGTCCTCTAAAGTTTAGAGATCAAGAATTTGAGTTTACTTCAGACAGTTAGGCAAAGACCGAGAGAATATGCACCCTCCTTTTCGGACACATCATCCAATACAAGAGGACTATTTCCCACCACATCATTCACACAAAGTTTGGAGCCCATCCCTTCAAACTTAAGGTCATCTTCTGTGGAGTTCGTATCTTTAGGGACTTAATTGTTGGGAGGGATCAATATCCCTATCACATTTTGTTCTTCCAAATCCATTGACTCAACCAGCCCACTGAACATGCCCATGGTTGGTTCTCAAAAGCTTCTCGACTTCTTCAATATGTGACCATCTCTCCAAATCACTACCCCCTTCTAAGTACTCATTGGTCATGCCAAGAGATCTCTTGTTTTCTATGCAAGACCTAAATTAGGGTATTCATGAGAACATTTACAAAGAATGCATCCAAACTACCTAGATCACACCTTCAAAGGGTCTAGGGCCTAGGCCTAAAGAGGACCTTTTACTCTAGGCACTTTTTGAAGCTAAGAGAATGTCTTATTGTCCATCGTCCTTACATTCACAAACACAAGATACATGCCCTCAGCACCTCTTGGGTCAATTTCTAGTGGGCCCTCACAAACTCCAAGCCAAGACCTATCAACACCTTCCCATGATCGACCGAGAACTACCAACATTGCAACTTAGAAGCACCAAAGATGACAATACATCTCATTTTCAAGTGTCCCCTATATTACAATATCAAAGGTAGATATCACTTTATTTTGGGATTTGAAAGGTTTGGTTTCCACTTCTACTGCTACCCTGGCCAACAATGCCTTGCTCTCTTCATGAGAGAAGTTTTCATGTACATATCTCAGCGTTTACAAGTCACACACCCTAAAGAGGATCAACTCATATTTTCGAGTCGCCTCCTCTATGAAGAGCAACAAAACACATTAGAGACCAAGGATACCACATAGCCCAAGTCAATGTGACCTTGTGTCCCCTCTCGAACCCCTCTCTTACTGACCAAACGATTTTTTCCTCAAGATCACACATTGTACACCACAATACAATAGACAAAACAACTCCAAGAGGGCCTAAAGACAAGTTCCCCCTACCAACATACTACTTGGTTCAACAAAGTACAGAAGTTTCTTTAAAGAGGTTCTTCCCATCGACCACAGATGTTGGGAGCATTGGACTCCATTGTTCTTGTTCCCCCTTCCCCATAACATACAACAAAACTCCCTTGGTCTTGCCCACTCCCCTAAGGATATCATCTACAGTACTAATGCAATGGCTCTGTCACAGTGCTTGATGACTCCAATGATGAGCCTGCCTCTTGATCTCCTCACTCATCCATGGCCACCAACTCCAGCAGGGCTTAACATCCTTTTTCTCCAATGAAAGGGCCAATGCAATGGCCCTTTCACAATGCTTGACGACTTAGACAGTGAGCCCACCTCTCAATCTACTCACTAGTCCTTGGCCGCCAACTCCAACAGGGCTTGATATCCTCTCTTTTGCTCTAAACCAATATTTTCAAAACCTTTCAATTTATAGCACTTCTATTGCACCAGTGCTTTATTTATACTCTCTCTTTTAGCCTTTTTAGCTTTCTTAAGCTAGACATATAGTGTCTAGTCTCTAGGCAGCTCTTAGATCTTAGATCTTATTATCTTTCTGCTTTTAGCATTATTTTAGAAGATGCATGGATACAGGACATATATCTCAGTTGATTGAGCTCCACTCTTGCAATTGGATTACTTTGATCATGGACTGTTTTCTTCTCCTTTAAATGAGAACAGAAAACAGGCAAGAGTACAGAAATAAGCAAGTAAATGCAATATAATACCTGATTTGTTAAGATAATCCAAAATATGATAGACGAAACCAACTGCTTCGACATAAAAATTCTTCACATAGTGCCACGTCCTTTCATCTTACAGTGACCAGATTTAAAAGTGTCAAGAAATAGGTTATGTAGCAGTGATTTTTCAGACTAAACTTTTAAAATGAACAGAATTCATGAAATGAAGTAGAATTAAAGCAGGTTGAGCAGCATTATATACCCTGAAACAATATATGATGACAGAAAAGGTATTACTTACTTTGAAAGCCGTTCTGCAAGCTCTGTTGTTGAAACATAAGAACTGTCTGGCTCTTTCCGAGCCTTTTCTTCATTATCTCTTTCCTTGTTCTTTTCTTTCTCCTTGATATCATCACCATATCCTTTTGTTTCTTTCTTTCGAGATTTGGCACCATCTTTATTCTCTTTGTCTTTTGTTTTTACTCTCTCTTCTCTTTCTCTTTCTTTATCCCTATCAGATTCCCTCTCACGATCTCGATCTCTATTTCTCTCCTTCACTTTCTCCCTGCCTTTGTCCCTGTCTCTATCCCTAAATCTCTCCTTGTCTCTATCTTTTTCTCTATCCTTATCCCTGTCTCTGTCTCTTTCCTTGTCTTTCAACCTATCCCTGTCCTTCTCTCTCTCCTTTTCTCTTTCTCTCTCCCTGTCTCTCGTTTTATCCCTATCCTTCTCGTCCTTGTCCATTTCTTTCTCCTTTTCTCTTTCTCTCTCCTTGTCTCTTAATTTATCTCTGTCCTTATCTCTCTCCTCCTTTTCCCTCTCTCTATCCCTCTCTCTTTCTCTCTCCTTGTCTCTTATTTTATCCCTGTCCTTCTCCCTCTCCTCCTTGTCCCTTTCTTTCTCCTTTTCCCTTTCTCTATCCCTATCTCTTTCTCTCTCCTTGTCTCTCACTTTATCCCTATCCTTCTCCCTCTCCTGTCTGTCCCTGTCTTTTTCCTTTTCTTTATCCTTGTTTCTTTCTCTCTCTCTGTCTTTGTCTCGTGATTTATCTCTATCCCTCTCTCTACCTTCCTTGTCCCTATCTTTCTCCTTTTCTCTTTCCTTGTCCTTTTCTTTATCCCTCTCCCTCTCCTTTTCCTTTCTATCTTTGACAATTTCTATCTCTCTCTCATTTTCAACATCTCTGCTTCGTTCCTTCCCCCTTTCCTTTTGCTTTTCTGTGTCTCGGATGCCTGTTTCTTGGTCCTTTTTTCTTTCCATCCTTCGGTCTTCCTCCCTGTCCTTCTCTTTCAGTTTGCTCTTATCTTTCTCTTTGCCTCTCTCTCTATCCTTCTCCTTGTCACGGTGTTTAACGGAAATACTTTCTTTGTCTTTCTCTCTCTCTTTACTTCTGACTTTCTCCTTGTCTTCTTCCCCATCCCTGGTTCCATCCCTGTCTTGTTCATGCTCTTTCTCTTTATCACGTTCTCGACTCCTGTCTTTATCCTTTTCACGATCTCGACTCCTATGCCTCTCTGGATCCTTCAATTTGTCCTTCTCCTTGACTGGATTTTCATCTTTCTCTCTGCCCCTCCCATAATCTTTGGGTGTTTCTGATTCAAAGTCCTTTTCTTTTGATATGTCCTTGTCCTTCTCCTTCTCCTGAGTTTTATTGTGATTCTTCTTTATTCCTTCCAGATCTGTTGACTCGTCTTGACTTCTATCGCAATCACTCTCTATTAATTCACCATCCGATATATCATCGCGTGCCTTGTACTGATCTTCGTCTCTAACTTCAGGAGCAGTCCACTCCATATCCATCGTTTCATGATGGCCCATTTTAAGTTAATAAATGACTCCAATTCCCTTCTGACCTCTGCACAAGCATAAAAATAAAAATAAATTAGTCTAACATTCCAATAATTTTATATGCATGTAGACAACACCCTGGTTCAATGAACAAACTGAACACCAACTAACTGGAAAACCAATGAGTAAAAAAATAACTGCAACATCAGTAAAAGAGTTTTTCCATTAAATGTAACCATCAATAGAATGAATTTCAGAAAATAAAGTACTCTCAATCATATTGCATGAGAAAAACAGGTAGAGGACCTAGACCCAGCATTGCTTGTAAAGAAAGGAAGGCAGTGGCATTGATAACGTACATCAATATAGTGAATGAAAAGATTAAGCGGGTTATGTTTTAGTAATCTCTTCTCAAATATATTTTAATGTAAATTACACAATCTATCCACAAGCACATTGACCTCGCTTCACATATAAATGAACCATGGTTCTAACTTCTAAGCAACATTTGTTCTTGAGTTATTTGCTTAGAAAAAAGTTTAGTGTATTCGTTTAAAATATCAAAAATTACAAAAAGAAGAGCTGCTTCCAAGTTATTTCTAGACAAACATTTCGTCCTGATAGGAAGAGCTCAAAAATTAGAAAAAGTGATTCCCACATAAATACATCCATCTGCATCAAAGTTACAAACATCGTGTCAGCAAATATATCGCCGAGGGTCCAAAAAGAAATTATCGGATTTATCGGCGAAAATGTCGGCAAACATTGGCAATATATCGGCAAATTTAAAAAAATACAAAAATATTCTTTTTTTTTCAATTTTCTAAACACCTAAAGCAACAAGAACATCAAATAAACACATTGCCACATGCATATGGAAAGAAAACTGATATATAAGATGTATAAGACGTATTGCTAGACATCACACATCAAAAATGAATGTCCTTCATTTTTTTTCAATTTTCTAAACATCTAAAGCAACAAGAACATCAAATAAAGTTTAAACACAATGCCACATGCATATGGAAAGAAAACTGATATATAAGATGCATAAATAATACGACGTATCGCTAGAGTCTAGACATCACACATCAAAAATGAATCGTGTCCTGGATCAAAAAATTGAAAAATAGCAAATCAGAGTTTTATTAATTAATTAACAGGGATACAAACTCTGATTTTTAATAATTAATTGCTCATTTTTAGTGGCACATTAAGGAACGGGGGCACCGTGCAGACTGGCAGAGTATCCTGGTTACATTCGATGGAGAAATCAGAGAAATGAAAAAAACAATAAAAAAAAAACAGTGAGCAAGCTAAAAAAAAATAAAAAATAAAACAGTTAGCAAGCTTCAATGCTGAATGCACAATGGCAGAGTATCCCGATTCCCTGGTTCCCGTTCTACTTTGATGGAGAAAAACGAAAATAAAAAAAATAAAAATAAAATAAAAAGTTAAAAGTTAAAACAGTGACTTCACTCAGCACTCTCGACGGTGACTTCACTCAGCGAGTCAGCACTCACGACTATGGCGAACTCAACCCCAACGGCGTCACGAACTTGTGACTGTCACGAACTCACGACTGTGGCAAACTCTCGGCGGCCAATTTTCTCAGCACCCGTGCCCTAGCTCTCCCACTCCGGACTCACGACTGTGGCGGACTCTCGACGGTGACTTTTCTCAGCACCTGTGCCCTAGCTCTCCGCTCGAATGATGAATGCAGCCCGAGTGAAAAAAACCAATAAAAAAACGTCGTTTTAAGTTGTTTTGACCCCGCGGAAAGCATCAACTCATGATATATTGCAGAGAAATTGCAATTTTATCGCGATATATCGCCTAAAAAATCGCCCTAAAATATCGCCACGATGTTTGGCGATAATATGGCCGTGGAGTTTGTCTCGCGATATCGGCAATATATCTCCGATATTTGTAACCTTGATCCGCATATTAAATTTAGGAACTGTATCTAGATTCTAGACACTTATGTCTGATAGTCTAGTTTGCAGATCTAATTCTCAAAGTTTATATCCAAAATAAGAGCCCAAAGCAACAACGCTTATTTCGCACTGTCAAATGTTAGTCATCAAGAACCTTTAATGAAATGCCAAGCTTTAAATGTTAGTTGTCCATCCTACAAGGAAATCTGCTCTATTTAATAAAAACTGAGCAATGATGTGTCCAATGGTCAAATTTATATTTATCAGACTACAGAACGATAGCTTCAGAGACAATTCAACTATATCTTTCAGAAAGGTTAGGAAGGAGCTAGGTTGTCTCTTCCAATTGCTTTTGCTTTTAAATATCAAAACATGGTCAATGGTAGTAGCAAACAGCTTCTAAAAACTTAGTAAATGTGTTAAGATATGACAGAGAAATGAGGTGTCAATCAGTAAAAGTTTTAGCTCGTCTGTGCAGTTTCTTTTTGACTTGCATTGGGATAGCAAAACATATACTTTCTCAAGAATCACGTAGGCAAGGAACTCCTTGAACTTTTCAATGTGAGTACAGGCTTGAGAGTCAAGACAGAACAAAAGGTGGAGATAATCAAAAGGCTTAATAGAAATTAAGATCCTTTTCAACTAAGAGAGGAGGAGAGAGGGCCTTTTATAGTTGTGAAAGCAATTCCAACGCACCAACAATGATGCATATGACTTTATTGTACTAGTACACACATGCCCATGATATTGTGCGACACAAAGGGGGATAGGGGGATGCCAAGCAAGTGAAATATCGATCACGCATGCTCGCAGCCAATCAAGCAATATGTTAGTAGGGGGTGCCACTCACACACCCATGGAATTGTGCCACACAAGGGGGGCAGGGGGATGTCAAGCAAGTGGAATATCGATCCCGCAGAAAATCAAGCAATATGTTAGTAGGGTGTGCCACACTCCACTGTGGGCACCCCTGTTGCCATAAGCATCGTGGCATGTAAAGATTCTTAAACCACTGGGGACTAGACCCAGTACCAATGTGGCACCAAAGAAAAGTGAAGAGGCGAACTGAAGGCTTCTTACTGACACACCTGAATCGTAAAGATCCAATTAAGTTCCAAGCCCTTCCTAGAACAAAGTTTTATGTGTACATCATCATTTCACCACAAATTTAAGATATGTAATTATACCTTTTGTTACCATAATGGATTGCTGTCAATTCACAGATTAATGAGTGATTCAAAAGAACATTTTTTTCCATATTTTTTCAATTTTCCCCATATTTTTTGGACTTTTGCCAAATTATTGCTGTGCAAATTTTTGCTATTTTCATTGATAAGCAACCCACCCTGCCGTTAAGGAAGGTGCTAGCATCGTTGCCTAATGATTTTTATATTTCTTTCTTCCTCAAAATATTCACAGGCAGCAAAAGTTCTCCAAACCCACAGACCATACCCACAAGAGAGGCACCATAAATGCAAACGGTTTCAAGCAGGTGCGTCAAACCGTAAAAATTGTTGATTTTTAAGGTGGGACCCTACCTTAAAATGCATTAGTGTTTTGGACCTGGTCGATTTTGACACTGAATAATTCTGATTTTTTAACCCTACCTTTAAAGGCATTTGGTGTCTTAGACCAGAAAGGAGGAATTTTTTACATTTTAAAGTTTGCAACACTCAAATTCCTAGCCAAATATGTTTAAGTTCTACTGTTAAACTACAAATAAAATTGGATTTCTACTTATATAGAAGTGAGGAAGGATATTAAAATTTGAGGCATTTATAGGAAGAAGCCGTCTAAGAGTTCAAAGATTTTGCCCATCCGGCCAAAACTTAGTCGAAATCCTGCGATATGAAATCTAAAAATCCGGCGATTTGTGTTGATTAAATCATTTTTCTGAACACTAGATGAATTCTTCAGCACCCTGGAAAACCCCCAGGCATCCAAATTATGCAGGATTAATACTGTTATTTGAGATTCTAAAAATTCTATCACGGATTCCAGCAAATTCATGTCTGAAAAAACGATTTTCTCCGGGCGAAATCGTAGAAGTTTTAGAGAACTCGTTTATAGAAATACGTGGAAGGATGTTAAATTTGAGGCATCAGTGTTTTATCTTGATGCTGAGTTTTGACACAGAATAATTCTGATTTTTTTAACCCTACCTTAAAGAGGCTGGTCGATTATGACATTTTTTAACCCTGCCTTAAAAAGGCTGATCGATTATGACACTGAATAAATCTGGTTTTTTAATCCTACCTTTAGAGGCATTTGGTGTCTTGCACCAGAAATAAGTTTTTAAAGAGGTCTGTAACACTTAATTTCTTTTAACTTTCCAATCAAACTTCAAAATGTAGCAATATAATTGATTTAATGCATTTTTTAAATTGTAAAGCAAAAATCTGGCTTATAACTTTCTAATCAAACTTCAAAAAGTAAGAATATCATTGATTTTATAGGGGTTTTAACATTGTAAAACAAATATCTTTTTAGATAACATTCAATTGATTAGGGAATTTTTGGAGCTTTGATTTTGATATATTATAAGATATACTTGATCAAACTTCTCCATACTACAATCCTTCCAAATTCCCATCTTCCCACCCTCCCTAATGGAACCAAAGAATGAAAACGGGGCACAACATGACATATGAGGATAACACTTTATCAGTGAGATAATTCCAAAACATGATTTCATATTAAGATAATTGCAAGATATTACAAGGCTCTCCCACAATCACAATCACACTTCTCCAATAGCTTTCTGATTAAGAATTAATTCAAAATAAAGTGCTGGGCCCAATTTGTTGGAGTTTCATAAGAACAGAAAAAAATCTGGGTAACAAATTTGCTTTAAAACAATGAAAAACAAATATTACTATTGTTTTTCCAGAATTGTAATAATTCTTCACTTAATTCTTTAAAAAAATCTGGTTTAAGTTGCACGCACCGTTTCCCAAGAAAATTGTCACAGCAATCAACCAGTCCAATTTTGTGATAGGGCTTCCAAGTTTTGAAATTGGACAGAATAGTGTAGAGACCTCAGGCCAGTACACTGTTTGTATAGTGTTGACGCTAATAAATTGTTTATATCCATAAGTATAACTCGCCAGCAATAGAAAGAACTACAAAGTACAAACTATACTCTGAGATTATAAAAAGTGTCTTATGCAAAACATTTTAACAAAACAGAGACCTATGTCTATTTAATCAGAAAAATGCATAGGAAAAGCAGATTCCTGTTCCGTATTTCTTTCTGGATCTTAGCTGTGAAAAATGCAGCGTATTGCATATCATGAGGTAAATCTCTACTACTTTTCCTCTTCCTAGAGCTTGAGTGTGCAAACTATAATAAAAGGAGTTGCAAATAATTCCATAATTAATCACTTTCATAATGCATGCGAAATGGATTCCATGGAAAATAGGATAGTTTAACTTACATCATGTTTCAACATTATTGCTTATGATATTCCATGGAATAAGGATACTTGATTATCACCAAAAACTCACACATTATGTTTTAGATCATTGCTTACTAACTCGACTATAATACTTCAAACAGGTCATCAATACAAAAAATGTTCGTCCTATGTTCATCCTATTAAATAATTAAAGAAACCCAATAACAACACAAAAGATAATTAAAGAAACCCAATGACAACACAAAAGATAACAAGGTATCACGAGTTTAAATTAATATGAAACAGCACTGCAACTTTTAAAGCAGAAAGAATAACAATATCCACAAAAAATAACAACTGAAGACAACTAGAACAAGTTTCTAGAGCAAGTAGAAGATGATAATTCTAAACCATTACTTTTACACAATATAATAATCGCAACCTTTAGAGTTGACTGAAACAAAAACTTATAAAATATAACATCGCCCATAAAAATCAGTTCAAACAAGAAAATCGCGAAAGCAAAAAAAGTCAATTCAAACAAGAAAATCGAAAAAGCAAGAAAAAAATTAGTGTCCTCAGCTCTCATAGCTTAGCCTTCATCGGTGGAATAAAAGTAAGTGCCTTCAGAGTAAGCCCAGCCCTGAAATATAACCCTATTGCTACACAGATCCTATTTGAAAGGCAAAGTGCAATGAAACTAATGTAATGAGATTGAATGGAGAGGGATGAGATGGCGGAAGAAAAGATTTAAATGGAAGAATTTGATACGAGGTAAGGGTATGACGGAACTAGGGTTAACATCAATGATGGTGTTCAACTGTTTGATATTTTGGCCAAGAAATCCATGAGTACGAATTTTCAAGTCCCAGGCTTACAGAGAAGGCACAAACAGCCACTCTAATCAGTTTAAGTTTACATCATCGGACAGATAGTTTTCAACATTTTACTTAAAAATAATCCTTATACAAAACAACAACAACTAGGTTTTACAGTAACTATCTTCACAAAAGAGTCAAAACCGTTAGAAATGTACCCCACTCACTAAGGCAGCATAGCTGGACTCCGTGTATGCTCAGATCCGCACATACCACAAAATCATACAACAGGCGAGAACTCTCCTTATTGATACAATTGCAATACATGTAAAGCAGAGCATCGAATCGGAAAAGCTGATGCTACACACATGGAGAGGAAACGGGCTCAGAGTAACCTCCGAAAAAACCCTAGCAGCATTATCGCACAGTTATGACCCGAATCCCTTCCATCCTCTCAGAGCTTAGGAAGGCGCTCTTAAGGACTGTGCTACTTAGCCATAAAAAGCATATTTAAAAAATACAGGGAAAAATAAAATACGTATAAGATCTTTTACCATTATGTCCTAGAAGCTAAGAGATTTTTCGTTCAACTAACCCTAAACCTACTAGATTTCATGATTTACAGCAAGTCAGAATAATTGTAAATGCCTCAAATTGTTAACACTCAGAAATGGAAAACCCATCTCAGACATCTAATTGATTCATCACACTTGCTGGACATTACAAACCTGCCCCATACAACCAAAAAGATACGCATTGGATAGCAAAACAGAGTTAAGAAGATTCGAAACCTGGACTTGCGGAAACACCTGCGCTTGGGTAAACACCTGCAAAAGGGGATTGCTGCAGAAACTACATCCTCATCTCTGAACAATGAGGAGGGATGCACTGAGGAACAACGGAAACCTGAGCACCGACCCGACAGAGGAACAGCGGAAAACTTGAGCACCGACCCGACGCCCGACGGTCATCATAAAGACGGGCTCCCTCCCCAACACTTCTCAGTCACTGCGGCTTGTAGGTCATAGAACCGAAACTTGAACACGCCGGGGCGAAAACACGTGGAGGTTTCTTATTTGATCGAGGGATGACGAACGTGCAGGATTTGGACGCAGATGCAGTGAAATAAAACTTCCGAAACACGGAAAAACGAACCAGTGTTAAAACCACGTGGCAGTTTCTTACTCGCGAACATGTGGCGGCTTCTAATTCACTGGAGGGACGATGAAAAGGAACAGTGTTCCTCAGAACAACCCTCTGGAAATAACACCAATCGGCGTAAAAATAAATGGCCACTACATCCAACCCACCCTGCCGTTAAGGAGGGTGCTAGCATCGTTGCCTAATGATATTTACATTTCTTTCTTCCTCAAAATATTCACAGGGAGCAAAAGTTCTCCAAACCCACAAACCATACCCACAAGAGAGGCTCCATAAATGCGAACAGTTTCAAGCAAGTGCATCAAACCGTAAAAATTGTTGATTTTTAAGGTGGGACTGAATGTCCAAGACTATAAACACGCCAGAATGATCAACGAAACCCTCCAAAGCTTATCTCTAGGGAGACAAAAAATATTAAACTAAATGGCCACTACAAACAATTGTACAATGTAAGCTCCTTAGAAAATTACAACAAAATTCAAAGAAAATGGTGTTTAATTCGTATTCTCCGGTTAAAGACTAGCCTTATTCACGGCATCTGAACCCTTAAATGCGAAAATTTAATCTTATGTGCTTCAATTTTTTCATTTTTGGTCAGACTAGGGGTTTTGCCATTTGATACATCAAGAAAAACCTCAGCCCCTAGACCCTAAAGAAAGAACAAATCAAAGCCATACGCTAGACCCTAAATCTAAAAAATTAATAAAGGAAAATACTGGTTTACCTCAAAGTCTAAGATAGAAGCCCTAGTAAGCTCTGGGAATGTTGAAGTCACAAGAGTCCGAGATCGAATTCCCTCTTGCTCATTTGTATTATCAGTTTATCTGATACAAAAGCGGCTGCATAGCCTGAGAAGAGTCTGTGTGCTCGTAAGTTGAATAATATTCAACTGATCACCACGGGATAATTTGAGACGCAAGGTACTTCCTATAGAATGAGTGAAAAAAAAAAGGTACTTCCTATGGAATGAGTGAAAAAAAAAGGTACTTCCTATGGAAATATACGATATTTAATCGCCGAAAGCAAATGTGTGAGCACTAGTTATCAAAATTCTTATCATAGAAGAAGAAAATAAATTAGAGGCACCATAAATGCGAACGGTTTCAAGTAGGTGCGTCAAACCGTAAAAATTGTTGATTTTTAAGGTGGGACTGAATGCCCAAGACTATAAACACGCCAGAATGATCAACGAAACCCTCCAAAGCTTACCTCTAGGGAGGCAAAAAAATATTAAAATAAATGGCCACTACATACAATTGTACACTGTAAGCTCCTTTGAAAATTACAACAAAATTCAAAGGAAATGGTGTTTAATTCGTATTCTTCGATTAAATACTAGCCTTATTCACGGCATTTGAACCCTTAAATACGAAAATGTAATCTTATGTGCTTCAATTTTTTCATTTTTGGTCAGACTAGGGGTTTTGCCATTTGATACATCAAGAAAAACCTCAGCCCCTAGACCCAAAAGAAAGAACAAATCAAAGCCATACATTAGACCCTAAATCTGAAGATTAATAAAGGAAAATACTAGTTTACCTCAAAGTCTGAGATAGAAGCCCTGGTAAGCTCTGGGAATGTTGAAGTCGCAAGAGTCTGGGATCGAATTCCCGCTCGCTCATTTGTATTATCAGTTTATCTGATACAGAAGCGGCTGCATAGTCTGATACAAAAGCGGTTGCATAGCCTGAGAAGAGTCTGTGTGCTCGTAAGTTGAACAAGGGTAATAGCTGCAAAGCAGCTAGTCCCTGCGTTAAGATTAAGTTTATATTTTGTTTAAGTGATAAAGGAAATTAAATATTTTACTAAAATTAATGGTTACATTAACACTAGTATTTGTAATAGTTATTTTAACACAATCAAATTGAATCTATTTTTGTAATTAAAAACAACAATTTCATAAATCCATAATTACAATTTTGTAAAAATTGTCTAAGTGACTAAATAAATAAAAAACAAATAGAAAAATAAAACTTTTAACCTTCTTATTTTCCCTATTTTTCCATATATGTAGTGTAACCGGTGGCTCAATATTGCGAGAGCGCTGAATCTGCTGGGTCTTGGGGTCGATCCTGGGTGGGGATGGCCACAGTCGACCGCCCCAGCCACCCGGCCATAACGGCGGCCCCTTATTTTCCCTATTTACATGAACTTATAGATAGCTATTGCATCTATCCACATGAATACAAATAGAGCATTAACATTACGATCTTAGTATCTATAGCGAAATGTGATTCAAATGCACATTAATTTTATATTTTTAAATCATGAAAATAATTTGCTAAAGGATTTTATTTGCTTACTAAATTCATGAATCTTTAATAATTGAAATGCTTGTAACTCAACCACCATAAGAAACATTATAACATATGAAGAAACCAAGATAATATTAAATGATCTTTAATTAACTTTGATTAAGAATCATTTTGCAAAACTATTTTATAATCATCTGTATTAACATGAGCATGCATCTATCAAGCACCGAAATCTCATGAATATTACTTAGAGTGTTTCATCTTCCAATAACACAACAAATAACAATGATTTAAATAAGAAATGGGTTTGGAAATAAAAAATATAGTAAATTGGTGTGTATGTGTTCTTCCCAAAACAACCAACTATTAATTCAATGGGATGTTTCTTGAATGAAGGGAATGTGGCATATATTTAGAGTATGTTTAACTAAAGTTTATTACCAAAAGGTTTTCTCTCACCTTCATGAAATATTTAATCATTTCTGATTATTACAATTACTTAGAATGATGTCATAAAACATTTTAATAAAATGTATAATGCGATGCTTTTCTAACCTAATAAATAAAACGAATTTTCCAGATCAATCAATTCAATTTTACATGAGATTCTTCAGAATTGACAACAAATTATAAAATAACATGTCTTAGCATAATAACACTAAATGAAAGATCTTTCACAAGAAAAATTTGGAATACACAGGAGCAGGAGCAAGAAAGCCGAAGAGGAATCTTGGCGCTATTTGCAAGAAAGCTGAAGGGAATGCATGCGATCGGAGGCAAAATGTTAGCGGATCGCATAGAAAATGCACTTGATGACAGCTCTACGGTGCTTGCCAGGTTTCTGATGGAAATACCGACTGTATTGAGGAGGCAAACACATAACCGACTATTTTTCTGAACGAGAAGGTGAAGGATTCCCACTTTACGGAGAATACAATTTCTGAACCAGAGGAAAATTTAAGGGAGAAGGCGAAGATTTTTAGCACAATTGAGCAGAATAAGAGGAAAATTATAAGATAGAAGAAGGATATCAAAGGATGTGGGTAAAATCATGGACCAGGTTTGACATGGAAATTGAATGAAGTGGAGGCTGCAAGAAGAGCGGTTATGAATTCAAGAATCGACAAACATCATGGTTCTGTTTGAATGCAGGAGGTGTGTAGCATTGAATGAGCCAGCATTACCAACTCTGTATTGAATGAAGTTTCAGTTGATGAAGCTCTGTTTAGGCAACGGATTTGAGGTTGATCTTCTTGGTCGACTGTCAATGGAATCAAGATGATGACGACTGAATTTGAAGGAAGCTGCAAGAAGTGCGAATATGAATTCAAGATAATACCGATTATGTATTGATTGAGCCAACTTGATAGATATATATTTGTGATTTGCATTACTCGATACAGTTGGTCGGTCCTTGAACCAGGTTGATGGAACGGGGTTACTGAGCTTTGATTGAGGGCTTCCGGGATCTGGTTTTTTTTTGGCAGGTCCTGTTGACTTTGGTCTGCTTCTTGTTGCTGATCACTGGGAATTGTGGATTGGAGGCCGGTCCATTTCTGGGTTTTTTATTATTCTGGTATTTCCGTCCTGTCAGCGGAGTTGTTGATCGCTTTGTGCAAGGGATTGGCATGGCAGAGGACGTGGTTTACACTGGTGACGGGGTAGGTGACAGTGGGAATATTGCTAATGGAGATGTCTATGCTGGGATGACTCGGTCGGGGGTGTTGTCTGGGCCCTCCATGACTGGCGGGGGGCATGAGGTCTTTTATGGGCCCACCATGACAGGCAGGCTTAGTCCTCGGACAGGGACTTTTGCTAAGGCTAACTTTCTTAAAAAACCCGCTAAGATGGTAAAAGAACGGAAGCGACAGGACCAATTGGTGCTAGGGGTGGATGTTACGATGGAAGAGGCGGAGAATCTCTCTCTCACTACTGTGGTAGGTCATGTTCGTGGCAGAAGATATGGTTGGGGTTTCCTTCAGCGTTGGGCGGCTGAGCAGTGGAAGTATATTGTGTCATCAGCCCCTGAACTCCGGGTATTGACGAAGGGATGGTTTTCCTTCATCTTCATGAACAAAGGGGAGGTCGACGCAGTTTTAAGTCGACATTGGTCGATGTTGGGAGTTCCTCTAGTCCTGCGAAGCTGGTCCCCATTCTTCGACTCAAAAACGGAGAAGGTTGATAAAGAACCGTTGTGGGTGAAGCTTCCTGGGTTTCCAATGCATTTGTGGAATGAATCCCGTTTTGCTGCGATTGGGAATTTTCTTGGTGAATATGTGTGTTCAGATTCCTCCCATCTTGAGACTGGCAAGTACACGGTGGCAAAGATATTGGTAAATATCGATCTTCGGCTGGGACTCTCTGCTGAGATCAATGTACAATCCAAGGATGGGGACTTTGTTCAAATACTGGATTATGTGGGTGTGCCGTTTAGGTGCCACCGCTGCCACTCACTTGGACATATGGTTGCCAAATGTCCTTTACCGTTTCGGAATTGCAAGCCACTGACTGATGAGGTAGCTGATGTAGGTGCAGATCCAGTGTCGAAGGATTACTCTCAGGCAGTGGAGGATGATGGGTGTGGGCCTGCTTTTAACAGGGGGGTCATCTACGATTCTGTGGTACCTGCTGATATCTGTGGGAGGCATGGATCAGTGGATTTGCTGCCATCTTTGGTGAACAATGGAAAGGTGCTCATTGGGAGTGCGGAACCTGATGATGAGGGGGCTCCCTTGGGATCAGCGACTCCTACTACATTGACTACCTCCAGTTTGCATCAGCAGTTATCCATAACTCGATGGGGTTCAGCTGAGAATCCCTCGGGTATGTCACATTTATTTTCACCTGTTGATTCATTATTTGATGTATCTGATGCTTTGGGGGACGGTAGGCTTGGGTCTCCTCATGTTGCCCATACTGTCATTCCATGTCCAGTAGCTCCTTGTGTGCTGACTGATGTGGATAGTGGTTTCTCAACGCCCATTGTATCCACCAAACACTCTACCTGCTCTGAGGGTCGTAGTATCCGATATGCTCTTCGAAGTAGGGAGATCCCTACAGCTGGTATGGGGGGGGAAGGGACTCCCTGAATTGGCCAATAGTGTTGGGGGGAAAGGTCGGGGCCGTAAATCCCTTTTGTCTAAAGCATAAGACCGGGCAAAAGTGGATTTAGTGATGGGTACTCAATCTTCTATTGAGTGGGCACTTAGAGCAGTGAAAACCCAGGAAGGGGGTTTGATATGAAAATTATGTCCTCCAACTGTCGTGGGTTGGCGAGTCCCATTAAAAAATCGTCGATTAGGAGGCTGGTAGACTTTAATCAACCGGATGTTTTACTGCTGCAAGAAACTCTGGGTGGCAATGAGGATGTAGTACGGGCATTAGAAACTTTGCTTCCTGGTTGGAAGTTTGTTGGAGTGGATGCTCGGGGGTGCTCTGGAGGGCTGGCCTCGGGGTGGAAGGTTAAGAGTTGCAGATGTGATTGTTCTTGGGGAATATCTTCTGGTATCAGTTTGGAAGTCTGGGATGCTGAGATTGGGAGGATGATCACGGTTCTCAATATCTACGGGCCCTATTTAAATAGGGTTGGATTCTGGGACGCCTTGTTATGTATGGATCTTTTTGATGGAAGGGATGTGATTTTGGGTGGGGATTTCAATCTTACTCTGGGGACTTCTGAAGTGTGGGGACCTCGGGCTGCGCCGGATACATTAGCAAATTATTTCATTCATGCCTTTGCTAGGAAGGATCTTCTCGACATTTTACCATCCAAGTTAACTCCTACTTGGAGGAATAAGAGAGCAGGGGAACATCGGGTGGCTAAAAGACTGGATAGGTTTCTAGTGGCCGATGTGTTGGCACTGGGTGTTGATGTTGTCAGGCAGTGGGTAGGGTTAGGTGGGATATCTGACCACTGCCCCATCTTCCTGGAGTTACGAGGTGGTA
Source organism: Larix kaempferi (assembly GCA_027924585.1). Classification (NCBI taxonomy): domain Eukaryota; kingdom Viridiplantae; phylum Streptophyta; class Pinopsida; order Pinales; family Pinaceae; genus Larix; species Larix kaempferi. The sequence continues at coordinate 9,894,388 of BSBM01000076.1, forward strand.
GGAAAAAACCTCCCAGCCCTTTCAAATTCAATCCTAGTTGGCTGAAGGAGGAGGATTATCTTAAGATGGTTCAGGATCTGTGGGTTCATCGACCTCTTGATTCTCTGATACATGCAGGTGCACACTTCCAACACAACCTTAAGCGAATCAAAGAGGCCACTATTTCCTGGGCACATGATAGAAGGGCGATTGATGAACAGATTTTGCGGGCTGTTGAGCAGAATATTGATCGGATTCTTAACAGTCGGGGAATGGGATATCTGGATGAACAGCAGAAAGGTGAGCTGATGGAGTGGGAACGACGCAAGAATGTGATTCTGTGTGAGAGAGAAGAGATGTGGAGGATGAAAAGCAAGGCGATATGGCTTCAATGTGGTGATGAGAATACAAAGTTTTTTCAAGCATACGCTAAGGGGAGGAAATTCACCAAATCTATTTGGGAACTATCTGACGAAGGGGAACCGGTCTCCAGCTTTGATGGATTAGCGGAGTTGGGTGTTAGACATTTTGGTGATTTATTCACTGCTCAACCTGGAGCGTCCATTGCTGAGGTTATTCGGGTGACTCAGCTTTTCCCTCGCTTTGTGGGGGAGGAAGATAATAGACTGTTGATGGAGGAGGTGTTGCCGATTGAGCTCTCGCTGGTCATGCAATCCTTTCATAAAGATAAAAGCCCGGGGGCCAGATGGCTGGCCTATAGAATTCTTCTTAGGATTCTATGACTTCTTCGGGGAGGAATTATTGAATGTGGTGGAAGAATCGCGAAAGGCTGGGTTTGTCCATGGCCCCTTCAACTCCACCTTTATAGCTCTCATTCCGAAGACGGACAAGCCTGACAGCTTTGATGAATTCAGACCTATCTCTCTCTGCAATTGTATCTATAAGATCATATCTAAGGTTATGGCGAGGAGACTCAAGAATATTTTGTCGCAGCATATTTCTTGTGAGCAATTTGGCTTCTTGGAAGGTCGCCAAATACATGAGGCCATTGGAGTTGCCCAGGAAGGTTTACACACACTGAAAGTGCAGAAGCAGAAGGGTGCCATGATTAAGATTGATCTCTCTAGAGCATTTGATAGGGTTAGCTGGCTATATATCCGGATGCTTCTTACTCACTTGGGGTTCTTCTATGAATTTATTAGATGGATTATGGCCTGCATCACTATGGTAAGCTTTGCTGTACTGATCAATGGTTCTGCTAGTCCATTCTTCCATGCAGGAAGGGGTCTACGACAGGGATGTCCCCTCTCTCCGCTGCTGTTTCTCCTTGTTGCTGAAGGACTCAGCCGATTTATACTAAATGCAAAAGCTGATGGTTCCTTTCAGGGAATATCCATTTCTCAGGTATTGTATATTACACATCTCCTTTTTGTTGATGACATTCTGATATTCTGTGATGGCTCGCGACAGGATATTGATAAGGTGGTTGAAGGTCTCCATTTAGTACAAATTGCAGCGGGTATGTTAGTGAATATTGACAAATCTACTATCACATGCTCGAATTTAACAGGGCAGGAGATTCAAAGACTGGCTAACAAACTACCTTATCAGACTTTGGATATTGATGATGGATTAAAGTACCTTGGCTTTCACTTGAAACCGAATGCTTATCTGAAGGCTGATTGGCACTGGTTATTAGCAAAATTAGATCAGCGACTACATGGATGGAGTCATAAATGGCTCTCTCGGGCTGGGAGGCTGGTCCTGGTCAAATCTGTTTTGGAAGCAATTCCGGTGTATTGGATGTCTCTTGCTTGGATCCCCAAAGGTGTCCTGGAGCAGATCCGAAGATTGTGTTTTGCTTTTCTTTGGAAGGGTAAGAGTGAGCATCGAGCATTGGTGTGGGTCAGATGGGAAAAAATTGTTGTTCCAAAAGCACTAGGAGGATGGGGGTTAAAGAATATTTTTCTGTTTGCAAAAGCATTGGGGGCCAAAGTGTCGTGGCGACTTATCCATACACAAAGTCTCTGGACTAGAGTGGTATATCATAAATATATTGCTCCTCTTACTCTTCTCGAATGGATCAGGCTGGGCAATAAGTCGAGGGCAAATTGCTCTGTGGTCTGGAAGGCGGTGGTGCAGCATTTCTCATTGGTCGGATCTGGATTAGTGTGGAGGATCGGAAATGGACGTCTCATTCGTATTGGGCTGGACCCCTGGGTTGGCTGTAGGGGTGAACATGTCCTCCCTGCGGTCTTGAGGACTTATTTGGCTGCTAGAGGCTGTCATTTTCTGGCTGATATAACGGATTCAGGATCATCTACTCTTTGGCATTAGGGGTGGATCTTTGCACAGCGACTGGAGATCAATGCAGATCTGCAGGGGGCTTGGGAGGATTTTCTGCGGCTCTTAAGAATTACGAATATTCGACTGACCAATAGGGCTGATGAACTGATCTAGGATCACCATCCCTCGGGTATTTACACACCAAAAAATGGATATATCCAGCAGAATGTGGAAGTACATAACAGGGAATTGGTGTGGTGGTGGAAATATCTGTGGAAGTTAAGGTGTCAAAGTAAAGCAAAATTACTCTTCTGGGCTATACTGGAAAATAAGGCACCTACCTGGGACATTCTGCAAAAACGATACCTCCAGGGTCCAGGGATCTGCCCTCTTTGTCGGGATGCGGAAAAGACTATTGCACATTTATTTGTTCATTGTCGGTTTACACAGGCAGTTTGGGATGATATTAGCAATTATTTGCATATTCATATGAGGTGGAGGGGCAAGAGCATCCTTGCAGCTTTCCAGGGGTGGTGGTCATTACACAAAACTTCATCCATCCGGGCAATCCCGTGTATTTTTGCCTGGGGGATCTGGATTACCAGAAATCAACACATATTTCATGATCGCAGGGTACCGATGGAGACTGTAGGGGCTCACGCTGTGGCGGTGATACAACAATACATGGCACCTGCCTAGGCGATTAGAACACGTCCTGTGCGTGAGGAACTGATTGATAAATCAATGCCGTGGGCATTTTTTGATGGAGCTTCATTGGATCACCGATCGGTGTGTGGAGGGGGGGGGGAATTCTTTACAAAGCTGAGGCCCATTATTTTCATCTGGTGGCTGGTTTGGGGAGAGGATCAAATAACTATGCTAAACTCATGTCACTTAAACTACTGATGTTATTTGCACTTGAACAAGGCTGCCTATCACTTCAGATTTTTGGAGACTCCATGATAGTTATTGACTGGGCCAAGGAGATCACACATTGCCATGTGATGGTACTATCACCTATCCTGGAGGAGGTGATACGGTTAAAGCAGTCCTTCAATCACATTTCATTTACACATATTTACCGGGAGAGGAATGGGATGGCTGATCAACTCTCCAAGGATGCAACGCAGCAGGAATTAGCTCTTGGCATTTGGAGGATTACTATTCATTCACCTGGGGGCACTTTCAGCTATTATCATAGACCTTTTCATGAGGTTATTGAGGCACAGAATTGAGCAATAGCTCAGTTTTTGATGTCAAATGATGGTTTTGTTTTCTGTTATAGTAATAGTTCTTATGTATTCGGATATATGCGGGAACTATGGTCAGCAGTGATTTGTTGTATGGGACATTAGATATGATGTCAATATGGGACAGTAAATATGTGACAATGTAGGGATCTCAGTGATTCTACTACATGTGCAGAGTGTAATTTTGTTCATCTATTTGAAATAAAATTACGATTTTTTCCGAGGAAAAAAAAACACTAAATGAAAACAATAAAATTTATAATTTGACATCATATCATAATTGCACCCATGCGTTGATATCAATATTTATGTATGATTTACATGACACATTAAGCAAGCAAGTTGCCTTTCTATCTTGGTTTGGAAATAAACATGACTTACTGCATCATTAGAATAATGTTCCAAAATCCACCAAAGAACAATGGTAACGATTCAAACAACGTCAACTATAAATCAATGCGGGTCAAGAGGTACTTTGCCATTTTTTCCTAATGAGGTCTCCTAGTTTGTTATTCTCACCCATGATGCATCCTTGCATTGTTTCTAATGCTTATGTGGATTGCATCTAGTTGTCGGTTCCATTCTTACCTAAAAGGATACATCTAATTGTAGGTTCCAATCTTACATAAAAAGATAGCATAGATCAACTAAATTTTGAATTGCATTAATGAATGCAAATATGGTTTGCAAACAAATTCTCTACAATAGCAATCTACCTTTTTCTCATTTGCTTACTAGGCTCTCTTGTAAGAATGTATGTTTCTCATTTGCTTACTAGGCTCTCTTGTAAGAATATAATACATACAATAGAAAGAAAAAAACAATGAATTAGCAAATGTGAGTAAAACTTTTGAAGAACATTGACATGGAAATCATTTTGTTCAAAGTCCTTTTTTATGTGCATTTCTCCAACTCTATAGATTTGGAAAAAAAAAATTGTCTAACATAATTTATACTATCAAGCATATATTTAAAGGCATACCTATTTCACATCTTAAGAACACTATTAAATGATACTTTAAGATAATTTGCTTTATAAAATGAACTTTTCTCAAAGAATTTAATTAATTCAATTAGATAGTGAAACTTGGAATTATTCAAATCTACATAGTATTACTCTTTGGAAATAAAGTACATATGAAGGAATCTACAACCTGACCAACTATTTTCTTATTAGTCCCTGCCAAGAGCAGCAAGGACTATAATTTGCCTTGATCTATACTTACCATTTCACATAATTGGGAGCTCTATCAAATAGATGTTGAATCCAATTCCTTGCATAGGAATTTGCAAGAATAAATTTACTTGGAGCAATCTCATGTTCAAAATTATTCCAACCTTGTTTTATGACTTAAGAATCTCTATATGGCCTTAAGCAATCTCCTCAAGCTTGGTATGCTTAAATAGATAGCTTTATTCTTGGCATTGGATTTTCTAGATGTCATTCTAACTTAAGTGTCTATACTAAAAAAGTAGGAAGCCATTTCATAATACTTGTTCTTTATGTCAATGACTTTATACTCACTTGTGTGAAATCCAACCTTAAGAAGACGTTTGAAGTGCTAAACTTAAGACATATCCATTATTTTCTTGGCCTTCCAATCTTGCAAACCAAGAAATGAATTTTCATTTCTCAATCCAAATATTTACAAGTTTGAAAGACCAAAGCTAAAATGAATATTTAAAAAGAGCCACCATCATATTTCTAACTAACTAACTAACTAATTAGTGAAGACCTATAATTAATAACTAAGTCGTTAAATATATTTTATTATTTAATTATAATACATGGAAGTATTTATAAGAAATAATTAACCTTATATTTGATTTTAAACTGTTCACCTTAATAGGATGTGGTTACGGGGCAAAGTACTCCAATCCTACATAGATAATTGCATTCAAATATTTAAATTTTGGAACAAAATAAGCCTTGCATTTAGTGGATGCTAGTCAAGGTTAGGTGAATTCCAAGGTCTGTTGTTGATAGCACACTATGAACTTGTGGGATTGAGGCGCAATAAGGCTATGTAAGGTCGATGGCAATCTCCATTATGGGATAGTTTATTAGGACACCACGTGCCCTTGCCATCGCCACAACCACTACCTTTGTGCTTTTATGCGCTGCACTTGCCGTGACTTGCATGCGTTGCACTTGTTTCTCTTGGTAATTTTGTCGAGGCAGTGTGACTGTCCTCTGAAACACGTTGATTCTAGGATCCAATACCCAGAAATGCATAAATGTCTGGTACAATAATAGCTCTGAACAGGTTGGCGACTGTTTTTCTCAATCAAATGTTAGAGTTTCTCTTAAGGATGTGTATGATGAAACTATTAATTTAGGCCAAATTTCATACATAGATGGTAGAGGCCGGATTGGAAATTGGTATGATTTATTATTTACGTTGCTTTCAGATATAATTAGGTTTCAAAAAATTTATTATGACCTTAATTTTTGTTCTATTACTGGTAATCTTACTGGCACTTTGTTTCCCCTACCACTCGATTTCTTCTCTAGAAAAATCCGATTGGAAAACAAAAAACAAAATCCAACAATTCTGATAGCTTTAGAAAACAAGAAAACAAAATCCGATTGGATTGCTCTCCACGTTCACAGAAAAATCCGATTGTTTTTAGTTTTTGGGAGAGGTCATGTTTTTTAATATTCTATAAATGATGGAAGTTGTGTAATTGGACAAATCTGTTCATATAATTTTATTTAATATTCTTTTCTTATTCTTTTTTAGTCCCTGACAAGTATTTTCAGGTTAATTCTTTCTCCTTCTTTAGTCTATTTTTTTAAAACAAGCTATTTTATTCCGAGAATTATGTTTAAGACAAAATCTGCAAGTTTCTGAATGTTAGCTTGTATTTTTATCTTTCACATTGAACAACAAGCTCCTCAAAGCAATAGAAGACAATGTTTAACATGATCCCAAACTGTTAAAGTCAGACCTGGTGTTTAAAATGAAGTGGATACTGGGCCCTGAGTATCAAGAAAGGGAATAGGTAAAGGGTTAATGAGTATTAAGAAAGGGAATAGATAAAGGGTTAATGGTTTGTTTTCAATAAAATCTTGTGCTCTCATCTTTGTTGAAATTTATGATCAAATGTATTGAAACCAGAGATCCATAAAATTTATGATCTAATGGATTGAAATTTATGATCTAATGGAAATTTATGATCAAATGGAATGAAATCATAGATTCATCAAATGACCAATATAACTCGATCTTGTGCTTGTTTTATTACTAAATGTGAGTTTACTTCTTGTTACAATGATGTAGGCAGGGACTTGTTGCCTTTAGCAGCTCGCCTTTGTTTTACATCATTTGCCGGCTCAAAGCTGAGTTTCAAGTAAAATTAGCAATTTTGAGAAGTGTCGGAGTTGAGGTGCGCCAGAGGCCAATGGGCCATTTTCCTGGATTATAATATTTAGGCTACTTTACTTATGAATCGTGTCGACATCTCTCAGCGCATGGAAAGCATATATGACATAGATATGAGATGAGCAGACATAATTGGTTTTCGGCCAAGCAACGTTCCAAGTGGGACCTGGACTTTGATTCAAAAATGCCTTTGCACACAATTTGGGGCATTGACCAATTTGGTATTATTTCTAGACTCTTTCTATATTGGATAGATGTTTCATAGTGGTCACTATGCTGGTGAAGGTCTTGTTCCTAAATTCCAAGATGGAGAACTATGGCAAAAGGTTTTTGGTCCAATTTTTATGTATGTTAATTCAATTATCGATGGATTCGAAGCTAAACCATCTATACTTTGGGAGGATGCAAAGAAGCAGGTACACATATCTGTTTTTTATTGCTACTAAAGAAAATGATAATCATTTCACTTTCAATAATATTTATATTGGTTATGGAGTTTTTGGAGGTTTTGATGGCGACTAGGGCTTGCTGAGATGGAGGGGATTACTGTGTAGCCTACTGCAGGAGGTAGCAATGCCGTCATCCATGTCAGATGGGCTGCACGGTTAACAAGGCAGTTTTTTTTTTATTATTTTAGATTGATTAAGGTTCTGCCCATAACCTGTGGTTTATTTTTTATTACTGTTTAAATTTTTGCCCTAATTCCTTCCTCGGGAAGGTTTACTGTTTTACCTAGCATGGATCCGATTGACGAGGTGGATTATGGGAGTGACAGCTTATGGCATCAGGATATTTGGCGATCACCACCTGGTATTTTCAGGGATGTTTCTGTCGATGGGAGCTTTGGGGTTTGTGGAGACGGCAGTTTTCGGCCGTCGGACATTTTTCTTATTCTTGGACTAAACCCTGCTCTAGATTTTGTATTCACGTCTATGTTGGCAAAGAATGTGCTTTCCCCGCAATGGAATGGTTTAGACGAAGGTCTGGTGACGGAGGAGAGAAGAGACAACATATGGGGCGTCAAAGGCTACAACCCTTCCACTACTTCGCCTAATGCATTGTGTTCAGAGTTCATAAATATTCAGGAGTTTCTTAACTCGTCGGGCGGTTCGTTCATTGAATCTCCTGTTAAGGGTTTCAGTGTTGAATCTTTGATGAGATATGATAAGGAGGAGGGGATTTCCCCTTATACTTCTTCTGGGGGTTTTGTAGCAGCTAACTTGGGCATTGCGGAACAGCGGGGTTTCTCTAGTCTGTCCGTGGACTCTGTGCAGAAGGAATTTTCTCATGAAGAGGATATTGCGAGGTTGAAGCCATCATGTGCTCAAGCAAAGGTCAGGAGGAAGTGGATCAAAAATTCCGGTAAGGCTTCGAATTACTCTTTAGGGGAAGATATTGGTTTTTAGCAGATTGTCGGTATAGTTAAATCGGTGTTGGTGGGAAGGGTTTATGGTAGGTCGGTGAGCCTTAAGTCGGTCATTCAGTGGGCATCTAGGGCCTGGTTTGGCCATTGCGGGTATGTTCCTCATGTGGTGGCCCTTTCGGGGGGATGGTTCGCCTTTCATTTCTCTTCGGATGGCCATGCTTAGTGGGATTTAAGTTTGAACTGGTCAATCCTCAAAGTGCCTCTCCTGCTTAAGCCATGGAACCCATTATTTGATGCAAGCCGTGAACGGATGGACACCATCCCACTCTGGGTACGTCTACCTGGGCTCCCATTACACTATTGCGTTGAGGAGCATTTCCGGAGGATTGATAATATCCTGGGAACCTATCTGGAAGCAAATTTTTCATTTGTGGCATCATCGATTCAAAAGGTAGCGAGAATACTGGTGAATATTAATGTAAGGGAAGGGTTGTTTGATAGTATGGATCTAAGTTGGGGTCCATATACTTTTGCCCAAACCCTTGAATACGAAAATGTGTCGTTTCGTTATAGACGCTGTCATGAGTATGGCCATCCAGCTATTGAATGTACATTGTCGGTTCGAATGAAGTTTGGAAACTCTTTGAAGCATAGGATTGTGGAGAAGGTGGCATGTGTGGATCCGGAAGGTGACACTTTGGGTCAGCCTGTGTTGGAACAGGATCTTTCAGTGGCACCTTCTGGTTTTTTGGAGGAAGTTGGAATTTTGGGGGAGGATGGAATAGTGCCAAAATCAGCTTCTATCGAAGTCTCAGAAGAGATTGAACACACCTCTCCTATGGTCAGTGCTCCGGAGGTTCTTCAACAAGCTCTTCTTCGATCATTGGATATGGCAGCTGGTACATCTTCTGCTCCTTGCTCTAATCCTTCCTTCAACTTCTTTTTTAAGAACTTATCTTTTCCGGGTATTGATTGGGTGGATGGGTTTAAAAATTTACACATTTCCTCACATTTTTTGTCATCTTTCTCTGTTCCTCCATGTACTACTGTTTCACCCCCTAATGTTGAAACCCTCTTGCTGGATTTCCTCCCTGAGAATAATCCTGGAGATTCCCCGGTACTCCAGCCTGTTGGTCCACAGCCCTCTTCCCCTACAGGCTCCTCTGAGTCTGGTTATTTCCTCCGTTCAATGAACAAACCATCTGCTGGGGGGATTGGGAAAGAGAAGCCTAGATTGATGAAGATTAGAGGTCGAAAGTCTTACATTTCACATGCTAAGACTCGAGCTTGCTCGGATCTTAGGAATGGTAAACAACTTTCAATTGAAAGGGCACTTAGAGCTGTGAATGCCCATAAGGAAGGGATTCGATGAAGGTTATGTCCTTTAATTGTGGGGGTCTTGCTGGTCCCTCAAAAAGACCAGCTCTGCGGTGGATGTTGGATCTTGAACATCTAGATGTTTTATTGTTACAAGAAACTATGTGTGGAGGTGATGAGGCTATTGGAAGGTTAAAACCCTAGTTCTCGGGATGGTGTTTTGAGGCCTCTGATGCAAGAGGTCGCTCTGGTGGATTAGTGATTGGGTGGAAAGCAGCTAAGGTTTGTGTTTCTTCTCCCTGGGGGATGAATTCGGTATTAGGGATGTCTTGTAGGTCTCTAAATTTTGATAAAGATTTCACCATTGCAAACATCTATGGACCATATTGTGATAGAGAACCTTTTTGGAATTCTTTGTTAGCAAGGGATGTGATTAAGGGGGATTCTGTGATCCTGAGGGGGGATCTCAACTTTTCTCTGGGACAAGCTGAGGTTTAGGGGCCGCATGCACATGTGGATCCACTCACAATTTTTTTTATCAGGAAATTTACTGAAGGATATTGGGTCAATGTTGATCCTGTGTGCTTAAAACCTTCGTGGAGGAATAAAAGGGTTGGATTGGATAGGGTGGCGAAGAGATTGGATCATTTTTTTCTTTCTGAGCAGTTAGTGGAGTCTTTTTCTATATCAGGCAATGGATTGGGTCTGGAGGATGCTTAGATCATGAACCTATCTACTTGGAGATGAAGGCTGGTCCTGTCAAGCCTCCTGCTCCTTTAAAATTTAACAAGATTTGGCTAAAGGACCCTACCTTTGTTGAGCTATTCCATCAGTATTGGATCCCATTCCAGCCAGGAACGTGTCATTCTGCCGCATTTCACTTTGCTGAGAATATCAAAACTCTCAAGGGTCCAATCAAACAATGGGCATTTGAAAAGAGAAGAAGGGATGATAGGGCTCTAAAGATTATTGAGGAGGAAATATCTTCCATTTCAAGAGGGTTGGGAGGAGGATATAGTTCTCAGTTTTTGAAAGATTATCTAGTTCAATTGGAGGATCAGCGGAATAGGATATTGTTGCAGAATGAGGAGACTTGGAGACTGAAGAGCAGGGCCATCTGGTTGGAAAGTGGGGATGAAAATTCGAAATTTTTCCATGCCTATGTAAAAGGCAGGAGATCAGCTAACACTATATGGAGTCTTGAAGATTCAGAAGGTATTTCACATGCTACTTTTGAGGGGTTGGCTGGAGTTGGGGTTAATAATTTTCAGAATCTCTTCAAAGCCAGTGACAGAGTGAACATTGAGGAGGTCATCAAGGTAACTCAGCTATTCCCTCGTTTTGTTGAGGAGGAAGACAACAGGAAGCTGCTGGACATCATTACAGTGGATGAATTAAAAGAAGTTTTGAATAGCTTTCAGAAGGATAAGAGTCCGGGGCTGGATGGCTGGACCATTGAATGTTTTATAGCTCTATTTGACATTATTGGAGAAGATCTATTACAAATTGTTGAAGATACTAGGAAGGAAGGAAGGATACCAGCCAACATTAATTCCACTTTCATTGCCCTAATCCCTAAAGTGGATACTCCTTCTAATCTGGATGATTTTAGACCTATATCTCTCTGCAACTGTGTGTATAAGATAGTTACCAAAGTTATTGCACGCAGACTCAAACCTATTTTATCATCCCACATCTCAGAAGAGCAATTTGGGTTCCTTGAAGGCCACCAGATCCATGAAGCTATGGGATTGCACAGGAGGGACTGCATAGCATTAAAACCAGAAAGTTGAAAGGAGCAGTTCTCAAAATTGATCTCTCTAAAGCTTATGACAAGGTTAGTTGGTTATATATTCGTCTTATGCTTACTCATCTAGGTTTTGAGATAGGTTTCATTCGTTGGATCATGAGTTGCATCTCTTCAGTTTCTTTCTCGATTTTAATGAATGGAGCGGCGACTCCTTTCTTTCATTCGGGTTGGGGCCTGCGCCAGGGGTGTCCATTATCCCCCCTGTTGTTTTTGTTGGTGGCTGAAAGTTTAAGTCGATCTATTAAGGAAGCAAGACGGATGGGTCATTTTGAAGGTATCAAGGTGGCCCCGGGCGTATCACTATCACATCTCCTTTTTGTGGATGATATACTGATTTTTTGTTTGGGTTCCAAAAGAGATGCACTTAAACTGAAGGAATTATTGGATCTTTTCTCTTTAGCCACAGGGATGGAAATAAATGTTGGGAAATCTTCTCTTTCTGTTTCCTTACTAAGGGAGGAAGAACTTCATACTTATACTGACCTTTTCCCCTTTTCTATACTTACCATTTCGGAAGGGTTAAAGTACCTGGGTTTCAACCTGAATCCTAATGACTATTAGAAACAGGATTGGGTCTGGTTATTGGAAAAACTGGAAAAACGCTTAAAAAGTTGGAGCTTCAAGTGGCTTTCAAGAGCTGGAAGACTAGTTTTGGTTAAGTCTGTGCTGGAAGCTATCCCAGTATACTGGATGTCATTGGCCTGGATTCCTAGGGGCATCTTGGATTCAATGAGAAAAATTTGTTTCATATTTCTATGGATTGGCAAGGAGGATGCACATGTTACTCCTTGGGTCAAATGGGATTGTATTGCAGTACCAAAAGCACTGGGTGGTTGGGGTTTGAAGAACATCTTTCACTTTTCCAAAGCTTTGGCTGCGAAGTGTGGCTGGCGCTTAATTAAGTCTGGGGGTTTCTGGGCAAGGGTTATGATCCATAAATACGTTGAGCCGGACTCTGTTGAATCTTGGATCAGGACCGCTCTCAAATCTCACAAAGGAGGATCATGCATTTGGAAAGTTGTGGTATCCTCTTTTCATGTCATTGAACAAAATATGGTTTGGGATGTAGGTAATGGTCAGAGGGTGAGGATTGGTTGTGATCCTTGGGTGGGATGTGAAGCAGAACATTTAATGTCAGCTGGACTGATAGAGGCGTTGGGTCAGAGAGATTTTTATTTTCTCAATCAACTGGCAGATTTGGAGACTGTTTGGATGGGAAGCCCGATTTGGAGGACGACAACTTCTTTTGGATTGGGTGGTGAGTTGGAGGATGAGCTAAGACTATATCTACGGGCTCTCAGCAGGGACCAAATATACTTGAATGAAAAAGAAGACGCCCTTGTATGGGATGGGGATCCTTCGGGTAATTATACACCAAAAGGAGGATATCAATGGATTAGTGAGAACTTCTTGGTTAGAGATCAGGTATGGTGGTGGAAAAGATTATGGAAACTTCAGTTCCATCACAAGGTAAGGTTATTCATGTGGTGTGTACTGGTCAATAGGGTCCCGACGTGGGATTTTCTGCAGCGTAGAAGTCTTCATGGCCCAAGCAAATGCTACCTTTGTAACCAGAATGAGGAGACTGTGTTGCACCTGTTTCTTCACTGTAGCTTTATTACAGAGGTTTGGGGCATTGTTTCTAGAATCCTTAAAGCAACTTTCCATTGGACGGGGAACTCTCTGGAAGATGCATGGAGATGGTGGTATCAAAATCCTATTTTTTATTCTTTTAGAGCACTGCCTCTTATTGTAATATGGGGGATTTGGCTCTCCCGGAACAAATGTTTGTTCTCGGATATTGCTAGCATTCCTGCACTATCAACTATAAACAGTTGTGGGATCTTCTTACCCTTCAAACATCTCAAACCTCCTACCTTAGCCAGATGTTTAAAACCAGTGGATATTGATCTCTCACAGCCTTGGGGATTCTTTGATGGGGCTTGTCAGAATGATCTATGATGGGGCGGGGCTCTTCTTTACGTGTCTCCTATACATTTCTTTGTGATGTTGTTTGGTTTTGGGAGGGGGACCAACAACTGGGCATAGATTCTCAGTCTAAAATTTCTTATCTCTTTTGCTATGGAACGAACTGTCAGGAACATTACTGTGTTTGGGGACTCTTTGAATGTGATCAAGTGGGTTTCGGGCTCATTTCAGTGTAACAACCGGCGGATTGTTGCTGTATTGAACAAATTCAGAATGTCTCTCACACTTTTGAAACTTTTAATTGCAGGCATATTTTCCGTGAGAACAACACAGAGGCGGACAGGGCCTCGAAAGAAGGATTGTTGCTGGGATTTGGGTTATGGAAAGTCATAGAATATGAGGATGGGGTGGGTAGGGAGTACTTCCACCGGCCGTTCATAGAATGAAGATCAGACAGTTTTATGATGATGGTTTTTATGAATACTATGGAATCAATTTTTGGTATTATACAGTTATTTATAGTTTACAGTTATGTACAGGAAGGAATTATATTTTTGTAAAAGATAATTAAGTTTTGAACTCAGTGATTATGTATACTTTTGTAACAGATGTTAATGCTCACGTGGTGAGAACATCATAGATTATAACAAACAGATGCAGGAAGTTATTATAAAAGCTCTATATTCCACTCTTTAAGAGTGAAGATGATTAATGTAATTTCGTACTCTTAAGGATGAAAAAAAAAATTATATAAAAAATACAGTATAGAGCATACATTAAAATGTTTACATAAGCCAAGAGTGTTTGAGCCCTTATAAATTTGTCATCCCAACAATATTTTAAGACGTAGCAATGCCATCCTTAGTTATTATTAAAAAATAAATTTTAAATAAAATAGCATGTGGATGTCAATAGGTTGTACTGGCCTATGAAGAAGTGCGGGCAAGTCCTTTGCCTCTCCATTAATGAGAACCATTTTCCATCTTAATGATTACTATCTTCCAATGAAACATGGCAGTTTGTGATTTGTTTTATTTTTAATTTGTCTTTCAGTATTAATGAGCATTGTCCTCTAGTTACACATGGCAGTTTGTGGATTTTTCTTTTTTTTATTTGTTATTATTATTATTTTTAATCTGACAATTTCCCATCCCAGCAGGGGTAAATTGTCACGTCTGACTTTTTAACCAATCAAAAAATTAGAATACTCAGTTTAAAATATTCAAATAGATATTTTATATTTTTAAAATATTAAATTAAATTTATAAATATTAAAGAACTTTAGAAAACATTGTAAAGTATTATAAGTATTAATAGAAAGTCAAACGAATGAGATGACCGATCGATCACTATAGTCCCTGCTTGGCAGGGACTAATAATATTCAACCGATCACCGCGGGATAATTTGAGACGCAAGGTACTTCCTATGGAATGAGTGAAAAAAAAGTACTTCCTATGGAAATAAGCGATATTTAATCGCCGAAAGCAAATGTGTGAGCACTAGTTATCAAAATTCCATCATAGAAGAAGAAAATAAATTATATGTTACAAGCAGATGAAAGTAAAAGTAAGGATATCAATGATCATTGGTTATTGTGGACGCATTGGGTGGAGGTGTATATTTGTGCAACATATATCACACCATTCACTATTATATAGGTTATTGCATAGAGGGTCACATTACCTTTTAAGATTTATTTTTTTCCTAGGAAAAAGATCCAAAATTGTATTAATTCTGAATCATATTGTTTATGAGGCACAAGTGTCTTACATATATCCTCTAACATGTGGTGATGCCTTTCAATATATTAGCTATCAACTTACATTATTGACATACAAAATACATACATTTTACTATGTAAGTTCCATGGGTATAATACCCATGTTCCCTTTTAAGATTATTAAAGAAAACAAGCCACCATATTTTTAATGTTAAGTTTTCTTAACAACAAACTCTCAAGTTTTAATTTTAAAGAAAGCATGCAACCGCATTTTTGTAAAGGTGTGTGAAACTAACAACATATTGCATGAGTCCAAGCACACATGGAGATTAGGGTTTGTTCCTAGAAGTGCGGCGGTGGCTCTGTTCAATGCTCGGTGTGGTAAATTGGATACTATTTACTATGGCTTGTGGTGTGGTTGTGGAAGGGTGTCGGTGACTTGCTGGGTGTATTTTCGGTTGTTTGTTTGGGTATTGGGGGTATTTTTCTCTACCATGTTTGCAGGGTTTTTTCTAGTCTTATCTTGGTGCGCGGTGAGGTGGTTTGTTAATGGTGCAGCGGGGGAATACAGGTGGCATTGAGAGACCTCTCGAGGAGGACATGATGTAGGACGAGAGGTGGGAGCATGGGGGTGTGCTGAAATCTAATGAGGAATATTATGAAATGTTGCGCACCCGTGAGGTTGCTCGTGTTTCTGAAGGTCCTGCGAGGGGGGGAGGTGTTGTAAGTGAACCAGCAACTGTCGATTTGGGGATTCAGGTTCCCGTTTGTCCTCATGATAAGTGTGAGGCGGATGTAAATGGTCTATCTGGTGGGGGCACTTCTCATTCTAGTGGTCCTGTTGTGGGTTAGGCTTCGGCAGGGGGTCTAATTTTACTGGCCCTGCGATGGCTTCTAGACGTGGGGGAAGCGGTTGTAAGAGGGGGTGGAACTGGAAGTTGTGCCCTGGGTCGAACAAAATGGTTCTAGGTAGGGATATCGGGGTGGTGGGGGTTGTTGGTTTGTCTCTGAATCCCTTGTTGGGAAGTTCAACTACCGGGTAATGAACAGTGGGTATATTGCGAGGTGGGTTTCGACGGTATGGGATCTGATCATTAGCTATAGGCCGACAATATCTATTCTTTCGAGGGGATGGTACAAGTTTGTTTTCAAGAGGGAGGAGCATGCTACTCTGGGTTTGCATAAAACTTGGTTAACGGATCGTGGCAGTTTCATGCTGAAAAGGTGGCATCTAACTTTCGACACAAAGACAGAAAATATCATATTCAGGCACTTGTGGGTTCTTTTGCCTGGTTTTCCTTTGGCTATGTGGAATAAGGAGGCCTTTGAAGCTGTTGGAAATCATTTGGGGTGTTTTTTACATGTTGGGAATGATGTTATTAATGGAATGGGCAAAAGAGTTGGTAGAATGTTCGTGGAAATTGACATCTCCCATGGTTTGGTAGACAAATTAGAGATTGAGTAGAGGGGCATGAAATATAATCAGGAGTTGGAATATTGGGGGATTCCATTTCAGTGCTCTACATGTAAGGAGGTGGGTCATCTTTGGAAACAATGTTCCTCTCTAGGCTCGTCGTCCGAGAGGGATGAATGGCAGGAGGAGATTATGGCATGGTGGCAGTGTTCCTCTTCACTTGTGCTTCAGCTTGATCCAAACAAAGCATATGACTGGGTGGATTGAGGATTTCTAAGGCTCATTCTACACCAGATTGGTCTTCCTTTTGAGGTAATTAAATGGGTCATGGCTTGTGTCTCTTATGTCAATTTTGTTGTTTTGATTAATGGGGTTCTTACTCAATTATTTAAAATTTCGAGGGGACTTCGTTAGGGCTTCCCACTTTCTCCCCTTCTCTTTTTATTGATTATTGAAGGTCTGAGTAGACTGATCCATAAAGCAAAATACGATGGTCTAATAAAAGGCATTAAGATAGCTCCTCAGATTCTGCTACCCACCTTCTGTTTGTTGATGATGTAATCCTTTTTGGTGTTGGGTATTTGGGTGAATGGAAAATCTACCAGAGTATTCTTAAGTTATTTTGTGGGGCCCAGAGTATGGTCATTAGTGATTCTAAGTCTTCTTGTTTTGGAACATGGCATGGAAGAGGGGTCGATGGTGCAAAATAATCAGATTTTGCCTTTTAGTGTGTCCCCCCTTATTTATGGGATGAAATACTTGGGATGCTTTATCAAGCCAAATAGCTACTTGGCTTAAAAACCATAGCTTTCTTTGCCAATATGGAAGGAGATGACTGCTACCTTCCACTGGTAGACTATTTTGATGACCATTTGTTAGTGGAACATATTTTCACATCACCACCTAGTGTTGTGACATTAGTTGATTTGATAGTGAACAGCCTAGCGGCCGAGGCCACTATCACAAAAGCATCTCATAACATTGGTGGAGACACAAATGGAAGCCACTTAGGATCATTTGCACAAGGCTCTAGATAAAAGGATAAGTGTGATTGTACTAGAGAGAAGCAGAGTATTGGATGCTTTGCCACGAATCACCTAGAGACTGAGGACATTAATGATTCATTACTCAGTGAAGTTGACAAGGGATTGGAGGTGGTTAAGTTATAGAGGCGAAGACTGACCCTTGTTCCACTAAATGTTGCGAGTAAAGAAATAATATATCTGAGAAAATAGTTGAAGAAATTGTAGGAACACTCTTCAAAGAAGCACAACCACACGAAGGGACCGAAAACAACACAAAAAATCATAGATAGAAGAAATGTCAAAAGTTATAAAAAATAGAGGCAGAGGTATTTCTATGGTGGTGGGTAGAGGCATGCAATTGGAACGGATCTTCGATTTATCGGACACAACATTGGTTGGAAAATTTACAGGAAGAAGAGTGTTCGTGGACCTTCTCGGATCGTGGGTTTGGAAGTTTTGGAGCCCTATGTTGGGTTATTGCCCAGTATTCCATAGCCTGGTGAAGGGATGATGTAGTTTTATTTTCTGCTCGAAAGATGATGCTCAATCAATACTAAATGGATCTAGTTCTTAAACTCTTTCTTGCTATCATTAAAGTCGTGGCATCCTTTATTTGATGTCTCCTTTAAGAGGTTGCGGAGTACCTCAATTTGGGTCAAGTTACCAAGACTCTCGATGGAGTACTGGTCAGAGCAAGCGATTTGGACCATTGGGAACTAAATTGGGAATACAATTTTAGTTGACGATAGCTTATTGTCCTATGGAACGTGATTTGTGGCTAGAGTTCTGGTCAAGTTGGATATTTAGAAGGGATTGTATAAGTCGGTAGAATTAGTTTCAGGACCTCGAAGTTATGTTCAAATACTTTATTACACCAATGTTCCATTTCGGTGTTCAATATGTCATGAGTATGGCCATATAGCGGTTGATTGCTATAAAACTTTCACTACGAATATTTGGCAAAAATTTCCACCCTAATCTCTAAGTCATAGAAGATGGGACTTGTTAAGTCGTTGGTTTTCCTTTTGGAGGTTCAAGTTGAAAATATAGATCAGGATGAGGATTGACAGGAGGGTTGTGCACAAAGCGATATTAAGGTTGGCCATATCTCCATTCATTTGATCAAAATATCAAGGTCAGCGCAACAGGAGGAGTCGAGGGACGCACCAACTCTAATGAATGGATCATTCCCCCTCCAATTGAACTTCAAAGGAAGAGGTACATTGGTAAGGTATCAAGCAGTCCTTATGGTAAGTTCTATCAATCCTTTTCTACTGAGATAATTCCTGGGTAACATGTCATTTTAAAGGATGGTATTAAGGCCCCTACCGATCCTATGGTTGACATTTCTTCCACCGATTTGGATATAAAATCTAGGGTTAGTAGTTTGAAGGAACCTACTTTTGAAAAAATTATTGAGGATTTTCCCAAGCCTTTTTTGCCTACTCCCCTACCGATGGGTTCCTCCTCCTTCCAATCTCACTAGGGAGTTCTTTCGAGGGGTCACTACAACCTCAAGCCTCGAGAAGTTGGATCGAGTCACAATTTGGCCAGTCTTGTGAGATGTGGGTTGATAGTTTTGTCGAGCCGAGCGGGTGATGGTCGATGGGAAGTTGGCACTCTGACATGCCTAGGAGAAAGTTGTTAGAAAAATAAATGAAGGTTGACAAAAATCTATACCGGGGGTAATTAGAGCAGGCAAAACCCCTGCAAAGGTTCCCCCATGAAGCTCATCTCCATTACTGTTCAGGGACTAGGGGGTCAAGCCAAGAAACTGGCCCTAAAGATATCTGTGGAGGTTGAGAAGCCAAACGTGTTGTTATTTCAAAAGACGATGAGCAAGGGGTCACAATTGGAGCAGAAACTACAAAAAATACTGTGTGGTTGGGATTTTCAATTTATTGATTCTTGTGGGCATTCGGGGAGCTTAGTTATGGGTTGGAACCGGTGCTTACAACCAATCATTTTTTTTTCCATTCATTCAGTGTAACGCCCCGTTTTGACATCACTACCTGAACTACTATTATATGTTGTATTTGTTTGATTGTGAGACTTCGTCGGTTTGACAACAATGTGGACATATGGTTCTATTATTTTGCCGATATATATATGTATATGTGTGATGTTAGTTTTATGATCGGTAGTCATGTTTAGATATGTATCTTGTGTTAATTATAGATGCAAGTTACTGAATGATGGGTACGTGGATACCGTTACGGTTATATGTTGAATAAATGAATGTTATGCCAGGTGCATGGCGAATAAATGAATTTATTGTTGTTATGTTACGATGAAATGTATGTGTACATGTTGAGGATTTATGCACGATACTCTAGACTGTATGTCAGAGACTAACTTACAGGTTAAAAGGCTATGTAATAGTTGGATCCTATGAGGTGGGAGAGCCTCGGGGACATGGACTTCGAAAGATAAATGGTATGCGAGTGAAGCATTATTTACTTTCGCATGATTATTATTATGATGTATATTATGACATGGGTGGGGTAGGGTTTCAGGAAACACAACCGCCCATATTGGTTATAAGATGACAAACCGAGTACAGGTGCAACGCAGTTATTATGTCAGGTAGACATAGTCCCTTGTTCCATTAGGGGGGTGAAGGCTTTACCCATAGTTTATCCCTGAAACCCAGAGTCATGGGAGGGCTGTGCTACGGTGCACTCCCCAAGGTGTGTGATGATGACTGGTGGTTTCCTGCTGGGGAAGCTTGGGCGATGTATTCAACACTTCCGCTTACGGGTTCTAGCTGGAGCCGACCATGTCTTGACACTTTAGGGTAGTCCAACAGAGAAATGATAGGATGTGGAAGTTAGTTGTGAACTAGATAGACGTTGTAGGTAGATAGGTGTACCATGATGTTAGGAGGGAAGACTGGATTAACTGTGTATGCTGAGGACTTTACAGAGTCATGTGTCGTAACTTATTAACTGGTATTATTGTTCATCGGTTAATTTTATGTGATTAAGTGAATGATCCAACAGTCAAATTATGTTAAGAATGCGTTAGTCAACAACAATTTAATTGATTATGAATTATGTGTAGTAACTCGGTAATGTATGAATTGTCGTAACTTAATAAGATGGAGTTAGGTAAAAGACTGTACCTTGCAAACTATGCTAAGCATGTGTCAGTGAACAATAAGCTTCGTGATTATGATTGATGTGTGTGATTTATTACTATTAGTGTACTTACGCGAGGTATGTAAGCAGTAGCTACGCTTACATAACTCGCCTACATATTTATAAATTGTGTGAAATATTGTTGAATAATAATGTTAATTATTGTTGATTAATAACTAATTATTGTTTATCAATGTTAATAATGTCAATTAAAGTTAATAATGATGATTAATGTTAATAATGTAGATTATTGTTGATTATTGTCAATTAAGGTTAATAATGTTGATTAATGATTAATTATTGTCCATTAATGATTAATTAGTGTTGATTAATAAACAAGTTACGGTTAACTTAAGTGGTAAATAATGCAATTGGTTAGTAATGTTTAATTGAATGTTAATGAGTTGATTAGTAAAAACTAAGGGTTAAAATGTTAAAAGGGATTGTAATGTTAGTAAGAATAATATTAAACTTGGAAGGGTAATACCAATTGAGTATAAACGATAATAATTAATTGATTTAAATATAGGGATAAAGTTTAATTTATATATATTACTAATTTATTATAATTATGTCGTAGTTGTTTAGAACCATGGTGTAAAATTCTAAATAATACAATATGCCATTTTTAAACAAGTGTTGAATTATATGTGAGTTAATTAAATAATAATAAAAAAGATTTACTGATTATAATTGTGAAACTTGAGTTACAAGTCCAAGACGGTAAATTAGAATTTATTACGGTTGAAATGTATAATAATAAAATACATATGAACCAACCCATGCATTTATTACACAACAATTATTTATAATATTTAATGATTAATGAGAGTCAAAGTTGAGGGCTTGAGGACTGACATGGGGGTTGAGGGATTTATGTTAGGGATAGGGTATTAATGGTGGAGGAGAAGAGTCGGCAAAGGGGGAATAAGGTGGAGAAGAGGAGGAGAAGAAGGGATCTTTACCTTAGGATATTTTGGGGTGAAGTTTCCATAGCAGAGAGAATTTTACAAAGGAGAGTAGAAAGGGGGTTCTTGTTGGAGGATTCATAGAGGGATCTAGCTGATTGATTGGTACTCGGTTTGGGCTCGGGGTTCCAAAGGGTACCTTTGAAGCTGGGTGGTCGGCGAGACCTCGCCAATTGGCAGGGTGGCACACTTGTTTGGGCTGGTTGAGTTTCATAAGGTTTGGGGAAAAGCTTTTGGTTACAGGCTACTGCAGGACATACATCAAGCATGGAACAAAAGGGAGCAACAACAAAACTAAAGGGAAATCTACTAGCTATTTTGAGGTATTTTCCTACAGGTATAAAATTCAATTCTACCCTATAAATTTTACTATTTCAGGTTATGATGTTAATGAAATTTCTGCAAATTTATTGTAAATAGGCACATGTACATATATGACTGTTGAACCTGCAAAATAGTAAATGTAACAAACAGATAATTAGTAAATATATATTTGTTTCAAATTGTTAATGTTATGTTTTTTTATACACCCAAAATTTAAACAAAACTATAAATGAAAACAGAAACAAAACAGAAATATGAAACATTGTGAAAACAAAGTAAACATGGATTTATTGTTAAACTTAGTAGTTTTGGACTTGGGTCCTACATGTGGCGTCAGAGCCATGGTTCCAAATATGGAACCAGAGGGCTTACTACAACAAAAGGAGAACATGGTAAAATGAACTAATTCAAAAAAAAAGGACTCATTTGCAAGTAATTACTGCAAGTATTTACTATGGCTGAAGCTTTAGACCTGTAAAGCAAAAAGGGAAAAATTACAAGTTAGCGAAAACCTGTCGGTAGAAATGGCAGTAGAAATATACTAAACATGTAATTGCATAAATAAAGAAATAAATGCGAAATCACTCTTGCTTATTAAACGGAAGGAAAAAGAGTAGGGATAAATATTTTATTTATACAAAAAAAGGGGGACCCTATACAAACTATAACAAAAATATTGTATACATAAAAGAATTGTATGATATATGGATTTTTTATTTTTATTTTTTATCATTATTTTAAAAAAATAATGAAATAAAATCCATTTAAAACAAAATTTGTTTTAGCATATATTTACATTTATAAATTAAAACTAAAATATAAAAAAAATAATAAATAAACAAAAACAATAAAAAAGCATACGTATGAATGTTTTTTTTTTTTTTAAATGTTAAGGTTCTCCATGGGCCGAGTGTGACGCCCATGGCGCAGTTGAAACTTGCGTTTGGTGCAGCTCGACGACCTGCTTGAGCGCAGCCCAAAGGGCGTGCTGTTCGGTGTCCTGCCTGAGTGCAGCCCAGAGGGCGTGCTGCTCGGCGGCCAGCCTGAGCACAACCCAGAGGGCATGCTGCTCGGCGGCCAGCCTGAGCACAACCCAGAGGGCGTGCTGCTCGGCGGCCCTGTGGTGGCCATGAGCCGACCCAGCTAGAAACAACATGCTGCGGTTGTGGGCATGCATCCCGACCAGCATGGGGAGGTCGGTTGGTGAAGAGAAGGGGAGGAGGGGGCGCCCAGCTGGGCAGCGGCCACTACAGTCCCCCTAGGTGTAAAAAAAAAAACTGAAACTGAATAAAAAAAAATATAAACTATTTATATTATAAGGAAAAGCATCTGCTGAAGTTCATACTGGCGCAGCTATGGCAGCTCGGTCAATAGCCTGTGTTGCGGCGAGCATGCAGTCGGCCAAAGAAAAAGAAAATACAAATAAAATTGAAAGAAAAACACATAAACAAAAACAAGGATGAATAAGCGTGAAAGACACATGAAGTGGGGTTAACCATACCTGAATCAATCGAGTGCCGAGTAGAGCTTGAGAAGCCCATCCCTCTCCCTTGATCGCCGAGACCACCGAGACCACTAGGGGTTTTTCCATTTGATACATCAAGAAAAACATCAACCCCTAGACCCAAAAGAAACAACAAATCAAAGCCATACACTAGACCCTAAATCTGAAAATTAATAAAGGAAAATACTGGTTTACCTAAAAGTCTGAGATAAAAGCCCTGGTAAGCTCTGGGAATGTTGAAGTCACAAGAGTATGGGATCAAATTCCCACTCACTCATTTGCATTATCAGTTTATCTGATACAAAAGCGGCTGCATATCCTGAGAAGAGTCCGTGTGCTTGTAAGTTGAATAATATTCAACTGATCACCGCGGGATAATTTGAGACGCAAGGTACTTCCTATGGAATGAGTGAAAAAAAGAAGTACTTCCTATGGAAATAAGGGATATTTAAATATTCGAATGCAAATGTGTGAGCACTAGTTATCAAAATTCCATCATAGAAGAAGAAAATAAATTATATGTTACAAGTGGATGAAAGTAAAAGTAAGGATATCAATGATCATTGGTTATTGTGGACGCATTGGGTGGAGGTGTATATTTGTGCAGCATATATCACACCATTCACTATTATATAGGTTATTGCATAGAGGGTCACATTACCTTTTAAGATTTATTTTTTTCCTAGGAAAAAGATCCAAAATTGTATTAATTCTAAATCATATTGTTTATGAGGCACAAGTGTCTTACATATATCCTCTATCATGTGGTGATGCCTTTCAGTATATTAGCTATCAACTTACATTATTGACATACAAAATACATACATTTTACTATGTAAGTTCCATGGGTATAATACCCATGTTCCCTTTTAAGATTATTAAAGAAAACAAGCCACCATATTTTTAATGTTAAGTTTTCTTAACAACAAACTCTCAAGTTTTAATTTTAAAGAAAGCATGCAACCGCAATTTTGTAAAGGTGTGTGCAACTAACAACATATTGCATGAGTCCAAGCACGCATGGAGATTAGGGTTTGTTCCTAGAAGTGCGGCGGTGGCTCTGTTCAATGCTCGGTGTGGTAAATTGGATACTATTTACTATGGCTTGTGGTGTGGTTGTGGAAGGGTGTCGGTGACTTGTTGGGTGTATTTTCGCTTGTTTGTTTGGGGATTGGGGGTATTTTTCTCTACCATGTTTGCAGGGTTTTTGCCTGTCTTATCTTGGAACGCAGTGAGGTGGTTTGTTAATGGCGCAGCAGGGGAATACAGGTAGCATTGAGAGACCTCTCGAGGAGGACATGATGTAGGACGAGAGGTGGGAGCATGAGGGTGTGCTGAAATCTAAAGAGGAATATTATGAAATGTTGTGCACCCGTGAAGTTGCTTGTGTTTCTGATGGTCCTGCAAGGGGGGGAGGTGTTGTAAGTGAACCAGCAACTATTGATTTGGGGATTCAGGTTCCAGTTTGTCCTCATGATAAGTGTGAGGTGGATGTAAATGGTCTATCTGGTGGGGGCACTTCTCATTCTAGTGGTCCTGTTGTGGGTTAGGCTTCGGTAGGGGGTCTCATTTGACTGGTCCTGCGGTGGCTTCTAGACGTGGGGGAAGAGGTTGTAAGAGGGGGTGGAAGTGGAAGTTGTGCCCTGGGTCGAACAAAATGGTTCTAGGTAGGGATATCGGGGTGGTGGGGGTTGTTGGTTTGTCTCTGAATCCCTTGCTGGGAAATTCAACTACCGGGTAATGAAGACTAGGTATATTGCGAGGTGGGTTTCGACGGTATGAGATTCGACCATTGGATATAGGCCGGCAATATCTATTCTTCCCAAGGGATGGTACGAGTTTGTTTTCAAGAGGGAGGAGCATGCTACTCTCGTTTTACATAAAACCTGGTTAAAGGATTGTGGCAGTCTCATGTTGAAAAGGTGGCATCTAACTTTCGACCCAAAGATGGAAAATATCATATTCAAGCACTTGTGGGTTCTTTTGCCTGGTTTTCCTTTGGCTATGTGGAATAAGGAGGCCTTTGAAGCTGTTGGAAATCATTTGGGGTGGTTTTTACATGTTGGGAATGATGTTATTAATGGAATGGGAAAAAGAGTTGGTAGAATTTTGTTGGAAATTGACATCTCCCATGGTTTGGTAGACAAATTAGAAATTGAGTGGAGGGGCATGAAATATAATCAGGTGTTGGAATATTGGGGGATTCCATTTCAGTGCTCTAGATGTAAGGAGGTGGGTCATCTTTGGAAACAATGTTCCTCTCCAGGCTCGTCGTCTGAGAGGGATAAATGGTAGGAGGAGATTATGGCATGGTGGCATTGTTCCTCTTCACTTGTGCTTCAGCTTGATCTAAACAAAGCATATGACTAGGTGGATTGGGGATTTCTAAGGCTCATTCTACATCATATTGGTCTTCCTTTTGAGGTAATTAAATGGGTCATGTCTTGTGTCTCTTATGTCAATTTTGTTGTTTCGATTAATGGGGTTCTTACTTGATTATTTAAAATTTCGAGGGGACTTCGTTAGAGCTTCGCACTTTCTCCCCTTCTCTTTTTATTGATTATTGAAGGTCTGAGTAGACTGATCCATAAAGCAAAATCCGATGGTCTAATAAAAGGCATTAAGATAGCTCCTTAGATTCTGCTACCCGCCTTCTGTTTGTTGATGATGTAATCCTTTTTGGTGTTGGTTATTTGGGTGAATGGAAAATCTACAAGAGTATTCTTAAGTTATTTTGTGTGTCCTAGAGTATGGTCATCAGTGATTCTAAGTCTTCTTATTTTGGAACATGGCATGGAAGAGGGGTCGATGGTGCAAAATAATCAGATTTTGCCTTTTAGTGTGTCCCCCCTTATTTATGGGACGAAATACTTGGGATGCTTTATTAAGCCAAATAACTACTCTGTTGGAGACTGGCAATGGTTGCTGAAAAGATTTGATAAAAGAATAAATCACTGGTGCTATCGTTGGTTATCTATGGGAGGAAGATTAATACTAGCCAAATTGGTATTGGAGAACCTATATGTTTATTGTTTGGCTCTGTTTAAGATTCTGAAATCTATTCTATCATGTTTTCGGAGGAATATTTTCAATTTTCTTTGGTCTGGAAAGAGTGTCAAGCAAAATTTTCTCCTAGTTTGTTGGAATCGTTTGGCACATCTGAAATCCATGGGTGGTTGGGCATTAAAGAAAATCGTTTTATTTGCGAAGGCTTTATGAGTGAAAGGCCTTTGGAAACCTCTTTTTGTGGACAACTTATGGAGTAGGGTTTTGAAATCTAAATATCTTAAGGGACTTTCCACTTCTCAATGGATTAGGTTACATGATAAGCATATTAAAGGCATTTCTAATCTATGGAATTGGAATTGTCTTGTGGGATCCTTCTCGGTTATGGGAGAATGGTTGGCATGGTTTCCAGGCTGTGGTAGATCTATTCGAGTGGGGGAAGATCCAATTATTGGTGGCCCTGTCAATTTTCTGTTATCATGTGCCTTAATGGCCTTTCCTAGGGCAAAGGGTTATTATGGACTGAACTCCCTTGTTATATATGCTGGGAAATGTGGAAGGAAAGAAACCATTTAATTTTTGAAGGCTTAAAGTTCAGTGCTGCGGTTATATGTAGCAAAGGGATGTTGCGTTCAAGGAATTTGTCAAAGTTGTGAACTTGTCATGAACCAAGACTACGCCTCTATGGATGTGGATAGATGCAGAGGTTTTTTTACGAAGCCTCGCAAGAGGCTGCTAGTAAATGTGGAGCGAGAGCCATTTTGTGGATTGAAAGAGCTAAGCATTACAAGATTTGGATGCATTGTGGAGAGGGTTCTAACACAAGGGGTGAGCTATTGGCATTTTGGATGCTTTCGTATTTTGCTAGGAATATCCTTATTGATAATATTCAGATTGTTGGGGATTCTAGAGTAATTATAGTATGGGCATCTAAGAAATGCTTGATCTGGGTTCCCCATCTCGCTTCATGGATGGATAGCACAAAAACATTGATGGATGAATTTATGGATATCTCCTTCATCCACATATATACAGATTTTAGTCAAGAAGCGGACAAGCTCTTGAGCATGCACTTATGGGACATAATGGTTTCATTTTCAATAAGATGTGGGATAATTGTCAGTTTATTTCAGAGGACAGATTGGAGATCTTTTGCTCATAATTTATTTTTGTTGTCCTTTATATATATATATGGATTATTAGTGGCCTTACTTTTTTAGCATGTTTATGATCAAATGGATAGCTGCCTTTGGTCATGAGATGGATCAATTATCTCATTGATGGTGGTTTCGTGACATCCAGACTGGAGTTCTTCTTGTGGGCTCAATTTTGGGCAGGGTAGCTGGATTGTTTTAGAGGATGACTGGGGTCTTGGTTGCCCCCAATTTTATCATATCACATCATCTTTGACACTGATAACACTATATTTGTTTATCTGCAACATTTATAGTAGTGTAGTTTTACAAGATACAATGATTGTTATAAATGCATTGTATCTTTTTGTCTTCAAACATTTGATATATGGGGATAGGTTACTAAGTTTCTCCATGCGATGATATGCATGGATGGATTTGTTTTCTTAATGGGTTGATGACACTTTGGGTTTATGGATGTTATGGGTACTATTGGACTATGTATCTGGGATTTATTGGTTTGGTTATGTTGTCTGGTTATCTATGTTTTTACTTGGTCTAGAAACTATTGTATTTACATATACTATTTAATGTTATAGGTTTTTCTTTGTGAAAAAAAAAGGTTATTGCAAAGAGGAAAGTTGTTTGTGGAAGCAACTTATTTTTTTGTTTTAAAGTTTTTTAAATTGTTAAATATTTTATGGAGAGTAAAGTTAGGCGATATGTTTTTTCTTTAATAATTTAAAAACAAATTTATGTTAGTTAATATATATAAGTTTATTTTAAAATGTGTGAATTGTAATATTTATTAATATAGTTTTGGGGAAAGGGTTTCAGCAGCGTGGAAGTGGGGGAAGGATTTTCGGACTTAGGATTTCTTCATAATTGTAGGTTTCTTTAAAACCATAGCTTTCTTTGCCAAGATGGAAGGAGATGAACGCTACCTTCCTCTGGTAGACTATTTTGATGACCATTTGTTAGTGGAACATATTTTCACATCACCACCTAGTGTTGTGACATTAGTTGATTTGATAGTGAACAGCCTAACGGCCGAGGCCACTATCACAAAAGCATCTCATAACGTTGGTGGAGACACAAGTGGAAGCCACTTAGGATCATTTGCACGAGGCTCTAGATAGGAGGATAAGTGTGATTGTACTAGAGAGCGGCAGAGTATTGTACGCTTTGCCACGAATCACCTAGAGAATGAGGACATTAATGATTCATTACTCAGTGAAGTTGACAAGGGATTGGAGTTGGTTAAGTTATAGATGCGAAGACTGACCCTTGTTCCACTGAATGTTGCGAGTAA
Organism: Larix kaempferi; assembly: GCA_027924585.1. Taxonomy (NCBI): domain Eukaryota; kingdom Viridiplantae; phylum Streptophyta; class Pinopsida; order Pinales; family Pinaceae; genus Larix; species Larix kaempferi. Next base: position 9,923,219 of record BSBM01000076.1, read on the forward strand.
AGAAATAATATATCTGAGAAAATAGTTGAAGAAATTGTAGGAACACTCTTCAAAGAAGCACAACCACATGAAGGGACCGAAAACAACACAAAAAACATAGCTAGAAGAAACGTCGAAAGTTATAAAAAATAGAGGCAAAGGTATTTGTATGGTGGTGGGTAGAGGTGTGCAACTGGAACAGATCTTCAATTTATCGGACACAACATTGGTTGGAAAATTTGCAGGGAGAAGAGTGTTCGTGGACCTTCTCGGATCGTGGGTTTGCAAGTTTTGGAGCCCTATGTTGGGCTACTGCCCAGTATTCCATAGCCTGGTGAAGGGATGGTGCAGTTTTATTTTCGGCTCGAAAGATGATGCTCAATCAATATTAAAGGGATCTAGTTCTTATACTCTTTCTTTCTATCATTAAAGTCATGGCATCCTTTATTTGATGTATCCTTTAAGAGGTTGGAGAGTACCCCAGTTTGGGTCAAGTTACCAAGACTCTCGATGGAGTACTGGTCACAGCAAGCGATTTGGACCATTGGGAACTAAATTGGGAATACAATTTTAGTTGACGATAGCTTTTTGTCCTATGGAACATGATTTGTGGCTAGAGTTCTGGTCAAGTTGGATATTTTGAAGGGATTGTATAAGTCGGTAGAATTAGTTTCGGGACCTCGAAGTTATGTTCAGATACTTTATTACACCAATGTTCCATTTTGGTGTTCAATATGTCATGAGTATGGCCATATAGCGGTTGATTTCTATAAAATTTTCATTACGAATATTTAGCAAAAAATATCCACCCAAATCTCTAAGTCATAGAAGATGGGAGTTGTTGAGTTGTTGGTTTTCCTTTTGGAGTTTCAAGTCGAAAAGATAGATCACAATGAGGATTGACAAGACGGTTGTGCACAAAGCGATATTAAGGTTGGCCATATCTCCTTTCATTTGATCAAAATATCAAGGTCAACGCAACAGGAGGAGTCGAGGGAGGCACCAACTCTAATGAACGGATCATTCCCCCTCCAATTGAACTTTAGAGGAAGATGTACATTGGTGATGTATCGAGCACTCCTTATGGTAAGTTCTATCAATCCCTTTCTACTGAGATAATCCCTGGGTAACATGTCATTTTAAAGGATGGTATTAAGGCCCCTATTGATCATGTGGTTGACATTTCTTCCACCGATTTGGATATAAAATCTAGGGTTAGTAGTTTGAGGGAACCTACTTTTCACAAAATTCTTGAGGATTTTCCCAAGCCTTTTTTGCCTACTCCCCTACCGACGGGTTCCTCCTCCTTCCAATCTCACTAGGGAGTTCTTTCAAGGGGTCACTACAACCTCAAGCCTCGGGAAGTTGGATCGAGTCACAATTTGGCCAAACGTGTGAGATGTGGGTTGATAGTTTTGTCGATCCGAGTGGGTGAATGGTCGATAGGAAGTTGGCACTTTGACATGCCTATGAGAAAGTTGTTAGAAAAATAAATGAAGATTGACAAAAATCTATACCAGGGGTAATTAGAGCAAGCAAAACCCCTGCAGAGGTTCCCCCATAAAGCTCATCTCCATTAATGTTCAGGGACTAGGGGATCAAGCCAATAAACTGGCCCTAAAGAGATTTGTGGAGGTTGAGAAGCCAAATGTGTTGTTATTTAAAAAGGCGATGAGCAAGGGGTCACAATTGGAGAACGAACTACAAAAAATACTGTGAGGTTGGGATTTTCAATTTATTGATTCTTGTGGGCATTCAGGGAGCTTAGTTATGGGTTGGAACCGGTGCTTACAACCAATTATTTTTTTTTTCATTCATTCAGTGTAACGCCCCGTTTTGACATCACTACCTGAACTACTATTACATGTTGTATTTGTTTGATTGTGAGACTTCGTCGGTTTGACGACACTGTGGACATATGGTTCTATTATTTTTCCGATATATATATGTGTATGTGTGATGTTAGTATTATGATTGGTAGTCATGTTTAGATATGTATCATGTGTTAATTATATATGCAAGTTACTGAATGATGGGTACGTGGATACAGTTACAGTTATATGTTGAATACATGAATGTTATGCTAGGTGCATGGCGAATAAATGAATTTATTGTTGTTATGTTATGATGAAATGTATGTGTACATGTTGAGGATTTATGCATGATATTCTAGACTGTATGTCAGAGACTAACTTATAGGTTAAAGGGCTACGTAATAGTTGGATCCTACGAGGTGGGAGAGCCTACGGGACATGGACTTCGAAAGATAAATGGTATGCGAGTGAAGCATTATTTACTTTCGCATGATTATTATTATGATGTATGTTATGACATGGGTGGGGTAGGGTTTCAGGAAACACAACGGCCCAGATTGGTTATACGATGACAAACTGAGTACAGATGTAACGCAGTTATTATGCCGGGTAGACATAGTCCCTTATTCCATTAGGGGGGTGGAGGCTTTACCCACCGTTTATCCCCGAAACCCAGAGTCATGGGAGGGCGGTGCTACAATGCGCTCCCCAAGGTGTGTGATGATGACTTGTGGTTGCCTGTTGGGGAAGCTTGGTTGATGTAGTCGACACTTTCGCTTATGGGTTCTAGCTTGAGTCGGTCATGTCTTGACACTTCAAGGTAGTCCAGCAGAGGAAAGGATAGGATGTGGAAGTTAGTTCTGAACTAGATAGACAGAGTGGATAGATAGGTGTACCATGATGTTAGGAGGGAAGACTGGATTAACTGTGTATGCTGAGTACCTTACAGAGTCATGTATCGTAACTTTTTAACTGGTATTATTGTTCGTCGGTTAATTTTGTGTGATTAAGTGAATGATCCAACAGTCAAATTATGTTAAGAATGCATCAGTCAACAGTAACTTAATTGATTATGAATTATGTGTAGTAACTGAGTAATGTATGAATTGTCGTAACTTAATAAGATGCAGTTAGGTAAAAGACTGTACCTTGCAAACTGTGTTAAGCATGTGTCAGTGAACAATAAGCTTCGTGATTATGATTGATGTTTTTGATTTATTACTGTTAGTGTACTTACGCGAGGTATGTAAGCAGTAGCTACGCTTACATAACTCGCCTACATATTTATAAATTGTGTCAAATATTGCTGAATAATAATGTTAATTATTGTCGATTAATAACTAATTATTGTTGATCAATGTTAATAATGTCGATTAAAGTTAATAGTGATGATTAATGCTAATAATGTAGATTAATGTTGATTATTGTCGATTAAGGTTAATAATGTTGATTAATGATTGATTATTGTCCATTAATGATTAATTAGTGTTGATTAATAAACAAGTTACGGTTAACTTAAGTAGTAAATAATGCAATTGGTTAGTAATGTTTAATTGAATGTTAATGAGTTGATTAGTAAAAAACTAAAGGTTAAAATGATAAAAGGGATTGTAATGTTAGTAAGAATAATATTAAATTTGGAAGGGTAATACCAATTGAATATCAAACGATAATAATTAATTAATTGAAATATAGGGAAAATGTTTAATTTATATATATTACTAATTTATTATAATTATGTCGTAGTTGTTTAGAACCATGGTGTAAGATTCTAAATAATACAATATGTCATTTTTAAACAAGTGTTGAATTATATGTGAGTTAATTAAATAATAATAAAAAAGATTTAGTAATTATAATTGTGAAACTTGAGTTACAAGTCCAAGACGGTAAATTATAATTTATTACGGTTGAAATGTATAATAATAAAATACATATGAACCAACCCATGCATTTATTACACAACAATTATTTATAATATTTAATGATTAATTAGAGTCAAAGTTGAAGGCTCGAGGATTTACATGGGGGTTGAGGGATTTATGTTAGGGATATGGTATTAATGGTGGAGGAGAAGAGTCAGCAAAGGGGGAATAAGGTGGAGAAGAGGAGGAGAAGAAGGGATCTTTACCTTAGGATATTTTGGGGTGAAGTTTCCATAGCAGAGAGAATTTTACAAAGGAGTTCTTGTTGAGGGATTCATAGAGGGATCTAGCTGGTTGACTGGTACTCGGTTTGGGCTCGGGGGTCCAAAGGGTACCTTTGGAGCTAGGTGGTCGGCGAGACCTCGCTAGTTGGCAGGGTGGCATACTTGTTTTGGTTGGTTGAGTTTCATAAGGTTTGGGGAAAAGCTTTTGGTTGCAGGCTACTGCAGGACATACATCAAGCAGGGAACAAAAGTGAGCAGCAACAAAACTAAAGGGGAATCTACTAGCTAGTTTGAGGTATTTTTATATAGGTATAAAATTCAATTCTACCCTATAAATTTTACTATTTCAGGTTATGATGTTAATGAAATTTATGTAAATTTATTGTAAATAGGAACATGTACATATATGACTATTGAACCTGCAAAATAGTAAATGTGACAAACAGATAATTAGTAAATATATATTTGTTTCAAACTGTAAATGTTATGTTTTTTTTTACAGCCAAAATTTAAACAAAACTAGAAATGAAAACAGAAACAAAACAAAAATATGAAACATTGTGAAAACGAAGTAAACGTGGATTTATTGTTAAACTTTGTAATTTTTTACTTGCGTCTTACATATGGCATCAGAGCCATGGTTCCAAATATGGAACCAGAGAGATTACTACAACGAAAGGAGAACATGGTAAGATGAACTAATTAAAAAAAAAGGACTCATTTTTTACTTGGGATGCTTTATTAAGCCAAATAGCTACTCTGTTGGAGACTGGCAGTGGTTGCTGAATTTTTTTTATAAAAGAATAAATCGTTGGTGCTAGCGTTGGTTATCTATTGGAGGAAGATTAATACTAGCCGAATTGGTATTGGAGAACCTATATGTTTATTGGTTGGCTCTGTGTAAGATTCTGAAATCTATTCTATCATGTTTTCGGAGGAATATTTTCAATTTTCTTTGGTCTGGAAAGAGTGACAAGCAAAAGTTTCACCTGGTTTGTTGGGATTGTTTGGCACGTCTGAAATCCATGGGTGGTTGGGCATTAAAGAAATCGTTTTATTTGCGAAGGCTTTATCTGTGAAAGGCCTTTGGAAACCTCTTTTTGTGGACAACTTATGGAGTAGGGTTTTGAAATCTAAATATCTTAAGGGACTTTCCACTTCTCAATGGATTAGGTTACATGATAAGCATATTAAAGGCATTCCTAATATATAGAATTGTCTTGTGGGATCCTTCTCGGTTATGGGAGAATGGTTGGCATGGTTTCTAGGCTGTGGTAGATCTATTTGTGTGGGGGAAGATCCAATTATTGGGGGTCCTGTCAATTTTTTGTTATCAAGTGCCTTAATGGCCTTTCCTAGGGAAAAGGGTTATTATGCATTGAACCGTATTGTTGTGGACATCGAGGTTAATAGGAGATCCCATGATTGGATTAAGGCCTCACAACTTGGTCCTTATGGTACTATGGGTTAAGATTGGACCTCATATTGTTGGGATTCAACATGGAAACATCCAGTTATCCAAGCTAGAGGATTCTTTAAAATGGTCCTGGAACAACCAGGGAGGTGATATAAGTGCAAAATTGGCATATCAATCTTTAATATATGAGGCCTTGGTGGAGGACAAGTGGTGGTTCCGCAAGAGCTAGAAATGGAGAGTTCCACTAAAGATTAAACTTTTCATTTGTCTCTCATTAGAAGATCGCATCTCAACATGGGATAACTTACTTAAAGTGGAGGCGTTTAGTCCCAATATATGTTAATTGTGTTGTTCTGAAGCGGTTTCAGTGATACAGTTGCTTGTTTCAAGCCCTTTTATAAAGCAGGTTTGGTCACATGTCTTACGGGATTGCAACATAGTTGTGACCTGGGAAGGATTTTCTCTATCTTCTTGTCTATTAAATTGGTTTAAGCTTGCCCCATTATGCATTGAACTCCCTTGTTATATATGCTGGGAAATGTGGAAGGAAAGAAACCATTTAATTTTTGAAGGCTTAAAGTTCAGTGCCGCGGTTATATGTAGTAAAGGGATGTTGCGTTCAAGGAATTTTTCAAAGTTGTGGACTTGTCATGAACCAAGACTGCACATGTCCATAGTGCTCCCTCTATGGATGTGGACAGATGCGGAGGTTTTTTTTACGAAGCCTCACAAGAGGTTGTTCGTAAATGTGGAGCAAGAGCCATTTTGTGGATTGAAAGAGCTAAGCATTACAAGATTTGGATGCATCGTGGAGAGGGTTCTAACACAAGGGGTGAGCTATTAGCATTATGGATGCTTTCTTATTTTGCTAGGAATCTCCTTATTGATAATATTCAGATTGTTGGGGATTCTAGAGTAATTATATTATGGGAATCTAAGAAATGCTTGATTTGGGTTCGCCATCTCGCTTCATGGATGGCTAGCACAAAAACATTGATGGATGAATTTATGGATATCTCCTTGATCCACATATATAGGGATTTTAGTGAGGAAGCGGACAAGCTCTTGAGCATGCACTTATAGCACATAATGGTTTCATTTTTAGTGAGATGTGGGATAATTGTCAGTTTATTTCAGAGGACAGATTGGAGATCTTTTGCTCATAATTTATTTTTGTTTTCCATTTATATATATATGGATTACTAGTGGCCTTAATTTTTTAGCATGTTTATGATCAAATGGATAGCTGCCTTTGGTCATGAGATTTATCAATTATCTCATTGATGTTGGTTTTGTGACATCCAGACTGGAGTTCTTCTTGTGGGTTCGATCTTGGGTAGGGTAGCCGGATTATTTTAGAGGATGATTGGAGTCTTTGTTGCCTCTATTTTTATCATATCACATCATCTTTGAAACTGATTACACTATATTTGTTTGTCTGCAACATTTATAGTAGTATAGTTTTACAGGATACAATGATTGTTATAAATGCATTGTATCTTTTTGTCTTCAAACATTTGATATATGGGGACTGGTTGCTAAGTTTCTCCATGCGATGATATGCATGGATGGATTTGTTTTCTTAATGGGTCGATGACACTTTGGGTTTATGGATTTTACGGGTACTGTTGTACTATGTATCTGGGATTTATTGGATTGGTTATGTTGTCTGGTTATCTATGTTTTTACTTGGTCTAGAAACTATTGTATTTACATATACTATTTAATGCTATAGGTTTTTCTTTGTGAAAAAAAAGGTTATTGCAAAGAGGAAAGTTGTTTGTGGAAGGAACTTATTTTTTTCTTTTAAAGTTTTTTAAATTGTTAAATATTTTATGGATAATAAAGTTAGGCAATATGTTTTTTCTTTAATAATTTAAATACAAATTTATGTTAGTTAATATATATATGTTTATTTTAAAATGTGTGAATTGTAATATTTATTAATATAGTTTGGGGGAAAGGGTTTCAGCAGCGTGGAAGTGGGGGAAGGATTTTCGGACTTAGGACTTCTTCATAATTGTAGGTTTCTTTAAAACCATAGCTTTCTTTTCCAAGATGGAAGGAGATGGTCGCTACCTTCCTCTGGCAGACTATTTTGATGACCATTTGTTAGTGGAACATATTTTCACATCACTACCTAGTGTTGTGACATTAGTTTATTTGATAGTGAACAGCCTGGCGGCCGAGGCCACTATCACAAAAGCATCTCATAACATTGGTGGAGACACAAGTGGAAGCCACTTAGGATCATTTGCACGAGGCTCTAGATAGGAGATTTCTGCAGGCGCCTTCGCTGTCAGACATAAATTGAACACTACGTTTCCCAAAATAAAAAAAAGTTGATCGGCTAGAAAAGAGAACATCCAGATTTTCCAAATTATTTACCGAACAAATCATATGCAGAGCTCAATCTTGGTATAGCTCTTTTGGATAGTTGCAGAAAGGCATCCAGAACAATACAAGCAGAATTTCCGAAATCTATCACAAAGTGTGAAGAAATGTACAAGAATATTTTTCAACTGCATGAGAGATGCCATATACCAATTGCCCAGGATATGTACGAGTTACCCATCCAGGACCAACGCATAGCATAATTGAAAAGTTGCCTAAAGGAAGAGTTGGAGTACATAATGAAGATGGATGTACTGAATGAAGAAGACCTCCAACAACACATAGGACAAGCATCTATAAATGCTTATGTTTTGGAAGAAAATTATAGAATGACTCATAGGGGACTAATAAATGTGGGAAAAGAGTTATCCACTCATGATATTTCTTTAAATTTATTAGAACCCTTACAATGTAATATAATATTTCAAGAAACGGACTTGTGGGACAATTATATTTCCAGTTTGGAGGTCCCACCAGAAATTTAATTTAATTTGTAATTAATTGTCTATTTTTTGATGTGCAAACACAAAAGACAAATTGTGGAAACCCAAAGGTCAGGGGTAGGTGAAGTGAGTAGTTATGTAAAGACAAATTCTCTTGTAGTATAAATAGAGGGGTAAGGGTACTAGAGAAAAGAATTTTGCTGGTGAAATAGAGACTGGATACATTTTGTAAGAGAGTTATTTTTCTGCTTATGAGAAGGACCTATTTGCTAGGAAAAGCTTGCAAAGATTTTTTGCGTGGAATGTTGTAACTAATAGATCAGAATTATTTCTTCTTTTTTTCATGCTCATGCTATGAGATCTTTCTAACTTTGTTGAATTATATCAATGGTGATGAATGATTTTACTTATCTAGAAAAATGTCTATGTGATATCAGAGTAATAAATTGATTTAATTGTAATCAAAGCTATCTTTGTAATTTTCTACTATGGGTGTGCCTACTTTATCCCAATAGCTATCTGTTAGATTTGTATAAGCATTCTCAGATTATTACTCTTATTAAACTCGCTCCTTGCAAGGATAGATTAGTTAGTTTAGGGTAGGATTAGATAATTGAGTAGGCAGAAGTGGTAAGACAGGAGGTAAGAACCTATGCATCACTTGTGAGGATTCTGCCTGTCAATTATAAGTTAAATGCATTAGTTAGATTATAAGCACTTGCATAATCATACTTTAAACATAAAATATAAAGGGTGGGTCGGGCCGCAACCGGTACATAAATTAAACAAACTGACCTACGGTAGTCGGACTGTTAACCGGACGGATTCCCCATACCAAACAGTGAATGATCTAATTGGGACTATTCATTGGGGAGAATCCCTACTATCGATGCAAGGATTTTTCGAGCATAAACATATCAAAATGGGAGATAATTCAAAGATCTCTACTGAAGGGAAGGGAACAATACAACTGGAGCATGGAAAGTTTAAAATGTTATGTATGTGCCTTCTTTGACAACAAACTTGTTATCTGTTTATAAGTGACACACACAAGTTCACCGAATAAAGTTATTTTTGGACCTGACACAGTTGAGATTGCAAAGATATCATCTAGGAAGCTAATAACGAAAGGGGTTGCAAACCATGCCTCAAGATCATATGAATTCTCCCACTTTTTGTCGTACTCTCTGCCTACTCCATTTGCATTTGATGAAGATCATAATGATGTCTCTTCTAATGATCCAGTTTCATACTCCGAAGATGAGGACCAAAATATTAATGTTGAGTATGAAGTTCAAGCAGATCTAGATCCAGCACCTGCTCCCAATCCATGGCCAAGGCCAATATGGGCTCACAAAGTCCTTGAAGCTAATGGGAACATAGCTATGGATACATATGACCATAGAAGAACCAAAACTCAGTATTGAGATGCAAGCCTTGCACTATGTCATACAGATCCACTTCTCTCAAAGAGGTGCTACATGATGGGGGTCTGATCCAAAATATTTCAAAGAGACTTGCCATGATGGATCTACAACCAAGTACAAAGCTTGGTTGGTTGACAAAGGGTACTCAAAGGTTCATGATTTGGACTACAATGAGCCATTCGCTCCAGTAGCAAAGATGGTTTCTAAAAGACTTGCTTTGGAAAATATATCGTTGACGTAGTGGGAGGTACATCAGAGGAGCAAATACATATCCAAATCCAAATCCGACTCTTACATTACTATCATACATAGGATCATATTTATTACATTTTTACAAAGTCTTTCACTCAAAAGAGATTTTACTTCTCTACTTGGTGTGAAAGATGTTTTAGCTCCCTGCTGTCCTATTTTTGAGGGGGTGTTTTCCCCATTTCCTTGTTTCATGGACAGTTATTGTTTTTATCATTTATTTGATTGTCTGGGTGACCTTTGGTCTCAGTAACCAGGGCCCAAGATGTCCAAGTTTGGATTAAGGGGAGGTGTTAGGATAATCAATACTCCATCATTGTCCTACTTAGCATTATTTTATTTTTCCTACTAGTTGATGATGTCATTTTCCCCCTAGTGGTGTGCATATGTCATCTAGGACCCATTAGCCACCTAATGTGCCCTGCATGCATGATTTTAGGCCCACCAGATTCATTTCCCTACATTTTAGGATCCAACTATGCGTTCTAGTTGAATCCACCTGAGTTCCTGAACACTACTGGGGGTTTTAGCTCCGATACCAGTGATTGTGATATAATGCACCCTTTTTCACCTACTTTGCATGCAGAACTCACTAATGCGCCCTCCTTGGTCAGTTAACTGAATATGTCTTCAATTAACTAATTTTTGGTTCAGTTGAGTTGAGTTTGGGACTTCCTGAGCACTCCAGTGGTGACAATTCCTATGCTACACAGACTAAGACTCAAATTCTCCTAGGATATTCGAATTCTCTATATTGAAACATTTTTGTGGAATATACTGATTACTAGATACCGTTAAACATTTCAGCTTCCATCTGAGTTCCAATTTCTGATTAATTTTATTGCTCTTTTCACTGCAGTTTTCACTGTAATTCACCTTTTCTGCTCATTCTTTCACTGTGAGGTATTCTTAGCTCTATGATCTGCTGTGACTTAGAATTTCACATTCCTCGGTGATTGAGGAAGAAATCTGATGATCAGGGATCAGATCAGATGAGATCTAACTGAGGGCGACTTTCTAGTGTTGGAAAAGGGGTACACTTTTCCATGGAGAGAGGGGCGCATTATTCATATCTAGACTGCAGGCCTTCATCTTTGACAAAGAAGATCAGGGTTGTGGAGTGAGAGAGATAGTACAGGAAGAGATTGACATGCAAAGAGATCGATATACGAACATACTGCCATGGCACGTTTCCCAAGTGCATGCATCAGCGTCTGCTTGCAGATCTAGGGTTTTTATACACGTCCAGTTCGATTGAATTATTCTAAACTTTTTTATATACATATCTTCTTCTTACTTTGATCTGGGCTCGAGATAGAAGAAGGCCCCCACCGGATCTAGTTTTCTCCATTGGGGTTTCCAGGTAATATTGTGAGTTCATATATGTGATTGTTATTTTTATTGGTTGTGTTAAGAGATCTGCCAGTACCTTTTGTTATAAGTCTTTATGTTTAATTTCGCTTATAGAGACTCAAGGTCATTGAGATATCAGGGTTTCCATAAAGAGTAATGACCTCTGGATAATATTAACATGGTCACAAAGCCCTGGTAAGGGTCAATAGGGGCAATCTGACTGTAATGTCCCTCAAAATATACCCTAAAAAAAAAAATCTTACGGGTCTCCATATATGTAGTAAGGCACTTGTTTACGTAACCTGACTTCAGCACTAAGAAGTTGTTTCCTTAATGTCTGTACTATTTGCATTTCATGTTGTTTTTCCGTAGTTAATTTTCATTACTACCGAGACTAATATCTTTTATTTAACAATAGTCAATAGATCAACTAAGTTAATATCAATGACTAACACACAGTATAATTTAGGGCAATACCTAAACCACTACTTGGGAGTCTTACAAATTAAGTTATTTAAACTTTAGTTGTCACTTAACTCCTCATTTAGCAGGGTTAAATTCGTGACAAGGATTTATAAAATAATACTACTCTTAAAATAATTTGCGTCAGTTGAATACATCTAAGATATTACTCATTAATGCATGGTACTAAGCCCCTTTCAGACTTATACTATCCTAAGGAAGTTTGCGATTTCCACGACAACTTCAATAATAAATAGATATGAACTAAGGTTGAGCTTCACTTGTATCAATATATCTAACTAATGCAACTATCATAAAAGTTTGCTTTCATGTCAATCTAAAATTTACTCACTAAATCCGAACTTAACCTTTTCAAGACATAATTAACTACAAAGTGTCCTCTTTCGGTAATTAAAATTTCTATTTAAAAACGGACCAAAGGATTGGTTTACAAAACCTTCTTTCATAATTAATTTTGTGCTCCTATTCAAGGTTTTATTCCTATGATCTGATTCAAGGTTTTATTCATACTTCCAACTATATATTAACTGTTTGATATATAAATTTGGAGGCCAATGATACATAACGATATGATTGCGAAGGGTCCATACAAAATTTCTTATGAGATCCTTATTGAATAAAGATCAAATAAGAACGAAAGACTATACTAAAATTATAAATGATACATTCATCTTTCTCAAATAAACGTAGTCAATTTATTTTCACAAGACATTAATTATGTTACACCTACATGAGGATTAATTAAGAATTAGAATAAAATCAACTATTGAATTAAGAGTTAATGATGATAATCGTATTTAAAAGAATGTCGGTTAAATGTTCTCTAAGAACCGTTTTGGAACAAATTGCGAACTCCACAAGAAATTCATCAAGGTAATCACAATTATAATTATTCGTTGAGGGATGTTATCTAACTTAGAATTTTGAATTTTAGTCGTGAATAAAGGAAATTACCACTTTACTTTATAAGGTAGACTTAACTCATACTTTTCATAATCTATACTTATGATCGAAGACACGTCTATGATCGAGTTACGCGTTTCATAAGCACAGGCTTGAGCAGGTATCTTAGAATGCTAAAGGGACAATGCGTAGATCCTAAGGACGGTGGGGGCGATCGGTACAATACGGTGCTTCGTATGAATAGGTCTCAGTTATACCTTGCAGATTGGAATAGTGTGGATATGGGCTTAGTTTGTTTTTTACGATCAGGGCACCCATCTGAAAGCGGGTTATGCAGTGTGGGGACAGCGTGCGGCTGAGTGTTCTGGTACATGGCGTAAAACAAAGTTCGATCACAAGTACCAACATTATCAACCAGAGTTCAAATACTGTAAACCAGCAAAAGAAATCCACTTTGGAACATAAATAACTAATGACTAAACTCTAAATTAAACAAAGAATCTAAACTTTTACTTAAACAAATACTAAACTTTAATTTCAACCAATAATTAAACGTTCATTAAAACAATTAATTAATCAAGTAACTAAACCTCAAATTAAACACTTACTTAGACTCACATATTAAAACAGAATATCTTGCTCGAAAATAATGAGAGAAGATACTTATCTTCACTAGTTAGAATGGGCGACTGAAAGTTTGACCTCAACGTTCCTCCCATCCAAATTGATCTATGACTGTCGTAGGTTTTCCCGCTGAGATACCACCCCCGAGCTGGGCACGAATCCACTTGGGCGTCAGGTTAATGCACTCTTTTCATTTAGTCGATTTTATTTATCTTTCCTCTCCTCCTTTGCCTTCAAAATGAAGAAAAAGAAGAAGAAAAAAAAAACCCTTTACGAATACCATAGTGTTCTTTTTATAGTCGTTTTTAGGTTTGGACCACCAAGACAAGTTCTTGTTCGATCTCGACTTACTTTATCTTTAATTGATTTTAACTGATCGACTTACTCCGACAATCTTTAGTTAATCAATTAACCGATCTTTAACTGATTTTAATTAATTTACTTTAGATAATTATCCTATCCTAACATAACTACATATCTGAACGTATCTTTTAAATTAGCTAAGCTTAACTTAGTTAGCTAGTCTTTAATTGATTGACTTTCATAGTCAATCTTTATTTAATTAGTTTAATTGATATTTAACTTAGCTAACATTAACTTAGTTAGCTTTAAGTGATTGATTTACTTAGTCAATCTTTAACTAATTAATTAACTCATATTCAGCTTTAACTTTAACTTAGTTAATTAACTAAAAGTCAATATTTATTTAACTAGTTAAGTTATATTTAACTTAGTTAATGAACTAAAAGTCAATCTTTATTTAACTAGTTAACTTATATTTAACTTTAACTTTAACTTAGTTAATTAACTGTCAATAATATTTTAAATCATTCTCTATAAATACCAATATGTTTTCTTGGTATAATAAATCATTTTTATCTTTTATTCCTAATTTGTAATTAGGAAAAAGTATTAATCATTTTATACTTAGGAACTTTGACAACACCTGTTGTCAAAGCCAAGATACTAATGTTGTTTAGGTTAACTCATTAATTTCACTAAATGGTACTTAATATATATTAGCCTCATGCTAATAGTTAGATTATAGAAACTTGTTATTGCCTTGCGGCAACTAGAAGTTTCTTCGACGTCCTTATCTAGGACTAATTATTAACATACTTTTAAACTTAAGTGTTTTCTTAGTGAACATCACAGTTTACTTTAAGTGCTCATGGCACTAGGATGACCACTGTAATCAAAACTTATGGCTACCAAGCCATTGACCCTCTCCCCCTAGTGGATTTCATGCCCCATCTATTTTGTTGCGTCAAGCCTTCAGTCTCATAAGTCTACAAATTCACTTAACACTTCGGAAAACATAATCATACTTACAAAGTTTTACCTACGGAGCTCTTAACATGAGCTCCTTGTCGTTGGTGGGTACACAGTTGTACTTTCTGTTGCATAAACCCTAAGGAAGAAAGTGGGATATTACACACACTCATATCTGCGAGCTGCATATCAGATATGTTTGTTTACTTAGTTGTGTTTTCCAATTGGCAAAGAAAAGGATCAAACCTACCAAATCTAAAGAGCGGAGTTCAGATTTGTGGTTGTTGAGTTCATATCTATCAGATCTTTACTTTCAGGTACGTTTGAGATTGTGAGATCATAGCTATAAGGATGATGGAAAATAAGTATGATCAAGTTATTTACATGTCATGCACTTCGGCAAATGTAGATGAGTATTCTACAGACGATATTGACAGAGAGTTGGCTCTTAACACGTGTCAGTCATTGAATGCTTCTACTTCTAGTATATGGTATATAGACACTGGGGCATCCAGCCACATGACTGGTGTTAGAGGGTACTTTAAATATCTCGCCAAGGATGGCTTAGATATTGAGATTGTACTTGGAGACAATTCTACTATCAAAGCAATTAGACGAGGTACAATGTCCTTCCAAAAAGAGTCTGGAGAGTCTATGAGAGTACGCGATGTCCTATATGTTCTGAGGTTAAAGAAGAACTCGATTTCAGTTTCTACTATTAAGGATCGGGGATTGTAGGTAATGTTAAGAGATGGAAATGTTCTAGTTCATACCAAGGGATCCAAAGAGACGTCAGTTGTGAGGATTGGAGTTCGCAGCAGAAAAAATATACAAGCTTAACTTTCAGCTTCACCATGCTTTGACTCTTATTATCCAAAATGATTATTATGATCTATGCAAGCTATGGCACGGGAGAATGGATCATTTACATCATCCTTCCCTGAATATTTTGAGGGAGATTGTGACAGGTATGCCAGACTTTAGCACAGAACATTGTGACGTGTGCAAAGGATGTGCTCTAGGTAAGTATGTCAAGACAGTCTTTCCCAAAAGTGACCACAGATCTGCACGAGTACTTGATTTGATTCATTCCGACCTTTGTGATCTGATGTCCACCACGTCATTGAAGGGTTACGAGTACTATGTATCGTTCAATGATGACTTTTGTAGGTGTTATACCTCCATGTTTCACAGTGTTGCATCTCCATCACAAAACGAGTTGACGACACTTCCCCTACTGTTTTAAACCATCCAGAAGAGACAGATGATGAGTCAACCTTGAAGGTGAATCTACCCTGACAAGTTCTGACCCAACTAAGACTTTATCTACACACACTACCGCGCCTTGCTCATCTATCAAAACGCGGTACTAGACACTACCGCGCTATGCTTTTTCCCCAAAACACGGCAGTACCGCGTTGTGCTAAGACTGCAGAGCGCGGTACTCTTTTATTAGCCTTTTTCCCTTGGCTTGTGGGATTTTGGATTTTCGAAGATAATGGAAGATTGGGGTCCCTGATTCGATCTCAACTCATTTCCTTCGATTAGAAACCCTGATCCACTTATCTCTCCCTAGATCCACCCATCTCTCTTGTTGGTTAACCTCACCATTCACTATAAAAGAGAGGCATTCCATTGGGAAAGGGGAGGACTCTTGAGAGTACCAAACTTATGGTCTTACAGCATTGTGGAGATAGCTAGAGGAGAAGACACTTGGAGCTAGAGGATTGGCTTGGACATCAAGCACCTTTTGTAAGTATTCTTCAAGTTATAATGGAATAACTTGTCTTGTTTCCCCAAATCATTTGTATTAATTCTGTTTTAATGATGTGATTTGTATCTTTCATAGATTTAGATTCCAACTCATGTTTCAAGTTGCTAGAGAATAGTGCATTCTTGTGTCTTGGTTCCATTTTGACAGGTTCATTTGTGAGGGCTTGGAGATTGGAGCAACTACAAAGACAAGCGTTTGGATAGAAGGTCAGTTAAACTTCTTCTACTCTTTCTAGCATTTTAATCTTGAGACGTTTGTTAGATCTAAGGATTCAAGGTAGCATTTGTTTTGACTTGTTTCTTGCTTTAGAGTTAGTTTAAAGTCTGCTTTAAAGTTAAGAGAGTTTTGGCTTATCAGTAGGACAAAATTCTACATAACAAGAATGGCGACTCCGCTGGTTTTGATTACTGCTTGATTGATTCAGTTCACTATCATTTATCTTTTGATTGTGAGTTTTTGTTGCACTTCAAACCAGTTTGAATCTTGGTCCTTTTTTACCTTTATTCACCCCTCCTCGCTGTATTATTCTCCCTGTTTGATCACTGAGTCCCCTGGGTCAGCAACAACCCTGAAAATTTCATTTTCTTTTCTCAAGTTGCGCTTTTTCCTTACCTTGTCACAGTACCGCGCCCCCTGAACTGCCTCCAGCGCGGTAGTACCGCGTTCTATTCCTTAGTACCAGAGCGGTACTGTCACAGTGCCGCGCTCCAGTCAGACCTTTACCCGCGGTAGTGTCTGCAAGTTTTTAAATTTTTTATCTTTGCTTGGTTTCCTGAGTCTCTCTCTGCCTTAGGTAGTATCTACTGTTGCCTGTTAGCATCCTGGTCAATTTCCAGTCTGCATGGTGTGCTTATTACCCAGTTTGTGAGCTTGATTGTTGATTGAATTAGTGGCATTTTTGAAATATTGGTCATTTTTCCAGTTTGATTGCATTCACTTGATTTTTTCACCATAACCAACTCAACACCACTGTTCTCTATTACTGAACCCTGTAGCTTTTACAGTCATATTATTGCTATCATTTTCAGTAATCAAAAAGTTATCATTTGAGAGCAATTTTGTTGTTTAAATTGAAAAAGTCTAGTAGTATTTTGCATAGGGAAATGAACCATTGATTTTGCCACATAAATTCTCATTGTAGAAGCATTGTAGATTGTAGAATCGGTACATTGAAAAGAGTGTTTACTTCAGTTTGGCTTTGTTTATAAATCAAAAAGAAAAAATATCTTGCTTTGATGTTTGCTTGTGAAAAATTTCATGCATATTTGATCGAAGAACTTCTATCTTTACCTTAGCTAGATTTCATCGAAGACAAAGGCTTATTTTTTATTCATTCTCGTTTGCATGGTTTGAGTTGTCATAACACCATCAAGTTTCACGTCCACTACCTGATTGAGTAAGACAGCCACTAAAATTAATCACCCTAATTAAACCAACTTTAACCTCACTTGAGGAAATCAAAAGAATTTGGTAGTTAGGTAGGACACCGGGGATAGGCATCAAAATAATTCCCCCTTGTCATTTTCATTTGAGACATAGTCGTTGTCTTTAGGGAACCAAAATACTCTAGTACTTATTGACACGGTCACAGCTAGTTTGTGGAGGGGCCTCCTGACTGTTTTTAACTTTCAGGGGTTAAACGGCCGCGAGATTGAGAACCGGACGGACTCTGTGGAATACCGCACTCCACTTAGCCCTAAGGCAACATCGATCGCTGTCTTCTTCGGAAGGCTGAAGTGCCCAAAACCTTTTCCGACGTGTCATGAACGAGGTAGCTTAGTATCTATTCTACTAGGGCTCTTTTACCCAGGATCCCTTTCGGTAGAGGGATATCCTTCTTATATCGGTCTCTCAAGTTGTATTGTTCGACTTGGATTTCATCACCTTGCGAAGGATACAGCTTGTTGAGGTCTCCAGCTCTTAGTTAGGAGTTTGCTTGGCGTCTCATCTTCATAGAGGGTCATTTTTTCTTTGTAGGGACTGCTTGTTGGCATTCTGCCCATTTTTTGCATCGGCTCGCTTATTGAGACAGTGGTCTCAGTATAGATTTTAGAGCTTACTTTTTTGGCCTGTGAGCCTTGCTTTTTCTAGCTCCTCTTCTGCACACTCGGCTGCATTAGAGTTTTTGAGTTCTTTGTTTACGATACTGCCCCCGATTTTCATTTTCCTGTCATCATGTCAGATCAACCACGAAGATCACGAAGACAATAGGGCCTAAGCCCTCCACCACCACCACTGCCACGGACTTCTGGTCCGCCTGCATCACGCATTCCTGCTCCTCCTGGCCGCGGTGCTGGTCGAGGCAACATTCCACCGCCGATACGTACAACATCTTCAGTTACGCCCGTAACTGCCACACACAGCACAGTCTCAGAATCTATTGCAGCTTCTGCAACCACTAGCATGTCTGAGACTTCCACTGTCACCTCACCCACTGTCATTCCAGATTTATCTGTTACAGTGGACACAGTTACAGCAGCTGAACCTAGTACAACCCAAAGTACTAGACCCGAGGTCATCCTTCTACCGGATGTCAACACTTCTCGTCCATCAGACACTTTTCACAATGATACAAACGGATCTGTTGGCACCACAGAAGGGTCCGACCAGGACATACCTGGCTTGATTTCAGTCCCAGGCGGGTACGTTGAAATCGTTGAAGATACTTGACTTCCTGACACACCCTTTGAACCTGATTATGGTTTCATCACTTCCCAGGCGGACCTTTCGCCTGTTATCACTACGTCACCTAGTGTTCACCCACAGGAAACGAGTTCTTCTAACAACGTACCTCGTACTATATCTCTACCCAACCTCCCTCCGGGACACGAAATCATGTCTTCCATCCAGTCTAGTATGGTTAGTCTAGCGAACTCCCCGTTAGCATCGGCACGGTTTCGACGCAGCACAGAGCAAATGCTCTTGTCAGCTTCTAGATATCCCCCTGTTACTCGTCCTTCTGACTATAGGGATCCCAACATCCTGTCTAGCATGGAGTTTCGTCACTCCTTTGCAGACGGCGCAGGACCTTCAGACGTTACCATACCTAGGTTCCTGCCGGATCCCCAAAACCTTTTCCAGGACATGAACTCGGACCCAGTTTTCGAGGGTCCTCCTACCATTGAACATGTTATGGACGATGCCGATACCCCTGAGCTAAATTCCCCGCATTTGTTGTCATCACCTATCTTTGGTGCACATTCTATGAGGGATAACCCAGTTTTTTCCCCGTCCTCACCTGTTCGATATGGACGGCCCCCTCCGCAAATCGGTACCTTTGGTGCCGTTGGCCAATCCACATTATCATATTTGAACAGCGGCGGAAGAACGCTTAGTCACACTGCTGGATCTTCCGGTTGGACCGGAGGATCACCTTCGGCCACTATTTATACTATTTCAGGAGGTGGACAATCGACTACAGTGGTCCCCAACTCTAACTACCAAATTCCCCCTGGTGGGCCATCAACCCAACCAGTTGGTGGAAAACCTTTTGTTGGGAACCCTGTTCCAAGTCAACAACCTCCAACTGGTGGGCCATCAACCCAACCTTTTGCTGGGAACCCCATTCCCAGTCAAGAGCCTCCTCATATAGGGCCATCCAACCTACCTGCTGGCGGACAACCTATTGGCTCGATCCAACAAGCTTCCCAACCAGCAGCGTCTACTCAATTCGGTATGTACAATCCACCTATGAATAGGCAGCAGGTGAGAAATCTTGGAAAGATGCCATGTTGGAAGAATATGCTTCCATCATGAAGAATGATGTTTGGGAAGTTGTGCCCAGATGAGAGGGAAATTCAGTTGTGACATCCAAATGTCTCTATAAGATTAAATATGTTGCAGATGGCGACATTTAGAAATACAAAGCTAAATTTGTGGCTAGAGGTTTCTCGCAAGTATAGGGAGTTGACTATGATGAGACGTTTTCTCCTATGGCTCGATATACCTCCATCGGTACTGTGATTTTCGTTGCAGCAGAGATGGGTTGGAAGGTTCACCAGATGGACGTGAAGACATCTTTTCTTAATGGAATCATAACGAAGGAGGTGTACATTGAGCAGCCAGAGGGCTTTGAGGTCCATGAGAGAGAGTCTCATGTGTGTAGGTTGAATAATGCCATGTACGATCTGAAAAAGGCTCCTAGATCCTAATATTCTAGGATAGATACTTACTTGCAGCAGATGGGTTTCCAGAAGAGCGAAGCTTATCCCAATCTCTGTTTTATTATGGTAAATGGGGATCCCCTAATTCTAGTTTTGTATGTAGATGACTTGTTGATTACAGGAGTAGAGAAACTCGTCGGTGGTTGCAAGAAATACCTTTCTTCAGAGTTTGAAATGAAGGACATAGGTTTGATGCACTACTTCTTAGGCAAGGAGGTTTGGCAGGAGGATGGGCATATCTTTCTGGGACAGGGAAAGTATGCGATTGACATTCAGAAGAGATTTCAAATGCAGGATAGTAGGCCTATGACTACACCTATGACAACCAACTAGAAGAAGTTGGTAGCTTTTAAGGGTGAGTTGGGTTATCCCACCATGTACCTTCAGCTTATTGGATCCCTAATGTATCTGTCAACACTAGGCCTGATCTGAGTTTTGTTGTCAATACCTTGAGTCAATATATGGTGGAGCCCATAGATGTTCACTGGGTGGCAGCAAAACATGTGCTTAGGTATATCAGAGGAACAGCTGAGTATGGACTGGACTATGTAAGAAAGGGTGGAATGCAGTTAGTTGGTTTTTCAAAATTTGACTGGGCACGTAGTACAGGTGACAGAAAAGCACCTTAGGGTGTTGTTCCAGCTTGGGATTAGCAGTTGTGTCTTGGTTCAATGGGAAACAAAAGTTTGTGGCACTTAGCTCAGCAGAGGAAGAATATGTGGCGGCCAGCCTAGCTAGTTGCGAGGCCAGTTGGCTTCGCAAGATGTTGGTGAACTTATTTGATCAACAGTTGGAGCTTACTGTGATTCACTGTGATAGTCAGTGTTGCATAAAACTCTCGTAGAATCTAGTCTTCCATGATAGGTCCAAACATACAGAGATCAGATATCACTTCATTCGAGATCATGTTCAGAGAGGAGCTGTTTAGGTTCAATACATACCTATGGATGACTAGGTGGCGAACATTCTCACAAATTCCTTGATGAAGAACAAGTTCGTGTACTTCAGGGAGAAGATGGGAGTAGTTCAAAATACTTTCCTAGTTAAGAGGGAGTGTTGAAAAGTTAACTAGGAAAGTTGTTCTTCAGGATGCATGCAAAGTTTTTCATGCACAACAGTAAATTAAAAGGCATGCAAAAAGTGAGTTTTTTCATGCACTCATATTAGGGTTTTGGTAACCCTAATTGATCAGTGAGATGTTATAAGGAGACGAGAGGTCACCAGCAGACTTACTTGAGCAGACAGATCGGAGTTAAATCAGTTTGAGAGGTGGGAAACTTTCCTGAGAGAGGAGGGCGCACTTTTTGAGGAGAGAAGGCCATGGAGGATCTAGATTGAGGATTGAGTAGTTGATACTTATAGAGTAGGTCTTCCTCAATGATTGAGGAAGAAATGTGACGATCAGGGATCAGATCGGCTGAGATTTGACTGAGGGAAACTTTCCAGTGTTGGAGGAGGAGCGCACTTTTGCATGAGAGAGAGGGGCATATTATTCAGATCTAGACTGCAGGTATATTATTCAAATAAAAGTATACTCAAGTATAGTATTCTAGGCGATTATTTTTTATTGAAAAAAACATAAATATAGATTGGTAGGCGAATATTAAATTTGAAACATACAATTTACTACTGAAAATTGTAAATTTTGGCGAATATTATGATAAAAAAACACATTTTATGTAAATATAGACTATATTCGAGACTAAAAATGACCAAATAGCGAATTTATTTTTTGAAAAAATCCCCAAAAAATAGCCAATTCGCGAAATTTTGCCCCTAAAATTTTCTTTGGAGAGTGGCATATTATTCAGATCTAGACTGCAGGCCTTCATCTTTGGCAGAGCAGATCAGGGCTACGGAGTGAGATAGATAGTACAAGCAGAGATTGACTTGCAAAGAGATCTAGATCCAAACATACTGCCACAACGCATTTCCCAAGTGCATGCATGAGATTTTGCATGCAGATCTAGGGTTTTGATACCCGTCGGGTTCGATTGTATTATTCTGAAATTTTGTATGTATCTATCTTCTTCTTACTTTGCTCTAGGATTGAGATATAAGAAATCCCCCATCGAATATTTTTTTACTCATTGGGCTTTCCATGGTATAATGTGAGTTCATCTGTGTGATTTCTATTTTTATTGGTTGTGTTAAGAAATCTGGCAGTACCTTTTGTTATAATCCTTTCTTCTTTATTTGTCTTATAGAGACTCAAGGTCATTGAGATATTAGGGTTTCCAGAGCGAGTAGTGACCTTTGGATAATCTTAACATGGTATCAGATCCCTGGTAAGGGTCAAGAGGGGCAATCACACTCAAATATGCGAGTTGCATACCAGATCTATGTGTTTAGTCTGTGGTGTTTTCTGATCGGCAAAGAAAAGGATCAGATCTACCAGATCTGAAGAGCAGAGTTCAGATGTTGAGTTCATATCTATCAGATTTGTGCTTTCAGGTACATTTGAGATCATGAGATCATGGCTATATGGATGAGGATTGATAAGTATGATCAAGTTACTTTCACGTCATGCACATCGTTATATGTAGATGAGTATTCTACATAAGAGACTAACATAGTGTTGTATCTTAACACATGTCAGTCATTGAATGCTTCTACTTATAGTAGATGGTATAGAGAGAGTGGGGCCTCCAGGCACATGACTGGTGTTAGAGGGTACTTTATAGATCTCGTCGAGGATGGATTATATCTTGAGATTGTACTTGGATACAATTCTATTGTAAAGGCAGTTGGACGAGGTACAGTGTCCTTCCATAAATAGTCTGGAGAGTCTATGAGAGTACGTGATATCCTATATGTTTCGGGGTTAAAGAAGAACTTGATTTCAATTTCTACTATTGAGGATCGGGGATTGTGGGTAATGTTCATAGATGGAAATGTTATAGTTCACCCCAAGGGATCCATAGAGACCTCATCTGTGAGGATTGGAGTTGGCAATAGAAAACTCTACAAGCTTAACTTTCAGCTTCACCATGCCTTGACTCATAGCATCCCGAACGATGATTATGATCTATCGAGCTATGGAAAAAGAGAATGGCTCATTTACATCATCTTTCCCTGAATATTTTTACGGATATTGTGACAAGTATGCTAGAATTTAGCATAGAGCACTGTGACGTGTGGAAAGGATGTGCTCTTGGTAAGTATGTCAAGAGAGTCTTTCCCAAAAGTGACCATAGATCTGCAGGAGTAATTGATTTGATTCATTCTGACCTTTGTGGTATGATGTCCACCACGTCATTGAAGGCTTACAAGTACTATGTATCCTTCATTGATGACTTCTCCAGGAAGACGTGGATTTAATTTTTAAAAAGTAAGGAATCAAAATAAGGCCTGCAGAAGTTCCAAGAATTCAAAGTGCTTGTGGAAAACCAGACAGAAAGGAATATCAAGAACTTGCCATCAAATAATGGGGGTGAGTTTACCTCCAAGTAGTTCAATGAGTTTTGCATTCAGGTGTGAATTAAGAGGCAGTTGACAGTTCCCTATACAACTCAGCAAAATGGGGTTACTGAGAGGAAGAATAGGGAAATTGTTGGTGCTGCCAGATCTATGCTACATGATCAGGGTTTTCTATTTTTCCTTTGGTCATAGGCATGTAACACAGCTATGTACATTCAGAACAGGAATCCTCATAAAGTATTGGGGAGCAAAACTCCAAAAGAGACAGTCTCAGGAAAGAAACCTGAGGTTGGGAATTTTAGGATTTTTCGATGCCTTACTTACTCTCATGTCCCTTCAGAGAAGAGGACAAAGTTGGAACCCACACCTAAAAGGGGAATCCTTGTTGGATATGATGAGACTTCGAAATCTTATCGCATATACATTCTTGCTCTAAGAAAAACAGTTGTGAGGTGGGATGTGAAATTTGAGGAGGAACGAGCTTTCAAGAAGTCATGTAAGTCAGAGAAGGGAAAGTAGCAGGTTGCTACTTCACGGGATGATACAGATCAGAGTGTTGTTCCACAATGAACAGGATTCCAAGTATCTGGGGTGATAGGTTCTCATATGACTGTGTCCACATGTACAGATGCAGGAATTGCTACAGGATCTCTGGATGGTGGTCAACCAGGATCAAGGTCACAGATTATAGTCTCTCGGGCTACAGGGTCGACGACTATAGGTAATTCTACTTCAGGTATTCAGTCTCATACAATTGATTGGGATAAGGATGAGGAGTTATCCTCACAAGAGGTTACCTCAAGGAAGAGGAATCCCAAGTGGCTTCAAGATACCCTGAAGGAAGCTCAGGCAATGGAGACTCCCAAGAAGAATGTAAGAGAGATAAAGGCACCCCAGAGGTTTTGTAGTTATTTGGATATGTTGCGCAGTATCAGTGAATCAGATCCATATTCCTATGAACAAGAAGTAGGTGAGCAGGCCTGTAAATATTCCATGTTGGAAGAATATGCTTCCATCATGAAGAATGATGTCTGGGAAATTGTGTCCAAACTAGAGGGAAAGTTGGTTGTGACATCCAGATGGATTTAGAAGATTAAGCGTGTTGTAGATGGAAGCATTGAGAAATACAAAGCTATATTTGTGGCTAGAGGTTTCTCGCATGTAAATGGAGTTGACTATGATGAGACGTTTGCTCCTGTGGATGGATATACCTCCATCGGGACTGTGATTTCCATTGCAGCAGAGATGGGTTGGAAGATTCACTAGATGGACATGAAGACAGATTTTCTCAATGGACTCATAGAGGAGGAGGTGTACATTGATCAACCAGAGGGATTTGAGGTCCATGAGAGAGAGTCTCATGTGTGCAGGTTGAAGAAAGCCCTTTATGGTCTGAAAGAATCTCCTAGAGCCTGGTATTCTAGGATAGATACTTTCTTGCAGCGGTTGGGTTTTCAGAAGAACGAAGCTGATCCCAATCTCTATTTTGTTGTGGTAAATGGGGATCCCCTAATTCTAGTTCTATATGTAAATTACTCGTTCATTACAGGAGTAGAGAAACTCATCAGTGGTTGCAAGAAAGACCTTACTTCGGAGTTTGAAATGAAAGAGATAGGTTTGATGCACTACTTCTTAGCATGGAGGTTTGGCAGGAATATGGGTATATTTTTATGGGATAAGGCAAGTATGCGGTTGACATTCTGAATAGATTTCAGATGCAGGATTGTAGGCCTATGAATACACCTATGACAACCAACTGGAAGAAGTTGGTAGCTTCTGAGGGTGAGTTGGTTGATCCCACCAGGTACCGTCAGCTTATTAGATCCCTGATGTATCTGGTCAACACTAGGCTAGATCTGAGTTTTGTTGTCAATACCTTGAGTCAGTATATGGTGGAGCCCAGAGATGTTCAATGGGTGGTTTCAAAACATGTGCATAGGTGTATCAGAGGAACAACTAAGTATGGACTAGACTATGTGAGAAAGGGTGGAGTGCAGTTACTTGGCTTTTCAGAATCTAACTAGGCAGGTAGTGCAGGTGAAAGAAAAAGCACCTCAAGGTGTTGTTTCATCTTGGGATCAACAGTTGTGTCTTGCTTATGCAAGAAACATAAGTTTGTGGCACTGATATCTGCAGAGGTAGAATATATGGCGGATAGTCTAGCCAATTGCGAGGCCATTTGGCTTCGCAAGATGTTGGTGAACTTATTTTATTAGCAGTTGGAGCCTACTGTGATTCACTGTGATCATCAAAGTTGCATAAAACTCTTGGAGAATCCATTCTTCCATGATAGGTACAAACATATAGAGATTAGATATCACGTCATTCGAGATCATGTTCATAGAGGAGCAGTTGACCTTCAGCACATACCTATGGATGAGTAGGTGGAAAACATTCTCACAAAGTCCTTGATGAAGAACAAGTTTGTGTACGTCAGGGAGTAGACATGCACTCATATTAGGGTTTTGGTAGCCCCAATTAATAAATGAGATGTTATAAGGAGACAAGAGGTCATCGGCAGACTTACTTGAGCAGACATATTAGAGTTAGATTAGTTTGAGAGGTGGGCGTCTTTCCTAAGAGAGGAGGTCGCACTTTCTAAGGAGAGAAGGTTGTGGAGGATCCGGATTGAGGATTGAGTAGATGATACTTCTGGAGTAGGTCTTCCTCAGTGATTGAGGAAGAACTGTGACGATCAGGGATCAGATCAGCTGAGATATGATTGAGGGTGACTTTTCAGTGTTGGAGGAGGGGCACACTTTTCCATGTAGAGAGATGGGTGCATTATTAAGATCTAGACTATAGGCCTTCATCTTTGATAGAGCAGATAAGGTTTGTGGAGTGAGAGAGATAGTATAGGAAAATATTGACTTACAGAGAGATCCAAATCCGAATATACTGCGAATACGCATTTCCCAAGTGCATGCATCAGCTTTTACATGCAGATCTAGGGTTTTGATACCCATCGGGTTTGGTTGTATTATTCTGAAGTTTTGTATGTATCTATCTTATACTTACTTTGATATGGGATCGATATAGAAGACAAACCCCATCAGAGCTGGTTTTCCCCATTGGGGTTTCCAGGGTATATTGTGAGTTCATCTCTGTGATGGCTATTTTTATTGGTTGTGTTAAGAGATCTGGAAGTACCTTTTGTTATAGGTATTTGTTGTTTATTTGGCTTTTAGAGACTCAAGGTCATTGAGATCTCAAGGTTTCCAGAGCGAGTAGTGACCTCTGGATAATCTTAACACTACAGTGATGTTAACAAGAAAGAATCATTTGAGAGTTAACTAAGTGTTATCACATGATGACACTTATGTTAAACTAAAAGGCAACACTTATGTTAAACTAAAAGACGACACTTGAGTTGCGACACTTGCATGATGACACTTAAGTTAGCCACCTAAATAAGCGGGCAAGCTTTGAGTTAAGGGACGAGTTTATCCTAAGACTCATTTTAGTGGCTTAATTCATTGCATGAGAAGTAGGGCGCTCTTCTTCATGCAAGATTGATACATCCAGATGTAGGGAGAGTTCATCATGAAGTTAGAAGATAAAAATAGAAGTTGATGCATGTGAAGAATATATAAATATGTTATACAGGATTGATGAATTCAATGTGAAGCGAATTCTCTTCTCCCTTGAAAGAAAGGCAATTCTCATTTTGCAGGATATTATTCTGAGTCTCTCTTCTTTATCTTTCTCTTGCTATGTAATTGCATCGGGGGTGCTTGATGTAAAATGCATTCTCTGTTATCTATCAATATATTAAGGAAGGTTTTTTGGGGGTTTTCTCCCTCAAGTTATAGAGGGTTTCCCCAGGGTAAATTCATGTGTCTAATGTGATGGCTTATGTGTATCATTGTTATTTGATTTCAAGTACTATTGCATTCCTGAATTAAAGATTAAAAATTAAATGGTATCAGAGCTCAGGGCGTGAAAGAGTTAATTTCAACAGTCAAGCTTGAGCCTAGGTAGATCCTGAGTATGCACAGTACTTGAAGAATTATGGCTTCAATCTCAATAAGACCGGAAGACCGTCTTGAAGGAACTTCGAACTTCAATACTTGGAAGTCGAGGATCCTGAATATCCTGGAAGAGCGTGATTTGGATGGATATGTATCCAATGTTATTCAAGACCCCAGTTCTAATGCAGGGTGCATTACCTACAAGAAGAATCAAGCCAAATCAAAGAGAATCATTTATGATTTTGTGAAAGAGAACTTGATTCCCATGATCACTCTATTGAAGACCGCAATGGAGAGCATTGAAGAACAAGCTTCGAAATTTGAAGATGGAAAAGGATGAAGCCGTGGCTTCCTTCTTCACAAAGATCTCTCAAGTAAGAGATCAACTCATGAGCATTGATGTGATGGTTGATGATGATGATCTCATTTAGACCGATGTTGATGGTATTCCATCTTCATGGGAGACATTCTTGGATGCAGTAAATGGTCAAGAAGTGCAACCTAACTTTGAGAGACTGTGGCATGATTGCGTACAAGAATAAGGGTGAATCCAAAGAAAGTATACTACCTCCAAAGAACAGAACCTCGCTCTTGCCACACGGATGAAAAGAGGTAAGAAATATCACAAGAAATAATCTCATCAAAAGGAGAGTGATTTCAAGAACTTTGATAAGTCTAAAGTTAATTGTTTCAATTGCAATAAGAAGGGCCATTATGCAAGAGAACGACGTGCAAAGAAAAGAGGAAATTTCAAGGGTAGGTTTCATGCTTCTACTGCTATAGAAGATGAACCTACAGGAATGAATCCATCTGATGATTAAGAGAGGAGTACTATCTTGTCTCGGTCCTTTCTGGATCCATTACCACTAGTGTTGAGACATGGCTGCTAGATAGTGGCGCATGCAATCACATGACTAGATATAGGAGCGCTATCACAGATCTAAAGGAAAAGAAGTTATTCTGTAAGGTGGAGCTTGGAGATAATACCACCTATTAGATCCAAGGCATTGGATCCACTAATATTTTCAGTTGGATTCAAGTGATATACTGCATGTGGATGAAATTTTGTTTGTCCTCGGATTGAAGAAGAACCTCATGTTTTTTTTCGGTTCTAGAAGATAAAGGATTCAGAGTTATCTTTATGGAAAACAAAGCACTCCTATGGACTGAGCACGAAGACTTGAAATTTGTATGAGTGATTGGAGTTATATAGGTCTCTACAAAGTTCCTGGAAAACTGATTCAATCCATGATCCATGACACAATCAGTCCTTGTGAGCTATGGCATATAAGGCTTGGAAATCTCCATTTCAAAGCGCTACCCAGATTGCAAAAGATGGTGAAAGGTATGCCTATGTTTAAATCTGATTTTGATAGTGTTTGCAGAGGTTGCGCTCTTGGAAAGAACATTAAGAATAGTTTTCCAAGTAGTACCAAAAGATCCAAGGGGATCCTTGACTCGATTCATTCTGATCTATGTGGTCCTATGTATGCACCCTCCTTGAGTGGTTATTTGTATTATGTGTTTTTCATAGATGACTTCTCTCGCAAGTCATGGATTTATTTTCTGAAATCAAAGAGTGAAACTTTCAACAAGTATCAATAACTTAAAGCATTGGTTGAGAATCATATTGGGAAGCACATTCATGCTTTGATATCTGATAATGGATGAGAGTTTGAGTCCAATGAATTCAATGACTTCTATCACGATGCGGGAATAAAAAGACAGGTGACTGTACCCTACAACCCCTAGCAAAATGGGGTTGTTGAAAGAAAGAACCAAACAATATGTGAGGCTGCAAAAGCCATGATATGTGATCGGGATCTGCCCACATCCTTATGGGAATAAGCCTCTAGCACTGTTGTTTATATTGAAAACATAAGCACTCATGTTATCTTGGGAGAAAAGACTCCTGAAGAGGTTTTAACTGGTGAAAAAATAGATATTGGACACTTGAAGATTTTCGGTTTTCTTGTCTATATTCATGTACCAAAAGAGAACAGGACGAAGATGGAGTCATCTAGAAAGAAAGGAACATTTGTTGGATATAGTGAATCCTCCAAATCTTACAGAATCTATGTTCCAGGACAAAGAAACATTGAATTCAACATAGATGTAACATTTCATGAATAGGTTTCCTTCAAGCGGTCCAAAGAAATGCAGTGTGATTCAGATATGGAGGAGCATGATACTCCTATGATGGAGGATTATGTTTTTTATTCTCCCATTTCAGATGGTGAGAGGGAGAAGCCATATGAGTCTGTAGATCCGATTCATACCGAAGAGCCAGAATATCTAATAGAAATATCTCTTGATGAACCTCATGCTAAGAGGAGATCTACATGGTGTCGAGACATTCTGCAAGAGGCAGAAAAGCATGGAGCACCTCTAGGTTCATCCAAAGAGCGAAAGAGACTTGAAATATTTTCAGGATATGTAACACAGTTGTGTCACATTAGTGATTTAGAACGATCTACCTCTGAGGAAGCCTCAAAGCAACAAGTATGAAAATATTCCATGGTATAAGAATACAAATATATCATGAAGAATGATGTGTGGGAAGTGGTTCCTACACTGACGGGAATTCAATAGTAAATTCCAAAGGAAAGTTGATATCTTTATTTCTTAAGGAAAGTACACAATTGATGTATTGCATAGATTTGGTATGATGAATTGTAAGTCCATGTCTACTCCAATGGTGTCTAATCCAAAGAATCTACATGAGTCAGATTCTGAATCGGATCTAGTGGATCCTACCATGTATAGACATATCATTGGTTCCTTGATGTATTTGATACATAGTAGACTAGACATATGTTGTCGAGTGAGTATCTTGATTCAATTCATGTCTGAGCCAAGACATAGACATTGGGTTGCTTCCAAGCATGTGCTTAGACACCTTCGAGGTACTATTGCTTATGGACTCAGATATGCTTCAAGTGGTGGAGTGATGTTACTTGGATATGTCGAATCCGACTGGGCTGGTAATATTGTGGACTGAAAGAGTACATCCAGATTTTGTTTTAGCTTTGTATTATCTATGATCTCTTGGTCCAGCAGGAAGTAGGGCTTCATAGCCCAGAGTACTACAGAAGCAGAGTATATTGCAGCTAGTACCGCCTGCTAAGAAGCTGTGTGGATTAGGAAGCTACTTGTTGGGTTGTTCGATGAGAAATTTGAGACTACAGTCATTCTCTCTGACAATCAGAGCTGCATTAAGCTCTTAGAAAACCCTGTGTTTCATGACAGATCAAAACACATTCAGATGAAGTATCACTACATCAGATACATGGTCCAAAGAGGTGTCGTAAGACTTCAATACATTGCTACTGGTGAGCAGATTGCAAATGTGTTGACTAAGCCTCTGTCTATGACGAAGTATAGGTACTTCCGAGGCAAGCTTAGAATGGTAGAGAATGCCTCCCTCACTGAGAGGGAATGTTAAATTTACAGCATCATGAGTCATTTTCCAGGTCAATATTGTGTGTCAAGATTGAGCCTCGTGTGTCGAGGTAGTACCTTATAGGATCCTGAGTTGGACTCGGGAAACTTGGAGAAGAATATTGAGTTGGACTCAAGAATGGTTAAGCTTCATGTGTTAAGCCAAGTGTTATGTATGTCAAAGTGATGATGTTGTACAGTCTTGCTAGTCAAGGCTAAAGTCTTGTGTGTCAAGACGGATCCTCATGTGTTGAGGTGATGCTTTGCATGTTGAAGCATGTATGGTGTGTGATGTAATACTAACTATGGTTGAGCTATTGCATCTCCTCTAGGGACTAGACACCCCTAGAGTGAATTATTTTAGCATATAACCACTTGGAATGATAGTTGAACAATATGATCACATCATTGGGAAAATCTCCTTATTATATTTGATATGATAATTAAGTTGGCACATGTGGACCAAGTGGATAAGACAAGAGATAAATATAAGATGTGATCAGATATGAGAGAATTCGAATTGCACATAAAAGAATAAATTAGGAGAGAATTCAAATTGTTAAACTTCAGTGAAGACTTCAGTAAATCAAAGGAGAACTCAGATTGATCACTACAGTGATGTTAACAAGAAAGAATCAGTTAAGAGAGCTAAATAAGTGATAACAAGAAGATCTAGTTAACTAAGTGTTATTGCATGACGACACTTATGTTAAACTAAAATACAACACTTGAGTTGAGACACTTGCATGATGACACTCAGGTTAGCCACCTAACTAAGTGGGAAAGCTTTCAGTTAAGGGGCGAGTTCATCCTAAGACTCAGTTCAGTAAGTTAATGCACTGAATGAGAAGTGGGGCACTCTTCTTCATGCAAGATTGATACATGCATATGGAGGGCAAGTTCATCATGAAGTGAGAAGATAAAAATAGAAGCCAATGCATGTGAAGAATATATAAATATGTTTTGTTTTTTAACAGGAACGGTTATGTATTGATATTTTTGTAAAAAAAAAATGAGTTACATAGCAAAAAATCAAGACTAATTGCTCCCATGAATGGAAGACAACCATCACGCTCGGTTCGTCCTGTTCAGGTTTAAAACAAACACTATATCCGTCTGTCCTATGATAGCTATAGTATCTAACAAATTGCCCAAGTAGTAGCAAACAGGAGAAGTACATTTGCAAGTGTTTCCAAAAACTTATGCCATAGATCTTCCAGTCTTAGCAGAGTGCAGAAACATCCTATCCTATTAGTTACAGCGCTATTAAATATTTTTTGAAAAAACAAAACAACAAAAAGGAGGTCAATCCTGGACCTGAACCATCCCTATTTTTTGCCGCCATTCTTTAAAGCTTCATCAGGTTCCTCTATCTTACTCTTCTTAGCACTGAGATCCACATAATTACAAATACCTTCCATATGCTTATGTAGAGTTGTTATCTTTCTACTTATTTCTTCGAGTTCTCCAACAGTGACTTCCCGGGTTCGAGCCCTGCGTGAGAAGGCCAAACCCAACGTATCCTCTAAGTGTTCCATTGTTCCAGCTAGCACAGACTTCTGTCCTCTATTCTCTGAAACGCTTGAAAAAACCAGATTGTAAAGACGAAGGAGAACGTTTTTGCACCCAAGATTCTCAGAGCGAATCATTTTGACTTGCATTTCTAACTCCTATAGCTTGCCGAGAACTTCATCGTCATGCTCATTGTTGCTGTTCAGGTCCTTCTCCTGTGCAAACACAATCCTGTCTTGGTTGTAGCACTTCCTTTTTGCTTGTCCATGCCCAAAGTTCTCTAACCCCACATAGTGTCCAGTGTTCTCTAGGTCCACAAAGGGTCCACGAACGTCCTCAACCTGCACGTTGCAGCCACCACCATCGAGAGTGCCTCTGCCCATGGTCCATCTCTTCCCCTTTTCACAGAGCCTCCCAGAGTACCATGAGGGCATCCATAGCAGAGTTTTCCGTCATCTTGACCTCCAGGACAGCCTCTACATTCCATTGCAACCCAGAGCTTGGTTGAAAATTCAAACTGTAAGCGTTCTGCAGAATGGGAGCAAAGGTTGAATTTTCCCAATAGATAATCAGTGCCCACCTGCCAGGGCTTCTTCCATCTTTCAATCGTGATCAGGATAATTAACTCCCACATGCGAATGAGGATTTCGAGGTGAGGTAGTACTGCCAAATCTCCAAGGGAGATTTCCCAATTGATTGTGCAATTTTTTCGCCCTTGTTCATAGTTAAGGATTGTGAAAATCCCATGGGGGGGATTTGAAATCCTATGGAGAGGGGCTCGCGAAGACCTAGGGTATCCAAGCATTGTCCAGAACCTCATTATTAAAAAGAATTGAACCATAAGGGATTCCTACTCCGGTGTTTTCCAATTTGTCCGCATGTCCATTATGCATTCTCAAGATGTGCAGGAAGTCTAAATGATGAAACTCCTTGCTGAGACAGAGCAGAATTTGATGCATTTTTTAAGATGGTCGTTTCCTTTTCCCCACGATGTTTCTTGCAACTTGAATAATTATTAGAGAATCTCCTAATACTACTAGCTTTTTTATATCCAGGGAGTTGGCAATCTCGATCCCTTTAATAAGGCCGAGCCATTCAGCCCCGTTGTTGGTTTTCCTACCAATCCCCCAAGCGAATTCATTCTGTGTATTTCCCTTGGAGTCAAGAATCACTCCCCCCGTGCCTGCCAACCCTAGATTTCCTTTCGAGGCACCATTGAAAAGTAATATGCTACAATCCAACTTTGTTTTCCATTGGTGAAAGTCTTCTGGGTTCATCCTTAGCTGCCAGGATCGGAAGTTCTTGTGAGGAGTTCTGCCAAGAGGAGAATGAAGAAGGAAATATGATAATCAAGTTCTTTCTTCCATAGTTAAAGGCTCGCTTTGGATGTTGTGCATTCCTTATGATGAGAGGGCATCATACCACAAAGCGTTGGCAGCTGATGAGACTTGCCGAGAGTTGAGGGGCGCTCCATAAAAAATTTCTCCGTTTCTTGCATTCTAGACCTTCCAGCTTATGAACCGAGGCAATGCTTCCCATGCTCTAGAAAAATCAGGTTTTCTATGAAAGGATTCCTGGTAATAATCCTTCCAATTTGAGAAAAAAGTCATTCCAAGAAGTAGGCATAACAAGATTGATCTTAAGGGGGGCAATGAAGCGGCTCCAAACTTCGAGAGTGAACCTGCATTCTAAGAATATGTGTTCTATCGTTTCTTCTGCTTCTTTACATAGAGCACAATGCAGGGGACCTGCAATCCCTCTTTTTCTCAAATTATCAACAGTTAGCATTTTTTTGTGGGCGAGTATCCAGAAAAAGACATTCACTTTGGGCAATCCGTCCTTGCACCAGACCTTGATCCATTTGACATCCCAAGTACCTTCAATCTTGCTGGATAATACTTGAAGGTATCCTTCCTTCACAGTGTATACCCCCGAATTCCCCCAACACCGTTTGTCCTTAAGTGATAAGCTTATGGGGCATTGCTCCTGCAAAAGCAATAGGAGAGCATTATAATCTGGCTGAAGATGAGGAGGGGTATCCAAGTCTTTCCATCCTGCCCAACGACCATTATTGTTCCAGATGGATAGGTCGTATAAGGAGTGGATATTGTGATTTTCCATCCAACCCCGAAGTTCCTGTAGTTCCAGTGGAAAGTTGACGGGGGAAGATTTGCCCAATTGATCATGCCAGATCTTGATATTTTTACCGTTGCCAGCCATCCAGTGCAGTTTTCCTCTGATGATGGGAACCGCCTTCTTGCACAGCTCCCAAATCGGAGATCCTTTTGTGTTAGCGTTGATGTTCTCTATGCACCTCTTTCTGGTCCCTTTCATATATTTTTTCCCAATCGCTTTCTTCCACCATGCATCCCTGTAAGTGATAATTCTCCACAATATTTTGGCCCCGAGAGCTAGATTCATTAAATTTGGGTCTTTTATCCCAGCGCCACCCCCAAATTTTTAAGTTGCAGACAATACTCCAATTTATGAGATGGAATTTCTTGGTATTACTTGCTTTACCTCCCTGCCAGAGAAAATTCCTGAGTTCTTTGTTTATTTACTGGATGATGTTTTTTGGAGCAAGAGAAATAGAGCATACATATATCGGGTATGCAGATAGAACAGATGAGATCAGGGTAATTTTCCCCGCAATGTTTAACCATCTGAATCCCCATGCAGAAATTTTCTTTTTTATTTTGTCCATAAGCCCCTGCCAGTCTTCCTTTCTTTTTCTCCCTTTGAAGATAGCGATTCCAAGATATGTGAAAGAGTTCCAATTTGTGAGCCCTTCAAATCCAAAAATTCTTGAGATTCTTGCCATGGTTACTGTAGGGTAGTTCCATCCATACACTTTTGACTTAAGCTCACTAACTTTCCCATCCTAGACATTAAGGAACAATGTAAGAGCTTCCTTGAAACGCTCTGCTATAACTGTGGAGGCTTTGCTAAGGAAAATAGTGTCATCTGCAAATTGGGCGTTATTTTCCACACGTACTCCTCTTGCAATCTTGAGACCTTTAAGCTCACCTGCATCCTGTAACTTCTGAAGTCTTCTACTTAGAGAGTCAACAACCAACAGATATAGAAACGGGGAAAGTGGACAACCCTGACGGATGCCACGCGAAGCTTGGAAGAAGTTGGTTGGCCTGTCGTTGACTAAAGGGGCGATCCAAGGCTTGCTGATGCAGGCCTTTATCCACCTAATGAACCTTGGAGAGAACCAAACCTGTGCATGATTTCAAATAAGAAAAAATGATTGACCCTATCAAAAGCATTTGCCATGTCAAGTTTGACTGCCATACCTTGTTGTTTACGCTCCATGCTAGAGTGGATGGCCTCTTGGACAATGATGATGTTGTCCAATATTTGACGTCCTTCAATAAAGCCACTTTGGGTCTCGGAGATTAACCGCCCCATCACTTTCTTCATTCTGGAAGCAAGAATTTTATACGAAGTATTGCATAGTGAAATAGGCCTGAAGTGGTCAATGGAGCGGGGATTTTTATCCTTGGGTATTAGGGCCAGGAATGATGAATTTGTGGCTCCCCCAACTTTCTCCTTATTCCGGGTCCAATTCAGCATTTTCCTACGATCATTTTTTATTACATCCCAGGCAGCTCTATAGAAGTTGATTGTGAATCCATCCGGGCCTAGGGCCTTATCAGTGCTTAGTGTCCATACAACATCTTTTATTTCAGATTCCGTTATGGGCTTTGAGAGGTCCCAGTTTTCTTCTTCGGAGATGATTGAGGAGATATCAGAAAGAAGATCCGCCTATGCCAAGGGATCCACCTCATTCCTGTCCAAATAGAGGTCCTGAAAATGCTGAAAAATATGGGCTTTTATATCCTCCTGCTCTGAGATTTTTATCCCATTCTGGACCTGTAGTTCTCTGATTACGTTGTGACTTAGTCTGACTTTAGTTTGCTTATGAAAATAAGAGGTGTTGTTGTCTCCTCCTTTCAACCAGAGTTGTCGAGACATGATTCTCTAGGCCGCTTCCTCCTTTCTAGCCTCCTCAATAATTTTATTGTTTAGTTCTTGTTCTTGACATAAAAGGGTAGGGGTGATCTCAACCCTTTCCATATCCATTTGGAGTGCTGCAAGTTCAGATTGGAAATTTTTCTTGATGATATTTGGGCTTTTAAACTCAGACTTAGCCCATGCTTTAAGAGCATAGCGAACATTTCTTAATTTACTTTCCCATACATAGCTCGCTGAGCCATAGCAAGGGAGAGTCCATGAAGAAGAAATTAAGGCCAAGGCTTTCTCCTCTTGAAGCCAAGATGGATTAAAGCGAAAAGGGATGGGGCCGAGGTTGGCAGGCTGCAAGAGAGAAAGGGCGATGGGCTTATGGTCAGAAGCAGTAGAAGGGATAAGGAAGGAGTTGGGAATGATATTAAGAAGTAGAAAGGAGGAGCTTAAAAGAAACTGGTCCAACCTGGCAGCAATATGCCCTGCCCCCAAACGCCTATTGCTCCAGGTGAATGTGCCATTTCTAAGCGGGGGGTCAATCAGGTCAAATGAGACAGTCAAATCCTCCAAACATTCTCCAAAGGGATATCTAACCCTGGATCCGCCGCGTTTTTTCTGACTGAGATTTAGTGGTATTAAAATCTCCAACGAAAATAAATTCTTGCTCTTTGACAATATCTTTGAGGTCATTAAGGCTGTCCCAAAATGCTTGCTTATCTTTATAATGGGTGGGTCCATAAATATTGTAGACTAAGACGCTAGACTTGTCTTCCTTATCGGTGATTTCATTGAGAGCCCAGTGCTGAAAATCTTGCATTAATTTATAAGAATACTTACTTGAGAAAAGAGACGCGGTACCTCCAGAGGCTCCTCTAGAACTAACAGCATTTCCCTGGCAGTCTTTCCAAAAGAGATGTGTGAGAGCCAGAATCTCCACATCACTCATCTTCGTCTCTTGAATTAGTAGAATGTCTGGTTTTCTAGAGTACACCATTTCTTTTAGAGCCTTTATTTTGTTCGGCCCGCCAAGACCCCTATAGTACCAAGAGACGAGTTTCATTACTTCTTCCCAGTTTGTTGACCTGCTCGAGTCCTTCCCTCCGCCTTTCCTTTGTTGTTCTGAATCAGCTTCATTTCTTCCAGGCTTCTTTGTCTTCCTGGCTCAAGCTCTCTTTCTGCTTCCTGTTCTCGATGATAACATTGAGATTTTCTGCCTCTGGTGATTTCTGTTGGTCCCAGGTCAAAGAACTCTTGGGATCCCTTTGATGAAGATTCAGGGGTAACCGAGAAGGGGGCCACTTTGCTCTGTTTTACCTTATTTGCCCAGGAGCTTTCAGGCGGTGGAGATTCCTCTCGTGTTTGAGTTTCTCGAGCTTGATCCCTATCTGGTGATACCATGCTGTTATTCAAGGCCGTATTATTAATGCAATCCGAGGCAGGTGACTCGGGTTCTGCGATTTCGCCTTCCTCCTCAGCAAGGGCTTCGAATTGATTTTCTGCTAGGGTTATTGTCTCAGTCGTCTCATTCGTAGCATTCTCTTTTCCTTTTGTTAGTTGTCCTTTATTTGATTCCTGATTTGGAGCAGCAGATCTTTTTCCTTTCTTTACTTTTTGCCATTCTTCTTCTTGGGTTTTTTCAGTGACTTCCTTGGCAATTTTTGGACAGTTTTTGGCGAAGTGCCCATATTCATGGAATTTTTTGCATTTGAAGGGAAGCTGTTCATAATCAACCTATTGTGCATAGACCCACCCATCCATACAGAGCTTAACCACCTCCGGGAGCCCCTTTTCTAGATCCACTTCTACACAAATGCGGGCATAAGAAAAAAGAGGCTCTTTTGGCTCCGCCTTATCAATATATTTCCCGAAAGAATTTCCGATAGCCTGTAGAGTTTCATCATTCCAGCAGTGCAGGTGAAAATGTGGCAAACAGACCCAAACTGGAACAACTGAAGGCACGTCATTTTCAGGATCGAAGGACAAGTTCCAACGGTTGAGATAAAGCCCTCGAGGTCCCATAAAGTATGGGCCGCTTCTGAATATTAGATCTCGATCTTCTTTAGCTTCAAACAGGAAGGTGAAATATCCCTTTCCACAAAAACAAGGTTGAATCCCACCCTTGATCAGGGGCATCCAATTTTTTTTGACCCAAAAATCCATAGTCTTTGGAGACGGCCAAATACCGGTGAACTGGCCGATCAACCCACACTCATTGAGGGAGATAGCTTTCATTCTCGAAGCAGCCGACATGATTTGGATTTCTGGAGCCTCGGAAAGTTTAACAAACCGATCACCAGTAACAGGGGTCTGAGGGGGAGGGGAGGAGGCGACCAGGGCCTTAAACGCTTCATCAAGCTGCAGGCGAGCAGGGTTGGACTCCGGGGGGGAATCCATCCCAGGCCGCGGTGGGCCGAGCAGGTCACACTCGCGAGGGAAGGACGCGGGCTAGGGTTCCGCATCTCTCACTTCTTGCGAACAATCCCCAGTGCTTAATTGCATTACTACACCAACAACATGAATATTTTCTGTTACTCGACTCCTTCATTCCGAAGAATATATAAATATGTTATACATGATTGATGAATTCAATGTGAAGTGGATTCTCTTCTCCCTTGGAGGCAAGGCACTTCTCTTTGTGCAGGATATTATTCTGAGTCTCTCTTCTTTATCTTTCTCTTGCTTTGTAATTGCACAGTGGGTGCTTGATGTAAGAGACATTCTCTATTATCTATCACTATACTAAGGAAGGTTTTGTTGGGGTTTTCTGCCTTAATTCATAGAGGGTTTCCCCAGGGTAAATTGATGTGTCAAATGTGATTGCTTGTGTATCATTGTTATTTGATTTCAAGTACTATTGCATTTTCAAATTAAAGATAAAAAATTAACATTTCAGCTACCAAAAACTACCATTTCAACAATTTTAGCCATATTTTGATCGAAAAACTCGTCGGATTTTGGGTGCAAATCATCTGGAGTTTAGATCACGCCTATATATATATATATATATAATGTTGCATAGTGAATTTTTGTAAATATTTTATAACTAATTTCTTTAGTTAGTTTCATTAGTCAATCATTTTTTTAGAAATTATTTCAAGCGTGCTTAGATAGTTTGCACATAGTTTTTTTTATGGACTAATGCTTTCTATTTTAAGGTTATTAGCACATTTAATCATGTCAATTTAATAGTGCTTTAATTCATTAATTCCCATAGATCCATCCATCAACTTTGTGAACCTATCTATCTGAGTGCTCTAAACACAACTCGGGTTACCATCCCCATCTTCCCCTTGACTATCCCTCCGAGGGTGTTCTCAATGTTTTTTCCCGAATCATTTTCGATTTGAGCATCAATAGATTCAAGTGGTGAAGAAAGGCAAGGGTATCATAGCCCCCAAGGCCCCAATTAAGGGTGCAACCAATTCAGGCTATGCAACCTCTAAGTCAACCATTTCAGC
This sequence comes from Larix kaempferi, assembly GCA_027924585.1. Lineage (NCBI taxonomy): Eukaryota > Viridiplantae > Streptophyta > Pinopsida > Pinales > Pinaceae > Larix > Larix kaempferi. Next base: position 9,963,440 of record BSBM01000076.1, read on the forward strand.
CGTGAGCTCTTCTCGATCCAACCTTCCTTGCGGGGGGGTTAGTCAAAGGGCCCAGACACCACCTTTGAGGCTACATCGACAAGCCATTGTGGAATCAGAATGGAAAATACCAAAGACCAACACATTAAACCGATGGGTGTAGCATGCTCTAGAAAAGAAAAAGCATTGTCTCCCATAACTCCTGCCAAGGGCTCAACGGTAAGGACGGGGAGGAAATGGACATCATTTTTTAAGGTTCCCAATGAAAGTTACACCCTAGAATGTAAGGGGTCTTATAGACCAGATCAAGAAGACCATAGTGAGAAGAATCCATTCATTGATTTTGAATTAGATAACATGTGTCTACAGGGAGTGAAGATTGTTAGTTTTACCATGATCTTGGCCTTGAACAATATTTGTTGGCCTAGTGCTATAGCTTTCCATACCTTGCATGAGAAATGCCAAGGTGAGGCAACAACCACTCTTACCTTGTCCAAGTTTAAAGCATGTGTAATTGATCGAGGAACGTACCTAGAGATATGGGTGCTCCTTAAGTTGGATGGTAGGGTTCTTGGCTTTGCCAAACTATATGCATCCAATGTGGAAGAAGAACACAACCAACTCTAACACTAGCTATTCGAATACCTTTTGGAGGCTATGTGGGGACTTTAACAATATGGAATCCAAAGCTGAAAATCGAGGCTAATCATGTTTGCATGTCATCGAGGGAACGTTTTACTTGGAATGGCATTAAGGCCAGGAAGGCTTGGTCTGTACAACCCCAATAAGTATCAATGATGAGACTCTACAAACTCTAGTTTAATTGGTCCAATCTTAAGGTCGACCCCAAGCAAGTGATGAAACAATTGGACCAATGTTATCGAAACTAAACTGAAACCAGTAAAATTGATTGGTCGAACTAGCCTTGCAAGGTTTCAATCTAAATCAACCTCACAAATTGAAAATGACCAGTTTTTCTCTAAACCGATCAAAATCAATTGGTGCAAGGCAAAACCAACAAAAATTGACCAATTTGACCATTTTTGTACCAATGTGCCTCCCCCCCCCCCCCCCTAAAAATAAAAAATAAAATTAAAAACATGAAAACTAAAACCTTGCAACTACCCTAAAATCCAATTTTAATATATTTAATGATACTCCCTTTTGCCCTAAATGGACTTATCCTAGATGACTTTCAACAACTTCCACCACCACAAGATATGAACACTAGTGTTAAACCTTCAAGACCATCAAGTCAAGATGCTGAGCATTACCATGCAGAGAATGTAAAGGATCTAGATTAATCGAATGATTATGTAGTTTGATTCGATTGTTGACTATAGTATTATTACTTTTGAACTTTGGACACCATTTCGAGCCATCAATGTTAATGTATTTTGGTTTAGATGTATTGCACTCACTACCATTTTGTTATCTTCACCCATAAAATGTTATATACATGAGAAAACATTGCATATTTGGCATCTAATGGTTTGAATTTATATAGATGTAGATCAAGATATATTTTTAATCAAAATTTGAATATTTTATGTATTTGTTGGTCAATCATTTTTGTGTCCATGTTTTTTACCATCTCTTGTCTGGTTTTGTTTTTGTTAAGATTATATGCTACTAAAGACTAAATTCTAACTTCATGAGCATTTAATACATTTTCACAATAGCAACATAAAGAGGATCTCTGAAAGACACAATCCTCAAACATGGAAGTACAATGTAGGATTTTAAGGCAACTACAAATACGCATTAAAATACATGCCCATGCCTTAATTCGGATAATTCCGTTTTTATAATGGAATTTGGAAGAAATACATTTTTACACCAAAAGATTAAGAAAAGGAGGAGAGAGTGAGATATTTTGTAAAGTGGAGATGTGATGGCTCCATGGACCACATTGGTTCATTGATGTGACGCCACCACTTCTTTTGCTTTTACTTCTGCTTGTCCACCTATTATCTAAATTCCCAAATCAAATCTTGTTTATATGCTTTCCTTTGTCTGTTCATTTGACACACCTTTTGCTCTCTTGGATTTTGTTTGACTTTGTCACTTTAGCCTTACATAGTTTACTATGGGCAAGGTCACATAATCGAGAAAGGGAGCTAAAAATATAGGGACTATTAGACTCTAGTGCTTGACTCCAGCTTGTCATTAAATTATTTCATGTGACCTAAGTCATCATTGTAGTAGATTTTGAATATTTGATTTCATTAATCGCTATATATTTTTTTGTTACTTAAACTTAAATTTAATCTTTGTAGAATATTTTAAACGAGCACGACACATGGTCACATGTGCAGGCACATGATTCCACAAAAAATGGACATAAGACCTACGAACTTAAGTACATCCTCAATCTAAGTGGTCACCATCATAATTTTGTGCATGTGATACTTACACACTTCTGTTTACTGTCCCTTCCCACTAACCTTCCATTTCATGAATTAAGCACACTTAAAACTAATTCTTTATTACATTGTGAACACCCATATCTCATCAATTCTCATTTCATCCCTCCATTGTCTCTTTTCCATATGTTGTTCCTTCGCAAGGAGTAATATGGACAATTTTCACATAAATCATAATATGGACATTTTTCACATAAAGTAAATAATTTGATTATGTTTTAATGGAATTATTTTAGACATTGTGATTGCAAGATTAGAGTGTTTTTGGGTTTTTAATGTTTTTAACCAATTTATGTAATTAAAATTGATGAATTTGACTATTTTTTTAGCATGGTTTGAATCACCAAATTCTATAACATTGTCATCGAAATAGATGTTGTTTGAATTTTTTTGTTAAAATTTACTCATTATTTGAGGATGAGCAATAAACACCAAGGAATTGTGCATTTAATGGTATATACATAAGGGTATACACCGTGGGGTGTGTTGATGTGTGGATACAAAATATATCTATAGTTCATTTTACCATAATAATTTTTTTAGCCTCTACTTTATTTGGTTTATTCTTTTACATATATAAATAATAATAATAAATAAATAAAATCTCGATATGTACAAGATGAGAACTATAGTGTTGTTTTCTTTTTTCTTTTTATTTATTTTTATATCGAGGGAATTGATAATTAGTTAGGATTACCTAGGTGAGAGCCAAGTTCAATTCCGACTGGCTAACAATATAAATCCTAGGCTAATGCCTAGTGGGAAACTTGTGATTTAGAAAGGGTTGAGACATGCATAAATACACTCAAGATGGGGTCCCACTCAAGGGAGGCACCCACCATTCTAACCTTATCACAATAGTTCAATGTTTCATTGATGATTTGAACCCAAGTGTGGAGAGTGCCAAACTTATCTCCTTACCATTCAATTTATTGCCCCTCAACCTTAGAATTGTTTCCTTATAAAATCTTATCTACCTTGAAAGGTAGTTCATATGAGTTATTCCTTTACTTTGTAGGCCACTCAAAAGGAGTTCTTTAAAGTAGGAAGAATACATTTTTTAATGAAAGTGTCAAGGTATGTGACTAAGGGTAAGGTATCCTTTAGTATTTGGTTGTCCTTGTAAAACTTGTTAATTAAAACCACTTATTGTTCATCTTTTAATATCAATCAATTTAATGGAATTTTGCTACGTGGCGTTTGTTCATTCATAATTTTCCTCTTGTACCTACTGTTACCAATCCAACAATGTCATTATCCTCTTCCACCAATCTTGTCATTGTTAAACAATGCAGATCTTTGTTTCCCTGTCATTATTTTGCAAATGCTAAAAAAAGAGATTTTATAAAGACTTGAAAACCTAGGAATTCAAAGGTTCATAGCATAAATTCAATCAATCATTTGATAAACTTAAAATGTTTGTGTAAGGCAAATAAGTATTGCTACACCCATAGGTCAATACATGTAGGTTTGGAGAGTAAACACAAAAGACTTAAAGTGTTTAAAGAATGACTTTACAAACACAAAAGATCATGAGATTTTAAGGGTTTATATTCAAAATCAAACTTTGTGTCCGTGGTTGAAACATTTATAAATTGTGTGCGTGAAAAATAAATTTAAAGGTATTCTATAATTAATAGATCGAGTTTTATGAAGTTAAAAAAATGCAAATGCTTAAGGGTTTGTTTTATGAATTTTATGAAAAAATGTGAAAGCTTAAGGGTTTTTACTATTGATGAGATTTGAGCAATGCTAGGCAATAAAGGATTTGTCCACATTGGAGGAATTACTAGAGTGAAAATAATAATGCTTTTATCTTTTATTGCTCCTCTTCTTATTAAGACGATTTCCAATACTCCTCCCATAGGAAGCTTTTGCCCTTCGAGGATTTCCTCTTAACTCAAGATACATTTACAATTGTTTTAGAATTAATGAATATTTACAATTGTTTTAGAATTAATGAATATTTGTGAAATTTAAAAAATATAGTAAAAAATATCTATCCCAAAGAGAATTGTAGTTTTAGTGGTAATAAAAGAATATCAGTTTAAATAATGAATATTGAATAAGTAAATGACATTTTCTTTTTATTGGACCAAGATTGACATTGGAAGGTCATCCAAATTATTAGGATGGTTTCAATGTCCAAGTTATCCTTCTATGACATTTTACTTAGAAATATAGTTTAATTATCCTTATCCAATCCAATACATTACTGGGGTAGTGGTATATATTTCCATGTAGTTTGAGTCGAAGCTAATAAAGAGGGTTAAGGGCATGATCTTAATTGTCAATTTTTTTTTATAGGAAAAAAAGATCACAGACCAAATTTTGTTGAAAATATGAACCACAATGTTCATTTGGCAAATTGCCTTGCACATAGTTTTATGTAGATTGCTTCTTTTAACATAAAAAAAATACTGTCTTGTCAAGGATGGTCATATGACATCACATATTATCATACATGATGCAAGTATTTTGGACTCCTATGCCAAAAGTAACCAAAAAATTAGCACATACAACCTGTGCTCTGTTACCAAGGATTCATGATTGCCCGAAGTATAATTGCCCACACTAGCATGGGCCCGATAGCTTAGAAAATATTTTTCCTCGGGTCATATCCTTTGATAGATTCTTTGTTGATCTCCCAAATTTTAATGATACCCTCATCAAGTTAGAGACTCGAGTTGGAGAGTTGTTTAGCCTAACAATTTCCGTCCCTATAGATATGTTGAGTGGTGGCATCATCAAATATATCGATCAATCAACAGATGCCATCATATATAGGTCTCAAGTATATATTCGTAGGCGCTCTTCTATATTTAATCCAGTCAATCACTAGTAAAGAGTCACCAAAGACTTGTATGGATTTCACCCCTACAAGTGTAGCTAATTGTAGAAGCTTCAGGACGACCATTAATTCTGCCCTGTTATTATGGGTTGTTCCAATACCTGCAACAAATTTGTACCAGTGGAAGTTTGATAAAAAAAATGTACCTCTTATGCCCCCATTGCTAGGGCTCCCTTGAGCATCACCGTCAAAGTAACTCCATGCTATAGACTTGTCAATCTATTGAGTATCAGACCTTTTCTTGTGGATGTTCGCTTGTTCCTATGGGAAGTGTTCCAATATTGCAAGACTTTTGGCTGTATAGATATGAGGGGGAATATAACTATTTTGGAAAATCAGTTTGTTACGGATAAGCTAGCCCCCCATATCATAAGGACTGGTAAAGCTTTGAAAGCTACTATAATTCTCAACTACTTATTCCCACCTTCCTCTCCATTAATCACATTCACTTTTACACCTCATTTGCACCATTTGAGTTTGACACCACCTTTAATGGTTAAGAATGGGATATATGCTAAAAAATGCTCTATTGCCTACGAGCTCTTAATTTAATCACAATTTTATGGTGGGTACAATACAGGCTCCTTCTTGCCTCATCCTACATGTCTATCTCCCAATACACTTCAAATATTCCTATTGACTTGTTAAGGGGTATGCTAGTTTTAAACTATGAAATTAAAAATGATATTAATCTAGAAAAATACTATTGTAATAAAGTTATGGTGATTGGTTAAGGGGTATGCTAGTTTTAAACTAAGAAAATAAAAATGATATTAATCTAGAACGATACTATTGTAACAAGGTTAAGGTGTCCTTTGTTCTATGCAAAAAATAAAAATAAAAATTGTTATTTCTACATGTTGCTGGAAACTCTCAAATAATTATTAATTGGGCCCTTTTGAAAATGTAGCGTTATGTTACCAAAAACAAAAAAAAAATAAAAAAAAATCAAGATTTATCTTTTATGAGATTTCATTAGTCAACATACAGGTTTTGTTGTGGAGAGTTTGTTTTTAAATGAGGACTATATCTATTATAATTCATCTGCTAGTAACTCATCTGTTTTCAAACTCTATTAGACTTGAATGAGGTTCTCTTTGGATTTTTTGTAGTATTTATCTTGTGGACGAGTGGTTACAGGTTATCTACTAGAAGAAGTATTTAGTCTAGGCCTTCTGTATTTTTTTGATATTCACATACGTTATGATATGACAAATCTTCCTTATACTTTTTAATAAACAGTGTAATTTTTTTTGAATTAAAAAAAAAGTTTACAACCCCACATAAATAACAACTACAAATAACATAAAAAACCACTTATAAAATATTATATCAAAATTATTAACAAAATAAAAAAAACTCAATCATATCAGCCAAAAGTTCACCAAAAACTATGTATTCAAATTATTAAAACTTTTAGTATGAATAATACCTAAAGCTTTTAATATAAATAATACTTTATATAAAAACTTTATCACAATATCCATTTCAAATAATTTTACCACTTAAATGTCATGATGAGTTTATTAAATTTTCATCTTCATGTTTTAGTTAGAAATGTTAAAGTGATTAGCAAACTTTCTTGAAATACTGACTTAATAATCGACTTAATAATATGCCAAATTTTCATTACCATACATAGAACTTTAATCATAATGAAACTCACTAACAAATCTCTATAAAACCTTGTCAAATATACCAAAGTGAAAATTTTTAATGATTTCAAAATGTGATCAAATTTTTACTGACTTGGGTTGATTATAGTCTAGTAGTGTAACAAATCTCTATTAAATTTTGACAAATATTTTAATTTCAATTTTTTTTTATAAACAAGTATTTGTGAAGTTTAGAATTAGTGATCTAACATAAAAAGTGTTTTAAACATGTATGTGTGAAATTTAGAATTAGTGATCTAACATAAAAAGTGTTTTAAACTAGTATTTATGAAGTTTAGAATTAGTGATCATAAAAAGTGCTTTAAGAATATACTTATTCACTATCTAGTCTAAACCTTTTGAACCTATTCTACTGTAATTATATCTGAAATTTTTGCTATATTCTTCATAAATTTTTTTACAACAAAAATATAAAATCTAATCATACAAAAAAAATTATTATAATTGCTGCTACCAGTTTTTTGTTTCTATTTTCTTCTTTCCAATGATAATGTCCGGACGCATGAATCCTTGATAGATCATGGCCACGCTCTCCAATCCGATAAGGGTTGAAAGAGGGCCCAATACCCAGAGTCCCCTCTTTAAAAGTGGTCAACACAGTGGAAATTGTAAATGAAAATGGCACATAAATAACCCAACCAAACCGGCGTTTGTTTCTCCATTCTCAATGGAGGATTGTGAAAAGCGATTGAAGAGACAGGGTTGAGGCTCTGCCAACACTGACACGCAGAGCACATCTCCATACTGGATTGAAACTGGAATGGGAGGGTACAGCTGAAAGCCAGTGGTGACTGGTGAGGAAAAATTGAGCTACATTCATCAAAGGCCGGTCACCGCTCATTACGTTATCGGAAATGTGTATAAGGATCATGTACAAATCTACTGTTTAGTAGGGTGCGGGAATCGAGGAGTCAGTGGAAAAACAGACTTCTTCGTGGTTTTGAGAAAGGCGCTGTACATGCTGCACAAGCGTGTGGTGGGACGACCATGAGTATAGAGGCATAAATGCAATTAGATTTTGGGCCATAGACGTTACCAGACTTAAATTATTATTATATGTCCGATCATAGCGATACGAAGCCGAACCATCTCTATTTTTAAACAAAAAATTTATTCATGTCCTACGGTTCCGGAGCTGAGGCTAGGATATTTTTCTATATACTGTGCAGGATCATATAATATAATAATTTCTAGTACGATGTACCGTGTTTGATTGCTCACATGTTTCCAGTGGTCTGGAGTCCAGTGGTAAAGATGGATCTATTTTAAATTGGGATGGAAGGGTTTACGGTCTGATGTATGCAGAGCAAGACCCACTTTGTCATTTCGTGTTTGTATTTGCAATGAGAAAGCTCAATGCGCAATGCCCACTTGGCAAAACCAGGAAAAACGTTGAGAAAGATAACGCCATTCTCAGCTTATTGAAAGCATGCCATGCCAGACCAGGTATCTGTATTTAAATGCATTTGCCGGTGGCTGATTCTCTGTGTTTATATGTCATAGGTAGTGGAGTACTTTGTCTCATGGTTTTTAGTGGGGGGGCCTCGTCTTATGGAGAGTTGTTTTATTTTGGTGCTCTTTTTGCTGCATATAGTAAGTTGGAAGCCTGTGAATCTCTTTCTGTAATTTAATCTGTACCTGATGCTGGACGTCCATGGCTTCATCTGTTGCAAACAGTACCCTTAAACTTTTCGTTGCATTTGTTCCTTATCATTGGTCTCTTTAATGGGTCTGGAAGTGTCGTTTGTATTTTTCCTTGGGCACGTAAGTTGAACAAGGAAGGGAGCCCTCGTACTGCAGCATTCTTTCTCTAGCTTTCTGTCCCCAGTGTACATGTTGTTGTATATATAAACAGGTACTTCATTTACAAGGGAATTGACAACACTCTCTTTTACACTCGTGGAATCCATGGAATCGACCGGATTAGTGAAGATGGCAATCGCAGCAGAGAACTTTAGGCATCAGGTTTTGTTTTGAGGGCCGATGATGGTTTAGAGAGGTCCCTCCCGTTTCTAGTAATGGGTTCACTTGGACTGTAAAAACAATCATTTCAGGAAACAGCGTACTCATGGACTGGGACATGAAGGCGTCTTCCTCCCCATGGGACTGGGAGAATATAATGCTGTTTCCTAATAGAGGAACTGACGTTGGCAAGAGGGCTCAATGGGAAAATGACGCAGGAGGTGGTGGGGATGCACTAATGGATGACGGGTCAGTTCACAATGGGTCTGTGTATTCTCCTGGCTGTGGCTCTGGATCCACTTTTGGGTATGGGTCATCTTCAAGAAGCTCAGTTTCTGTGGATTGCTCTCTCAAGGTTGAGTCGGATCTCTGTAAAATCAAGATGGGGCCCATGGAGTCCAGTTATGTGGAGGACAGGAATGTTGATTTCTTGGACTTGAGAAGCCAAGTAGGACCTAGAACAGATGAGCCTGAGGGAGGGAAGTCCTCTCAAAAGAGGGGGAATGCGGAGCTTAATGGCAGTAAGCATTGCTGTGGCACCAATGAACATCAAGAGCCACAAAGGGGTTCCAAAGATTCAAAATTCAAGGGTAGGACTGTTCATGCGGAGGACAAGGATATAAAAAATATGGAAAAAAACAGTTCTGCACCAGCAATACCAGTTTCTACATGCTCTGGAGATTCTCATATAGGTTTGAAGCTGGGCAAGCGGACTTATTTTGAAGATATCTCTGTAGGGGGTTCAATTAGAGCAACGCCTATAGCGGTTTTCCCTGCCCCCCTGGCTACTCGTGTGAAAAAGCCCCACATGCAATCTTCACGTTGTCAAGTTGAAGGCTGCAACGCAGATCTTACGAGTTCAAAAGACTACCATCGCAGGCACAAAGTTTGCGAGAGTCATTCCAAGTCTGCCAAAGTCACGGTGGCTGGTCTTGAACAACGTTTTTGCCAGCAGTGCAGCAGGTTTGGACACGGGGCGTTTCTCTCTAATGCAAATGTGTTGGTTTTCCTGACCTTTTTGATATAAATTCTTCCCACACGAAACAGCGATAATAAAGAATCATGTGCAACTGAACTAAAATGTGCTGCTGATATATTATAAATTTATGCTATTACAGCAGTAAGCCTTAGGTGGTGTAAGGTTTTTTATTTTTTATTTTGATCAGGGGGAGTTCAGGGCCCAAACCTAACTCCATGCTTATCAGGCAGCCGCGTTCTCACTGTCGCTTGCGAGGTCCGCACTGGCCGCTCAAGAAACCAAAAAAGACATGATATAATTTGCTATTAACTTGTGCCTTTGAATATTTCAATATTAATTTGCTGACAACATTTTTGTTCTTTTAGCCTCTATGCAAGTCTTTTGGTCTACTGGACTGTAAATTGGTGGAAACCAGTCTGCGATGTTGTTCGTATACTAGTCATTATGATTTTCCCAAGCACATTGGATTTCACAGCTGTTAAGAGTTGTTCTGTGCATGCTATATGAGCCATCTTTAGTTGCTTCTCAAGATCTTGTTGCATTGCAACGAGAAACATTGCTTCTCAAGATCTACCTAATTGTATTTGAGCCCAAAGCAACGGCGTTGGTGATTCATGATTCATTTTTCAGCTTCATTCTCATTTCAAGTTGAAGAGATTGTTTTCTGGAGACTAATTTTCTTAGAAAGTTTCTGTTTATTCTCTGAAATGCACAGCTGCTCATTCCTATAATATTGTTATGCAATTACCCTATTTTTTTAGCGCATAGGTTCTGATTCAAAGCTATAGTTTCTTTATTTATATTCTCCTTTAGCACATTATTTATTTATACAGTTGTACAAGCATTGCCTTTCTCATACAATTGGACTCTTTTTGTAATTGCCCTATTTTGGTCCAGTGTCAATGCAAAGGTGCAAACCCTTTTTCAATGTTGCACTTGCTTGTGCATCCTATCTTGTGATTTTTTTTGGTTAAAAAAGTTGTTCTATTTTTTGACCAAACTGTTATACTATTTGCAAGAAAAAATACTATCTTTCTTTTGAGGGAATGTTCATAATTTTTTTTAGAAATTTCTTTTGGTAGGTCAAATACTTTGATTTTATTTGAGGCACAGTGGCCAGAAGCAAATTGAATAAAAATTATATATCGTACAGTAGATGTAAAATATCTTCTGTGGAGTTCGATCAATGCGTATATGCATTTGCAATTTTGCACACATGATAAACTCTCTGTATTTTCTTATTTTCTTATTTAGCAAAAGACAATGTATTTCAAGGCAGTGGCATGATCTTTAGTGCGTTATCATTTGATTAAGCTCCTCTTTTCTATTTGTCTTGACCTGTATGTAGGTTTCACATATTGTCGGAATTTGATGATGGAAAACGGAGCTGTCGAAGACGTCTAGCTGGCCACAATGAGCGGAGAAGGAAGCCACAGCCTGATTCGATGGCTATCAATTCTGCCAGATTCGTGCCCAGTTTCTATGGTATTGTAGAATAAAGAAGGCATTCATAATTTTCATTAATTTTCTTTTCAAGTTTGTTCTGAGAATCAATTAGATTAGTCGCTATTGTGAGTCTAAAACACCTTTATGGGTACTTCTGACTATTGTTTTAGCATTGTCAGTTGTTGTGCAATTGTGTGTGTGGAATGCTGTCATGTTTCACCAACCTTTCAGTATTTTGACATGGTTGCTGCAGACGCAGTCATTGTGGCAAGCTACTATATTGTTTTAAATGCATATTGTCCCGAGTGATCTTTCAATTGCTTATTCACATCGAATTTTCTCGCAATGTCTATCTATTTTTTTTTTTCTCTTCACGTCAGTTCACATAAATAATTCGATCTGAGAAACAGTACTCTTTAGTCTTTACGCTTCGGAAGGCTCCAATTTCTCAAATAATAATAATTGCGTTCAATATTTCAACAACATTGTAAATATCTCAGAAAAATCCATTGAGTAAAATAATTAATTCTTAATATAGTAATATAGTAATGTAATAATTAACTACATTGAATCAAATTACTATAATACGTCGGATCTATAATAGTTGATCTCGGGGTATTCATTCTCCAAGATCTATAATTATGTTGCTCTAATTTCGAGATTGGTAATTACTGTGGGGTTATGATATGGTAACTATATACGGACTTGGTGTGGAGTTTGCATGCAATAACTATGGATATGTAATTACTTTGCTCTAACTCTGAAATCTGTAATTACTTTGCATCTAGATCTATAACTCCAGAGTCCATATCTTAACTTGATCTCCAGATTTCCAAGTGCTGGGTTATTGATATCTTAGAAACCCAACATATTGATAGTTACTATGTAATAATATCTTAACTCGATCTCCAGATTTCCAAGTGCTGGGTTATTGATATCTTAAGAACCCAACATATTGATAGTTACTATGTAATAACCCATAGGTATAATTAGTATGTAATAGATAGATCCCTTATGTTAATAATATACTAATGTAATATCTTACTCCTGCACACTTTCCATCATATGATCCTTCATTGCAGAACCGCTGAGCGATTAATGGATGATATAAGTTTATAACATATTTCTTTGGACTGATAAAGGGAGCTCCCCGGTTGAAACATTAAGAATCTGATAAAGTTGTAGCTTGCATTGTATGCATAGATGTCATATATGGGAATAGAATTCGAAACTATCTTAATTTCATACCTGCGGAGTCTTCTGCATGTCACAAATACTCTTCAGCTGCAGATAGCTTATAACCTTTGGTAGATCTTCGACATATATCAGGTAGCTGTGCAATATGTATTCACCATTTATAATTATTTTTATTAAAACTATATACGTGTGTGTGTTTCTCTTTGGTTTTAAATTTTAATTAGAGTCAACATTGTATTTTTTTCGTAAGTTAATACAATGCTGGTTCTAATTAAAGCGCCCCCATTTTGGGTTGTAGAAAGGCAAAGAATAACATCAGGATAGACTATATTTATTTTTAGCCACCCTGTGGAAAGAAGATACTTAACAACAAAAGTAGGAACTAATTTTTTTGGCAAGGAAGATGTTTGACGTTGACAAACTTTGTTCTGCAGTTTAATTATAACAGTCTAATTGTCACATATACCACTAGAATCTTTTCATGCAGTCACACATTTTACTTGTTAGCTTCTGAATCCACATCCAAAAGCACATGTATGATACAAAATGAATAGCTGCATAACAAAACTAACCTCTTTTGAACCCATAACAAAACTTGTCTTATATTGCATTTTAATGAGCCAGAATTGTATTTTTATTTTATTTTATTTTAGTGGAGAGCTCTCAACCACAACTCCACATTATTGCAAAAAAGGCCACTATAACATGGTGGTCTTTGAACTCAGCTAACTCATACAATGCCTTTTGGGGTTTGACACTGGGTCATTATCTTGGTGATGCCTTGTATCAACCTCTAGACCACAACATAGACTTGAGTTGCATTCTTCCTTTTTTTCCCCCTTTTTGCTTATATTACAATCAAATCAAGAGATTACATTAGATAGTCGTAACTTGTCCATGTTGCTTTCCTTGTCCAACATTTTTTTTTTAATTTACCATGAAATACATATCATGGAGAACCCATCAGGTACTTCCCCTCATTTCGAGGATGGTACTTAGGGTGAAACAAACACTTCAGGGATCAAGGTCAATACAACAGTATACTCATTAAGAGCTCAACATGTCACTTGCAAGAATTGATCCTAGGTGGGGAGTGTAACAATCATTCCTCCCAACTACCCGAACTAGATCCAGTTAACCTTCTTTGTCCAACATATTAGAGAAGGGCCAACATATTTACCTTAGCTCCAACCCCTAGTGAATTGATGTTTGTTTTGAAAAACCTAATCCAGTTGTTGCTCAAGTTGCTAATTTGTTTCAAATACTGATATTTATCCTAGATTGATCATGGAGTAATGTTCACTACATATTGCCTTGCATCTTTCTTTCCATAACAATCGGGAGATTTTAAATGATATACTAATATAGATCTCCTTCCCATAGTCTTATCATCCAAAATGCCCCCTTCTATTGAGGATGGCCCATAAACAACAATATTTAATATGTGAAGATCCAGTCACAAGTTGACATAACTATGTTGTATCTCTAGTTGGTCATCAAACTCTCATTAAATTCACATTTAATATGTTTTCGAGTCTAGACCACATCTCTCTTGATATTAAAGAGTCATTACTTTTGCTTCTCTAATGAAATGAGTTTTCCAACATGCATTTCGAGAATCGAAATTCAAATTGAAATTTTTTGTTATGCTTATGGGAAATTCTTCTTTTATTACACAAGTTAAAATCTCAAATGTTTTGGTCAATTCGTAAATTTTGAAGTTAGTAGTTGTTTATAATGATTCCCTCACCCTACATAAGCTATGAAAAAACTTACCTATAAACTTTAGCACCTAACTCAAAGGAATCCACATCTTCCTAAAAATAGCCATCTTATATATGATTTGATATGCCAATTCAACCTTAAAGGTGGATAGTTCCCCTAAATTGAGTTCCCTTGGTGGAATGTTAGCTTACGTTTATGCTTCCATAAGAATGAAATGCTTGTGAGTTATAAACATATATCATAGCTTATTTCTCTCTATCACAAGTCTTAATAATCAAATTATCTCCTAGTAATACTCATTTCTAATGTAGGTGACCCATAGACAAGTTTGAATATTGTGTTTTTATCCACCCCCATAAAACATGGGTTATATATTAATACCAAAAGACATGCTTCATACCCCTTTCGTTGTTAAGATATAAGGCTACACATGTAATAAAGTCACCTAAGTGACTTAGGTTAAAATTAGGGTTTTTGTATTAGGATTTTAATCATTTAGTGTTTTGATCTCTCAAGCTCTTTATAAGAGTGAGGACCTTTAGTAAGGTTGTATGGTCACATAATAATATTGTGTTGTGCTTTATTGAGCCAATGCCTTCGTTGACATAATATATAGGGTTTTTCGTTTATCGGTTCTCGTAATATGGTATTAGAGCTGGAATTCGTCGATTTTCAAAGTTACGCGAGCCACTAAAGAAAACGATCGATTCAAATGGAGCAAATGGAGCAACCGTCCTTTTTTTTAATCAAGCCACCAAATCAAAAGAAAAAAAAATAGTTGCATGTATGCTGCCGTCACACGAATGTGTATGCTGCTATCACATGAATATTTATTAGTCAATTTTTTTTGTTGAACGGAGTCGCTATCATTTCTTGGCTGTGCTCGCTTTGTTCTATCAATTTGTGGCAAAAATGAATCATGCATGAACAAGTCTGGCTATCTAGGGAAAGACAAATGAATCTTTGATGTTTTAAGAGCCAATACCTTGAAGACAGAAAGGGATCAATTAAAAGCTTTTGAAGTGGATGGTTGCCCAAAGATTTTAGTGGTTGTGGATCTAGGGAAAGATCCCTCATTGGTTAAGACATGCATGTGGATTGCAATCTACTAGTGAGGTTATGCGACATGCATTTGGATTGATGTCCAGTAATTGACTTCGAGAGATCCGTGATTCGGGAGTTCAAAAAGTGGAATCCGGGAACTCGGGAATTCAACTCACGAATTACACCTTTTTTGAAGGTTATGAGACGGCGTGATGGATCTCAACCTAGTTTAGGAATTGTCTTTAGAGAAGAAGCTTTTGAAGAGTGTCTACTTATGTTTTGTTTTAACTTTTCAGTTATGTGTTTTTTAGTGTATGCATTTGATTTCAACACTATACGCCTTAGGGGGGGTGTTAAGATATAAGGCTACACATGTAATAAAGTCACCTAAGTGACTTAGGTTAAAATTAGGGTTTTTGTATTAGGTTTTTAATCATTTAGGGTTTTGGTCTCTCAAGCTCTTTATAAGAGTGTGGACTTTCAATATAAGGTTGTACCATCTCATAATAATAGTGTATTGTGCTTTATTGAGCCAATGTCTTCGGTGATGTAACCCTATCTAGGGTTTCTCGTTTATTGGTTCTTGTAATATTTGTCTTGGCTAATAGTGCATCATCCATCTGAGTAACTTGTTCAATGGAGTCCTCCTTTAGACTAGCAAGATCTAATGTAGTCCTAGTCAATTCAAAACATAGAGCTTAGAATGTAGCTTTTATTTTCCAAATGGAGTGGCATTTGTGAATCCATCCCCTTTTTATACCTCAAAACTCCTATTTCTTATTTAATCTTTTACTAATCGAGATATTTGGGCAAATAGCCTCACGGTGCTTCTTGGTGTCGGTTTTTAAATGATATATTATATTTCATTGCCATTGTTTACAAAAGTTACATCTCCAAAGCTATGTTTATGAAATAATGTGCAAGCTTTCAAAAGAGCATTTGATTAGAGAGTCTGTAGGCATTCAGATGGAGCAACTCCCTTTGTTTAGATATTCCTTGAATGGTCTTGGCCGCCTTCTCCCTACTACACATAAGTTAAACAAAACCACTAGAGATGATATTTACAGAATGTTTATCCAGACTACTTGGGTTAACCCTCAAAGCACGTTACACCCAAAGATGGGCTTCTATGTTGAGAACTTTTTGGAGTTGAGAGACAGACTCATTGTTCGACAACAACACACCCTACGCCATTGGATGCATGCTCTCCGCATCCCTCCATGCCAATTTAGAGTAGGCTCCCACAAGCTTCAAGTAGAGGCTAAACATTAGATTGATCGATCGGACATGATATGCCAACTTTTCCACCTTTAGGAGGTTGAGACAGAGGAGCACTTCATCTTCCGTTGTCCCCATCTACTATGAGATCAAAGGGAGGTTCCATTGCTTGTTTATATAGTCCCAATCCCTCTCTCGTTTATTTAGATTTCTAAATCAAGGATGTTTGGCCCTTTACGTGTAGGAGACCCTATGTTTCTTCTCTTATTCCATTTAACCACCTTCGACACTAGCCTCAACTTAGCGTATCACTTCCTTTCTTACGGTGCTCCCTTTTGCTCAAGGCACCAAGAGACAAATAGATAGTGGCCAGGGCTTCGACCCTCGATTCGTGTCACTTTGGAGGACCATCCACACTTCACAGAGAGACCGCAATAGCATTGCAAGTCCATATCTTACATTAGTAATTAGCGGAGATTGTCCAGACTCCTACTATGGACTTCCTCCTCCAGACAACAACGTAGTACGCCATCTAGTTTCCCTTTTGGTGTTTCCTCTATACAATCATCTATCTTGAGCTTCCTCCATTCGGCCTCCGATGCTATGAAATACAGATCCAACAGATTGTGAGACATGTGCTTCATTGCTTGTTGCTTATTTTCCCAGATCTTGGATCTTCATGTATTGTACATCTTTCTTTTAGAGAGGCCTTTTGCTCCGGAGTCTGGAGATTGTTTCCATATGGTTTATACTAGACACACACTTTTGCTTTTGCTTTTTGCATACTATTTCTTATAGGAGCTGCCCAACGCTCCCACTTTGTATTGACATCATTGTACCCAATAATCCCTTTAACCTACGTTAGTGGTCATTTATTGGACATTCATAAAATGATCTCATCTCATCTTATCTAGTTATTACTTTCACTTGGTTGTTGCATGGTTAGATCATGTCTTATTCTTAGTTGTTAGTGTCCCCTAGTATGGTGGTGCATTTACTTACTGTTTTCCTAGTATCATTTATATTTCATCACATTTCCATCATTTTACTTCGGTAATTTGCTTATTTCATCACACTTTCACTTTTACCCTCTTAATTACCCTTGGGTTTGCATTTTTGTGCAGGTATCCCCTCTTAATTACCCTTGGGTTTGCATTTTGTGCTTGGGATTTTTACACACTTGAAGTGCTAAATTGAGAGGTAACATTGAGAAAAAAAATATTCTTGCTCTGTTTCTGTGACAAAAAGCAAATTACAGCAAGCTAATCTTGCTATAATATCTCTGAAACATAATAAAGAAGTGTAAAATGCTTATCTTAATACGTATAAGATGTAAGATTGAATGTTTGTAGGTAAAAGTTAGTTCTTTAGTGTGAAGTAGTAATGAAAACTTAGTGAACCAATGCCTTTATGGAGTCAATTAAGAGAAGGATAAAGAAAGAAGAAAGAAAGTGAATCTAGTAGAAGAAAATTCGAGGCCTATTCACTCAAGTCTTGTCAAGATCAATATTAGTAACTTATGAGAGCCTAAGAAAATAGAAATTTCAATACATGAAAACCTGTAGTAGTCATCAAAGAAGATTATGCCTTTATTATCACTAGTTGTAGGAAAACAAAGTCCTGATAGGTTTGAACAACAATAATCCAGGGTACTAAGAACTTTATTGGATGGGATAGTATTAGTCATGACCCAATAAAGCCAACTCTACACAACTTGTACTCCACGCTAGTAGCTAATATCAATCTCTCTAGGAAGAAGAAGCAAGGAAGAAAGAGGGAGGACCTCACCAACTTAAAAATACAAATCGAACCTAAGAAAGACCCCTTCTTCCTTATGCTTCATACAATATATAGGAAGAGAATGAGAGAAGATAGAAAAACATAAAAGATAAAAATAGCTTCTCTGAGTATAGCATCTCTTTTTGAGTGAAAATAACATATGCGTGAAGAAGATACTCCGACAAAATATCCCCCTCCTTCCATAAGAGAAATTATATATGCCTATAACTAATTACTTATTTTAATGCAGTTTTACATGCCTAAAATAAATCCTATGGATTTTATAATGAAATAATCCCCTAGAATGAAGCATATGGGAGGATTAATTTAGAACCATGATTTTGGGCTTTTAAAATGACAAAGTAGGTTAGCTTATTTTTAGGAATGGACAAGGCATGAAAATAAAAAAGTGGATGAGGATATTTTTATGAAGGGATAAGGTATATAAATATAGGAAAGTGGATAGGCAAAAATAGCAAGGTGTGTAGCTTCTAGGTTATTCCATCACAAATTCAAAGGTCAACTCAAAGTCAATTGAGGGATCATTGAGGAGGTCGCACCAATCAAAATCATATGCAAGCCTCCAAGGTCTCAACACAGTCTAATAATAGCCAATATCTCCATGTGGACCCCATTGAACTAAAAATAAACCATGCTAGAACACAACTGGTCCTTGAAAATTCAAAGCTCTTATAATGTCCTGAAATTAGACATTGATGTTGTTCGCCATGTTGGGTCCCCACATATCTAGTCACCTGCTAAAAAGAACACTGCTAAAAATAGATCATTCTAAGAAATTGACGAGATTTAAAACATAACCCAATCTTCCATTTGGGTCTTCAAATATGAAATTGGATCGTCAATCGAACTAGTCTCCAAATAAAGCTAAAAATAGTAGTTGTTAAAAATAGCAATTTCACAAATTTGTCTAAAAACTGAACCCCATGCATATTTCCCCAAAGGGTGTCTAGAAACGTGATCAGATCACACAAAATATAATATTGCATCTCACCTTGATCACACTCGGTAGGGGTCTTCAGCCTCCCATACTTAGTTTGAATATCGCATTGAATCTATAAGTATGTGGTATTTGCTGTTGCTACTTGCTATATCACTTGTCCATATGTACATAAGATGCATGCTCTTCCTATACCTATATAGTAGGAACCTATTCGAACTTTGTTCAACCATTTGTCCCGTGATAATAAAGACATGTGACCATGTGCCAAGCCTATAAAGTACTCTGCGAATTGTTGATGCCGCATCAATGGACTAACTAACCAATCTACCCCGTAATGCGCTCACAAGCTGTTGATGTTGAATGGTGAACTTTGTAACATTGAGCTTACCTTGAATGACATCCATGAATATGTATTGTAGATTAACACTTGGATTTATAAGGTCAAATTTGGTGTTAACAAGACATTTGATCTTGCATTAGTTGAACCAATGAGTTAGTCGACTAGTGGATTTGCATCTAGTGGTTCCCAATTAATTTGGTCAGGTCTACTTAGTCAGTTAGTTGACTAGAACACTTAAAGTTGGATTTACACATTCCAACACCCCCCACTAAAATATGACTTGGAGGATTAGGTGGTTGCATAAGCACAAGTTCTTTTGGAGTAGAAGTTACATTTGTTTCTTTAGAGTCTTTGTCACTTCTTTTTACTTTTGCTTGGTTTTTATCTTCTTTCGATATTTTCTCTTCTTCATTTTTTGTAGATTTTCTCTTTCTTTTGAATTCCCTTATAGCATATTTATTCTCGAGTCTTAGATTTATTCTTTGTTCTTGCAACATTCCTTTGATTCCATCCTACTTATCATCATTGCATCTTTTTTGGTACTAAAAAACTTCTCTTCTCGAGGATATTTTGGGGCTTTGTGAGGACAAGAAGCTAGGTATCCGCGAGCATACTGCTTTTTGCAAAGGAATTCCATGTTCTCATAATAGAAAAATTGAGGCTAGGAAATTCCACCCACCTTCAATTTAAGGATATTGGGAGACCTTTGGGAATATTCATCTCCAAACAAATCTTCTAAGGAATGGTGTAATCTTTACATGTGGCAATGACCATCTCATATTTTGTCATTAATGCATTTTTTTAGGCATTATTTATGGTTAAGGTCATTATTTATTGTAATACTAGGTTATAGTTAGTCAACTTTGATATGTAGGTCCATAACACGTTTGGGGAGGATGTAGTACTTGAGTTATGTGTATACTCAAACCTCATTTGTAACATGATCTTGTGTGATCATGTGATATTGTTGTCATTCTTTAGCCTACGAGCATCATATTTTGTATACAAGTGATTAAGCCTATGGGCACTATATCTTTTGACTTTTTCTCGTTCTATGGTTGTGTTTCTCTCTTTAGCACACCTTTTGGACAGGTCTAACACACTTGTTTTGTGTTCTTTCTACCTTACTTTTGAAGTTTTTGGGTTAGCTATTATTTTCCATACGATCCTCTTGTTCTTTGGTGATCTTTGTGTTCATAGAATCTCAACAAAGCTTTTCATAAGAAAAAATTCCTTTGGTCGAATTCTTTTACCGCTAAATTTCCCAAATATGATTTCCAATTTTCTAGTGATTTTTAAAATTTCATCCTCCCTAAAATAGAAGGGTAGGTTGGGGAAGCCTTGGCCAAATTGGGAATTGGAATGGCCTGGAACTCTTCCATAGCTAGGTTGGAGAGTGTGGGTGCCACAACTTTAGTGAAAGGACAAGCTTTCTCCAAAATATGGACACTTAGTTATAACATTGTTAGTTTATCTTATTTAGTGCCAAACAAATCTTGTTAGTTGTAAGCTTCACATGTGGCCATGACCATCTCATATTGTCATTAATGCATTTTGTTAGGCATTAATTATGGCGAAGGCTATCATTTGTAATAACTAGGTTATGGTTAAGGATGACCTAGTCAACTTTGATGTGTAGGTTCAATAACCCTCTTGGGAGTATTTTGTACTTATTTGGTCCATAACTCCTTTTGGGAGGATGCCCTACTTGAGTTGTGTATACATACACAACTGAAACCATATTTGTAATATGATCTTATTTGATCATGTGATCTTGTTATCATTCTTTAGCCTATGACCACTATATTTTTGGTATTTTCTTGTTTTATAGCTACATTTTTCTCTCTCTAGTACATCTTTTGGACAGGTCTAGCACACTTTTTTACTATTGTTTTTTCCCATACGTTTGCTAGTTTTTGGGTTGGTTATTATTTTCCATTTGCCCCCCTCATTCTATTGTGATATTTATATTCTCAACAAATCTTTGCACATGAGAAGATCCCTTTGGTGGAATTCGTTCACCATTAAATTTTGCCATATGATTTCCAATTTTCCAATGATTTTTAAAATTTAATTATCCCTAATATAAAAGGGTAGGTTGCGAGAGGCCTTGCCCAAATTGGGAATTGGAATGGCCTTGTACTCTTCCATGTTGAATTTTCATCAAGTTAGGGTTATATACAGAAAAATAACAATTCATCATACTTTAATGCAGAAAATACAATTAATAAACATTTACAAATCTTGAATATTAAATAGTGCAGTAGTAAAATCTATCATAACATAAATTTCATATCTTTAGCACTCTCAGGTTGGTCACTGTGTTAAAATACTTTTAACACTACCAATTAGGTCACTGTGCTAAGTTAATCTCCAGCAACATGTAACGTAGAATAACTAATTCAACCACATAATAATAAAAGAGATATTGTGTGTGGGACCCTTCCTATAAGAATACTCAAAAGAGTTACTTACCTTCAGTAAAGGCTGTGCCTCAGAGAGGACAGTCAAATCTGGAAACTATCAGACCCTACAAGAGGGTAGTACAAACCAGAGAGAGAGATGACTGGGCTGAGGTATAACAAAATAGTCAATGACAGTCAGAAGCACAGTGACAATCAAAAGAAGACTCAGCACACAGATACAACTCAGTGCCCATGTCTGATCCTCAATAATATAAATCTTATCAAAACCAAAATATAAACTCAATACCATGGACTAGTCATTAGCATAAAAGTTCAAGTCGTTAGACTAACTGACCACAAACAAATTCTCAAAAATCAGATCTGTCAGATGATAGCAAAATAGATCTCAGCACAAGAGATCAGAACACAAGTGACTCTCAGCTCACCAGATCTAGCCACAGGTGACCAAGGACAGTCTCAAATAAATAGATCTGTCCATAAATACAACTCAACAATCAAACCAGAGATAAGACTTAGCATTTAGATCTGGGCAAAAGCAAAGCTTAGCATAGACAATTAACTTAAGATTCTGTCCATACAAACAGTGGCCCTCACACATGAGCTGCCAATAAGCAGGTTAATACCAAAGAGATTCACGACCTCCACATGTGAACACACAGCAGGGTTAGATCAGACCCTAAGGCCTCACGGCCTACTCAAGCAAGCTCACGGTAGGCAGGCAATATAGTAGCAAGCAGGTTGGACCTCAATCAAACCCTCAACAGTATGAATCAGACCACTGCTGTGCTCAGCAAGACCCCACAACAGTAGATTGGACGTCAATCAGATCTTTCATGGCTCAGCTAAATGGCAGTAGCAAATAACCCTTAAATAGATCAAATCTAAGCTGAGTGAAAGATGGCAAACTCCAGCAAGTGGAAGCCCTAAACAAGTGAGCGGACAGCATCATAAAAAAAACTTTGGAACCCTTGACTTCAACTTCAAAAGAAACAGAGCTGAGATATATGAAGATAGGATGATAGAAAATGAAAGAATAGGACTTCATTAAATTAGGATTCCTTAGAATTAGGAAAGATTAAAAAATTAAAAGTTAGAATAATAAAAAAATTAGGATCTCATTAAATTAGGGAAAGGCCACTTTAAAATAAAAATAAAAGATAAAAATAAATAAAAAATAAAATAAAAATAATAAAGGATATAAAAAAGTATATATATAAAAAATATATAAAAAAAAGATAAAATAAATAAAAAATAAAAGATAAAAAAGTATATATAAAAAATATAAAATATATAAAAAAAAATAAATAAAAAAATAAAAAGAACCTCATAAAGTGGACAAACATCTAAAGTACCCATAAGATCAAAACCACAAGGGTGGTATAAATAAAAGGTGGTTCAATGACCCTATTTACTACAAATCAAAGACAGGGTACCACAACACTAATAGACCAAAAGTAAATCACCCAAGGTGGAAAGGTACAACCAGTCATCTCTCTCTCAAATGTACAAATGTTCCATATAACCTGAAAGTTCATCATCATTGTATAAGGAAGGGTTCACACAGATGATGTGATCATGTGGTCCTCTCAACTGCTCCTTAGGGCAAATGTTAGTAGCTTCCACAAGGGGTGGCCAATCCCTTGAGAAGACCAACCAACTCATCCATCTTGAAGACCTAGGAGAAGAGGACATCACACATCATAATCTTGGTAACTGACCAAGTGCCTCCATTCTCATGGAATGGCTTCTTAGCCCAAGGCTGAGCCTCAGTACTAGACTGGGACATGTTGATCAACCATCTGGTCCATGACCAGGTTCGTCATTCTCCCAGAGAATGGTCCTCAGCCTCAAGCTGAGCATTCAGTCCTAGACTGAATGTTGATCAACCATCTGCAGGACCTAGGATGTCTCTGTCTCAACCTGCAGGATCTGCTTGGTCCTCGACCAAGAAACTGTCTAGTCCCAGACTAGAATACCCTAGAGACAAATAGGGGCTCTAGCTATATGCTAGGGACTTTGCCATGGCATCCATCTGCTTGGTCCTCGACCAAGAACCCCAGGAGACAGCTGGGGGCCCTAGGGTACCTTCTAGGGTCTTACACATTACTCTGCCTGGTTAACTTGACCAGGAACCCTAGTTAACTGACTAGGGTACCATTCTCTCTGAGAATGGGTCTCGCAGCTGCACTGAAAAATTAACACTCCCTCTCAGCAAGAGAGGCATTCTCAGCAACACTAAGCTTGTCGAAGATAGGGGCTTAGTCAACACATCTGACAATTGTACCATGTCCTAGTCATGGTAAAACAACCTGTCATAGAATACAGGATTTTCTTAGAGCTTCAAGTAGCTCTGAATGTCAGTAAATACCTTGATCTTATAGATTCATTTGCAAGTTACAACTGGCTTCCCTTGCTGTCTGAGAATCACTTTCCACACATCATTATCCAATGTCAACAGGATGTCCATTATCATAGCAACTTTCCAAACTTGATGTTTCGCTGCCTTCACATAAGTGAATGATCCTGAATCAGTGACATGACTCTTACTAGAGTACCCTTGAAGCCTCTCAATAGGCTTCTTAATGAGATCAATTGAAGGCTTCTTGGCCTTCTCCCTTTGTTTCTCTAAACAAGACGTCTCATGGACTGGTGCTTCTTGCACTTTCATATCTATACCACTGAGAGGTCACATCTCTTACCTCTTTTCTGCAGTCCCACTCTGATGGGGATTCAAGAGCACAGATGGCTCCCTCTTGATCTCTGATCTTCCCAGTTGTTTCACAAACAACATGTTAGATTCTCTTTTGCTGACACATGGGAGAATACATATTTGATCCTGCAAATTGTGGAGCCTCTTACTCCCTCTGTACTTGAGCACTTAGCTCCCTCCGTAGCTGTGCACATAACTTGTGCATAAGCAGGATCTGTAAACTTTATTATTAGAGCAAATCACATCAATATTAAACTTCATAGTCAGCAATAATCAATATTGAATTAGCCTCCATTCATATATATTGGATAACTATCTAGAATCCATCAAGATCATATAACATGTCATATGTTTCATCATGACAATTTAAAGAATCAAAACTAGTTGGGATAGAAAATTCTAGCCTCTTTATATTGAACATGTACTTCTCAAGTGTGTAATGACATGCATGGATGGATACTAAAATTCTTTACACTTACATATTCAGATCACAATGAATCATAAGATTCCTAGAAAGTACTATGATCATGTAAGCCCTTGATTACTAGGGATCAGGTCATATAAAGATTTAGGCTGGCTCCTTACTCACCTCAGAGATACATACCTGAGATAAACCTGCTAGTAATACTTGACATACTTCTTTTAGAAAAGGAAGTTCGTAGCCTGCTAAATTCATCATATATTTTCTGCTGTCATATGGATTAGCAGCTTTACTGTCACATTTTCGTTTCCAGCCAATAGTACTTCTATGTGTTCATTCAATTCTGATTTGCCAACTTGAAGAGTTGTTTAGAATTCAAAAACCCTATCTTAGGATCTATGTAGACTTTGTTAGCTTGCAAAAAAGAGTTAGCTACAAGCCCTAAGCTCTGATACCATGTTGAATTTTCATCAAGTTAGGGTTATATACAGAAAAATAACAATTCATCATACTTTAATGCAGAAAATACAATTAATAAACATTTACAAATCTTGAATATTAAATAGTGCAGTAGTAAAATCTATCATAACATAAATTTCATATCTTTAGCACTCTCAGGTTGGTCACTGTGTTAAAATACTTTTAACACTACCAATTAGGTCACTGTGCTAAGTTAATCTCCAGCAACATGTAACGTAGAATAACTAATTCAACCACATAATAATAAAAGAGATATTGTGTGTGGGACCCTTCCTATAAGAATACTCAAAAGAGTTACTTACCTTCAGTAAAGGCTGTGCCTCAGAGAGGACAGTCAAATCTGGAAACTATCAGACCCTACAAGAGGGTAGTACAAACCAGAGAGAGAGATGACTGGGCTGAGGTATAACAAAATAGTCAATGACAGTCAGAAGCACAGTGACAATCAAAAGAAGACTCAGCACATAGATACAACTCAGTGCCCATGTCTGATCCTCAATAATATAAATCTTACCAAAACCAAAATATAAACTCAATACCATGGACTAGTCATTAGCATAAAAGTTCAAGTCGTTAGACTAACTGACCACAAACAAATTCTCAAAAATCAGATCTGTCAGATGATAGCAAAATAGATCTCAGCACAAGAGATCAGAACACAAGTGACTCTCAGCTCACCAGATCTAGCCACAGGTGACCAAGGACAGTCTCAAATAAATAGATCTGTCCATAAATACAACTCAACAATCAAACCAGAGATAAGACTTAGCATTTAGATCTGGGCAAAAGCAAAGCTTAGCATAGACAATTAACTTAAGATTCTGTCCATACAAACAGTGGCCCTCACACATGAGCTGCCAATAAGCAGGTTAATACCAAAGAGATTCACGGCCTCCACATGTGAACACACAGCAGGTTTAGATCAGATCCTAAGGCCTCACGGCCTACTCAAGCAAGCTCACGGTAGGCAGGCAATATAGTAGCAAGCAGGTTGGACCTCAATAAAACCCTCAACAGTATGAATTAGACCACTGCTGTGCTCAGCAAGACCCCACAACAGTAGATTGGACCTCAATCAGATCTTTCATGGCTCAGCTAAATGGCAGCAGCAAATAACCCTTAAATAGATCAAATCTAAGCTGAGTGAAAGATGGCAAACTCCAGCAAGTGGAAGCCCTAAACAAGTGAGCGGACAACAGCATAAAAAAAACTTTGGAACCCTTGACGTCAACTTCAAAAGAAACAGAGCTGAGATATATGAAGATAGGATGATAGAAAATGAAAGAATAGGACTTCATTAAATAGTATTTGGATTATTAAAATAATCCTTTAAATTAGGATTCCTTAGAATTAGGAAAGATTAAAAAATTAAAAGTTAGAATAATAAAAAAATTAGGATCTCATTAAATTAGGGAAAGGCCACTTTAAAATAAAAATAAAAGATAAATAAATAAAAGATAAAAATAAATAAAAAATAAAATAAAAATAATAAAGGATATAAAAAAGTATATATATAAAAAAAATAAAAAAAAGATAAAAAAAGTATATATAAAAAATATAAAATATAAAAAAATAAAAAAATAAAAAAAATAAAAAGAACCTCATAAAGTGGACAAACATCTAAAGTACCCATAAGATCAAAACAACAAGGGTGGTATAAATAAAAGGTGGGTCAATGACCCTATTTACCACAAATCAAAGACAAGGTACCACAACACTAATAGACCAAAAGTAAATCACCCAAGGTGGAAAGGTACAACCAGTCATCTCTCTCTCAAATGTACAAATGTTCCATATAACCTGAAAGTTCATCATCATTGTATAAGGAAGGGTTCACACAGATGATGTGATCATGTGGTCCTCTCAACTGCTCCTTAGGTCAAATGTTAGTAGCTTCCACAAGGGGTGGCCAATCCCTTGAGAAGACCAACCAACTCATCCATCTCGAAGACCTAGGAGAAGAGGACATCACACATCATAATCTTGGTAACTGACCAAGTGCCTCCATTCTCAAGGAATGGCTTCTCAGCCCAAGGCTGAGCCTCAGTCCTAGACTGGGACATGTTGATCAACCATCTGGTCCATGACCAGGTTCTTCATTCTCCCAGAGAATGGTCCTCAGCCTCAAGCTGAGCATTCAGTCCTAGACTGAATGTTGATCAACCATCTGCAGGACCTAGGATGTCTCTGTCTCAACCTGCAGGATCTGCTTGGTCCTCGACCAAGAAACTGTCTGGTCCCAAACTAGAATACCCTAGAGACAAATAGGGGCCCTAGCTATATGCTAGGGACTTTGCCATGGCATCCATCTGCTTGGTCCTCGACCAAGAACCCCAGGAGACGGCTGGGGGCCCTAGGGTACCTTCTAGGGTCTTACACATTACTCTGCCTGGTTAACTTGACCAGGAACCCTAGTTAACTGACTAGGGTACCATTCTCTCTGAGAATGGGTCTCGCAGCTGCACTGAAAAATTAACTTTCCATAGTTGAAGAATGTGGGTGCCACAACTTTTGGGAAATTACAAAGTTTTCCTTGAATTATGGACCCCTAGTTAGCATTGGTAATTTATCTTTTTGTTGTTGTTGGCAAGTGGTACCCCTTACTTGCAGGGTTTGCCTTTGGCTGAGAAACCACGAACCGGGGGCATCTAAGTCGTCAAAATCACCCGGGGATCGCACCAACCCTTAACATGGCTGGATTTTTGGTATCCGTGGGGTTTCAAATCGACGACAATTCAGCTTAGGGGTGTCTTAACTCATCACCTGCCACCAACTATTCTACATCTCGCGGCTATTGCTAATTTATCTTATTCCAAGGAAAAAATTACATTAAAACTGTTTAGCAAGGAATAAGAAATTAAAAAAATTGCGTTGACAATATTCAAAAGTCTAAATGAATTAGCTTTTAACTAAGAGCCAAACCCTTTGAATCTACAGAGATGCTAGAAATCATAGGTGCATTCTAGAAGTAAACAACTAGATCCAAGCTTAGAGTTGGTGGAGTCTAATGACATCATTATAACATTGAAGCATAGAACATATAATACCTATTCATTACAATTCATCATATTCCTCACTATATGAGTTCATTTTTTTATACTTGAGTATCTAACCAATCGACCATAAAATAGAGTCGGTTTGGTTAAACTTGATTATTTATGGTAGTCATATTGGTTTGTCATGTCTCGAGCCTTGTGTTAGTTAAACCTTGTCAGATTTCATTTAGTCGACCAATGGATTTGTGCCCAGTGGTCCTAGTTGGCTTGGTCGAGTCTATGGTGCCAATTTGTTGATTGGTACACTTCAAGTTGGATTTACACATTCCAACAACCCCCCTTCGATACAACTTGGAGGATTCGAGAGGTGGCATAAGAACAACACCCTCTTGTAATGACTAGTTCTCAAAGCCCAAGCATAAATCGAAATTTAAAAACTTTGCCTCTCCCAATGGCTTAGAAAAAATATCAATAATCTATTCATCTATTCTCTAATAAGAAAGAAATACCACTTTCTCTCGTAACAATTGTTCAAGTAATGGGAATGAGGCTCGACATGCTTCATCTTGTTGGGTGTGGCAAGGAAATGAGCCATTTGTATTGTACTTTGATTGTCACAATGCATTGCAGTCTAGTCCCTGTGAGGAAATTGTGACAAATCGATAAGGTTGCAAATACACACAACCTTAGTTTCGACATTGACAACTCATATTTATTCATCTTTTGCATTCAATAATGAGACAAGCTATTGAAACAATTGAGCTAGATTCAAGATGAAACACATACCCAGGAGTTGACTTTCGTTTATCTCCATCACTCACCCAAAGTTTGTATATTGACCAATTGAGTCGGATTTGTGATGAAATACTCAATACTAGGTTGATTCGAACCTTTATATATTAAACAATTCTTTCACGGCCTTTGGATGGTTCTCCTTTAGATCCTACATAAATTTGGAGACCAAACTAACGTCAAAGACACAATTAGGTCTACTGCAAGTTAAATAAATGACTTTGTCAACAAGTTGCTTATACATAGTAGCATTTACTTGCGAAGAAACACATTCGTTAGTCAATTTCACTTCTCATTGGTATAGAGTAGATAAGGGCTTACAATGTTCCATTCGAAATCTCTTCAAGGGATCCAATGCATACTTGCGCTAAGAAATGAAGATGCCATCATCCAACTACATAACTTGAAGGCTAAGAAAGAAATGTGACAGACATAAGTTGATGATTTTGAATGTATCATTCAATTTCAATTTTAGACCAAAAATGGAGTCACCATTTTTTCTAGTAATGATCAAATCATCCACATAAAGCACAATTAAAAAACTACATCATTTATGTGTAGCACATAATTATTGCGATCTAATTTACAACTCTTGAAACTTAGTTGAAGAATGAAGCTATCAATCTTCTGATTACATGCTCGATGTGCTTGTTTTAGGATATACAAGGACTTGTTTAGTTTGCATACACGATTCTTGTCTTGAACAAATTGAGGTGACTACTCCATGTAGATCTCTTTAGTGAGATCCCCATGCAAGAAAGCATTCTTTACATCCATTTGATGTACCTCCCAACCAAAATTAGTAGCAAGAGTAAGCAAATTCAGATAGAGTTCGTCTTATTTATAGTGGAAAATGTCTTCGTGTAGTTTTTGTTACATCCCTATTGTGAAAAATCCTTTCTTACCATATGAGCCTTATGTCTCTCAACAATACCATTCGAAGTGACTTTATCTTATTGACCCATTTGCATTTCACCACATTATTCGCTTGTGGATAGGAAATCAATTCCTGAGTCTGATTTTTCAGTAAGGAATTATATTACTTAGTAATTGCATTCTCCCATTTTGGCCCATCAAGTGCATTTTTGCATATATCTTGGGATCATATGTCACCAACACACGTGCCATCATTGCAACATTGATCTTTTGTTTTTGGTCGCGAGGCTTCCTTGAAGCATAAACATCACCTACATCAAAGTCATCAGATTCAATTGTTTTTGTTACCTAGTTAGGATTATGAATCTCTTTCAGAAGGTGTCTTTGCAACACACCATTATGAATAGACTCAACGATGTTGTGGGTAGATTCATCATTCACACTAAGATATGAATCGTCAAGGATTTGACTTGCAATTTATTCAACAATAGAAATATGACTAGAAGCTGAGTTAGGGGATCCAACAATCGATAACCTTTAGACTCTTTAGAGTATCCTATCATGATACATGAATGTCTCTAGCAATCCAACTTCTTCCACTTCTCATTTGGAATATGATCCCAAGTCATGCATCCAAAGGTTTTGAGATGTCCGATTGATGGTTTGTGTCCACTACAATTCTCTAGAGAAGTGACATCCCAATCTACTCTAGTCCAAATTCTATTTAAATGTAATTTGAGTAGGAAACAACCTCTACCTAAAAGATGGTCATTATTCGCTTTGCTTGCATTAAAACACCTAGCCATCTTAGTCATGGTCCTATTCTTCCTTTCAACAATTTGATTCTAGTCATTCTACTAAGTAGTGTAAGGTACACCATTCCTTCTAAAGCATCCTTCTAAAGCATGACACACGTATTTCGCTCCATTACCAAACCTTCACTTAATAGGTTGATTGCATTGCTTTTCATCCAATGTGCTAATTTCTTTGAATTTCTCAAAAGGAAAATATTTTATCTTTAAGAAAAATACCCAAGTAAGCCTAGAAAAATCATCAATAGAGGTTCAGACATACCTTGCACCAGATAGAGAAGGAATATTTTTTGTGCATAGATCATTGCGCTCAAGCTCTAACTATATCGTTGACCACGCTTTCCCTTTTTAAAATTCTTCTCGTTGATGTTTGTCAAGATCATAGCAGACCTTCATGAGGAGCCACTCTAGGTGGGCCATGAACCATATCTAGTCGAACCATCATCTTAATTATTTTGTAAGATCAAATTCCCTAATCTTTCATTCTAGATTTTGCTTCTATCATTAGTTTTGGGGACAATAACAAATGCTAAAGTTTCCATCTTTAAATCCTCAAGTACACATAGTTTGTATAGTCTTCTGGTTGAGAATACCTACAATGACAACAACATTTTTGTTCATATCTTTCGCAACAAATGGTGAAGGTGATAGACATGTGTGCAACTTTGGAGTATATCTAGAAGTGCATCCAGTCTGAAGATGTGTGTCAATGATACATCATGCATGACAGGTTTGAAGAAATACATAAGAAGATACATCATGCAAATCTAGCTCAAGAAAGGAACACAAGTAATGTATCCTACTGCATGTGGTCCTTGTGCAGATATCGAGTCTACCACGTCATACTCTCTCATGACAACAATCAAAGGAGTTGGTTGGACAATGGTACATGTGCACAAATAACCAAGGAGTTTGGTTGAGCAAATGGTACGAGTGCGCAAATTTGTTGAAGGAAGACTTTAGAATGTGCACGCAAGCTTGAGCGTTGCTTGGTCAATGGTTGGAAGTGCGCAAGCAGTTAATGGTTGGACAATCCTGAAAGCGCGCAAGCATAACCAGTAAGAAGATGCTTTCAGTAAGTAGAACGTGCACATGTTCCTAGAAGGTACACCGGTTTAAGACCATCTATGAACAACTTCCACAACCGACTATACAGTAGATGCACAAGTCCCACAAAGGATGACAAGGCAAAGGACAAAGACCCACTTGGAAGAAGTTGGAGTATGCGTAGATCCCACGAAGTATTAATATCGCATGTGTGCATTACCCACAAGGGATGGTACACCACAAGCCATAGACACATCAAGATGAAGTATAAGATTGCGCACATAACGTAAGACAATTGTACATTAAGAGCGCAAAAGTACACCACCAAGGTGTAATGTCCCACTAAGTTGTGGACCTTGAGGGCACACGACACATATCAAATGACACATCAACAATGCAGAAGATGACATGTGGCATATGCACAATCCGTGAAGTATGAAGAAGGGATGCCACGACCAACCTGTGAACATACAATCCGTGCAGGACATGTATAAATAGAGATGCAAGTTGGAGATTGAATGTAAGCTTGATGGTGGTACATAAGAGCTTCGAGTGCAAGTTTCAGTTTGTTTTTTCGGGGCATCAAGGGGCTTGTGGACATAACATAATGATCTAGCGAAGAGCCGAATGCGCACATGTAGCATAATGAAGTTTTGATGGTGCGCAGAATGATGTGATAGATCTGTGACAGATGCGCGAGTATTGAAAGGAAGAAATACTGAAGTATGCGCATGTGCTTGATGTTTCGAAGGACAATATTACAATCAGGACGTCGATAGTCACAGATGTTGATAGAATTGCAGAGATAGAACTGAAGTTTGTCATATATTGCGCAGATGTCTAGCTGATGCATACGAGCAGAAGTGAAAGTGTGTGAAGTTGAGAACTCCATCTGATGCGCAACGACAGAACAACAACAAGATCCGATAGGCGCGTCATGATGTAGATGATCTGAGACAAGTGTGTTAAACAGATCGGACGAATCATTTGATACACTGGACGTCGCAGATTATCTGAGAGACTACAACACTTAAATAGAACGGACACATCAGAAAGTAAGCAGTTCCATTCGTTATTAGTGCTTTATTTCAGAACAACAAACTATCATTAGAAAGCACAATATTAGTTGGTCATTGCAGTCATGCAAAGCAGAATGTTGAGATAATCAGAGACGCAGATTGCAATATCAACAAGCACACAGTACATGAAGTAAGTCATTGGTAGAAGTATGATTTGAGAGGAATGAGAAGTCAAGTGATGTATGCAGCGCAATGACAGAGTATAGTCTGCACACAAAGGTAGCGCACAACAAAATTGTCATCAAAAGATCTGAAGAAGTGCGCAGAGTTGAAGTTCAATAGACAACAACATACATTGTACATCTGGGCGGTCGGACAGGGCAAGGAGACGGAGTTGAAGTTTCCTTTAGGTTGGTGCCTGTAAAACAAAGAAGATAGGGGGTCGGTGCCTCCTTCCAATCAGTGTTGCAGAAACACAGGGAGCGGAAGCTTCCTTCAGGTTGGTGCCTGTAAAACTAGGGGGTTGGTGCCTCCTTCCAGTTGGTGCTAGTAAACACAAGAAGTCGGTGCTTCCTTGAATGTATTCTTTCTCACTATAAAGAAGAATTCTGTGGTTTTCTCCCGTTTGGGTTTTTGTGTAAAAATCCTATGTGTTGTGTTGTTTATGTGTTGCATATATGTGTGGATGTTTATTTAGTGATGCATAACAAAAGATAAATATTAAGTAAAGGCCAATCTGTTAAAGAAGGTGAAAAATGCTAATAATTAATCTAATACTGATTCACCCCCCCTCTCAGTATAAAATTGATTCCAACAATTGGTATCAGAGTGGGTGTCTTTAGTAACAGATTAACATCCAGAAGACAGATTTCAGCGTAGAATCCAACAGACATTTTGTCAAAATATGATCATATGGCTGAAGTAGTCTTTGAAGGAGAACTAGTCAGTGCATTGGTCGAACTATAGAGGTCAAGGAAGAAAAACAAGCTCCTGCATGAAGCTCTTTTGAGATTAGAAGTAGACACCACCAGGCAATTAAAATTAAAGGATGATATGTGGGAAAGTCTGGAAGTTGAAGTTGTCTCTCTAAGAAGTGAACTCCAACTATTAAGCCTTCAGCTAGAACAAAGAGCCAGAAATAACATTGATGAAGAAACTTACTTCACTAAAAATTATGCAGGTTCTCTCAAGACCCCACAGTCGAGAACAAATCAGAGATTTTAAAGAGAACATCGAAGGCCAAATCTTTTGGAAAATAAGTCTGTCTGCCTCATAATTTTTATCCTCTCAGGTACCAAAATATTTTCCTTGGAAATTGCTTTTACTGTCATAATTTTGGTCGTAAAGCAATAAATTGTAGAGCTTGCGCATTAGCATATTCCAGAAAGAAAAGTTCATGCAATCAAACAAATCATAAACATAATATTCTCATAAAACCGCTTGAAGTCATGTTTGAAGATTCCAATCCTTTCAGCATTTTAAGTTTAGAAGACGAATATTGTGAAACGTAAGGACATGATACTCAAACTATGAAAAACAACAACCTGTGTGTTATCGTTCAAACTAGCAGGGTAGGCTTGCCAGTGAAAGGCAATCACATAAGAGACTTGGACTATTGTCACCTTTGTCCAATCTCCTAACTTCTTCGAGATCCAATGTTGTCCCAAGGGGAGAGCCCTTTAATATACCTGCCAAGTAGATGCCAAGTTCCTTCCAAACACCTTAAAGCATAGATCAGTGCCTCTAATGGAGTCAAACACAGAGTAATAGAGAGAGTTAAGATGGTACTTGTATAGTAGTTTTGGCAGTTTCGCAGGTCTGTTTAGGGTTAAAAAGACAGGCCGAGTATTTCATGCCCGAAATTTTAGGGCCGCGATAATTTAGGGCTGCAAAAATTTAGGGCCGAGATTTTGGGGTCACGAAAATTTAGGGTCGCGATAATTTAGGTTCGAGTTTTAGAGCCGAGATTTTAGGGCCGCAAGAATTTAGAGCTGAAATTTTGGGGTCGCGAGAATTTAGGGCCGCGAGAATTTAGGGGCGAGATTTTAGGGCCACGAGAATTTAGGGCCGAAATTTTGGGGTTGTGAGAATTTAGGGCCGAAATTTTAGGGAGGCCAAAAAATGAAGAATTTTTTTTTTTGACTTTTAGGGTTTTTGTTATAAAATTGCAGACCTAATTCTAAACCTAATTCTACCATGAAAATGCAAAATTAGACATGAAAATGCAAGTTTAACTTAGCAATAATACTTACAAAAACAAAAATTCAAACTAGGGTTTGATGTAGAGAAAATGGACAAACTTAGGGTTTTAAATTTTTAATGGATGTTACCCCAAACCATAGCCTTGGAGGAAGGTGACAAGCCTTTCTCTTGGAGGTAATTCTCTTCATTACTAGGTTAGGGCTTCTTGAAACAACCTCTAGGGTTGGTTTCAAGAGTCTAAACTAGGGCAACATTGGAGCTCCAAGGCCAAACTTTGTAAAAACCTCATCTTGGGAGCGGTTTTAGTATGCAATGAGCATAGAAGAGCAGGCAAAAGCCTTATTCAAAGAGAATGTAGCCCTAGGGTTACCATTCAATCATTCAAGATGCAAAATTGACCTACCATTCATCAAGCAAACCTTAAAAATGTAAAAGACTTACTTGAGCATGAGTTATTTCAACCATTCTAGCATCCACAAAGCATTAGCAAGACAAAGAAAGCATACAACTTCATCCAAGAGCAAGAGGAATCATCCTTCCAAGAGGTGCACATAACTTCATAAGGCCCTTCTAGGGTAAAAGAGTAGCATAATGAATTTTATCCCATAAGTTGTGTGTAAAAATGAAGTGAGGAGATTGTATTTATAGGATCTCACACTCACTTTTTACAAAATAACCAAGCCTACATGCTTTAAAATGTCAATTTGAAATTATAAAATGTCAACTTAAAATTATAACATAAAATAATATAAAATAATCAAATTTGTGGGTAACTTGGGGCATTTTCCCCAGAGTTTACCAAAAAATGACTAAAATAGCTAAAAATGAGCAGAACACTCCGAATTGAAGGCTGGAGTGGCGAGGGGGGGGGGGGCGTCATGCCCCATCTAACCCCAACAGTAGTGAAAATCCCTCAATGCCCCCCCCATATCAAGCAATGTAGGCCTGGAAGAAGGATGACGTCATCATGACTAGAAAACCAAGGAGAGAGGGCGCTGCAGTGCTTGGAGGACCAGGAGGATGTGGATGGTGACCTGGATGAGACACATAAGCCTCAATGCTGAAAGAAGTGCCACCAGAATGATAAAACAAGGTGGGGGTCATGTGACCTAGTGACCCACAGACACCAACCTCAGGGCTTCAAGCCCTTTTATGAGGCAGTCGGCAATGCCACTAAGCCATAACATTCCCAGGGGAGAAACCAAAGGGTCTGGCCATAATCCCCACTCAGAAAAAGTTGGATAACACCCGTCCTGGTTAGGAAAAATTGCCCCTCTCTCCCTTGGGGCACATCTGCAGGTGCGTTGGTACTGGTACCACGTAACATTGTGTAATCCACCAAGATTGCTAAAGATCAGAAAGATCGATATCATTAAGAAGCATGTATACTAGCCTTACATGCACAAAGTAGAAGGGGGTAATGGTATATAGACAGTGGATGCTCCAAGCACATGACAGAAGATCAAAACACATTTCTGAAGTTTAGAGAAGACAAGGGAGGCAATGTCTATTTTGGGAACAATGGCTTAGTTAAAATTTTGGGTAAAGGTCTAGCAAGCCTAGGAAATAAAAGAACCAAGGCAGATAATGTCCTATTAGTTGAGAACATGAAACACAATCGTTTTAAGTGTTAGCCAGATGTGTGACCAAGGACACACTCTTACCTTTGATTCAGAAAAATGCAAAATAAAAAATAGGGATACAGGCAG
The DNA here is from genome assembly GCA_027924585.1 of Larix kaempferi. Lineage (NCBI taxonomy): Eukaryota > Viridiplantae > Streptophyta > Pinopsida > Pinales > Pinaceae > Larix > Larix kaempferi. The sequence goes on from BSBM01000076.1 coordinate 10,000,513, forward strand.
AATAGTAGCCACATCCTCCAGAACGCCTAACAATGTTTACATTTTGGATGAAGAAAGAGAAGAGAAATGTTGCATGGGACAAATCGATAAAAACTGTCTCTGGCATAGAAGATTGGGACACATCAATTTTGATAATTTGGTCAGGATCAATAGGAAACAAGCAACAAGGGACATTCCAAGGATTACTAAGCCATCAAATTCCTTCTACAAACACTGTCTACATGGGAAACAAGCTAGAATCAAGTACCCAACAAAAGAATATACTACCTCAAGACCTTTGGAATTAGTGCATTCACATCTTTGCGGTCCAATGAGAACCAAATGAATGGTGAAGAATATTTTCTACTGTTTATTGATGATTTCATTTGAATGACATGGGTGTTTTTTCTTAATGCAAAATCAGAAACATTCAAATGTTTCAAGACGTTTAAAGAAGCGGTTGAGAACGAAATTGATTTAAGAATAAAATGCTTAAGAACTAACAATGGAGGAGAGTATACATCAAACATGTTTTATTACTTTTGTGATAAACATGGAATTAGACCACAATTTTCAGTAGCCAGAACTCCACAACAAAATGGGGTGGCAGAAAGAAAAAACAAGACTGTTCAAGAGATGGCCAGAACAATGCTAAACAAATCGAAGTTGTCAGACATGTTTTGGACACATGCCATTCATACAGTTGTTTGCATCCTCAATAGATGTTTAATTAGGACAAATAGTTGTTCTACACCATATGAACTCTGGAAAGGAAGACCAGCTACAATTAAGCACTTCAGAAAATTTGGAAGCAAATGTTACATCAAAAGAAACGATCATACATTAGGAAAATTTGATTCTAGATCAGATTAAGGGATCTTTCTTGATTATTCCTGCAAAAACAACGCTTACAAGTGCTACAATCTGCGACTCAGAAAAATAATGGAAAGTCATGAAGTAAAAGTTGACGAAGTCTCGACTCATAGAAGAATTGAAGAAGATGATGATTTACCACCGCTGGAACAACCGTATGAAGAAAATCAAGAAATAGGAGTACTGCAGGAGGAGGTATATCAGTGCGGACTAGAAGAAGGAAGACTAGACATAAAGGCCCCCTCTAGATTTGTTCAGAGAAATCATTCATAAGATTTGATCATTGGAGACAAAGATGCCGGCGTAAAAACTAGAAGAAGTCAGAACAACCCAATTGAGGAAGTGCATTTCTCGTTACTATCACAAATAGAACCATAAGGGTTTGAGCAATCCAAAGTAGATGAAGGATGGATGAAGGCTATGAATGAAGAATTAGATCAAATAAAAAAGAATCAAGCTTATGAACTTGTTCCAAGACTCAAAAACAAGAATGTTATAGGAACAAAGTGGGTATGCATAAACAAACTAAATGAAGGTGGACAAGTTGTCAGAAACAAGGCAAAATTGGTATGCAAAGTGTTACCAACTATTTTGTACCATAGTTGGACTTCTTGTGAGCCGCCAGTTTTATGAACATATCAAGTGTTTAGAAGTTCAAAAGACTTTTTCAGGGCCTTTTTGGCCCCTTTGTAATTAATTGCATGTCCAGACCACCCCCATGGGGGAATTGTAATAAGTTGGTCTAAGCATGGTCTCTTTGTAAAAGGTTTGGACTACGTTAGGTTTGGTTATCAAGGGGATACTCTAGAGTGTTTTTATTTAGGAATTATGCGTTGCGCTTCAGTGGCGTATAATTTCAGAGTTTTTCACTCATACCGCCAAAGCTGGAGTATTTTCCATGGTGGTCGAACCTAGGGAGGTTATTAAAACCTACGTGTCTATGTATTTTTACATGCTAGCCATCAATATTGAGTCATATGGACATGCGCTAAGTCCCCTATGATTTTCTTTCAGTTCGAACAAAAATAATTTTTCCTGTTTAACGTGGTTTTTTTTAATAATTTAATTAAAAAAACCAAAAAAATGATAAAAGTGTGGTTAGGAAGTGAAATTTGCCATGGGGGTGCTCATTTTCTAACCCAGAACACCCACAAAACCCTTAAACCCACTTTTCCTAAGTTTTGAGTGAATATTATTCACTTTAATAAAATTCTCTCGAAAATAATTACAGAGAATTATTTAATTAAAATAATAAATTTTGGAGAAAAATGAATTTCTCTAAAATTGAGGGATTGAGGCCAAATAAAGGCCCAGTTGACATGGCAATCACTATCGGAGTTGATTGCAATCAAGTTTTGGAGCATTGTGAGCATCTTTCCATTAAGTGATGCGCCCTCCTCTCTTGGTTGGGCGATTTTCTTAGTTGGCTCTTGGTTATTGGATGGAGGAGTTTACAAAGCTAGGGAGGGGTGCCCCACTCTTGAGGTGGCATCCACCTCATCCTCTCACGCTAACCAAGAGCTTGTTACGCTCTAGTTCCATCCTCAAATCACTCCATTGATTGAGAGTTGTTCCTTATTGACCTAGGATGCTTCTAGAACTCGCCCTCTTCTCATCTTTTGCTATTTAAGCGAGGCTTGCTCCCTCATTCCAGATGGATGCAAAGAACCTCTGCTGCTATTGTATGTAATGTTATGTCTTTGTGCATTTTATGAATAATATTGAGGCTTTGGAGGTCCATTGGTGCATGTCAAACTTGTGAATGGTGTGAGCTTGATGAGGTAATCTTGTTCTAGTTTCTTCACGCATTGTCTAAATTGGTAATCAATCTGGCTTAGAGGGTTATTCCAAAACACATAGAGTAAATATTTGTTGTCTTCAATTTATTTACTTACTATTTTGCATATAGGATTTAAAGAGTAGCATGTTATAGTACGTTATATCTCATGCTCTTTTAATTTTTATTTGTGAAATGTACCAGATTTGATCCTTCTTTTTGCAAGTGTGAATAAGCTTTCCCGTTACTCATTTGGAGCGAGGGGCGGAGTTCAGTTACATCTTCCCCTTCTTCAGATCTTTGACTAATAACATTTCTTGTTCCATTGGCTTTTCCAAGTCTCAAGGGAGATTCAAGGCTTGAGCAAGCTTGCTTTCATCATCTTTTATTTTAAATTCAAATCAAATTCTCTCTTTCCCTTTTGTTTAAAGAAAGCAAGTAAATCTGAGTTTAAAAGTTTCATTTTAACAGATTATTTGCTTCATTCATAGATCTAGAGAGCTTCAAAATAATCATAAGTTTAGATCTATTTCATGCTAAGTACTTGTGTAGTAAATTTATTGAGCATTTTCCAAGTACTAGATTGTAGAATTTTGATGTATTTATATGTACTAATCCACTAATAAACTTTTTCGTGTTTGCTGGTTTTTAGTATTTGTCTTATAGGAAAGTGAGGAAAGGAAACATATATGGGACCTTGAACCACAAATCTCCCCTCTCTTCACTCCCTTGCTTTCCCTCAGCTTTTCTTAAAGCTTAAAGTCTCTTGAATCTCGCTTTTAGCGGATCAAGGGCGCTCTCTATTAGAGAGTTAACTTACTTGTTATTATTAATAAGAAAGCGAGTGGGATTACGGCTCCCACACCTCTCTTCCCCCATTTGGGGGAAAACCTTGTATTTGTCCTTGATTTGCTTATTTTTATTGTTTACTGTTTTACATACATCTTAGTTAGATTAGTACCATGCTAGGATAGTTTTCATTTTGCAAGAGTCAAAATCAAAATCGAAATTTCTTAAAAGTTTTACAATTTGCATAAGTCCATCTTTTCTCAAAGCTTTACTTTTCGAAGTTTCAAAGTTACTTTTTTCTCAAAATTGCAAAAGTCTAAAGTTACTAAAAGATTCTTTTTTTCAAGTTCAAAGTTGTTTCAAGTTTTACTTTTGCAAAATCCAAACTTATTTAAACTTTGCATTTAGTCATTTTCTTAAATTTGTTGCATACTAAATTGAATACTAACCCCCTTGCTTTCCCGAGTATGGTCTTTGACCTGAAAGAGACTCTTGGGTAGTAGTTAGGCAACTTCCAATTTTATGCTTTGTGTATTTGCATTTATCTTTTCTATTGAGTCTTAAGACTCTTTAAAAAATCTCTTGAATCTCACTTTTAGCGGATCAAGAGTGCTCGCTATCAGTGTTCATCTTAACTTTTTTCTTTGTAAGCTAGATGTAGATCTTTATATTGCCTTCACTAAAATATATAGTAATAGAGAGGTATCGGGCCCTCATTTAATCGATAAAACAGACCCCAAAATAGAGTTGCAAATAGAGTTTAGAACTGTCATCCTAAGAGGAAATCAAACATTTACAGAGAAGAGTTTAACAGACATACTTATCAGGTAGAAGTGCCCTGATGCGGTATTGAAAAAGTCTAAACAAAAAGAAAACAAGACAGAGTTAACTACTGGTATAACCTGTCTTTCCAACCTGGGTAGGCTAGGTAGTAGGTTCCTTGGCGAGAGTGATCCCGAAATGACGAGCCAACTTCTGCTGATTGTAGAGAATTTGCTTCAGGAAGTTGACCATCTCATCCTGCTGAAGAAGAATTTTGGCTTTGGCTTCATCTCTGTATGCAAGTGCCGTGCCAAGCACCGTTTTCTGGGACCAATGGTAATCAAGAGTCTTCTGATAGAGGGTAACCCTACCCCTGGTAGTCCTTGGATCCAGAACCAAGGTTTCAAATTCGCTGTGAATTTCCTCATCAGTGAGGCACCCACGTGAAACCATAGCGTCATGCTCAACTTCCTATATTTCTGCTTGCGCTTTCTCCGGGATTTCGGTTTTGTATCTGCGAGCCTTCTCCACAACCCCGCGCATGAGGCGCATGGATGGACTAGAGGGGGGCTAGCTTGCTGCGCTGAGCGACGGGTGTAAGCTTTTTTGGTGGGCGGCATGTTCGCTTCCACAACAAACTGACCAGAGAGCCGGGAGCGCCGAGAGCGTCTAACACCGGAGAGCCTAGCACCAGACTGTTGAACACCAGAGAGCCGAGAGGGTTGAGTACCGGGGAGTCGAGTGCCTGTGAGCCGAACACCAGAGAACTGAACATCGTAGTGAACACCAGAGGATCGAACACCGTAGAGCAGAGTGCTCGTGGACCCTTTGCGCTTAACTGCCAGGCGCTGAGCGTCAGCAGAGCGGTTGCGTCGTAGTGCACTGTGTTGATGAACCAAAGCTTCATACCTTATGCTGCCTGCAATTGTTATGAGGGCGGGAGTACAACCCCCTTCATCCATATGTGTGGGAGTAATCATGGCCAGAACCTTGAGATGGACGGGAGCCTCTCGACGGGACGGAGCGCACGCAGGAGAGGTGTCGTAGCTGGCGAGATAATGAGCCATGGACGAGGCAACTGCCAAAGACATTAAAAGATGTTGTGGGACGCGTGGGTGGGCATGTGCCCAGCTGTGCTGTTAGAGAAGGTGGGCAAGTGGACGGGCATGCAGGCAGGCATGTGGCTAGCCGTGTTAGGGGGCACGTGGCCTGGCCTGAGGCTAGTCATGTCTTTCTGCACTCGTAGTGGGGCAGTGTTCATCTTAACTAAAATCTCTTGAATCTCGCTTTTGCGGACCAATTGTGCTCTCTGTCGGAAAGTTTAACAATTGGAATTAACATTTGCATTCTCCGTGTATGCTCTACCCATCGCAGGCTTGTTTGAGATTTGGGATATCAAAAGCGATTGTTTGCACTTTATAATTTTTTCACATTTAATTAATCCAATCATTCTAATAAAATCAAGTCCCCCTAAAACAAACGAAAATCCAGCGTTACTGTTACGTGATCAAGTGGGGAAATTTTGACTAAGGACGCGGGAACAACTGGGAGGCGACCTAAGGGTAGAGTTAGGCTACACCCTTGTTGGTGTAGTGTTGAACATCGCTCTCGAGACTCCATTCTCGCCCACATGTCCTTGTACGAAGCCACTTAGATCATAATCTAGACATATTCCCTGTACCGCAAGGTATATTGGGAATCCCCTTTTCCCCTTATTAATCAACTCATCTTCATAAAATCTTAAATAAAATAAACCAAGAACATTCACACAACATCTCTCAGCACAACACTCCAACTATCGGTGACTCCATTAGCACTGGTTTCATTCATTAGCAACGATATTTCCATATTGCTTTTTATCTATCTTACAATTGTTGTTTGCTTTATGAGATTATGATATGGATGTGTTTAAATTAATTTGCGAACAGACTTGGTTTTATTTGCATTTACTCACTAAAAAACTCCTAAATAACACTCTTTCCAATCACCAAACAATAATCTAAGAGCCTTTAGAAACTCTTTGACAGGGTCTACCCCCCTTGGCTTCGATTAGGAGTTAGCCTAAACGGAGGAGCCAGGATCAGGTGACAACACCTGACTCGAGACTTTCCCTCAAGGCCACACCGAGCAGCTTTGAAAGATTTCTGCTGCACTCCCCCCAGGTGTGCATTTCTGTGGCAACACAAAGGATATGTGCAAATCTAGGGAATAGATTTTGAGGAAACGTTTGCCCCCGTGGCGTGAATGGAAGCTATCAGACTTTTCCTGGCCTATGCTTGCGCAAAAGATGTCAAGCTATATCAAATGGATGGAAAATCAACTTTTCTAAACGGAGATCCTAAAGAAGAGGTATACATTGAACAACCAGATGGTTTTTCACTCTCAGGCAACAAGGATTATGTCTGCAAGCTAAAGAAAGCTTTGTATGGACTCAAACAAGCCCCGAAAGCCTGGTATTCAAGGCTAGATAAATATCTGCAAAACCAAGGTTTCAAAAGGGGGAGTGTAGACAGTAGTCTCTACATCAAAATCGAAAATGAAAAAATCATAGTCCTGGAAGTATATGTTGAAGATATCATTTTTGGAAGCAATGATGATAGAACGAGTCAGTAATTTGTGAAAGATATGCAAAAAGAGTTTGAAATGTCTATGCTAGGAGAACTGTCATTTTTTCCTGGGTTGCAAATTTTACAATTAAATGATGGCATCTTCATCTCCCAATCTAAGTATGTGAAGGAAATGCTAAAAAGATTCAACATGGAAGATTGCAATCCAGTCTGTACACCCATGGTTACAGGATGCAAATTGAGTAAAGAAGATGACGCTAAAGAAGTTGATCAGAGGCTTTACAGATCGATGATTGGCAATCTATTATATGTAATTGCTTCTAGATTAGACATCATGCAAGTTGTTGGACTTGTCGTAAGGTTTCATGCAGCACCCAAGGAAACGCATGTTCAAGCAGTCAAAAGAATTTTCAGGTATTTGAAAGGGACAATGTATCTTGGTCTATGGTACCCACGAAGCAAAAATATCGACTTAGTCGCATACACTGATGCAGACTGGGTTGGAAGTATTGATGATAGGAGAAGTACTAGTGGTGCTGCGTTTTTCTTAGCGAGTCGTCTTGTGTCATGGATCAGCAAAAAACAACCATCCCTGGCATTAGCTACAGCAGACGCTGAATACATTGCTACTGCTGCTTGTTGTTCACAAGTGTTAGGGTCACAAGGTTTCATGCAGCACCCAAGGAAGCGCATGTTCAAGCAGTCAAAAGAATTTTCAGGTATTTGAAAGGGACTATGTATCTTGTTCTATGGTACCCACGAAGCAAAAATCTCGGCTTAGTCGCATACATTGATGCAGACTGGGCTGGAAGTATTGATGATAGGAGAAGTACTAGTGGTGTTGCGTTTTTCTTAGTGAGCTGTCTTGTGTCATGGATCAACAAAAAATAACCATCCGTGGCATTAGATACAACAAAAGTTGAATACATTGCTGTTGCTGCTTGTTGTTCACAAGTGTTATGGATGGAACAGACTTGGAAGGATCTTCAAGTAAATATAGATCGTCCAATACAAATACTATACGACAACACAAGTGTAGTCAATATCTCCAAGAATCCTGTTATGCACTGCAAGACTAAGCACATTTGGTCAAACTAGAATATGTTGATACTAAGGAACAAATTGCAAAAATATTTAGAAAACCCCTTCCACAAAGTACATTTGAATATCTCAGAGAATTGGGTGTGGTTCTCAATCCTCAACACAATGAGAACCTAAACAAAGAAGCATAAATCCGGAAGGGATCGATATGGTGCAATTGGTAAGTAAGGATGACGGCATGGATCACTGCGCAAGGAATGATGAGGTATTGTGATAGGAACAGGAGATCAAGGTAAATAAACAATGTAACTTCTTTATCGGAAAAGCAATCAAAGATAATTATGAAAAGATATCGGTATCAAAGTTCAACAAATGAAGCATGATGATAGGGGGAGTTATTGCTGGATACAGTCGTGATGAACGACAACGCAAAACATATAAGAAGAGCTTATATATCGCAAACGAATGGCACCTCTTTGCCATTGATGTCAAAGGGGGAGAGATACATGAAGCTGAGGCATGAAATACACATCAGAAGCTGACAAGAAGAGGCCGAGACATGTAAAGATGTATGAAGTCAGCAAGACAGAATGAAAGGAGAGATGCATGAAGCTGATATATACAACAGGCAGTCGGACATCATGAATGAGGGAGAATTGTAGATAGCAAAAAGGAGCTGCATGAAGACCTAGCAGATGTGAAGGAGCATGAAGTCTTAGCAGATGTGAAAGAGCGTGAAGATGACTCAAGATATGGTTTGCGTAGATGTAACAGAATGGTTCGCGTAGAGAATTGGTAGCAGAAGTATTAACAACAGAAAACGCAGTAGCCAAAAGCCCAAAGAACTCAGGGGGACCATATACATAGGGGGAGCACTGTGACAAAGTATAGATGAAGCATACGGTTCAAAGACCATGTACATCTTCATGAGGTGTTGACATCAATGCCAAAGGGTGAGATTGTTGAGCATTGGTTGTAATTGATGTCAACTATATATGATGTCAAGTGTTTGATTGTTAACTAATGTCAAAGAGGATGTCAATTGATTCAGTTTGAGTCATTGATATCAACTGAAGCCACTTTGAAGTAGAAGTATGAAGAAGTATATGGAAACCACTTTGAAGTAGTATATGCGCAAGATGAAGAAGAACATGAATACCAGAAGTATATGCGCCATAGTGGGAAGAATCGCTGAAAAATCGGTGATGTCCCGAAAAATCGCGAGATTTTCATGACCACAATTTTTTCAGGCGAAAATTTCGCGATTTTTACAAAAAATCAGACCACGCGATCTTTTAAAAAAATCGACGATTTTTAGGGAAATTTCGTGCTACGATCGAAAAAATCGGCCAGCATCTGTCCGAGCAATTAAAGGCAAAATCGGGGGGGAGGGGTCCATCATTTCAACTTACAGAACGAGCAGACCATCACGATTTCGGAGCAGGACCTTTTAACATCAGTCCGCACAGGTTTTTACGTGTTAAATTCCGAGTTGGGGCAGATTCTTAGGGTTTAAACTTTACATCTACGCATTGCAAGGAGGTTTCCGGTTTACATTGCAAGGAGGGTTCCGGTTTACATCTGCAAGGAGGGTTTCGGTTTACATCTACGCATTACTCATTCAAATCGTGGTCGAACTCGACTCTCCAATATTCCGAACCGTGGTCTCCAACTCGGCAAAGAGGGCCAAATAGGACGCAAGAGCAGGTTCAATTTGCATCTTTGGCCAGCTAGGACGCAAGGGAAAACTTCAAAACAGTGAACTTCACACAGGTTACGTTTTGGCCCTAAATCCTCTCATTGACAAATTTGAACATATCGACAAATTTGAACATATCAGTTAAACACTTAAACTTATCACCATAGTGGAAAATTTGAACATAACCTATGTGAATTTCACACAAGTTATTTTTTTGCCCTAAATCCTCTTAGTTTTTTGCCCTAAATCATCATCTACTTGTCCAAAATTGATTGTGCACAAGAAATTTTGAAAATATTCAATATACTTGTCTATTGATTATTGATTATTACTTGTCTAAAATAATAATAATTATTAATAATTATCTAATTGTCCAAAATATTGATTATTACTTGTCTCTAGAGGACTGTTTTTTTAAATTTTAAAGTTTTAATTTTTTAAACCAGCATGTTGTTAGTCTTTTGCTATCATGGTTTAATATCTTTTTCTTTTGTTTTTTTGAGCCTCAAGTTTGATTTTTGAGGCTATCCCTTTCCATTGCAAAAATGCCAAAGGCATTGGACCCATTTTGGCAATATGAGGAGCTTGAAGATGGAACAAACCGACAGCGATTGAATTGCAAATTGTGTGGGCAACATATGACAGGAGGCATTAGCAGGTTGAAGTACCATTTGGCAAAACTCCTTGGCAATGATGTGGGGCTTTGTAGTGCAGTTACCCCCGAGATTATGAGAAGTGCCCATGATGCAATTCACTCAAAGGATAGAAGAAGGGAAGAGTCAGCTGCAAATAGAGATGAACTTGCAGCTGGTGGAGTGGCTAGGAGTTCAGGGACACATGATCATCCCACTGAGGCTAGTGGTAGGGGCTCCACGGCCATGGATTCACCTAGCATGAGGGATGCCTCATCTTTCTTTGTTCCACGGACCGAAAGTGGTGCTCAGCCCTTTCCATCAAGTCTATGTTTAAAAAAAAGAGAAGGAAGAAGCAGATAGGCTTATGGGGAGGATGATTATTTGGAGCGACTTGCCTCTTACCATCACAAGAAACAATTCCTTTTTTCAGTCGATGTGTGATGCCATTGCTATTGTTGGCCTAGCGTACAAGTGCCCTACATATGAGGAGATTCAGGGGCCTATTCTTCAAGCAGAGAAGGACATCAACACTAGATTGGAGGAATTCAAAGAGTCATGGGAGACCTCAGGATGCACATTGATGTCCGATGGTTGGACAGATAAAAAGGGTAGGACCCTTATCAATTTCTAGGTACATTGCCCTAAAGGTACCGTGTTTATGAAATCCGTTGATGCATCGACACAGATAAAAGAAGCAACATTGTTATGTGAATTGTTGGATGGGGTCCTCCAGGAGATCGGTTTGCACAATGTGGTGTAGATCATAACAGATAATGCAGCTAATTATGTGGCTGTTGGTAGATTGCTTATGGAGAGGCATCCCTCACTATTTTGGACTCCATGCGCAACACATTGTATTGATTTGATGCTGGAGGATGTGGGGAAAATTACCTTCGTCAAGAAGGTCATTGATTAGGCTAGGAGTATCACCAAATTCATATATAACCATGCTTTTGTTCTTAGCCTCATGAGGAGATGCACAAGAGACAGGGGGTTGCAGCGTCCTGGAATCACACGGTTTGCCACCAACTTCATTTCTCTTCAGTCTTTGCTTCGAGTTCAGTTTGAGTTGAAGCAAATGTTTGTTTGTGATGAGTGGCCTGATTGGACATATAGGAGGAGAGAGGATGGGAGGGCCATTGCTAGATTGGTGTACACCGACTCCTTTTGGGAAGGAGCGGAGGAAGTGTGCTTAATTTGTGAACCTTTGGTAAAGGTTCTGAGATTAGTTGACAGTGATAAGCCCGTTATGGGCTATTTGTATGAGGCCATGGATAGGGCCAAAGAGGCTATTCGGTCTTATTATGTGGGGAAGGGTACCCGTGGATTCAATAGACACATGATGCTATGGGATTTGATTGATACCCGTTGGACTGGGATGCTCCATCGACCTATTCATGCAGCTACACTTTTACCTCAATCCCTTCTTTTCCTACCAGAGTAAATTTGATTTTGATGGCGAGGTGATGTAAGGGCTCATCGAATGTATTAACAGGATGGTGCTTGATGTTGAGACTCGCATGAGTATTAACCACGAGATGGAGATGTATCGGGAGGCTACTGGACTATTTGGATTCGCCGATGCTATCCATGCAAGGAACATTTTGAATCCAAGTAAGTGATTAGAAATTAGAATTTATTTAGAAATTTAAATTTTTAAATTTTAATTGTGCTTTATCATTTCATTTGAAATTTGAAATTTGAATTATGTAATCAAATTTTCTTTCTTTCTTATTTGTTGTAGGTGTTTGGTGGAGAACATATGGTGGAAGGGCACCAAATTTAAAAAAAATTGCCATCCGAGTCTTCACCTAAACCTGTAGCTCTTTTGGATGTGAGCGTAATTGGAGTGTATTTGATAAAATACACTCAAAGAAACGCACCAGGTAAGAACTTGAACAAAGCAATTAAATTCATTGTAATTTATTATCCTCTATCATATTGTTTCCCTCGGGCCTCAAGAGTCAATACTCATTAAATTTTTTGTATCACCCTCTTACAAGTTGGATTTCCCACGCTTGAATGACTTGGTGTATGTCCATTACAATCTCCAACTGTGGATGAAGCAGATAGAGAAAACACCCGAGGTGGGTGCCATTTCCTTGGACAATATTGATGTATTGTCCAAGTGGAGGGTGGAGACCGAGTTGCCTATCATGGAGGATGCACCTGCATTGTTAGAGGAGGAGCAGCAACGGCAGGGGCAAGAGGAAGAGGAGGAGCAGGAGGGGGAGGAGGAGCAGGAGGTGGAGCAGGAGGGGGAGGAGGAGCAGGAGGTGGAGCAGGAGGACCAGTTTGAACCTGAGGTCTTCATGGAGGGTTCATCACCACCACCTTCTATAGTGGTTGATGTATCTAGTCCTTCATTGACACCATGGACGTTACTCACCTTCGGACATCTAGTGCAGGGCTAGGACCTTCTACTGCTAGGGGCAGGCTTGGCAAATAACCCATGATCTTTTCCCGTAAAAGGGGAAGAGGGCATTGATATCAGAGACAGATATCTAGCTGCTAGTTTTGTCACTTGTGATTTTTGTGATGTCATTTTGTATTGGACCATTGGTTGTCCACTTTTGAGTACTATGTAACTATTGGACAACTTTCACTATCAGGATTCAAACTTTCAGTATCGACTTTGATGTATCATTTTATATTTGGCATGACTACATGATATATATTAGTGGTTTCTCCATATTTATGTGCCAATGTATTTATCTGATGTTGATGTTGCTTTATATGTTTAAAATTATGAAAAAAATGAATATATTTTGTGTTTTTTAATGTTTGCCGCCGTTCGCCGATTTTTGCCGATTTTTTCGCAGATGTTGTCAAGAAGTTGTATTCAGGACCCTTGCGGATTTTTTTGCCTATGCCGATTTTTTCCACTATGATATGCGCAAATTGTGAAGGTGACAAACATGTATGCAACTTTGGAGTATATCTAGAAGTGCATTCAGTTTAAAGATGTGTGTCAAGGATACATCATGCATGACAAGTTTAAAGAAATACATAAGAAGATGCATCACGCAAATCTAGCTCAAGAGAGGAACACAACTAATGTATCCTACAACATTTGGTCCTTGTGCAGATATCAAGTCTACCAAGTCATACTCTCTCATGACAACATTCAAAGAAGTTGGTTGGACAATGGTACATGTGCACAAACAACCAAGGAGTTTGGTTGAGCAATGGTACGAGTGCGCAAGTTTGTTGAAGGAAGACTATAGAATGCGCAAGCAATCCTGAGCGTTGCTTGGTTAATAGTTGGAAGTGTAAAGCAGTTAATGGTTGGACAATCCTGAAAGAAGTGCGCAAGCATAACTAGTCAAAAGATGCTTTCAGTAAGTAGAACTCACACAAGTTTATAGAAGGGTAAAGCAGTTGAAGACCATCTATAAACAACTTCCACAACCTACTATACAAGAGATGCACAAGTCCCACAAAGAATGACAAGGCAAAGGACAAAGACCCACTTGGAAGAAGTTGGAGTATGCACAGATCCCGCAAAGTATTAATATCGCAAGGGCGCATTACCCACAAGGGATGGTACAACACAAGCCATAGACACATCAAGATGAAGTATAAGACTGCGCAATACCATAAGACAATTGTACATTAAGAGCGCAAAGGTACACCACTAAGGTGTAATGTCCCACTAAGTTGTGGACCTTGAGGGCACAAGACAGATATCAAATGACACATCAACAACGCAGAAGATGATACATGGCATATGCACAATCCGTGAAGTATGGAGGAAGGGATGCCACGACCAACTAGTGAACATACAATCTGTGCAAGACATGTATAAATAGAGATGCAAGTTGGAGATTGAATGTAAGCTTGATGGCGAGAACATAAGGGCTTTGAGTGCAAGTTTCAGTTTGTTTTTTCGGGGCATCAAGGGGCTCGTGGACATAACATAATGATCTAGCGAAGAGCCGAATGCGCACATGTAGCAGAATGAAGTTTTGATGGTGCGCAGAATGATGCGATAGATCTGTGATAAATGCGCGAGTACTGAAAGGAAGAAATACTGAAGTATGCATAAATGCTTAATGTTTCGAGCGACAGTATTACAATTAGCATGCCGATAGTCACAGATGTTGATAGAAGCGTAGAGATAGAACCGAAGTTTATCCGATATTGCGTAGATGTCTAGCTGATGCATATGAGTAGAAGTGAAAGTGTGCGAAGTTGAGAACTCCATATGATGCGCAACGACAGAACAATAGCAAGATCCCATAGGTGCACCATGATGCAAATGATCTGAGACAAGTGTGTTAAACATACCAGATGAATCATTTGATATTCAAGACGTCACAAATTATCTCAGAGATTGTAGCACTTAAATAGAACAGACACATCAGAAAATGCGCAGTTCCATCTGTTACTAGTGCTTCATTTTATAGAACAACTAACTATCAATTGAAAGCACAGTATCAGTTGGTCATTGCAGTCATACAGAGCAGGGCGTTGAGATAACCAGAGACGTAGACTGCAGTATCAACAAGCACACAGTATATGAAGTAAGTCATCAACAAAAGTATGATTTGAGAGGAATGAGAAGTCGAGTGATGTATGTAGCGTAGTGACAAAGTATAGTTTGCATATGAAGGCAACGCACAACATAATTGTCATCAGAAGATCTGAAGAAGTGCGCAGAGTTGAAGTTTAGTAAGACAACAACATACATTGTACATCGGGGCGGTCGGACGAGGCAAGGAGACAGGGTGTTGAAGCTTCCTTTAGGATGGTGCCTATAAAACAAAGAAGATAGTGGGTCGGTGCCTCTTTCCAGTTGGTGCTGCAGAAACATAGGGAGAAGAAGCTTCCTTCAGGTTGGTGCCTGTAAAACCAGGGGGTTGGTGCCTCCTTCCAGTTGGTGCTGTTAAACACAGGAAGTCGGTGCTTCCTTGAATGTATTCTTTCTCACTATAAAGAAGCATTCCGTGGTTTTCTCCCATTTGGGTTTTAACGTAAAAATCCTGTGTGTTATGTGGTGCATATATGTGGATTTTTTTTACAGATTCATAACAGAAGATAAAGATTAAGTAAAGGCTAATTTGTTAAAGAAGGTAAAAGCTGCTGATAACTGCGCTAATACTGATTCACCCCCCTCTCAGTATTAAATCGATTACAACATCGATGATCACACCATGTTCACACTTAACCTTGCCACGACTAACACAATAGTAGGTGCATACTCATCTGCAAAAAAGATATTCTCTTTTTTGGCCTTACACAGAAGAAAATAGAGATGTCCTTAGCCTTGTGATATGAACACCTAGAGCCAACTATCCATTTGTTTTGCTAAGTCTGAGCATGTAATGCTGGGGAAGAATTAATAGAAAAAGGTAGAACAACCACCATTGTTACTTTCTTAAGAGCATCACCGTTGGTCACCTTATTGTCAAGTAATCACTGGTTGATAAAGAAACAATGATTGACCCCATTGAATTAGAGAAATCATTGGATGTAAGAATCCAAACAATGAAGAAAGAAACCAATAGAGATCCAATCGACATCACAAATCTTAAAGATTCAATCCCAGTTGAAGTAGGGATATCTTCAAATGTTGAAGTACAAACAATGGAAATTCCAAGCATCTCTACAAACAAATTTTTAAGTATCGACAAAGCAACACTTTTGCAAGGAAGACATACTACCAAAAGTGGAACAGGAGAGCACTGCAGATATGGTATTTAAAGCTCATGTTACAAGGATGCCTTATTGACACCCAAATCACAAAGGCCAATACTTTGACCAATCAATGTATCGACATCGTTCTGAATTGACCTATATTTGGAAGAATATTAATACCAGTATGGTTTGGTGTCAAAGTAGAAGTCATCTTGGGAATAACAACACATCAGGTTCTCTCCATGAACCCTATAAGTTCATAGTTCCACAAATGATCAAATTAGGGTGGGAAAACCCTTTCACAATTTGATGATTTTGCTCAGCACTTGGAAGATATATCATCTTGTATTGTCAACCATTACAACTTCAAGAACATTGAGTCATGAGAAGGCATTGCAAGTTACAAGAAGAGATAAAGTTTTTCCATAAATATGCTTTGAAGATAACGCCTTTCTAAATGGAAAGGCAATGTAATGAACACAAATTTATATAGATAAAATCACAATAGTAATAATAATAATTAGTGAAGTGACACATCCTAATTAAGGGACATGACCTAATGAAAGGACATGACAATTCAACCAACGTGATCAGTGAATGTGTATATATTGTCATGGAGTTTATTGTAAATCATTCATTCATACTTTATTTACTATTACTTTTTATATTACGTTTCCTATGTGAATTTATGTTGTCTTTCCTTATGTTGGATATTTCTTAGTAAATGAGCTTTGTTCATTTCAGCTGATTGATGTGAAGATTCATGGAAAGTGCTCATGAAATATTAGTGAGATTACTATCTCTGCTAGTTTTGTATCTCGACAGGTACTTCCATGTTGGGGTGTCTAGCAACATAGGAGCCGAGGAGATTCCTAGACATGTATTGTAAAGGTGAATTTATAGCACCTCATGTAAATGGTTCTAGTTGGCCCATGGTATTGGTCCATGGTATTTGCATGAGTGTGAGGTTATAAAAGGAGCCTTAGAGTATGGTCACATTCATAGGAGTAAAGGAGATCTTCTATAGTGGTCAACATCACAGTTGCGAGAGATGGATTTCCTCTTGTAGTGAGCAGTCTAGAACTCAGTTTGAGATCACAACCTTTTTAGGGAAGAGTCATTTCTTTATTTGATCTGTGGTGGATCTAGGGTTTGCCTATCTAGTTTGCAGATAGGATTTGGGGCATCTTCGTGTGTGTTTCGGTCCAGATCTGGAGGACTTCTGAGGTTCTGTTGTAATCAAATCCTGCAATAAGAAAGAAGACAAACATTTGCTGGTTTTCCTTAAAGGACCTGGGTTTCCAGGGTAAATCTTGTGTTGGGGTTTTTCTTTGTTTGGTTGTGAGTTTCAGTGTGTTATTAATTAATAATTATCGAGTTAATTATTTGAGATTGTAACAGGATTTGAACTCTGAAAAATAGCAAGGTATCATAGTGGGTCTGAGGAAACCCCGCACAAGGTCGAGAAAAGGAGATTTTGTATCGTACAACCACGGCACGGGCCGTACGACATATAGTCTCGACAGTAAGTTGCTCAGTCAGGGTGACTGTTGAGGCGGTCGAGGTTGCATCATTGCTGGTGGCTTGCATGGGCATACTCGTGGAAGCACTGCTATTGTTGTGCGTAGGAGGCGACATGTTGCAATAGGACGGTGTGAGCACGATCATGGGTAGCAAGGTACTACTGGCCACATTACGTGCAACCACCGAAAGAAGCCTCACATGGGTGTGAACAAACTACTGTTGTGCAACTACAGTCACGAGAGGTTGTCAGTGGGATGTCGTGATTAGGCGGTTGAGCACAGCTGAAGGCATCGATCAATGAGTGAGGGCTTGATGATAGTAGTTGTTGTCTTGAGAGATGCAACCATGGGTTGCTGGAGCTGGCTGCAGAAGAAACAATCGTCGCCACATCCAGCTGAAAGGACGTAGATCAGGTACAGGTCGAATTGGGAGCTTGGGTGGAGACGTGGAGGAACAAATCACCTGCAGTGCAGATCGGGTCATGTGTAGTGCGGGCAGAGACTACAGATCCGTTGGAGATCAGGCTGTGAGCCGATCGAGAAGGCTGCGGCCGGTGTATGTGTGAGCCGACAAAGTCGCCGAGTCTCGACAGAATAGGAGGTCGCTGCAGGCGGAGAGCTGCACAGGATGACGAAGTAGAAGCACGAATTGGCCTGAGTGAAGCAGATCAAGCCAAGATCTGTGATGGTAAAGTTGGACTGATGCATGGGAGTTACAGCACGCGACCAATAGATGTATGCAGAGGTATTGGTGATTGGGGCCACAGTTAGATGGGCCTAGGAGTGAAGCTGACAGGGTATAGAACGAATGTTGTCGCTAAGGAAGGAAGTCGACGAATAGGCGACCGAGTGACAAGGGGCACGTGGGAACTGTTGCAAGAAGAGGCTGCACCTGGTGGGCAGCGTGAGGTGCAAAATTCACGCAGAGGAAGGGGCGGAGGAGACTCGGGCTGAGAAGGAAATGGGCCGTGCTAGGAAGAGATCGGGCTGGTCGCCGGAGAAACATAGTTGCCTGTGTGAGGACACGACAAGCAGTTAGGAGAGCCGATAGTTGAGAGGAGAGATCATGTGAAGGTGACAACGTGGAAAAGGTAAGCCGCTAGTTGAAGGGGAAGCCGCCAGGTGAAAAGTGGTTGCAGCCGCTAAAGAGAAACTTTAGCCGCGAGTGGTAAGCCATCGGGTTAGCAAGCTGGGTCACGTTGATTCTGGGCAGCAAGCGAGTGTCCGAGGGAATTTTGGGCAGCCAAGCCGAGCAGGGGCAACCTAGAAAAGCTTGGGCAGGTCTGGGACAGATTCATTGTTTTTTCTGTAGGGAGTGTAGAAAGGCCGTGGTAATTATGCAGTGACGGCATAGGTGTTGAGCTTAGTTCCAGTGTTGATGGCTGCAATAGTAAGAGCAAGTGATTGGTTGAGTTACATGGTGTTTTTTTGCTGGATTTGGAGTGATAGCATCCAATATCTTGTTTGAGATAACACCGATGGGTGAGGAGCGTAGATCTTCTAGTTTAGAGGGAGAAACTACAACAACAGAGGATGTGTTTGATCCTGATGGATGCTTCTCTGCAAGTACTTTCCTCACTAAGAGGGAGTGTTAGTTTTTGTAGCTCGACAGTTACTTGTATGTTGGGTGTGTCTAGAAACATAGCAGGAGCCGAGGAGATTCCTAGACATGTATTGTAAAGGTGAATTTATAACACCTCATGTAAATGGTTCTAGTTGGTACATGGTATTGGAGTGCCCATGGTATTAGTCCATTGTATTTGCATGAGTGTGAGATTATAAAAGGAGCCTTAGAGTATGATCTCAGTCATAGGAGTAAAGGAGATCTTCTATAGTGGTCAGCATCACAGTTGCAAGAGACGGATTTCTTCCTGTAGTGAGCAGTCTAGATCTCAATTTGAGATCACAACCTTTCCAGGGAAGAGTCACTCTCTATTGGATCCAGGGTGGATCTAGGGTTTGTCTATCTAGTTTGCATATAGTATTTAGGGCATCTTCTTGTGTGTTTTGGTCCATATCTGGAGGGTTTATCCAGAGGACTTCTGTGGTTCTATTGTAATCAAATCCTGCAATAAGAAAGAAGACAAACATTTGTTGGTTTTCCCTAAAGGACTGTGGTTTCTAGGGTATATCTTTGTGTTGTGGTTTTCTCTGTTTGGTTGTGAGTTTCAGTGTGTTATTAATTAATAATTATCGAGTTAATTATTTGAGATTGTAACCAGATCTGAGCTTTGATAACAATCTCATCCTTCAAGGTCTCCAAGGGCAAGAATTTTCTCAAACTTATGCTTGTGCTTAAAGTGATGAAAGAAAACTTAAAGGGCGCATCCCCATCAATCATCCAATGCATGCGTTCCCTAATCTTGGCTCCTCTTGCTTAGTAATTTTCAAAGACCTGTGATTGAGTTTCCAAATCACAAACATCCTATTGAGTTGTGCTTTAAAGGATAAACCCTCAACCCTTTGTTGAGAAAGCAAAAGGAGTTTTGAAGTTGGTCTTCGTTACCTCCATTGTTCATGCTAACCATCTTACCCTATCCCCAAAGGAACTTGGTGGTGCAAAGCAAAAATGCAAAAATCGCCGAAAAATCGGCTCATAAAAAGCGTGATTTTTTAAAACATCGGCGAGTTCTGACGTTTTCCAAAAGCCGACTAGTTTTTCGAAAAAATCGTAGGTCGATGGAAAAAAGCGCCCAGGCCGTCAAGTCCGCGGTTTAAAGAGTCAAAGTCATTTTTTTTGTCACTTGTTTCAGTTGGCTATTGGAGGAGTGTGAAGGGAAAGAGGGCACCATCAACCACTTTGGAGGCATCCAAGACTCCAAACAACATCTAAGATCACTATTGTGAATTTTTGTGGAGAAAGGGTTCAACTTCAAGAGTCAAAACTTTGCCAATCAACCAATTCGTCTCATAGGTATGTAGTGATTCTTTTTCTTGTGTTTTTTTTATGATTTTTTTGCATGTTTGCTTACCTATATTCTTCTATTTTTCTTTGCCATTTTGCCAATGATTTCCGTGTCCATAAATATAGAAAAGAGTCAAAATGCAAGGGGGTTTTAGAATGGAATAGCATTCTTTCTTTCTTAGATCTTTAGCCACCCTCTTGTTATCATTTTTCATGGCCAAAAATTATAAATTTAGAGGTCTAATTTTTTAAGCCAAATTGTTGCAATTTTTTCACATGGGATTTAATTTATTGTTTTTGTATTTTTGTGCCCCAGGTTTGCAATTTGAGGCTGCCATTCCATTTTCCAAGATGCCAAAGCCATTGGATCCATTTTGGCAGTATGGTGAGCCTGAGGATGGAACAAACAGGCAAAATTTGAGTTGCAAATTGTGTGGGCATCACATGGCGGGAGGGGTTAACAGGTTGAAATACCATCTAGCTAAACTCCCTTGGCATGATGTTGGCCTTTGTTCTGCAGTGACCCCATAGATCATGAGATCTTCCCATGATGCAATCCATGAAAATAATAAAAAGAAGGATGAGATCGCCACAAATAGAGCTGAGATTGCAACTTTTGGCCTAGCAAGAAGTGTGGGGGCATCAGGATCTGCCATTGTCGGTGAGAGTAGTGCGAGGGGTTCCACAGCCACGGGGGTGGCCTCATACTATTTTGGTCCACGAACAGGAGGTGGATCACAACCTTCTATCAAGACATTGATAAAGAAAAATGACAAGGTAGAAGTGGACAGGGTGATGGGGAGGTGTCTTTACTAGAGTCACATACCTCTCAGCATCGTAAAAAAAAATCCATTTTGGCAGCCACTGTGTGATGCCATTGCAGCATTTGGCTCGGGGTATAAAAGTGCCACCTTTGAGGAGTTGCGGGGTCCAATCCTTCAAGCAGAAAAGGACATCGGTGCTAGGTTGGAGGAGTTCAGGCAGTCATGGGAGAGCATTGGATGCACAATCATGTCAGATGGTTGGTTAGATGGTAAGGGTAGATCCCTTATCAACTTTTTGGTACATTGTCCTAGAGGTACCTTGTTTGTGAAATTAGTTGATGCATCGGCATATGTAAAAGATGCAACGCTCTTTATGTGAGTTGTTAGATGGGTTCCTACAGGATATTGGGATGCACAATGTTGTGCAAGTTATTACGGATAATGCAGCTAATTATGTGGCTGCTGGTAGGATGCTTATGGAGAGGCACCCCACTTTGTTTTGGACTCCATGCGCTGCTCATTGTATTGATTTAATGCTGGAGGATATGGGGAAAATTCCCTTTATCAAGGTGTTGATTGATTAAGCTAAGAGCATCCCCAAGTTCATTTACAACTATACTTTTGTTCTCAGCCTCATGAGGAGGCACACCAAAAACAGGGAGTTGAAGTGTCCAACAATCACGTGCTTTGCCACTACCTTCATTACTCTTCAGTCCTTGCTTCAGTGTCAGTTTGAGTTGAAGCAAATGTTTGTTTGTGATGAGTGGCGTGATTGTGCTTACAGCAGGAGAGAGGATGGGAGAACCATTGCCAAGTTGGTGTACATTGACTCCTTCTGGGAAGGAGTGGGGGAAGTGTGGTCGGTGAGTGAACCTTTGGTAAGGGTTCTGAGACTTGTTGATGGTGATAAGCCCGCAATGGGCTATTTGTATGAGGCCATGGATAGGGCCAAAGAGACCATCCAGAATTATTATGTGGGAAAGGGTACCCCGGGGCACAATAGGCACATGTTGTTATGGGAGTTGATTGATAGTCGATGGACCGGGATGCTTCATAGACCCATTCATGCAGCAACACTCTTCCTCAACCCTGCATTTTCCTACAAATGCAAATTTGATTTTGATGGCGAGGTGTTGGAGGGGTTCCTCACTTGTATTCAGAGGATGGTACCTGATTATGAGACTCGCAATGCAATCAATCACGAGATAGAGGTGTATCAAGATGGTACTGGAGTATTTATCTTTGCTGATGCTATTCGTGACAGGACCAATTTCATTCCAGGTAAGTTATTAAAGTGTTTAACTTTTATTTGCAAGTTGAAATTTGAAATTTTGAATTATGATTTATTTATTTCCTATTTCAGTTTTCCAATGCATTGAAATGTAATTTAGTTCTCTTTCTTTATTATTTGTTGTAGCTACTTGGTGGCGAACCTATGGTGTAAGGACACCAAATTTACGGAAATTTGCCATCAAGATTCTTAGCCAAACATGTACCGCTTCAGGATGTGAGTGGAATTGGAGTGTGTTTGAAATAGTACACGCAAAGAGACGCAGAAGGTTAGAATTTAAATTTTCAACAAATCAATTTCATTTAATGTAATTTGTGAATCTATCATCCTCACATATTATAATTATATTTCATTAATTTTTGAAACTTGAACTTCTAGACTCATAAAAAAAACTTTATTTTCCTCTTACAGGTTGGAGTTCACACGTCTCAATGACTTGGTCTACGTCCATTACAATCTCCGCTTATGGATGAGATAGATAGAGAAAGTACCAGATGTTGATGCCATCGCCTTAGACAATATTGATATATTGTTTGAGTGGAGGGTGGAGATTGAGAGTCCTATCATGGAGGAGGAACCTACATGGCTAGAGGCAGAGGAAGGGCAGGCGGAGGAGGAGGAGGAGGAGGTGGAAGAGGAGGAGGAGGTCAAAGCCACCACGGAGGGTGATGTGCTAGCATCGCCACCACCTTCTACACCGATTGATAGAGCTAGTCCTCCATCCATCACTCATCGTCCGATGTTAGATGCAGGGGCAAGGTCTTCTGCTGCTACTACTAATGCTAGGGGCAGGCCTGACAAACGACCCATGACCTTTTCCTGTAAAAGGCGAAGAGGGCATTGATATTAGATAGATAGCTACTAGTTTTCTCGAGATACATTTATATACGTGATGTCATTTTGTATTGGTTATCTACTACTAGTGCTAGGGGCAGGCCTGACAAACGGCCCATGACCTTTTCCCGTAAAAGGGGAAGAGGGCATTGATATTAGATAGATAGCTACAAGTTTTCCTGAGATACATTTATATACGTGATGTCATTTTGTATTGGTTATCTACTTTTGAGTCCTTGATTAGACAACTATGGCGTTTCAGGCTTTCAGGATTCAATATCGACTTTGATGTATCATTTTATATTTGACATGACTACATGATGATGATATATATCAGTGCTTTCTACATATTTATGTTCCAATGTGTTTATCTGATGTTATTGTTGCTTTATATGTTTAAAATTCTGAAAAAAATGAATGTATTTTCTATTTTTTAATGTTTGCCGACTTTTTCCGATATTTCCTGATTTTTTCGCCAATGTCGCCGATAAATTGTTTTCGGGACCCTTGCTGACTTTTTGCCGATGTCGACTTTTTCAACATTGGTGCAAAGAATGGTCGTCTCCCTTCAAAGGATCCATCCTCTATATCCCCTATAGGGGGGCATCAAATTTCAAGCCCTTGCAACATTGTCTTGACAATCAATTGACTCAAGAAGTGAGATATTCAATTTTTTTTTAAGAGATACTTCATATATTTACATGACCATATTTATAATCATACCCACTGAGGGATTTGAACCCGAGTCTTCACGTTAATACAAACCTGATCACCTCGCTGCTTGCTGATAGACCACATTCTTTTAGGTGTGAGATATTCAACTTGAAAGGAGAATTAGCCTCACGTCATCAACACCAATGGGTATATAGGTGGAGTGTGGAAAATGATCCAAGTCAGTAATGGACAAATCCAAATAAATCGAGTGCTCCCCACTAGAAGAGAACGTGGCTTCATTTCTGTACGAGAGTTGGCATAAAACTTGTCAACCCTAGCTTGAACCGCTAGGCTTGACAACCTGAGCTCTTCTTGCCCCACACAATATTTGACACACAAAGTAACCTTTTGGAGGCATTCCGGGCTTGTCTCTCATCAACTCAAAATACAGTTTCTTTCCCCCTCAACACAATCCTTGTTTAACTCATCGATGTTGAAATCTCTCCTAGTGACTCGCTCATTAGTGGCCAGCGCATGGGCCATCCATACCAACGTGTGCATATGGCCGTTCGAGTCATTGGGAGCATATATTAATGAAATCCCTGTACCCTCCCATCCGACAGAATGGCCATTTGACAACAATGGGCCATAGGATCTTCCCATTGAGCAATAATGCGAAGAGCTAACCAAGAGGGAATAACACAATTAGCACCCATGTTGCTTTTCTCATGGGAAGTAGCTACATAATCCCTTTCCACTTACTCGTGAACAAGCAAATCTTGACACCAAAGACCTCGACATCTTGAAGGAAGATCACACCAAAATGCAGATGAGCCATGACTCCCTAGAGATTTGCATGATGATCATCCCTAGATGCTCCACTAATCTTGACACCAAAGACCTTGACTTCTTGAAGGAAGAGCACTCCAAAATGCAGATGAGCCATGACTCCCTAGATATTGGCACGATGATCATCCCTAAATGCTCCACTAATATTCCAGGTAGAGAGTTTGTC
Organism: Larix kaempferi; assembly: GCA_027924585.1. Taxonomy (NCBI): domain Eukaryota; kingdom Viridiplantae; phylum Streptophyta; class Pinopsida; order Pinales; family Pinaceae; genus Larix; species Larix kaempferi. The sequence continues at coordinate 10,025,261 of BSBM01000076.1, forward strand.
AGCTTCATGGACAACCCAAATCAAGTCCCTGTTCAAGGACTGCAAAAGCATTTTGAATAGGAAGAACCATAGAAGGGGCATGGCCATCCGAATTGATGGGAGGGGAGGGCAGCTTGGAGAATCACTGGCAACATCGGGTGAGGATTGCTGGCAAGCTGAGACCCCCACTGATAAAGGACTTTCCAGTTCCACTCAAACACTGTTATTTACATCCTGTTGAGACTCCAACATGGCTGTTCACACCTGCAGAAACCCCAACACTGCTATGAGAGGTTTTTAAGTCAAACTCCAACAGTCAAATAGAGATTTTTTTCGTTGGTTTTAAAGAAATGCATATTTAATTAAAAAGTAAAAAAAATGCATCAAAGATGCTCCAACGCTAAGTTGGAATTTATCAAATGATATTTTCTTCTTGGCACAGACTCCAGAGGATGTCTGATGAACATTTTTTTAGTAGTGTACCTCTTGAAATTGTTATGAATATTGATTTATTTAATTTTTCTTCTTTTTGTTATTATTCTGGATATGGGCATGGGAATCCATCTTGGATATATATTGAATGGATCTTATATGTATCCGTAATGTATTCCACTATTCCTTCCAGATATGGATTCATACAGGATTGGAGATAGATCTGAATCCAAAATGTATCTGGGCAGATCAGGAGGGAGGGGGCAAATCAGATCTGAAATGTTCTGGTAACATAGCCATCTGCCCAACTTTCTGATAGCTTAATCATGCCTTCCTCATCACCAAGTGTCATAGACGTTTTGACACTTTGAGAGCAAATTTTGGGGAAATAACATGGGTAGAGTGAGTCTCAGTTCAAACTATTCTGTACATGTGTGTATTGATGATTTACAATTAATTGTTTGCAGTAGATATATAACCAATTGGGAAGCTATGTTGAAGTACAGTTGCATTCTAAACTAAGAGTTCTTCTCAACACGTTCTGTCAAAAGATTGATCTATAATCTGGCTATGCTGTCTGTACTTCTAGTTCTTATACGTTAATTAAGCATCCCTTAAATGTTTTCAGTATGACTCTTTGAAAAGTATGTTGGAGGTATGAGAGTAGCTCTGGAACATGTTATATAGGAGGTATGAGAGTAGCTCTGGAACACGTTATATATGCGCATTTGTTTGAATTGATTGTGACCTGCAATTAATGGGGCCGGCAATCTTGAGAAACTTGGCAGGACGATCGCATTACTGATTGCAATGGAATCATTTGAATGCAAGAAATGCAAAATGCTTGTTTAATGACACTATTAAAGTAAAGACCAAGTACCTGTGGATATGGGTCCTGATCCAAAGTGCCAAAGAAATACATGGAAGGATGGAAGGAGAAACATTAAATTAGCCTAAATGGAAGCATGCATTGGATTTTCATTAATCAAATGGTATATCGAAACCATCGAGTCTAGTTCATCATTGTAATAGGGATGCTGAAACCATATTTTAAACACATGAAGTTTTATGTTTCCTTTTGTTCGAAACCATCGAGTCTAGTTCATCATTGTAGTAGGGTGCTGAAACCCTATTTTAAACACATGAAGTTTTATGTTTCCTTTTGTTTATCCTTGGCTGAAACCCTATTTTAAACACATGAAGTTTTATGTTTCCTTTTGTTTGAAACCATGGAGTCTAGTTCATCATTGTAATATTGGTGCTGAAACCCTATTTTAAACACATGAAGTTTTATGTTTCCTTTTGTTTATCCTTGGCAAGTTGGTTGGACCAGTTGTTAGCTGTTATGAAATTTAGAAGCTTCTTATGCACATGTAGATGTACTGCTAAATGTACAGAAAAAATAAAACCCCTTTCTACCTATTCAATTCTAATGTGTTATCTCATTGTGTGTTTGTACATGATTTTGAAATTTACTCCCTTTCTAAATTACAGCAACGAACCATTTTTTCATGGGAAATTTCGGGGAAGTTCTGGTTTACTATTATAGTACGTGATGTATGAAGGAATTCTTCCTCTTTTAAAGTGCATTATATGATTCTTGTTATTGTAAGTTTTGCATGGCTGTGAGAAACTTTGCATAGTAAACTGCAACGACAGAACATTTCTCCTGTAAAAATTTGGTTTACTATTCTAAGATCTCACTTTTAGTTTTCTTGTTTATTTTTTGAAATGTATTATGGACAATTACAAGGCTTAAATTTATTTATTTTCTCTATGATATTGATTATATGTTTAATATATTCAATGAAGAGCAACATGATATAGAGTGAAAAAATTCATCAACGGCTAGTCTTAAAAGGCTTATTTATGTGTTGCAAGGTTTCTTCTATATCCATAAAATTATTTATTTGCGCTCCCAAGTTTCCTATGAAAACTTGTGTACAAAGGTGCATTTCATGCTGAGTTTCACAAAATCAGAAAATGCAATTTTATTGATTTTTGGGAGGGAAGCTTATTTAAGTGAACATATGTATTATGTGCAGGAATCCAGCAGATGTACACTTCAGAAATCTAATATTGTATAAGATGTACAGTTCAGAAATCTAATATTGTATATCCTCTTGAAACAGGGTTGTGTCATTTTACAACCACTTTGTCTTCATATCTAAAGTAAGCAATGAAAAGAGAATAATATGGACCACCAAAACTCCCATTTTATTGCAAATTTTAAGGTAGGAGAACTAGGGGTTCTTTGCTAAAGGCTTACCATGTTATCATCCATGATGATGAACCAGAGCGAATGCTCATTAGCAACATGCGATATTTGAATTGATCTATCTTCCAGTGAAGAAAATGTTTATATGCTTCCTAGGCCTTCTAGATACTCCATAAACAAGTCTTTGATTGTAATCAACGTTGGTGTTATAAGTAGGTTTTAAAGGAATAACCATTAAAACCTAGCCATTAAAGGAGAGTGTGGCAGAGGTATATGTAGAGGAATCGATTTTCTTCTTGAATTGGGTCAAAGAAACGGACAGAAAAGTTTTTTTATCCTACCATAAGAAGTGACTCAAGGAGTCCCTATAGGAAGAGTAAGACACGGATGGTTGCAAATATCTTTGTGCAAATTCGATATTGTGCTACTAAAGATAAAGACTTAGTAATACATTTCACTACCATTTGCTCTATTTTCTATACCACCATATGTTAGAGGTCTCTAGGTGAACATTTGACGGCAAAACAAATACCCAAAAATTTAAAGGCCTTCCTTGGTTGAATCCATATACATTTTGTGTTTGTTTTCTCTTCACTTGGGAAGAGGGCAAAGACTTTGATGATCACACATCATTTTGGATTATTAAATCTTGGCACTTGAAGCTCCAACAAAAAATATCTAGGATTGTAGGAAAGAGAGTTCAGGGTTTCTTGAATGGTTAGGAAAGAATCATTGACAAAGTGGCCATGATTAATTACGCTTCCTTTGGTCTCTGAGAGATGGATCTTGTGTATAATCCTATGGCCACCTTTCCACTGCAAAAGATAAGCACTATTACATCTGTGACATATATTCATGGTGTTAGTAGACATCCTTGTCTCGTTGTTTGGAAAAGCCTGACCTCTTCATATTTGAAACCATTAATCATTAATGGTTAGGTGCCACCAAAACATTGGTGAATAGAGTTTCCACAACTTGCAAAGTGGAAGGGGTGAAATCTAGAACTTATGACTGGCGAGAATAAACCACCATAACCCAACCATTGGCTTTTTGAAATTGATTTTGAGAAATAGGGTGCTTCAACTTGAAATTATGGCCTATTCCATACCTTATTAGATGACAAAAATATTCTCAAGAAGGGCACCTTCCTTTAATGCAATTAATGTTCTTTGGGTGAGTATATTGTGGGAGAACATATCTAGCCTACTTTGTTGAGGCTTTGGCTGGAATTTTGTAGGAAACATTAAGTAACATAATTGGTCTCCAACTAGTTATAGGTTCAGTGTCAAACCTGCTCGTGCAATTAGTTTCTTTGTAAACTTGAAGCGGGTCTAGGCCCATGTGGCTTGTGAAACTCATAAGGTAAACCATCCAACCTGGGAATTTCTTGGTAGCCATCTTAGTCAAAACAATATGTAGCTCATCTAAAGTCAACATTGTTCACACATGGAGATTTGTATTTTAGACAACCTACAAGGAATAATGACAATGTAGGTTTGCATGCCACTGCTGTTTCTTCAATCATGCTTTGTAATAACTGCCAAAATCCCTTTCAATGTTGGCTTGTTGTGCTATTATATCTCCCTCCTCACCTTTAGTATAGGGATTTTCTCAAAGATTTCCTTGGAGGCCAAAACTTGAAGAAAAGCCTTTGTTTGTATACCTTTATACTTAATCCAATGTAGTTTAGCCTTGATTTAAGTGCCTTTAGCTCCTCCTAATTTGAGAGGATTTGACAATGTGTTGAAGTTTGGTTGCTCGACTCTATAATTGATCATAACAAGGGTTTAGTTGGATACTTTTGTGATTGAATCAAGCTCTTGGGTATTGGCCTCATCATGCCTTTTCCTAATAGCTAAGTGTACTCTTTTAAACTTGTAGGAATGAGGTTATGAGGTTGTTCAAGCAACCACATCATTCTATCAATGGATCCACCTCATGCCTCTCTTGGCTAAGGAATAATATTCCAATTGTGACTGATATTTAATGGACAACTTGGAGTGGCATGGGAGAGTCATTAAGGTAATAGGACCTTGGCATATACAAAAATGTTAAACCCCCCATATGATGGCAAAGATAGTTAGTTGATTCTCTGAGAGAGTGGCTTCCACTCGGACTTGATTTGGTCTAAAACCTTGACAATAAAAAACAAAAATGTTTTAGTCCAAAAGCATGGATTTATCAAATCTCTTTAGGTTCCATTCCTTCTCTTTCCTAAAGTCGGACCATGTTTGCATTCTAAATGAAGCCATTGATGCTTTTGACCATTTCTTTTCTACATGTATTTATAAGACCCATGATATTCCATGATAAAACTTTCATGTGGTTTGAGAGAAGGAAATTGCATGCACACCTTTGCTCATATCCATCCCATCTACCTTTTACAAGATCCCAAACATGTTAGAGACTAAAGTATATGTGGGTGGTGTTACCCCTCATATTGTATGAGGCCCAACACTTGGGATTTGCATCACAAAGCTTGTTGATAGGTTGATGTAAACTACTAGGTGTCTTAGGTGCTCGATGCTAGTGTGATGGTTCATACTTTTTTGAGGTCTTAATTGGTGATTGGTTGATGGATTCTCATAATATATTGGTGCCAGTAGGCTATTTGATGTGGTCTCTCCATGATCTATTGATCTTGATATGCTCTCCTCTTAATGATATTGGCATTCTTGGATTATCCAACACTTTGTGCTTTGTGCTTTCATGGAATGGGAACCCATCAACTTAGGGTGTCCTTAAGTCTTAAATTGTTCATAATTGCTCCTTGATGAAGTATTCCATATGGGATGTTGGACAACATGATTTTTGATGTGGTTATGTGGGTTTGAGGCCTCCTATCTAGAATTCTATAAAGGTTGATGGTGCAATTCACTCATATGTCCCTTGCTCATAACTCACTAATCATAATTTCATGGAGCAGTGTAGCATCGTTGGACTATTTTGACATCTTAATGGCATGGATTATTATTTTTGGTGGAGCGCTCTAGCTCATTTGGAGTGCTTTCCATTTGGAGATGACTCATGGTTGGTTTTCCTTGGAGGGCCCCTCCCCTCTAGCACTGTTTGGTGGTGTTACCGGGCAAATTAGCAGGGCATAATTCCTAGTATGCAAAAATAAGATCAGTGACCCAATGTCACCTCGGTCACCGTTCTAACTTCTTCGGAAGACGAAACCTCCAAGGAGAAGTGTCCTTATGAAACCCTGTAGAACACTAGGACAAACACAGAAAGATTATTCTCTATGCAATGTGTAATTAGACCAGTGCCTAATGGAGTCAAATGTATTCTACTTTAACCAAAGTTCATTCAATGAAATGTGAGAACGTGTACACATGTATAATAATCAATATTGGATCAAAAGACTATATTGCAACCACACTAACCAAATATACAATTTAGAGATGGTTGTCCAAATCCTTCAATAATCAGATATAAGCATATAGCGTAAGAATCCGAAACCAATGATAACTCTTAAAAAGATTACACCATCAACCAATAACCAAATATGTGTTTAGTGGTAATTGTCAATATTATTCACCAATCAGATATAAACATGCAGCATGTCGATCAAAAGATCATTCACCAATAGTTACAAGTACCAACTGAGTGTAGTGTCCAATACTAATATTCAACATTATACATTAACACCTTTGTCACTTCGACCTAGCATTGATCCTTATATTATTGACTCCTTTTAGGCACTGGTCTAACCGTAAGATTGCGTAGAACATAGTTTGTTGGTTGTCTTAGTGTCTTACAGGATTTCAGAAGGACACTTCTCCTTGGAGGTTTCAACTTCCGAAGAAGTTAGAATGGTGACCGAGGTGACATTGGGTCACTTTTCTTATTTATGCTTACTGGGAATTAGCCCTGCTAATTTGCCTGGTAACAGGTGACATAACACACATTTTCCTTGGAGCGCCCTTGTTTCTTGGCACTTGGGAGGCATCTTGACTCTATTGGTTACCTTTGTTAGTGGAGCCGCGAGCTCTACCCTTGGTCTCCTTTTTTGGTACTCATGTTAATGCTTGGTTTGTTGAGTTTCATACATTCATAGCATAAAACATAAATGCATTACCAAGATCACTAGAAGTAAGACAAAGCACAAAACAACAACACAGAGTTTACCCTGGGAAACCCAATAGGGAGAAAACCCAGCAACCTTCGTAGAGAGATGATAGTTATGAGATCAGAGTACAAATGAGAAAATAGAAAGTGTGGAAATGTTTTCCACAAATAGAAACCCTAGAAATCAGCCTCCTCCTTTAGGTGATGCGAAATTCTCCTCTCCCAAGTGATGCGCTACTCTCAAGTGTGAGAATGAACAAATGAGGAGCACTAACCTCATATTTATACAAGTGCTGAAACCAAAAAATCCCTTATGGGGACGACTTGTCTTGGGGGCAATCAATATTTTATTTTTAATCTTTTTATTAATTCCTTTTGCACCCCAAGGCTTATATTGATTCTTTCATGTGTTTACATAATTTTTTACATAAGGTTCTTCTCCCTTAGGAGGTATAAACAAGTACAATGATGGTATAATAAAATATAATGAATAATATCTTTCGAAGTTGTACAAAATCCAACATGGTTGTGCTTTATTTTGCTTGAAGAAGGGTCCGCCCCCTTCCTTCATGAGGATTGGTTGAGTATTGGTGGGCTCCTTATCCCATGGATCTAGCCTTTGCACATGTATTGATGAGTTGGCCCTTGAATATTGAGCCATTTTGAGGAGATGTCCTAGCTTTAAAGACTATTTTTGGCACGTGGACATCATCTTGAGCCTTCTAGAGGGGTGTCTTAGCTTTGGGAGCAATTATCTTTTTATAGAGTACCCATAATTGTGCTAGCTCAACACCATTAGATGTAGAGTGGTGTGGGATTTCCAAAAAGTGGTTATTGTAGAAAATCCGATAAATATTGAGGAAGTTGTCAATATCAAAACTACCATTTAAGGAGTTGCATCACATTTTGTCCACACATGCCACTTGGAAGGTGCATTTTCACTTGGAGAGCCACGCATCCCTATTTCATGGAGGTGCCCCACTTTTGGGAGCTATTTTTTTACACATGATTGATGGGACATTTCCCTTAGAGGATACTTTTGCATTACCACCTCATCATTTTACTCATTGACTTCATAACATGAGTTGGTTATGTGCTTGCATTATATTATTGTGTTGCTTGAAGAGAAAAGTGGACCACTTTATTTTATTATTGGAGAGTTTGTTGAGCAAATTGAGTGTCTAGGAGAGAGAATTATTATTTTTATTGCAAAGGAAGTTGAACCAACTCTCTATAGAAAGAATAACCCTTCGTCATTCATTCTCATGGTGGATTGGGGAGAAATCCGTTATAGCTTAGTTGAATATCTTTTGGTTTATCATGGTTGTTTGATCAAAGCGCTCCATTGGATGGTTCGTTGTTGCTCATGTTTCATTGATGGATGGGATCTTCAAATTTTAATGATCTTGAGAACTAATGGAGTAAGTCCTTTTTTGTTTATGTGATGATTGCAAATTGCAAGTGTTGAGTTGTGGCATGTATCTCAGATATTTGTTGTATGCCCTCTTAGCCTTTGAATGACAAGTACATCTAATCTAGGGTTTTCCTTTTTTAAGATTTCTGAATTTGGTCAAGTGATTAGACAGTGACTAGGGTTTGTAACTTTTAGCCTAACCTTTTTTAATCATTCTTTTAAGCCTCATGAGATCCTTGGTTGACCCCATTTTCCCCAATGGATAAGACACTAGTCTCCGATCCATTCATCCTTATTCCTTAAAATACATAATCGTATCATTTCACGTTGGACCTCATTGTAAGCTCTAGTAATCCATATCTAGGGAAGCCCTCCTTGAGTTGGAGAAGAGCCAATATAAAATGCAGAAAAGGGTTTTGTGTGGTGACATTGGCCTCCCTCTTAGTTTTGTCAAAACCATACCTTGAGCTTTAGGACTTTATATCTAAGGGTGTCTGTTTAGATAATAACATTTGCAAGCTCTTGTAATCTTGATCTAGGGAAGCCTCCTTTGAGTTGGAGAAGAGCCAACCTAAAGAGAAGAAGGGGGTTTGGTGTGGTGACATTGGCCTCTCTCTTAGTTTCATGAAAACCATATCTTGAACTTTAGAACATTATCTCCAAGGGTGTGAGTTTGGATGATAGTAGGTGGGAAGAATCCATTTGACATCCTAGGCTTTCTAGCCTCAGACTTCAGATTTGCCTTTTGGGGAGGGATTTTAGTGGGGATTCAATAGAGGTGATTGAGATCTTGCTCTTATTATTATTTGGATGGGACTGGCATCCCTGAGAGCCAATGGCGACACCCTTGGGCACTGCTTGTGAGGCCTACATGTTGGTTTTTGTTTCAGGCATGCCAGGTTTGGGCTGATAGACAGGTGTAGATTGTGCTTGAGGAGCCATATTTTCACTACAGAGTTCTTCCTTGTAACCAGGGTACAACCTTCGTGGTTGTTGATGTAATTGTAACTTCAGAAGATATTCAATTGTATTTTATATTGATATTTTATTGTATTTTATTTGTACCTCCGATGGAGATGTTTTTCCCTCCGGTCGGAGATGTCATTATTACATTTGGTCATGCAAAGTCATTGAGGTAAAACCTCCATTGTAAGTCGGGGCGATAGATCACCTACAATAAAATGTAATAGGGTTATTGAGTCTTCCTAGAGAAGTCGGCCCAGTCAGGTTTAGTTGAGGCCGACTTAGTTAGTGAAAAGGTCAAGTGGAAAGTAAAGTATAAATAGAGAGCTAAGCTCTCTCATTTGGACACACACTCAGTCACACAAGTTCGTTGGTGGAGAAGAGAGAAGTTGCAGAAGACTTGTTTTGGGGTTTTCCATTATTGACTTGTTATTGTACTAGTGACGAAACTATCTTTGAGGAAGTTGCGGGGAGAAGACAAAATTGAGGAAGTTGCGGGGTTTTCTCCTTTATGGTTTCCCCGAGGAAAACTATTGTGTCTTTTGTGTATTGTTGTGCTTGTTATTCTTTCAGTTAAAGATCCTAGATAATATTGAATTAAAGTAGAAAAACTAACATGGTATCAGAGCTTGCCTGAAAAGAAGACATTGTGCAGCAACGAGAAGCTAGGGATTCTAAGTTTGAAGTCTTCTCTCCACAGATCATCAAGAAAAGGAGGCTAGGGTAACTCGCCCTAGAAGTGCGCATCTTTTTGTCGAAGTAGAATCAAATTCCGAGAATTTTCACTTTTGGACCCGTCACTACTGCCGGAGGAAAACTAGGGCATCAACTATTTTGGGATTTTGTTCACAGATTTGGAAAAGTGAGTACATTGGACAACTCGCCTTGAGGAGGCGCATCTTCCTGTCCAATCAGAAGTTCAAAATTCCAAGTTTGGAAAATTAGGGTTTCTCGGACAAACCTTAGGCCAGCCAGCTCGAGAACCAGGTTGGGCATCTCAAATTGGTAAGATCTAAATCTTTGTTATTTCCATTTGAGGTACTCATTAAAATGTCTCACCACACCAAGCTTGAGGATAAGCTTGAAGGAGTTGATGACTTCCGAGCATGGAAGTATAGGATTGCTCTTGTCCTTGAAGAAAATGATTTGGACAAGTATGTGAATGAAGAGGTTCCAACACCAGAGGGAGATGAGGATAAGGCTATCCATAAGAAGAACTTGGTTAAGGCCAAAAGAATCATTGTAGATTCCATTAAGGATCATCTCATCCCACATGTGTCATCCTTGAAGACACCCAAGGAGATCGATGCATTGAAAAGACTATTCGAAGGGAAGAACATCGATCGAAAGATGACATTGAGGAACCAACTCAAGAACATAAAGATCCCGAACTCAGATACCATGCAATCCTATTTCACAAGGGTCTCACAGATCAAGGAGCAACTTGAAGGCTGAAGTAATTGAAGAAAAGGTAGAAGAAGGAGAGATTGTTATGACCACTTTGAATGGTCTCCCAAGATCATGGGACTCATTCATTCAAGGGATATGTGCCAGAAAGAAGTTGATCACATTCAACAGACTATGGGAAGAATGTACACAAGAAGAAGCTCGATTTGTGGCAAGAGAAGAGAAGATGGGAGCAAATGATGATCAAGCTCTCACAGGTTATGCTAGAAGAAACCACAACAAGAGGGAGCATAATCATCACAACAAGAAGGAGAACCACCATCAAAGTAAGAGGGAGAACTACGATAGACAAAGAAGACCCATAAGAGATCTATCCAACATTAGATGTTATTTATGTGATGAAAAGGGACACTACTCCAGAGATTGTCCCAGAAACAAAGGCTCCAACAAGAAGATAAACAAGAAGAGACATCATGCTCACACCGCTGAAGATGATGAACCCGCAAGGAAAAGAACCAGAGAAGAAGAAAGAGATGATTCTTCAAGTGATGAAGAATATGTATTATAATGAAGGTAACAAGTTACAAGGGTTCATTCAGAAGGTTCCACCTCATAAGGTGAAGCTAGAGATGACTTTCAGTATTACGTGAAAGGAGTAGGAGAAGCTACTACAGAGTTGGACTCCAGGAAAAAAATAAAGATCAATGCTCTATGGAAGCCTCTCATCCATTTTAGCATCCATACACAAAGTCTAATCCAACACAAAGAACAAGTGTAGAACACTTGCCCAACATTTCGGATCATAAGCAAGAAAGGCACAGGATCTCAGAATCAGACAATGAAGAAGAACACTCTGTCAAAGACTCTAGTAGTTCCTGCAAGGAAGCAAAGATCAAGAGCGAGTCCACCCAACAATCAACCAAAGATAAGTATTCGAATTGTCATTTCTTGTATATATAATTACTTAAATGATATTGTTCAGTGGTGTACATACTTATGTTCCTAGATTTAGGTTGTGTATTATGCATATTGGGATATTTGCATTAATGAACAATACACTACTAATATGCATGTAACAGGTAAGTGGCCTATGGTACTGTACAACATTCCATTGCTACTTATCTAGAATGAAACCTCTTTGCTGACATGTTGGGAGTAGTGCACGCTCTTAATAATGTTCTGGTAGAGATGGAAGACATCTAGAAAGTTACCGTATAAATGCAGGATATGGATGAATGTTGTGTTGAGGCATTGGCTAAGATAGTTGCATGACTGTGTGACCTATGTCTTTATGCATAAGATTTGTTTTGAAAATTATGAAATGTTTCTAACCACTCAACTAAATTGACTTGTAGGAAAGATCGTGAGAAACTTGTGACGATGATTCAGCTATGACAATTCCAGAAGATTATGAAGACCACGACATGGCAGAACCACAAGAACCTGTAGATCCACCACTTGAGAAGAACTCCCACAAGAGGAGACTAGCATGGGTATGAGAGACAATACAAGCTGCAGAGAAGTATGGCGCTCCAGATGGGATGCATAGAGAAAGCAAGAGACCTAGACCATACTCCAACTATGTGGCCCTGCAGTGTGACATCATTGATAAAGAACCTTCCAACTATGAGGAAGAAACAGAGAAGAAAGAATGGAAGGATGCCATGATCGAGGAGTACCGGTCGATTATGAAGAATGATGTTCTGGGAGATAGTTCCGAGATCAGAAAGGAAGTCTATTGTGACTTCGAAGTGGATCTACAAGATCAAGCATGCTGCAGATGGTAGCATTAAGAAAGACAAGGCAAGATTTGTGGCACGTGGCTTCTCCCAGAAGGAAGGCATAGACTACGAGGAGATGTTTGCACCTGTAGCCAGATACACTTCCATCAGATCTATACCTGCATTGGCTACAGTGATGAAATGGAAGGTACACCAGATGGACGTCAAGACAACATTCTTGAATGGTGTAGTAGAAGAGGAAGTGTACGTGGAGCCAAAGTTACCAAAATCGGAATCGGCAATAAATCAGCGAGGAAAAAGAGCGAAGAGTTTGAATTGAATCGGGAAAAAATCGGCAAATTCAAAAAATTAAATATATACACATATTTTGAATTAAATATTCAAAACAACCATCTCTATATACTGCAAGTTATCAATAGATATCCAAAAAATATCAAATCATATATAATATATGTAATCTATTCTTAAAGTATGTACATTGTATATAATACATATTATATATGAGTATCATAAAGTATATAATATATTATAACCTAGATTTAATATAAACATTATAAGTTATTTTTTAATTTATCTAAAGCATATAATATATTATAACCTTGCTATCCTAGGTTGCTAAGTATCCTTTATGTAAACCCAAAAAAATATTAAAACCAATATAATATTTTTAAAGCCATCATAATATCAAATATTATCTAAACAATAAAGCTATCAAATTAAGCTAACTATCGAGAAGTAAATGAATAGGGAATACACCGACGGTTTACGGAGACGATAACAAGTCCATTGTTTGAAGCTCTAATCAATGTTGCCAAACCAAACAAAACAAGCATAATCGACTATCAACCTAAAGGTAATCAATAACCCATGGACCGAGAGATCGAAACAATATTAAAAAAATATCATTCACACAAGAACTTGGATTACGGCAACTAAGACATGAAATCGTGGCCACTATCACGATAACAAGCCGCATGGCATGATTGGAGGTTAAACCCTACAAATTGACCACTAGAATACAAATCTTGGGCACTAGAATGCAAACGTCAGTGTAGTGAAGAGGGACGAAATGCACAGCCAATGTTCACAGGTCGCCTGGAGGGAAAGCGTCTAAAATTCTGAATGCGATTGGATAAAGCCACGATTGTAAAGTGTCATCACCTGTGTGAGTCTGGATCGCTGCACCTCATTGCTTGCTGCTCATACTCTGATCGCTAGTCAACCTGAGTCAAACTCGAGAAAGTTTAACTTGACTCATTTAGGGTCCGATCCCAATTTAAATCGGAAAATCGCGGTTTGAACCGCGATTCCTGCTACACTGCATGGAGCAGCCACTGGGAGTTGAGGCACATGACAGACAAACTCGTATGTGCAAGTTGAAGAAAGCCTTGTACGGATTGAAGTAGGCACCTACGACGTGGTACGGCAGGATGGATAGTTTCTTGATGAGCTTAGGCTTTACCAAGAGTAAAGCGGATTCCAATCTTTACTTGAAGGTTGAAGTGGGAAATCCAGTGATACTTCTACTCTATGTAGATGACCTGTTTGTAACAGAGGAGGATGAGCTCATTGCTTATACGAAGAGGAGACTTGCCGCAGAGTTCGAGATGAAGGACCTGGGTATGATGCATTATTTCTTAGGCATGGAGGTGTGGCAAAGTGTGGATGGAATCTTCCTTGGACAAGGGAAGTATGCAATGGATATTCTGAAGAGGTTCGGAATGATGGACTACAAGGTTATGGCCACACCCATGGCATCGAACTTGAAGCTATTGTGTGATGCTTCATCAGAGTTAGTTGATGCCACAATGTACCGTCAGATGATTGGTTCGTTGATGTACTGGACAAACACGAGACTAGACATATGCTTTGCTGTGAACACCCTGAGCCAGTTCTTGACGGATCCAAGACATGTTCACCTGATTGTTGCAAAGCATATATTGAGGTACCTGAAGGGTACAGTTGACTATGGGCTCAAGTACGAGGTAGATCAGAAGATCAACTTGCAGGGTTATGTTGATTCGGATTAGCCAGGCAGTGCCACAGACAGGAAGAGCACTTCAGGATGCTGCTTTAGAATGGGATCCGGTATGATCTCCTGGTTTAGCAGGAAGTAGTCATGCGTGGCACTGAGTACAGCCGAAGTAGAGTATGTTGGAGCTTGTTTGGCTAGTTGTGAGGCAGTATGGATTAGGAAGCTATTGTCAGATTTTTTAGATCTCCAGTTAGAGGCGACTTGTATCTTCTGTGACAACCAGAGTTGTGTGAAGTTGTCCGAGAACCCGGTGTTCCATGACAAGTCAAAGCACATTGAGATCAAGTACCACTATATCAGGGATATGGTGCAGAGAGGAGCAGTGAAGCTCCAGTATGTGGTGACAGACGAGCAGATAGCCGATGTGTTGACCAAGTCGTTAGCCAGAGTGAAGTTCAAGTACTTTAGAGAGAAGCTTGGTGTTATCCAGATCGAGGTTCCTCCTAAGAGGGAGTGATGAGACGTGAAGACGCAGATTCACTAGTTCTCGCATGATGGAAAACGCAGGTTGTCCATTGGGACGTAATGCACTTGGTCTGCCCCGGGCTGTACTCCCATGCTGGAGAAGATGGAGCCATTATTGCATGGTGGTAGGTGTAGGTGGTCCTTGGAACGTAATGCATCTGGGATGCTCCTGATTGTCCTCACATGTTGGTAGATTTAAGGGTTGGTTCTCGTATGGTGGTAGGACTAGGTGGTCCTTGGGACATAATGCATCTGGGATGCTCCTGATTGTCCTCCCATATTGGATATGTTGAGAGGTCCACCGGTCATAAGACACTGTGTGTGCGCCTAGGCAGGATTTCGCATGGTGGAAAGCGTAGGTTGTCCTTGGGATCTAATGCTCCTGGGGTGCTCCGGATTGTCCTCCCATGTTGGTAGATGCGAACTGACTGTTGTGGGACATGAGATGTGCATCTGGGCTGTGCTCCGTGTGATGATGAGATGATCTGGAGACGATGAGGCGATAGTAGGAGACGCAGGTGGTTGCAACAGCAATGTAATGACTGGTCTTGGGCTGTACCTACTTGATGGCTTGCTCGTGGAGATGATGAAGACCTACATGAGGGCTAGGCCTACATCCAACATGAAAAAGGGATGGCTCTGTAGAACTTCCTATATTGGATAGTTTCGAGAGATGTCACTAATCAATGATCAATGGAATGAAGATTGCTGCAGCAGCGACGATGATGATCCAATGTTGTTGATGATGATGTTCTAGCATTGAAGATGATCCAACGATGATGACGTTGTCATGAATTGTGTCCAGAGTGATGATGACTGTGGCGAGAGAATACCTTCCTAGTTAAGAGGGAATGTTGATGTAATTGTATCTTCGGAAGATATTCAATTGTATTGAGATTATTATTGTATTTTATTTGTATCTCCGACGAAGATGTTTTTCCCTCCGGTTGGAGATGTCATTATTACATTTGGTCATGCAAAGTCATTGAGGTAAAACCTCCATTGTAAGTCGGGGCGATGGATCCCCTAGAGTCAAATGTAATAGGGTTATTGAGTCTTCATAGAGAAGTCTGCCCAGTCAGGTTTAGTTGAGGCCGACCTAGTTAGTGAAAAGGTCAAATGGAAAGTAAAGTATAAATAGAGAGCTACGCTCTCTTATTTGGACACACACTCACTCACACAAGTTTGCATAGGCAAGAGAGAGAGGACAAGTTTGCCGGTGAAGAAGAGAGAAGCTGCAGAAGATTTGCTTTGGGGTTTTCCATTTTTGACTTGATTTTGTACTAGTGACGAAACTATATTTGAGGAAGTTGCGGGGTTTTCTCCTTTATGGTTTCCCCGAGGAAAACTATTTTGTCTTTTGTGTATTGCTGTGCTTGTTATTCTTTCAGTTCAAGATCCTAGATAATATTGAATTAAAGTAGAAAAACTAACAGTGGTTGTTATTCTGTGTTGGACGGGCCTCAGTATTCTGAGAGGCCTGCAGAACCACAGAATCTAGGGGGCTTTTAGGCATCAGATGGTAGTTCTTGATACGGTGATCAAGGCTTTGCTACGATAACACGTATTATGAATGCTAATGTGGTGGATGGGTTGGTGAATGACTTTCTTGCCGACCTGAATATTAATAAATTTCGTGAGTCCTTATTGAGATTGTATTGAAGACAGATTCTTTGACGTGTTTTGGTTGTGGGTTAATTACTTGTGAGGTTCCTGACACAATTTTAAATATAGGCTTGGTGAGATGTTTCAGAAAACGTTGGTGCTAAAACAGAAAGCCTGAAAACTCTATCCAGATGCGGTAGTGGGGTTATGTTGATTTTTCAGCAGAAAAGTTCACGTGTGATAAAAGTTTAAAACACTATCAAAGTGTTTCTACTTATCCAAGGGCCTCTCTGAAGAATTTCCAGGTGGGCCTTGGCATCCCTGAAGGTGAACCTGAAAAATTCTTTTGTCAGGTTACAAATACCTTTAACATGCTAGCCAAAGGGCTCCCAGAAATATCTCACCAGTCCCTAACTGTGTTTTGAGATAACACTTCTCCTATGATATAGCTGATCAGTGCATGTTGCAAAATCTCAGAATAAGCTTCATTGTTTAGCATGAGCTCTGCAGAGACAGGATTAGAGGTAATTACCGGTACTCTTCGGATTCACACTACCTTGCTATTTTTGACATCACGATGCTCAATGGTAAATGCACAATGAATATTTGCCTGGGTTTGGGCCATATGACCAAAATGACAAGATGACTACTATTCATAGAAAATCTAAAGCATGTGAAGGGTGGGGATGATTAGTGTGGCAAAAAAGGCTCACAGCCTCAGAAGCTGAGAGCTCTCATCTGTCCACATGATCAGACATGATTCTGGCCAAGTTCAGTTAATCCAGTTTTACTGAACAACTGGTCCAATCTTGCCTCCAGGAAGACGAATATTCTCTAAGCAATAAAGTTCGTACTTAACATGATTCTGGCCAAGTTCAGTTAATCCAGTTTTACTGAACAACTGGTCCAATCTTGCCTCCAGGAAGACAAATCTTCTCTAAGCAATAAAGTTCGTACTTAATTCTTTGTTTCTACTACTTTTGATGATATGATATTACAAACTGTACACAATGGTTCCAAAGAAATACCCAATTTCTAATTAGTAATAATGCCTTTCAATCTTTTTGGAATGAAAATTTTCCTTTGCTCTTGTGTGGTTTCGGTAACATCAGCTAAATATAATTTAGAAACCATTTAGGGATTGTACCTGTCTTCTCTGAACCCTTGCCATGAGACAAATTTCTATGGGCCATTTCTTGCCAATTGGCAACATTTTCTGACCAATTTCTTGGAAAACAGGTTTGCCACCACAACAAAACTTCCATAAAACCTTAAGTTTACTGTATTTCATTTTATAAACGGGAATTGTTTACATATGTATCTAATACAAATATTCTCATGGGATATCATTGGTGAAGGTACAAGAGTCAGAACAATAGGTCTGGTCATGACTCGAAGTTGAGATTGTAACTTATGAGATTTTGTTGGCTGCTTGGTCAGTCAGCCATTTGATTATGGGCTTATGTCCAATAATAAGGTCAGTGGGTATGCAATCTTAACAGCTTTCTTTCATTCGGAAATCTTGTGTTGCCATTGATATCTATTACGAACGACACAATTAAATTTATCATTGTTTAGAAAGAAGATCCATTATCAATTCGGGGAATTCTTTTAGTGCAGAAAGCTTGAATCTCATTTAACTGTTTAATTATCAACACAATAACACTACTTTTACTGCTAAGCATAAAAGCAGTAAATGCATCATGAAAGTAGCGAAGCTGTGTAGTGCCATTTGTACTTATATATGAAGACTGATGCTTCTCTTTTATGAACAGATAACAGGCGTACTGGCCTTTTGCTAGATGCATCATCCTTTATGCACCCAAGGATTCTTTCAAGTTCACTTTTGGACGATCATGGTGACTTCAAACTTGGACACGGGAAAGGGATCTGGCCAAAGATTGTTAAATCAGAGGATCCATTGATGTTTGATGGCTATCCACAAACATCAGGTGTTAATCGGCTACCTTTTGCCAATGCTCTGTCTCGTCAAAGTGCTGACAGGCTACTCCACCTGTTGCAGAGCTCCAAGGCTTCCTCTGTCGGTGTTCTCAGTCAAGGTATTCAACATTATACACAGAGCCCATCAAACCCTCTTACTGAGGCCTTGACTCTTTCATTTTCACCAGAAACAGGAGTTATTTCTGGGCTAGAAGTAGCAACTGCTACACAGAATTTATTAGGAGTCTCAGACTCCGGTTGTGCTCTCTCTCTTCTGTCATCACAGTCATTGGGCTCAAGAGCTCTAGGATCAGCCTCATTAGATCTGGCCACTCGACCAGGTGCCACATTGGAACATTTTATGCATGAGAATCATTCTCCCATGGATCAAATTTCACTGCAAGGATTGCAACATAATTTTGGTCTAACTAGTAGCTCCCAGTCCTCTACAGGTCTCATCTCTAATGGATATCCTCCTCCAGGAGTGAATTTTATTGATAAGGTTCAAGTGGGGTCACTTGCTCCTAATATTGAAGGTATTGGAAGCTTTGAATCCCCTATGCGTGGTTTTCTGCAAGGACAGCAATTTAGAAGCTCTCAGGATGCAAGATCAAAAGCTGTTCGACGTACCATCGATTTAATGCACAGGTCCTCACAGACACAGAGCAATGAATCGCAGGAACAATCTGGTATAATGCAGCATGGTAATAATGGTCCAATGAACAATTTATGGAGTTTCTGTTGATGGGGCCTTGTGAACAATCAGTTTTTACTCACAGTTTATGAAACTTTAGTTGGGTGTCTACACTTGTTCTTTGCTTAGTTGGGTAAACCAAACTTCAATTTGACTATAGGCCTAGACCTTTTAAATTGCAGTTATTTATGATAAGAATTATGAGTGTAATTGCATCTTTTGCTTTCATTGTCTATATTTCTTCCCTGGTGATTGATGGGTTATATATTTTCTTGATGCTTGCATATGTGTTCTATAAATTTGTGCCCTTCAAGCCATTTGTGTTCCACCCAGCTGTTGTACAATATATTTTCAAACCAGTCATACTAGTCTCTGGAATGAGTTACTTGAATTTGAAATGCTCCTAGGCAAGATGTTTGGCATTTTCTATTTATGTCTTTTTATAGTGTTGTAAAGAGAGTTACTGTGAGAGGGAAAGTTTATTTTGGACCTTGATCAAGTTTCAATTTGATGTGTGCGTGCATGTGTATGAACAAATATATAAATATATGTATATATATTTGTATATATGTATGATATTCTAAACGAGAACTGGTTGATGAGTACCACAAAGTAGTAAGTTATTTTTTCCTCTTTTACAATTACTTTCAGAAAATTTTCCTTCAATCAACATGAGAATTAAATCTGTCTAAATGCCTGATATGATACTGTAATATTAAATTTTAATTGGTCAAACAATGGTAATATATTGAAATGTTAGCATAGTTAATTGCTGTGTTTTGTTAATGTGATGTTCATTGTTGTTTGATGCTTGTGAAAGGTTAGTGCTGCCAGATTTAAACTCTATTTTTCCTTTGCAAATGCAAGTTATTTTGAGATCTCTGTATGCTCCTTGATGCACTTGCATGATGTTCAATTCTAGATTGCATGCTTCTGTCAATCTTACCTTTTTTTTTTCCAAGTTTCAAGGCGTGGTTGTTTGGTTGTATGATGCATTTGGTTAAAGGAGAACTCAGATCTCATGGTTAAGGTTTTAATGGGTTTGTCAATCCATTCCATCTGTTCGAGTTCATCCAACCATTGAATAGGTTTTGCTTGTTTGACCAATCCAAGGCATGTATACTTATATGGTAACAAATTTTGCACATGGTGCCATTGCAATCACTGATGTCCATAGAAGTTCTATGGCTCCAAAATTTGGATGTTTCCTTAAAGTGGAAATTCAATACTTGGGTTGGGTATCTTGATCCTGTTTACAGTGAGAGCTTGTTTTATGTCTGATTGGCTGATAGGATACTGTAATATTAATTGGCAAAATAGTGGTAATCTATTGAAATGTTCGCATTGTTAATTGCAGTGTTTTTTTTAATACCATGCTGATTATTGTTTCATGCTTGTGAAACCGTAGTGCTGCCAGATTTAAATTCTATTTTCCATTTTCAAATGTAAGTTATTTTGAGATTCTTTTTCTTTTCCTCAATTTACTTTCATGATATTCACCTGTAGGTTTTGTGCTTCTGTTATTTTTTTACTCTTCGGTTTTCCAAGTCTCAAGGCATGGCTGTTTGGTAGTGTGATGCATTTGGATAAATTAGAACTAAGATCGCATGGTTGAGGTTTTCATGGCTTTGTCAATCCATTCCATCTGTTTTCAGTTCATCTACCCATTGAATGGGTTTTGCTTGTTTGATTAATCCAAGGTTTGTATACTCTTATGGTAACTGTTGGTTTTTATTTGAGCAGCATATAGCATATAAACAATTACTGAAAGATAAACAAGCACAGCTTAAAAGACAAGAGACACAATTTATCTTGGGAAACCCTTTTGGGGTAGAAAACCTAGCAAAGCCTTCCTCAATATAGAAATCACAAAGTACAAAGTATCCCTAAGACAAAACAGTTACTCCACCACTTTTGCGCACCTCCCTTCTTCACCTATGCGAACTTGCTTGAGTGAATGAGTGAATACAAATGAGAGAGAGCACTTCTATTGATATTCTTCCATTGAGATGACTAATTCCCCAACAGGGCCGACTTCTCTACTTGACTGGTCAATTACATAATATAATAATCTTTTAGGGGCTTTTATGAGCTGACACATGTCCTAGGGTTTACATTGATTCTTTCAATGACCTTTACATTATTAATTACATGACCATCAACTCCTGTAGGAGGAATACAATAATATAAATAGAATATCTTTCGCAGTTACATTATTTTAACACTCCCTCTTAACTAGGAAGGTATTTTGCGGGTAACAACATCTGCACAACTGACTTGTGAACTTCTATATGTTGTAGGAAGGCTTTGGATCATCATCTGTCTTGGGGCATCATCTGCGGAGTAGCAACATCATCATCTGCTGAAATGTGATCATCATCAGCAGCAACATCATCAGCAACAATCATCCTCTTGTTGGAACATCATCTACTGGAACAACATCTTCGTCAACTGGAACACCATCTGCTGGAACATCCTCATCGGCAACATCATCAGTTGGAACATCTTCTGCTGTCAACAAACTCGTCAGTTGGAACACCATCTGTTGGAACATCCTCATCAGCAGCACCATCAGCTGGAACAATATCATCGTCAGCTGGAACATCCTCATCAACAACACCACTACAACAACAATTAGGAACTAAGTACTGATACTATCAGTCAGCCAGTACTGATCGTCCCTCATCCCTGGAGAGGCATCAGCTTGTGAGAGCTGGAACCACCAGTCAGCCAGTACTGATCTTCCCTCACCCCTGGACAGGCATCATCTCGTGAGAGCTGGAACCATCAGTCAACCAGTACTGATCTTCCCTCACCCTTGGAGAGGCATCCATCCCTCTGGACATGCATCAGCGCGTGAGAGCTGGAACCATCAGTCAACCAGTAGTGATCTTCCCTCACCCTTGGAGAGGCATCCATCCCTCTGGACAGGCATCAGCTCGTGAGAGCTGGAACCATCAGTCAGCCATAACTGATCTTCCCTCACCCTTGGAGAGGCATCCATCCCTCTGGACAGGCATCATCTCGTGAGAGTTGGAACCATCAGTCAACCAGTATTGATCTTCCCTCACCCTTGGAGAGGCATCCATCCCTTTGGACAGGCATCAGCTCGTGAGAGCTGGAACCATCAGTCAGCCAGTACTGATCTTCCCTCACCCTTGGAGAGGCATCCATCCCTCTGGACATGCATCAGCTTGTGAGAGATGGAACCATCAGTAAGCCAGTACTGATCTTCCCTCACCCTTGGAGAGGCATCCCTCCCTACGGACAGGCATCAACTTGTGAGAGCTGGAACCATCAATCAGCCAGTACTGATCTTCCCTCACCCTTGGAGAGGCATCCATCCCTACGGATAGGCATCTATCCTTTCGGATAGGATCTCTATCAATCAACAAGTACTGATCTCCTGTCCCTCCTGGACAGGCATCTATCCTTTCGGATAGGATCTCTATCAGTCAGCAAGTACTGATCTCCTGTACCTCTTGGACAGGCATCTATCCTTTCGGATAAGCATCATCAATCTCTCTTCCTAGAGAGGTCCCTTTGGACCACACCAAGCTTGTCTCGAAAGTACTCAAACTTCACACGAGCCAGAGGCTTAGTCAGCACATCAACAACTTGTTGCTCTGTAGGAACATACTCGAGCTTCACAGCTCCCCTCTGCACCATATCCCGGATATAGTGGAACTTAATCTCGATGTGCTTCGATCTATCATGAAACACAGGATTTTTTGTCAACTTGATGCAACTTTGGTTGTCACAGAGTATCTCCGTAGCATCAATCTCTACATCGAACAATCCTGTCAACATCTTGCGAAGCCACACTGCTTCACCACAAGATGAACAAGCTGCAACATATTCAGCTTCCGCTGTACTGAGTGCAACACAGGGTTGTTTTCAACTGATCCATGAGATCACACCCGATCCCAAACTAAAGCAACATCCTGAAGTGCTCTTTTTGTCTTCAGCACTTCCAGCCCAATCTGAGTCTGTGTACCCATACAATCTGAACTCACTATCTGAGGCATATCTAGTCCATAGTCCAATCTAACCTTTAGATATCTCATCACATGTTTTTGCTGCAATCAGGTGAACATTCCTGGGTTCCACCATATACTGACTCAATGTGTTTACTGCAAAACATATATCTGGACGAGTATTGGTCAAATACATCAATGACCCAATAATCTGTCTATACATGGTGACTTCCACTTTCTCTGAAGAAGCATCACTCAGAAGTTTCAAATTTGTCACCATTGGAGTGGTCATGGCCTTGCAAATCCAGCATCCCAAATCTCTTTAGGATCTCTATTGTGTATTTTCCTTGACTCAGGAAAATCTCGTCTGGAAACTGCCATACCTCAAGACCTAGAAAATAGTGCATCTTGCCAAGGTCTTGCATCTCGAATTCTGTTGCAAGCCTCTTCTTACATTCAATAATAGGCTTGTCTTCTCCAGTCAAAAATAAGTCATCCACATACAGTAATAGTATCATGGGTTCATCATTCATAATCTTGTAATAAAGATTAGAGTCCGCTTTACTTTTGGTAAAGCCCAAGCTCATCAGGAAGCTGTCAATTCTTCCATACCATGCTCTGAGAGCTTGCTTCAACCCATACAGTGCTTTCTTCAACCTGCATACATGTGACTTATTATCTTCTACTTCAAAACCTTTTGGTTGCTCGTTATATACTTCCTCTTCTATGTTTCCATTCAGGAAAGCAGTCTTCACATCCATTTGATGTAGCTTCCATTTCATCTTGGCTGCCAAGGCAAGAATGGTTCTAATCGAAGTATATTTGGCTATTGGGGCAAAAGTCTCCTCGTAATCAATTCCTTCTTTTTGCGAGAATCCCCGGGCTACAAATCTTGCCTTGTACTTTTCAATGCTTCCGTCTGCTGAATGTTTTGTTTTGAAGATCCATTTTGATGAAACAACCGATTTGTCCTTCAGTCTTGGTACCACATCCCAAACATCATTCTTGATGATGGATTTATATTCTTCATTCATGGCATCCAACCATTCCTTCTTCTTTACTGCTTCTTCAAAACAAGTTGGTTCTTCTTCAACAAGATTGCACATCAAGGCTACATAGCTGGAATATGGCCTTGGTCTCTTGATCTCTCTACTGGACCCTTCTGGAGCACCATACTTTCCTGCATCTTGGATTAATTCATGTGCCTAGGCTGGTCTTCTCTTTTGAGAGATCTCCACATGAGGTATCTCCTCAGGTTTTCAAGGTTCTGCCATGTCATGATCCTCTGGGGTAGGATCACCTTCAACACTTGGAATTGGTTCTTTGGTTGATTCTGCAACTCTGGGAACCTCCTGCTCCTCTTCATCCTCATGAGTCTTCTTAGACTTGTTGAAAGCTGAATCTTCATCAATTGTGACATCCCGACTAATCTCGATTTGACAGAATCCTAGGATGTATATGCGGTAAGCCTTAGATTGCTCACTATAACCCACAAATATTCCCTTCTTGTCTGAAGGCTCTAGTTTCGATCTCTTCTCCTTTGGAATGTCGATGAACATCAGACATCCAAATATTTTCAGATGACTGACTTCAGGCTTCTTCCCAGTGAACATCTCTTCAGGGGTCTTGTTGCCAAGAGCACTATGGGAGATCCTGTTCTGTACATAGACTGCGGTTCTGGCAGCTTCTGCCCATAGATGCATGGGTAAATCTTGATCATGGATCATAGCCTTTACTGCTTCTATGATCGTTTTGTTCTTCTTTTCGGCCACACCATTCTGTTGTGGATTATAGGGAACAGTGAGCTCACTCTTAATCCTTGCTTGCTTACAAAAATATTTTAAATCCCCTGAGGTATATTCTCCTCCATTGTCTGACCTCAGGATCTTAATCTTCTTTTCAGAGAGATTCTCTACGAGAGCCTTGAACTCTTTAAACTTTTCAAAGACTTCATTCTTATTCTTCAGAAAGTAAATCCAGGTTTTGCGAGAATAATCATCAATAAAAGATGCATAATATTCATACCCGCTTAGAGAGGTGGTGGACATTGGTCCACAAATGTCTAAATGAATAATGTACAGAATACCTTTTGCCTTGCTATCGCTATTTGGAAATGGGTTCTTAGTGCTCTTCCCTTGAGCACACCCTTTGCATACTCGTTCATGATCCACCCAGATCTCTGGTAACCCAGTTACTACCTTACTTACAATTGGTAAGGCTTTATAGTGTACATGAGCTAGTCTCCTATGCCATAACTCATAGGGGTTCATGGTACTAGCCATCATTTTTGCATTTGCATGACCCTTTAGTTTGTAAAGTCCTTCTACTCCAATGACCACTGCATCATCAATAATCTTGCCTTAGGCCACATGAGAACTTCACCATCTACAAATGCAACACGAAGACCTTTCTTATCTAATGCTGAAATAGACAGATGGTTCTTCTTCAACCCAGGTACATAAAGGACATCCTTCATGTTCATGGACTTTCCAGAGTCCAATTTGTAAGAGGCTTCTCCCATACCTTTGATGGGATATTGATAGTCATCTCCGAGTTTTCGCTTGTGTGGAGATTCCTTCTGGATAAGATGAGACAAGGATTCTTTGTATCTAGTCATGTGCTTTGAAGCTCCACTATCAACTAGCCAAGTATCACTCCCATGAGATACTGAACCAGTGAGTGCTGAGATAAGAACATATTCTGGTCTTGTCATCATCATCACTATCTTCTGCTGCATGAGCATGAAACCTCTTCTTCTGCTTCTTGTGTTGTCCATGTTTGTTTGGACAATTCCTTGCAATGTGTCCAGTCTTGTGGCATGAGTAACACTCAATTGAAGAGAAATCCTTTTTGGTACTTCTCTTCTTCTGGGGTCTTCTTGGAGAGTGCTCTCGAGGACGAGGATTGTCTTTCCTCTTCTTCCCACCTTTAGCATGAGTAGCCAAGGCTTGATCTTCATCGTCATTTAACTTCTCATCTCTTACAACTATTCTTTATTCTTCTTGGACACATTCTTCCCATAGGTTTCTGAACTTGATTAGTTTCTTTCTGGCACAAATGCCACGAACAAATGGTTCCCAATCTCGGGGGAGACCATTCAAAGTAGTCATCACAACTTCTGCATCCTCTACATAACCCCAATGGCTTCTAGTTTTTCTTTGATCTGGAATACCCTGGAGAAGTATGAGTGCATGGACTCAGACTTCATACTCTTCACACCCTTGAGTTGATTTCTCAAGGTCATCTTTCTGTTGATGTTCTTTCCTTCAAACAGGCTGGTCAAGGCATCAAACATCTCTTATGGTGTCTTCTTGAAAGACACATGGGGGATCAAGTGATCCTTGATGGAATCAGCAATGATCCTGTTTGTTTTAATAAGATTCTTCGTATGCCTTGCCTTTTCTTCATCTCCCTCTGGTTCTGTAAGTCCTTCCTTCACATAGCCTTCTAGCTCATGCTCCTCAAGGATGAGCATGACTCTATACTTCCAGGATCTGAAGTTCTCAGCTCCTTCAAGCTTCTCATCAAGCTTGGTATTGCTTCTCATCTTGCTATAATGAGTACTTCAAATGGAAATAGAAATAGATTTGAGACTTACCAGAAAATTTGCCCTTCTGATATCTACTCCTCTTTGACCTAGGGTTTGTCAGAGAAACCCTAATTTTTCGACTTCGGGATTTTGAAAACTAATTGGATGAGCAAATTCGCCTCCTTAAGGTGAGTTGAGAAAAGTACTCCTTTTCCAAAATCAGTGAGCAGATGATCCAAAAACTTGATGCCCTAGTTCTCCTGGGCAGCAGTGGTGGACCCAAAAATGAAAATGCTCGGAATGAAATTCTGCTTCGACAAAAAAATGCGCCCTATGGAGGCGAGGTAGATCCACCCTCTTTTCCGGCAAAAATGTGGAGGTAGCTCTCGGAATAAGAAACCTTAGCTCTTGCAGTTACGGGGGTTGCACAATGTAATCTTTCAGGCTAGCTCTGATACCATGTTAGTTTTTATTTGAGCAGCATATAGAATATAAACAATTACTGAAAGATAAACAAGCATAGCATAAAGACAAGAGACACAATTTATCCTGGGAAACCCTCTTGGGGTAAAAACCCAGCAAGCCTTCCTCAATATAGAAATCACAAAGTACAAAGTATCCCCAAGACAAAACAGTTACTCCTCCACTTGTGCGCACCTCTTTTCTTCACCTATGCGAACTTGCTTGAGTGAATGAGTGATTACAAATGAGAGAGAGCACTTCTATTTATATTCTTCCATTGAGATGACTAATTCCCCAACAGGGCCAACTTCTCTACTTGATTGGTCAATTACATAATATAATAATTTTTTAGGGGCTTTTCTGAGCCGACACATGTCCTAGGGTTTACATTGATTCTTTCAATGACCTTTACATTATTAATTACATGACCATCAACTCCCGTAGGAGGAATACAATAATATAAATAGAATATCTTCCGCAGTTACATTATTTTAATAGTAACTTATTTTGTACATGGTGCCATGTAATCACTTTTGTCCATAGAAGTTTTATAGCTGCAAATTTTGGATGATTTCTAACAATGAATATTCAATACATGGCTTGGGTATCTTGATCTTGTTCTCAATGAGAGCTTGTATTCTCTAAGGTAGTCTTAGTTCAAGCTGATGCTGATATAATGGGTTAATTCTATTGCTGGTTCTTTAGGTCCAGAGAATGTTCCAGAGATTGCCTTCTTGTCGGTTTCCTACCTCTTTCAGATCATCTGGAAACAAAAGCTTCTGGGTTTTTATACCTTCTATGATGGCTAGATTTGCTAGGTGGTCTGCAACTTTCTTTGTCGATCTTCTTAAATGCCTAAGCTCTACTTGATCATGTTTTTCATTTTGTCTGTCATCCCCGTCTTGTCCTTCCAGTTTGCCGGCCAAAGTAATAACACTTATTCTTATTAAGTCTAATCCTACTATCTTCAAGTTACCTTAAAAAAGATTGCTTCTTTGATTCCCAATTAAGATCGAGTTTGATTGGCTTATCTAGCTAAACCTACCGTTTACTTGGGTGTTGATATTAGTCCTCTTATCATTTTGGTTTGACTGTCCATGCGGGCTTGTGTGTAAGCTGTTATCATTGCACCTTGATTGTCTCAAGTAATCTCCCCTGCACTAACCTTACCAGGATTTGCATTTATTGCACTGACAGACATTCCACCTCTAGGAGACCTCAGCACCAGACCAACTCTATACAGAATACTGCTCACTAGGCCTGGTTGAGCAATCGGACTTGGATCGTGAGGTTTTTCTCCTTTGCATCTGATATTAGGATAGACAGTTCACTTCGCACCAGAGTTCCTCCAAGGATTTTACAGCTAGGGCCCCTCAGCCCCAAGTACTTTAGTTGAAGTCTTCAGGTTTGCATTGGTTCCTTCACTGTGATGGACAGACATAGTGATATCTCTTTTCACTCTTTTGCCTCTACTTTTATTTTCAGTTATGATGCAGATTATGAACTAGGGCCTTGCTCCTCTTGTGGATTTCCTTGTTTGCTTTACCTAGGCTGCGCTACTTGTCTTTTATTGTCAGTTGTTAGCATTATAGCATCTACGAGTGATCTAGGGATGTAGATATTGAGCTAGGGCCTTACGCTTCTAAGGGATTTCCTCGTGTGTTTTACCTAGATTTTGCTACTCGGTCTTTTGTTTTACCTAGGATCTAGGAGTGTTCTAGACACTCCCATGATCTATTGACTACTGATTGTACTCCCTAAGTCTCGATTACCTATTCCTTGTCATTCGTGGACATTAATAAATTAATTATTTTATCCATGATCTTGTTCCAACATCCGGTGGATACAAGTTCTGGTGAGGGCTTCTATGGCTCCCTAAGAGTTGCCTGTTATCCGAAGTATAATCTTTGATTTTGATTTTGTAATAATTTACCATTTTAATTTTATCGCTGAAAGGTTACACCTAGTTTGTTGGCAAATATTATTATGTGCTTGTATTATTTAACTCTGTACAATCAACTGTAGATTTGATTACAAGTTGTTTGTGAAATCCACTGGGATTATGAGGAAAGCATCATTGTATGTTGATTCATTGTGAAATGGTATTTCAAAAGGCAAGTCATTTCGAAGATATGCCATGCCCAAACCATTTTCTTGCTTTTCATGGAGTGAATCAAAGAAACTACAATTGTGCGTATCCCTTGGATACAAGATCTCAATACTGGAATCATCTAACAGTGCTATTGTTATATAGTTACTACTACAGTGCTAAATCTGTAAACCCTTAATAAAGCTTAAAGGCTATATACACCCAGATGTGTAACATAGTCCAAGAAACTAGGACAATCAAAATTTACAAAATGCAAAATGTATCTGTAAGACTATATGTCAATTGTCAAGTCAGATTAGTGCTAGTCAGACTTGATGTAGTATAACTGCAGGATTCCTTCATCAACGAGCTGATTTTTGTTGTATTCCATGAACTGTAAAAAGCCTTCTTGTAAGCCAATGCCCGACTTGGATAACTGATCAGCGCTCGAGTTAAATAATCGATAAATATGCTTGAAATTGATGCTAGTAAATTTTTGTTTAAGTTCAAGAGTCATGGCTTTCTATTGTTCCAAAACTGCAACCTGTAGATGTTTCTTACCACTAATCTAGTCACCACCAAAGAATCGCCCAAATTTTTTAAAGTAGCAAAACCTCTTTTATGGGCAAAGTGAGTAACCCCCAAAGACTCAGAAGTTCAACATGTGCATTGGAGACCTATCCACATCCAAACCAGAGGAGGAAATGGTGTTTTGAGTTAATATGAAAGTATGCCCCAGCTATGTAGTTTCCCTTCTGAGAGGCACCATAAAAATACCTGATGGGGGACTAATCAATAATAAAGGGAGGAAACCTTTCCATTCTCTTCATATGTTGTTTGCTCCGAGAATAAGTTGTAAAGCCACTTTGTATGAGGTTGCAGGCGATACCAGACTGAAACTGAATATTTTGAAATAAAATTAAGTTTTTAAGACGCCAAACACCCTAGATGAAAAACCCCCATGGGCATCTGAAACAAATCAATTAAAAAGGCACGATTCCAGGGAATTGCCTTTCCAACCAAACGAGAGAGAGTTCCTATGCACGGAAGTTGCCCAAAGCTCTTGTGTTCTGAACATGAGACCAGTAGGTGATCTACTGTTTCGGCAACTTGAAAGCACGAAGAACAAACCGTTGAACCCAAACCCCCTTTGCCATAAAAATTTTCTCGTCAAGATTTTATTTTTAATAGTCAACCAAGTAAAACAAAGTATCTTCGTGGGAGCCTACCACCTCCATAAGCGACAATGCCACCATTTGGGTTGATATCAATTCTTTAAAAAACAATTGATATATAGGCAAATTTGGTTGTAACTTGGCTCGATGCAGTGTTCCACGACCATCACATTTTATCAGCAGCGTTAGACGATAAAATGCCAGCATGTCTTAATAAAACCACATACCTGTCCCAATCAGCAGCTTCAATAGGTTCCAGTCGAAGATCCTCGACTGAGAGCCAATAATCATAGCTATTAATCGAAACTGCCCTCCTTGCATGATTCAGGGAATAAATCCCTTTGCTACGAACAACTTGAACCATAGCAGGAGATAGGATGTAGCAATGTGAACCACCAATGAAAGGGTCCACACCAACACGCACTTGAAACCCATCCTCAATTTGCCAACCCAACCATCTATTTAAATATGTGAAGGATTGATTCTCTTAATCCACACCATATGTTTGAAACACCTAGACTTTTCTTTTTTTCCTTTCTTATCCAGTCAATAACGGAGAGATTCTTTAAATATTTGCCTAAGATAATATCTCACCATAATCCTTGATGCAGTGGGCCGCGCCAAAGGCTCTTCAACGCCAATGCTTTCCCGATCGACAGTATGTTTTCAATTCCTCACCCCCCAGAGACTTCGGGAGAGCTACCAACTCCCAAGCAGCTAGATGAAAACCAGGTCTTGAAAGTGAGCCCGAGCATAAAAATTCAAAAATAATCCGGCGAAGAAGAGACAATATTTGTTTTGAAACCTTAGCCAGGGCCAGCCAGAAAATCAGAAAGCTGTAGAGGACAGAATTTATAAGAGTGATACGGCCTCCCATAGATAAATGTCGATTGCACTAGTTGTTGATTCTCTTCTCCACCTTCTTTACCAACCATAACCAGCCATCAATGAAATATCCATTAGTTTAATAAAATAGCCAAGGTACTTCAATCCTGCATCCAGGTCCACTAGTTTGTTTATAGGGGAGGTCAGACTTGATCATTTCCAGCTCTGAAACCTCCATATTGCTCCAATGAATGTCAGATTTCGGTCTAGAAGTTATTTAAAGTGTTGCCACTTACTCAATTTACCAATACCAAACAGTAACACATTGTCCACAAACAATAGGTGAGTAATATGTTGTGAAGGAGTAACTCTTATCCCTGTAATCTTACCTTCCTATTTGGAACGACTGATCAGCCTGCTTAAAACCTCCATCACCAACAAGAACAACAACGGTGATAAAGGGGCAGCCTTGTCTCAGACCTCGAGAGTTGTTAAAGACATTCGTTGGACTCCCATTAACCAGAACAACGAAATTGGCAAAAGTGACAACCCATAATCTACTAGGTTACCTCAAAATTCAGACCTGCATTAATGAGGATAAGAGGAAAAAAGGTCCAATCAACCATGTCATAAGACTTTACAATGTCCAATTTCAAGACCATAGAATTTAAATGATTGATTTTTGCAGAATACAAGGTCTCTTGTGCGATGCAAATTACTTCAAAAATATGTCTATGTCGAAGAAAACTGAATTGTTCCTTCGAATTGCCTCTAGATATGACCTTATAAAGGAGGTTGCACAATGAAATAGGCCGGAAATCCTGGAAGGATGAGGGTTTGACGTCTTAGGACTAGGGGCCATGAAGGTAGCATTAATACTTCCTGCAACCGGTCCCGAGAGATGAGCTTCCTCCACAAGTTTGACAATCTTCGGACCAAACAGATCAAAGAACTATAAATAAATATGCATCGTCCACTCGTCTAGCCCATGACTCTTGTCCTTGTCCATTAATTTCATAATATTCTCAACCTCTAGTAGAGAAACAAGTCTACTATTTTCTTCTGAATCCTCCTCAGAAAAGATAAGAGGCATACATTGTAGTATGGAAACTTGTGCACCAATATTATTTACCGTGGGCGTATGAAACAAATTTGAAAAATACTTGGTAGCAGCTTCTATAGAACGTTGTGTGGTGCACCGTTGATCATCCTGATCTTCGATCTCCCAGATAGTATTAATCGTTTAACGTTGGTTGGAAAAAGAGTGGAAACACTTAGTGTTTTGGCCCCCCTTAGCAATCCATAGTGCACTGCTTTTAAGCCACAAAAATCCTCTTCTACCTGAAGTATGTCGGCTTTACCTTGTTCTAATTTTTTAGTAATATGAATCCTGCTTTGAAATATAACTAGGCACAGCCACAACGTAATAATCCTTAATCTCTGACTCAATCCGAGTTAATTCTCTGCGTTGAGAAAGTTGCTTGTTTTTGAACCACATAATCACAATCTCCTTAAGGGATTTGAGAAAGCTGGGTAACTGTTTCATCGCCAAGCCACTCCTTTTAGGGAAGTCTGAATGACAATGTGCCTTGACAAGATTATTAAAATCTGCTTCTTCCAACCAGACCCGACAATACTTGAAAGGGTATTTTTAGTGACATCCCCTTTCTATCCTTGGAATAATCGGCTAGTGGTTTGAGATTGAAACCTTTTCGACCCAAGTATTGCACGAGTCCACTAAGTTGAGAAGATCCTTTGCTAAAAGGAACACATCGAGCACTTAGCGACCGCTTCTTCTTCCCTATGCCCATTATGCCATGTAGGTGTAAGAGGGACTAGTTCGATATCCACCAACGTATGGTCAACAATAAAATTTTGAAACCAAGGGCACAATGGATCAATTTTGGCAGCTATGCCTCAAGACACCCGGGTGGAAGTCGTGAAATTGAGATCTCCTGCAACAATAAGTGAGGAGTCTTCCAAAATACCACTGCTTTCAACATTACACCAAAACTCATTCCTGTTTGTAGAGGGGCCGTAACAATTTAAAATACTGAGAGGTAAGTCTAGAGCCCTAGAATGACCCACAAAAAATATTCCACCCTGAGTTCGAAAGGGATTGAAGTAAAACTTTGTAGGATTCCAGGTTGAAAGTAGACCCCCTGGAAGGCCTTCCACAACCATTGAGCAACAATCCTAGTCCTGGAATAAATGCCAAAGAAACTCTCTAGCTTTGGATCTCGCAACCATAGTTTCTTGTAACAAAATAATATATGGTGATATCTCCTGTACTAATCTTCTGAGGGCATAAAATTTTCGGTTGCCCCTCACCCCTCTTACATTTAGTGACAAAATAATCATTGGGGAACAAACTTCTCGACCAACTATGCTCTAAGAGACCTGAAAGTTTCAGACAAAATATCTTGTGTATCTTTTTCCCCACAGGAGTTCATGACTCCATAATTGTTTAAATTTGCTATCTCCCCCACCGAAGCTCTAGCTAGAACTTTCTTTTGTCTTCCCCCGTTCTTCTTCATAATGGTCACATTTGGATTGGATGGGCTTGAAGACTCATGTTCCACGGAATCTTTAGAATATATCAAGAGTGGTTCCTGAATAAACCCACCCCTCGACATTTGTGGAGTTTTTCCAGGAATAGCTCTCAGATCTTACAGGGAGGCCTCTTGTACGAAACTCAGAGCCTCAAGGGCCAAAACTTCATCTCTAAGCACTTGAGAATTTGTGTCCATAACAGGATTATCTCGGATAGTATCAGTTAGGTTTGTAACCCCTCGACAACCAAAGCCACTGGCTGCGTACAAAGAGACCCATGAAAACCCTCATCTAGAGAGGAGGACACACCTTCATTTTGTAAGGTAGACAAAACTCTAAGCCCCGGTGCTTCTTAGTGAGCATACTCAACCTCAACAATCCTAAATAACTCTGAGTCCGAAAGAGAATCAAAGAAATCCGGTAAGAGGGATTCTAACTTACTTGATAAGGAGATCGAAGCAGTTGTCGTAGTAGGCTTCTGAATATCACACCTGGAGTCAATAGAAGCCCCCGATTGTTGAAACAAATGTTTTGGGGCAAGGTCCAAACGTGTAGGATCTTCTTGCCTAGTCCTCGTCCCCAGCTTGGAAGAGCGAAATTCATGTTTCAATTGTCTGACTTCCTCGTAGACATGACAACGAAAAGGCATACGTTAGTAATCTAGTGGTTGACAGATGAGTTTGTCCCCCCACTGTATATTGATGACTTCCAAAAGCCCAATGTTTGCATCCATCTCCGCAAGCACCCAAGTTGTGTGTTTATCTTCAAAATAAAGGGATTTATCATCAAAGAAAATAAAAAGACCAACTCTATTTGCGATTGCCTAAAATATTTCACGAGACCACAGTTCCAGTGGAAAACCCTTGAGAAGCATCCAATAATGATTCCTCTGGAACTGTTCCGTAAGAGGATTGAAGTTTGAATGCCACTTTTTGAGGCATAATGAACCTTTCCCAACCACCCAGAGTTTCACCATAATACGAGAGGCGTGCTCTTCATCAAGAAAGTGGAAAACTATCCATTTGTTTACCAACAGGTGAACACACAGACAATAGTTAATGATAGGTTTCTAGTGGTCTGTGACCCACGACATCAGGGCGTTCCGACTCAAATTTGTGAAACATACTTTCCCAACAATTGCCCTTGTTGATCAACTAACAACTCTATCAACCTCTACATCCTTTCCCAGAGTCATGTTTATATCTCTCGACCTGAGCTTCAAAGCTTTGAGAGACCGATGATGATGAGCCACCACACCCCAACTTCGAGAGAGTCCTCCCCTGCTACAACGAAATGCCAACAGTTCAGGGTCTACTGGACTTCCAGAATAATCCGAGTCCCCACCAGCTAGTGAAGTATTATCGTGAGCACAAAAGAGTGGGTCAAGGGAACCCTGATATACCGCACACGGTTCCTTAGCAGGTCCCTCAATCCCTCCAAACCACTAACTCTGCAATACGATCATAATGACCTGACCTCTGTCACTTCACATGATAACCATGCAAAAAACAAAGGAAAAAAACCGCGTAGGGACCCACTTCCTCTGACAATATGCACAGTAATCCAATAAAAAGACCACTAGAGGAAACAACTCAAGCTAGTGTAACATACGTTGAGCCTCACCACACCAACCGCTTCTGTAACTATAGAGAGCAAAACCCTAGCATACCAAAACCCTAGCATCGCCATTCTTCCCACTAGAGGATCCCCAATGATTTAGTGCTTGAACGAATATACAATTACCTTTTTTTCTTTGCACAATTATATATTGTTTAATCATATATGAGTTCAATATTCATAGCTTTATACATTGAACATTTGAATTGGTAAAAAATATCACTGTCATCGCAAAACTCATCGCAAAACTGATGATTGTTGATCCGAGTTACCTCGTGATCAAATTTTACAATTCATATTTTTCGTTATTAGTTTACATTTTATTTATGATCATTCCAAACGTTAGATGAGCTTTTTCCCATGAGTATGTTTGGTTTTGGGTTGACCTTGTATCTTTAGAGGAGTAATATTTTGTGGCTTGTTATACGGGTAATATCCAAACTTGTAATCAACTCCAGTTTGGTTAAATTATAACATGAAAATTAAATTAGTAACATGCCATCAATGCAATATTTTTATGCTGAGGTGAGAGTTAAGGTGGTTAAATTTCCTAACTTTAAATGATGTATTGAGAGATATTGCAACATCATGAATATGGTGCCCATCAATGTAATGTTTTCATGTTGAGGTGAGGGTTTCAGTGGTTAAACCTATGCCCCCCCCCTCGCTCCTGCTCTCGAAACTCACTTCCAAAACTCTTCTAGTTTGGGGAGTGCGCTCCCGAGGCACTCCCTTCCTCTCCTTTACTAAAAGCTCCTATACTAGGTTGATCATTTGATGACAATGTTATGGTACCTCCATTCTTTGCCAAGCGCCTATAAGAGCTGTTATGATTGTTCATTTGATGACAATGTAATAAGTTATAACTACTAGATGAGTGAGGTTATATGGTTTAACCATGTTTTCTATAGCTAATTCAACATTCTACACGTTTTTAAGATATAAATTCATCAAGATATATTCAAATATATACTATATAAAAACGCTAGCGAAACGTCCTTGAAACATGAGCTTTTAAAATTTTCGCTTTTCGCACCCGCTCCCAACAACATAGGGTTAAACTACCATAAATTTGATAATGTATTGAGAGTTGTGGCAACATCATTAATATATATCTATATGAATGATTTTTATTATTTTCTCTATTTATATATAACATATTGTGATATGTATACAACTATGTGATATCATATATGGTATCAAAGTAAGTACTTGTGCTCTAACGTGTAAAAATTGTGCAGATCCACAGTTTGTGAATATGAAAACGAAGAATCAAAGACTAAAAAAATGACTGAAATCCAATTGAGCAAGAAAACCCTATACACAAAAAATATGTTAGGCTAGTCAAGGGAAAATGGTTGTGGCAAATGAGATTTTGGTTGATGAGATATGAACATGGAAAATGCACTTTACAAGCGTTTGTTAATTAAAAGCTTATACAAGTTTTTAAAAATTAGTTGAATCTCTTGAAGACGAACTTATGAAACATTGGAAAGATAAAAGATAAAAAAAAATAAAAAACGTTAAATGAAGGGAGGGAAAACAATTGAAGGAGAAAGCCAACAATGAAACTCTATAGCTGGCCAACATGGGTGAGGTGTGAATAGGAATCCTAAGACCCCAAATCAGTTGGTAGGTGCAAAGGGCAGTGGTGGAACCTGAGGAATACAACAATGAACCCACATGAAGTTGTAACCAAATTGTGAAGAAGAAAGTTTTGATTCACAAGTTGTAACAAGCAGACCAATCCAATGTGGAAGTCAAGCTGTGAAGAATCAGAACAACCAACAAAGAGGTTTGTAGAAACCCGTCAGCAATAGCTATTATTTTTCCAGCTACAAGCAGAAGAAAATAGAGAAATTGCAGTATGGATAAGAGAGTCCAACACCTATTTTCTTCATTAGAATAAAAAGTGAGCCCTATAGAGGGAGCAGGGGCAATGGTTTTCATGTTTAAGGCCATGAATTAAATAGGGAGAGAAGAACAGGGGCTAGGGGTTTTCATGTCTGAGTAAGAGCAGGAGCTAAATAGGTGGAGAGGTATTTATGTCTTAGAAACAATTTCCAAGTAAAAAAATCTTGAATGTGTTGGGAGTTAGTTTTCATGCATTAGGAGTCATGTGATATTGATATTATCTAACTTTAGTTTTTATGCGTTAGGAGTTGTGATAGTGGTAGTATTAAAGATATGAAGTTATGCATGTGGAAAAAGGAAAAGAGGAAAATAGAAGAATGAATAGGCAAGAGAATATGCCAAGTTGCGAGGAATCTTATCAAAATTAGTATATTGGGGAAGAGTCCAAAGTGTTTTGGGTTGTGTACCTATGTAGTGGTAACTTCAATTAATGTATATGGTGTGTTAAGGTTTCTTTATCATTTTTTTATTGTTAAATTATAACATGTCAATAACGTGGTAATATTTTCTTTGAGAATCGAGGAATGTACATTTAGAGTTTGTTGAAGAGAATATTCCAAGTTGCAAGGACTCTTATCAAAATAAATATATTGGGAGAAGAGTCCAAAGTGTTTTGGGTTGTGTACATATGTAGTGGTAACTTCAATTATTGTATATGGTGTATTAAGGTTTCTTTATCATTTTGTTTTATTGTTAAATTATAACATGGCAATAATGTGGTGATACTTTCTTTGAGAATTAAGGAATCTACACTTAGAGTTTGTTGCCATTTTTTCTTTGTGTGCCATTGATGTGGAGAATATAGTTTATGTGACTCTTGTGAGCTTCGTTGGATGTGTTACTTGTAAATTTTTCATTGCTATTACCCCGCCCGGTTTCAAGTTTTAATT
Source organism: Larix kaempferi (assembly GCA_027924585.1). NCBI lineage: Eukaryota > Viridiplantae > Streptophyta > Pinopsida > Pinales > Pinaceae > Larix > Larix kaempferi. The sequence goes on from BSBM01000076.1 coordinate 10,063,261, forward strand.
CTCTTTGTTTAATACCCAACTCAATGAACATGACAACTGCAAATGAATTGTTTTCTCATAAACAATTAGTACTGGAATCACTAGGAGAATTTTACAAACTTAAGTGCGCAAAAATAAACTCAACCACACAAAAAATCTGACTCAATAATTTTTGGCCAACTAGCCAAAGAAAAACCCCTTTAGGGGAAAATGTGTGTGAGAGGTGATATTTTTATTTCTTCTTCAAGAAAGGAAATGTACAACATAATATAGAAATAAGTACAACTTATCTCAGTCATTAGAAGTCCAATTTCAGCCTCAAAATTAATGTTGTAGCTGCATTGATTTTAGTGCCGTGACAGTCTCGAAATTTGTGCAATACTCAGACTTGCTCAAACTACTTCCCACAATCATTCATCCCCTCGAATTTTTTGCTAGATAGAGACTTCACCACCGGTAAGAGTGCCCATTGAAATTGTTGCTGTGCACCTCGAATTTTGTGCCGAGGAAAGTCTAGAAATTCATGCCCAAATAGTGCAAACAACAATGTATGGATGCCTATACGGACTGCAATTAATATGCAGTCTACTACCTAGAAAATCACACCCAGGTTTCTCCGCAAACTTTGTGCACCATCTCGATTTTCGAGCCACAAAAACTCAACTGTAAAGACCTCGAATTTCATGCCAATCAAGTGGAAATTCATGTCCTCATACTCTGCTGTACAATCTTGGAATTCACGCTGGGTTATCCACCTTGGAATTCATGCCTGCAATCTTTTCTCTCAAGCTTGACCTCTCTTCTTCTCAAGGTAAGTCAACGTTCTCCAAAGCTCATGAAAAAAATAAATGGAATGTGCCTCTTTGATTTGCCTTTCCTTTTTGTGTTTCTCATGGGGGCAATTGAAAGGTCACCAAATCCAAGGGCCCATATTGGCTTTGGTGATCTAAGATCAATGAATGAGAATAAATGCACTTTTTTCTCTCCATAAAAATATTCTCTCTCAACCACCACTTAAATTTATCAAAAAGTCACTTTAATCTCTATAGTGAATTAAAATCTCATCTCAAGCAATTAATGCAAGGGTCATGTCACTTTCCCCCCTTTTAGTGACTTAGGCACAAAGTCACCAGAGGAACACTTTTCTAGGTACAAAAATCAACACTTCCTCTTACCGAGGAAGGTGTTCTGCACCACTCCCAACTTGTACCTAAAGAAGACAAACTTGCGCCTCCCTAAGGATTTTTTCAGAATGTCTTCCACTTGCTCATTAGTGGAAATGTACTGCAACTCCACAACTCCTCTCTGAACATAGTCATGGATGAAGTGGTACCTGATCTCTATGTGCTTTGACCTATCATGGAATACTGGATTATCAGAGAGTTGGATGCAACTCTGATTGTCACAATAAATAACCATAGGCCTTATCTCCTTACCAAATAAATCCACCAACTTGCGAAGTCACAAGGCGTCACAACTAGCCTGGTTGGATGCCATGTACTCAACCTCTACAAAATTCAAATCAACGGACTTTTTCTTCTGACTGAACCATGACACTGCCGCCGAGCCCAAACTGAAACAACAAGAAGTGCTCTTTCAGTTCATCACACTACCTGTCCAATATGAATCTGTGAAGCAAATCAAACTAACACCATCTGTCCTCCTATAGTCCATACCATAATCTACTATCCCAAAAAGATATATCAACACCTGTTTCATGACTACCCGATGCACTCTCTCAGGCTCCACCATAAACTGATCGAGAGTGTTCATTGCGAAACATAGATCTAGCGTGGTGTTGACCAGATACATCAATGAATCAATGAGCTGATGATATAAGGTAGGATACACCAACTCTCCCTCAGAAGCATGAAGTTTCTTCCAATTGGTGATCATTGGTGTGGCCATCGACCTACAATCCTCCATCCCGAATCTCCTCAGAATATCAATTGTATACTTCCCCTTCCCTAGGAAAATATGTCTAGGCTTCTGCCAAACCTTCAATCCCAGAAAATAATGCATGAACCTAGTGTATGTCATCTCATACTTTGAAGCAAGATCTCTCTTGAAAGCTGTAATGAGCCTCTCCTCACTTGTAATGAACAATTCATCCACATATAGCAAAAGAATGAGTGGATCATCACCAACTGCAGTGTAGTAAAGGTTCAGATTTGCCTTACTCTTATGAAATCCCATCGACAAAAAGTAAGAATCTATCATGGAGTACCAAGCTCTAGGAGCTTGCTTCAACCCATACAAGGATTTCTTCAGCCTGCAAACATGAGACTCTCTCCCATGAATCTAAAAAAACTCTAGATGCTCAACATACACCTCCTCTTGTAGAAGTCCATTGAGAAATGCGATCTTCACATCCATCTGGTGGATCTTCCAACCCATCTCTGCTACAATGGAGATCACTGCTCTAATCGAAGTGTAATGAGCAACGGATTCAAAGGTCTTGTCATAATCAAATCCATCTACATGTGAGAACCCCTACACTACAAACCAAGCTTTGTACTTCTGCACATTGCCATCTGTAGCATGCTTGATCTTGTAAAGGCATAGAGAAGTCACTACTGACTTCTCCTTCGGTCTCGATACAATCTCCCAATCATCATTCTTCATGATGGAATGGTGCTCTTCCATCATGGCATCTCTCCACACGTGATGTTGGGATGCCTCCTCAAAAGTGGAAGACTCTGAATCATGAAGACTAGCAACCAATGCCATGCCATACATGTATGTCATCCTAATCTCTTGTACAGGTCTCCTGGGTTCTCCAACTAAATTTGCTTCCTTCAGGGTGTCTCTAAGCCACTTGGGCTTCATCTTCCCTGAAGGCTCCTCTCATACTGGTGTATCATCCTCTGAAGACTGAGTCTTGGGAATAGAACCGCCTATAGCTGGTGATCCAGAAACCCATGAACTAGAAGCTGGTGACTCATGTGAATTAGAAGCTGGAATCGGTGAACCTATAACCCTAGAACCTGAACATGTACCAGGTGAACCTGTAAATTGTGTCCTTGAACCTGAAGCACCTATAACTGGTGGACCATTCACCCTTTAAAACGATGACCCTACACTTTGTGAAGTTGGACTATGAATGATCACCTATGGCGTGGAAGCCTGCTGCTCCCCATGCTCTAACTCACGAGACTTTATGAAGGCCCACTCCTCAAATCTCACCTCCCTCCTCACAACAAATTTCCTATGCAAGGGAAGATAAATGCAGAAGGCCTTCGCAGTCTCATCATAACCCACAAAGATACCCTTCTCTGCACTGGGCTCCAACTTTGTCCTCTTCCCTGAAGGGACATGAGAGTAAGTCAGACAGCCAAAAATCCTGAAATGACCAACCTCAGGCCTCTTACCTATGAACATCTCCTCAGGGGTCTTACACCCTAAGGCTTGGTGAGGACTCTTGTTCTGAATGTAAACAACTGTGCTGCATGCCTTAGCCCAAAGAAAGAGTGGAAGACTCTGATCATGAAGCATAGATCTCGTTGCTCCCACAATGGACCTGTTCTTTCTCTACGCTACCCCATTCTGATCTGGAGTGTATGGAACAGTCAACCGTCTCTTGATTCCCTCCTATGCACAAAACTCATTGAATGTATTGGAGGTATAGTCACCCCCATTATTTGATCTCAACACCCGAATCCTCCTCCTTGGTTGGTTCTCCATAAGAGCTTTGAACTCTTGGAACCTCTGCAAGACTTCTTCCGACTTCTTTCTCTTCAAAACGTAGATCCAGGTCTTCCTGGAGTAGTCATCAATAAATGAAACATAGTACTAAAAACTAGTCAATGAAACAGAATACATAGGACCACATAAGTCAGAATGTATCAAGTCAAGTACTCCTGCTGATTTGCTGTCATTGCTTGGAAAAGCAGTCTTGGTGTACTTTCCCAAAGCACACCCCTTGCATACATCACTGTGCTCTGTGATGAACTCAGGAAAACCAGTTACCATATCTTTCAACATCCGCAAAGCTAGATGATGCAAGTGAGCCATCCTCCTATGCAATAACTTGCATATATCACTGCTATTGTTGTGTGCCAAGGCATGTAAAGGATGAAACAAGAGCTTGTATAGTTTCCCACATCTGACTCCAATAGAAAAAGAAGCAAATGGCCATGATGCCTTGGGAAAAACGTGAACATGCCCATCAACAAATTACACCCCAAGTCCCCTATCCTCGATCGTGGAAACTGAAACCAAGTTCTTCTTCAGCCCAGGGACATACAAGACATACCACAAAGTCATAGGCTCCATGGACTCCCTATGAGAAGTGATGGTCCCTCACCCAACTGCTCTGAAAACTATGTCATCTCCCAACACCACCTCCAAATCTAATCTTGTTTGTGTAAACTATGAGAACATATCCTGCACACCTATCATATGATTCGAAGCTCCACTATCAATGTACCAGGTGCATGTGGTGGTGGAAGCACTCAAGGAATGACCAACCAACAATGAGTACTCTCTCTCATCCTCCATATCTGCACTGGTAATAGATTCTCTCTTTGAATGACCATCACAAAGAGAAAACTCTCTCTCAAATCTAGCTGCATATGCATCTATCTACGCCGAAGCTGTTGTCCACTTCTTCTTCTTCTTCTTCTTTTTGTCCGGGAACTGTCCAACATAGTGCCCAAACCCTTGACAAGCAAAGCAATTGACTTTGCTCAAATCTTTCTTTTTCCCACCCTGCTGCTTAGTCCCACCCTGCTTTGGACCCTTCTTATACTTCTACCTCTTCCCCTTTGTTGACAAAGCAACATTCTCTTCACCATCCCTGCAATTTGATGAGCTACCCTGTACATATCCTCTTCGGGTCTCCTCTTGAACAAAGTCACCCCAAAGATGATCCCAAGAAGGCATGTTTTCTCTAGCAACAATGGCCTCCACAAATACAATGCATGGCTTGGCCACGTCATTCAAGGCTGTCCGCACTAGCTCACTGCCCTCAACCTTCTCTCCAATAGCTCCAAGCTCATCTCTTACATGTGTAATCCTAGTGAGGTAGGAAGTCACATTTTCAGATTTGGCCATCCTTATGCTTTTCAACTTCTCTCTCAATACCATCTTTCGATTTTAGTTGGAAATCTGGTACAACTTGGTCAAGGCATCCCACATCTTATAGGCATGATCCTTACCAGACACATGAGGAATGGCATGGTCCTTCACCGCATCAAGTACTATCCTCTTAGCCTTGATATATTTCTTGTTAAATGATGCCAACGCTGCTGCATCTGTAGAAGCGGGTACCTGCACCATATTAGCTTGCATTCTATTCACTATATCCCACAACTCATTCTCCTACAAAATTAACACTATCCTTGCTTTCCAAGGAGTGAAGTTGGTTTACATGTCCAACCTGTCCTCTATCCTCAATCTAGTGGCCATCTCACTAAAAAATGCAAAGTCCAAAAAAATATGCCTGATGAACAAAAGTGTCTCTATCAAGTCTGAAAATCACAACTTTGTAATTCTGCCCTTCTTCTTTGACCAAACTCTGATACCATGTAAATTTTTCACTGCTATTCCCTAGCCCGATTTCAAGTTTTACCTCTCATTGTTTAATTCCCAACCCAATGAACATGACAACTGCAAATGCATTGTTTTCTCATAACCAATTAGTGCTGGAAGCACTAGGAGAATTTAACAAACTTAAGTGAGTAGAAATAAACTCAACCACACAAAAAATCAGACTCAATAATTTTTGGCTAACAAGCCTAGGAAAAATCCCCCAAGGGGAAAACCCGTGAGAGAGATGTTATTTTTATTTCTTCTTCAAGAAAGGAAATGTACAACAAAATATATAAATAAGTACAACTTATCTTAGTCACTAGAAGTCCAATTTTAGCCTAAAAATTAATGCTGTAGATGCATCGATTTTAGTGCCATGATAGTCTTGAAATTCGTGCAATACTCAAACTTGCTCAAATTGCTTCCCACAGTCATTCAACCCCTTAAATTTCATGCTAGACAGAGAATTCACCATCGATAAGAGTACCCACTGAAACAACTACTGTGTATCTCGATTTTTGTGCCCAGGAAAGTCTAGAAATTCGTGCCCAAACATTCCAAACAACACTGTACATATGCCTATACCGACTGCAATAAATATGAAGCCTACTACCTATAAAATCATGCCTAGGTTTCTCCTCAAACTCTGTGCACCATCTCGATTTTGGAGCCACAAAAACTCAGCTGTAACAAGCTCGAACTTCGTGCAAGTCAAGTGGAAATTCGTGGCCTCAAACTCTGCTGTACAAACTTGGAATTCGTGTTGGGTTATCCAGCTTGGAATTCATGCCTACAATCTTCTCTCTCAAGCTCGACCTCTCTTCTTCTCAAGGTAAGTTGAATTTCTCCAAAGCTCATGGAAAAATTGAATGGAATGTGCCTCTTTGGTTTTCCTTGCCTTATTTTGTTTCTCACGGGGGCAGCTGAAAGGCCACCAAATCCAAGGGCCCACATTGGCTTTGGTGATCTAAGATCAATGGATGAGATTAAATGCACTTTTATCTCTCCATAAAAATATTTTCTCTCAATCACCACTTAAATTGATCAAAAAATTACTTTAATCTCTAAAGTGAATTAAAAGCTAATCTCAAGCAATTAATGCAAGGGTCATGTCACTTTTCCGCCTTTTAGTGACTTAGGCACAAAGTCACTAGGGGAACACTTTCCTAGGTACAAAAATCAACATTACTTGCTTTGTGAGTTTTGAGAGTTGTTAGAATATTGGTCAATACTGAGAAGGGGGTGAATCAATATTGATAACGTTTTACCATTTGAACCACTTATTAAACTTTAATTAAAACATGGAAACAACAAGATACACAAGAACACAGATTTTTATCATGGAATCCCAATTGGGAAAGCCACCAACTCTTTCTATACTGCAAAATTATATTTACAATAAGTTTCTGCCTGCTACTACATACGTGGATGCTACTACACCCTGGTTTCTTCCTGCTACTACAGACAAGGATGCTACTACATCCTGGCTTCTGCCTGCTACTGTAGACAAGGATGCTACTACACCCTATTTACCAGCTGCTATTGGAAGGAGGCTACGACCCCCTCATTTTATCAGCTTCTATTGAAAGGATGCTTCGAGACCCTTATTTACCAGCTACCACTGGAAGGAGGCTACCACCCCCTTGCAGGCATGTAGCCTTCCCTAGCACCACCCTGCCACCCTAATTTGATATTATTAAACTTCTCAGACCTTCTTCAACTTCTGTCTTTTGTTATATTTATTTGGTCTTTGCCTTGCTTGCTACAAGGGTCTTCACTAGCCTCTTATACTGCTTCATATATTTTTATTAGAAACACAACCAACACACAGTTCTTCTCTCTCTGGTCTTCATCTTCTTTAGATCTCAGCCACACACAGAAACACTCTTTAATTATGGATCTTCATACAACTTCAGTTCTTCTAGATCTTCTTATTTTGCATTTCTTCATATCTTCCAAAACTTCTTTTCTTTAACTCTGGAACTCCATTGGTCTTGGTCTGCTCTTTGTGCTGCCTCAACTAAGACACCCAAGACACCTCTCTTTTGATTCGAATATTCATTTAAATACTTCATTCATGTATCTTCAAATCATCACGCCCTTTCAAAATCGTACCTCTTCAATTCTCTATTTTTATCTTTTAATTTATCATTATGTTTATTTGAGTTTTAATTAATTAATTAATCTTCTCAGATTGTCTTCAGGCCTACGACCATCTTCTAATTTGATCGTGCTGGCTTCCTTTACCTCAGGCTGTGGGATTCCTTCTCTTCTTTTTCTACTGCATGCGGGCATGATCTTCCTAGAACCTCCTGCGGGCATTTCTCAACCCTTGTATGTGTAAGTTTTAAACCTTAACAATGAAGTACAAACTTATATTGATTCTTAATCATTAACAAAAAATACACAATGGCACACACATTACACAGAGATTTTCACCTGGAAACCCTTAACCGCAAAAAAACCAGCAAAACTTAGAGCCGCACAGCTCCTTTTCATTATATGTTTGCAATATATGGTATTCTGCAGCATCTAAAACCCTAATTCGTTTACCCGAAATTAGGTTACAACTCTAATCCCTTTTACTGGGATTAGATAGAGTACAATGGGTCGAAATCGCGAAAAAGAAAAAAAGCAACCCAAAAACTTTTTGCGCTCCGCGCGGACTCCGGGGGCCTAACGGCCCCCTCCGTGGCGTTTCGGAACCTAACGGTCCGAAACAAAGGGGGTGGGCCTTGTCGGGCTACCCCCCCCCTCCGGACGTGCCCGGCACAGGTGAATCACTACTGGGAAAGGGATCGTGTTGCACACGCAACCACCATGTGAAGAGATATAACATTCCCAATAGTATGCTCTCCCTTAGCACTTGCAGGCATTTCTTAGCTCCTGAGGGCATCTTAAGCCCCCGTGGCTTTTACCTTTTAGCCCCTGCGGGCATCCTCAAGCCCCTGAGGGATTCTTGAGTCTTCTGCGGGCATATAAGCCTATGGCCACTCCCCATAGCCCTTACTGCTGGCATATTAAGCCCTTGTGGGATTAACTAAGCCCTCTTGCGGGCATTCAACACTTAGCCTCTTTTTTTCAACACCTAGCCATTTTTTCTTTCTAAACTTAATATGCAAAACTAATATTTTTCTCTTGTTTTCGAAGATTTATATTTCGTATGTGTGAGAACCAAATGAGGCTATAACTCCATGGATGGATAGCCAGTTCACCAAAGAAAAAACCCATGCCCTCTGATAAATTTATCATCATCAAGACAATCTGTGGCGGGCATTTCTAAATTCCTTATCAACCTACATTTGAATATAAAAACACACTTCTTCCCATTTTGGAAGAATTCTATTTCACACATGTGAACACCATATGGAGACCTAAAGTCATGAGTAGATGGAAAACTTACCAAAGAATGGATCCATGACATTTGATAAATTTATTTGCACAAGGACAGCCCTTGGCGGGCATTTCCAAATGACCTCTCAAACTCCTGTTCTTAACACTTATCCAATTTTCTCACTTTTGACAGATTGATATTTTGCATATGTGACCATTGTAAGTCAACCTGAAGGTCTGGCTGGATATCCATTTCAACAAAGAATAGATCCATGCCAATTGATGAACCTATTGACATACACCCAACATCTGGCAGGCATTTGAAAGTGGTCTTCCAAACTGCTTATTTGACACTTGGACAAATTTCTTCAAACCCTAGGTCACCAAGGTGATTTTATTTTTTCATCAAACTTGGAAAGTGCGACATCCAGAATGTGAGGAATATCATACTGACTCCAACCATGCCAATCTTCTTTCCTGCAACCTCATCATCTAACCTTGGCGGGCATTTTACTGAAGTAGTGCAAATCTGGCTGGGAAGCACTTTTGGCAGATCCATATCTTTCTCCTCAGAGGCTCTTTGGACCATCTGAGACCATGGTTGGATGCACCAACAAACATTCTAGAGCTTACAGCTTTCAGATTATTTTCTCATCTCCTATGGGATGTGGCGGGCATTTACCTAAGGCCACTTAGGCAGATTTTACCAATGGCCTAGGTATGGAAACAATTGCTAGACACTAATAATGATGCATCGAAATGCATCAAAATTGTTATTATGTACACACACACACCCCTGAAATTTATTCATCGTGAAAACGGGGGCATAGGCATGGAATTTCCTTGGTCTAATTTCCCTAAACCACTATTTTGGCAGGTCCATAAATTCTTCTCCAGGGTCTCTGTGGACAATATGAGACCATGAATAGGTATCCAAACCAACACACTACAGCTTGACCATACGCTGCGGGCATTTACTTCAACCCATAATTTATGGCGGGCATTTTCCTAAGACTACTTAGTCATTTTTACTTCCTTCGGTGCAGAACTCTATTTTGGAAGACCTATAATTTTCTCCTCAGAAGTGATTAAGGAAAACTGAGACCATGACTAGATAGCCATTTCAACAAGCTATAGCCTAGTATCATGGTGCGGGCATTTTAGTGAAACCATTAATTATGGAGGGCATTTTCTTAGACCAGTTTTGACTAATTTTTTCATACTAGTCAATTTCATGATTTTCACCGAATTGCAATATTTTTCCAGACTGGTGTCCAAAAGCAACAATGACTTCCTGATAGCACCAAAACACCATCAGATGTATTTTCAACTTCATGCCACATCATCATACATGCCATGTCATGTCATCATATCTGCCATATCATCATACAGGCCATGTCATCACTCTCTTAGTTATTCCTTTGTCTCCCATTGAGTTTGCCTTGCCATCATGTCCTTGGTTATTCCTTTGTCATTACTGAACTCCTTTGACATCAATGACAACCATATCCAACAAGAGTTGTTTCCCTCTTATAGTGTTTACCTCTTACAATTTTGAATGAGAGCCTTAACTTTAGTTTGGGACCATTTAATGCATGGTACATGTCTTAAATGAGTTGACTTCCTCATCAACAATTTCTGTTTTTTTTAGTTGATGGGCATTGTCGGTTAAATATAAACATCAATTTTGGTAGCTAGATTTTGAACATCCATGGATGTGATGTGGGTGGCAGGTTTTTGGCATCTAATTTTCTAAATGTTATTCCATATCATAAATTACCTCATTTGGAGCTTGTAAATACACAAATAGTGTTGTAGAGCTATGACAATATGGTTTATTCATTTGGACAATGCCTCTACTCTCCTCCTTTGTGCGTAGAGTATCACACATTGGTTTTGGGGGTTGGGTTACCGTGGTTTATATGTGTGTACATGCCAAGATACTTATACCGATGGGGGAAACTAGGAGTGGTATTTTGCACGAACATATTGCTTAATTTGCCATGGGATAAGAATTCCATGCATACTGTCTTGTTGGCTATCTATGTGGATAGCTTCATAGGGTGTGCATGTTTATACATAATAACAAGTTGGATGCATCGTTGGTAATTCCTTGGACTTATTTCAGCTATTGTAGAAGTTCGTGTATCCCACATTAGCTTCGTTGGTTGATTTACTATGGGGGGACAATGCCAAGGGAGTGGTGTCTTCCACTAACATATTTCTTGATTGGATGTGGGGTGGAAATTCTATACCTACCCCCTTGTTGACTATATGTGTGGATAGATTTGGGTGTTGGTGTGTGTATATTTGTACATCATAACAGGTCGGATGCATCTTTAGTGATGCCTTGGAATTGTTTCCAAGACTATAAAAGTTCCTCTCCTCTCTTTTGTGTAGTGTATCCCACATTAGCTTTGGGCATTGGTTATTGTGGTTGATATGTCCTTACATCCCATGATGCTTATGCCAATGGGGAAACTACAAGGGAGTGGTGCTTTTGAGTAACATATTGCTTCATTGGGTGTGGGAAGGAAATTCCATGCCTATGCCCCCGTTTTCATGATGAATAAATTTCAGGGGTGTGTGTGTGTACATAATAACAATTTCGATGCATCATTATTAGTGTCTAGCAATTGTTTCCATGAATGTGAAACTTCCTTTCCTCTCCTCTCTTTGACAATGTCTTCAAAGGTAGTGTGGTGTAATGATGCCATGCAAAGCAATGCATGAATGATTGAAATGATGATTTTTGACAAATGTTGTTTCTTATCAACATGTCGATGTCTAACCTTGTCGCATTATGGCAATGTGGACATATGTAAGAAATAACTATGGCAATGATCTAGTCCCTGTAAAAATATTTAATTTGTAGTGCTAAGATCTTTTAAGGATAGCATGATACTTGACATCACGATACTTCAATTTTTTCTACATCTAAGCTTTGTATGATTAACATGGATATTTTTTGTGTACTACTTTGTCCATGGTAGTGGGCATGGTGGATGGTTTTGAATGGAGCAACATAAGCTACATACTGAATTGGCCGTTTTAAGGATCTTTTTTTGAATTTAACTAAATTGTAGTATATTTGAGATTTTCCACAAAGATTTCTAGTAATTGGTCATATAAAGTGTAAAAGGCTAAAGAAAAAAATGAAGTTTCTTGAAGGTGTTAATTTCAATATATTTGAAGTGTGTTTTATTTTCTAGAGGTGCTTGCAATTGTTTTCTCACAGCTTGTACATCGAAGTATAATTTGGATGTCGTTTACTATGTTGAAGGGAGCATTCAAAGAACTTTTTGATGCTTGGATGCATAATAGTATTTGATGAGAGATTGAAGATGCATTTGTTGTTGAAACCTTAACCATAGTAATCGAGTTTAATTTCAAAAGTAATATGTATTATTTCTGTTAAAATAAAACTATTAAGTTTATTATTATTTGAATAAGGTGTTAAAAATCCATATGAAAATGGTTACGATAGATTACTTAGAGAATAAGGTATGCCATAAACCTCAATTTAAAGATGGAGATATCTTGAACTCACAAGCCCCATGATTAGTTTAATCCCTATGGAATGTCAACGTTGTGTCAATCTTAAAAATTTAAAAATATTCATAACATAAGACATTGTATTTTCATACTCACATATGTTGAAAACATTGTTGCAACATTGGTAGGTAACCAACAATTAGATGGAAGTGCTTATGTTCAATATACAAAGCAAAATATCTTAGATATAGGTTGCCAAAGGTCTAAGGAGAGTTGTTACTCTCCAGCAAATTAATAGGTGGAATGGGAAGATGCTCACACACAAAGCAATTTATGAGGCACTATGTGAAGTTATGACAACCCTTGGAATAAATTCCAAAGTTGACAGATATAATGTAAAGTTTTTGGGACAAGCATGCATCAATTTTCTTGTTTGGATCTTGAACCGGAGAGCATGTGTTCAACGGAATGCAAAAGATACTCAAAACTAGATGCTAAGTTATGACAACCCATGGGACAAATTCTGAAGTTGACAAATATAATCCGAAGTTTTCGGGACAAGTAGGCATCAATTGACTTGTCTACATATTGAACCAGAGAACGTGTGTTCAAGGCAATGCAAAAGACAATCAAAATGGGATCATTATAATTTACAACAACAATGACAGGTGTTGGGGATAATTACCATTTTGATATGGTCATGATTTAACACAATAAAATGTTATAGTGTGTTAGGAGTTCGTTCTTTGTCATGAGTGGGTTTGCGTTTGAAAGGATTAGACAATAGATGTTGGTATTAAATATTCAAAGATTGAAAAGGGTCTTTGCGTGTTTGTAGTTGATATGATTAAGAAAAATTAAATTAAATTGTGCCACATATGAGTGGAGTGTGTTAAAAGTTGTGTTATACTTGGCATTAATGGGTCCTATTTGCTAAGAGGACAAGGTGTTTTGAGATGGTACAAATATCTACTTGCATGCCCTTTATGTGGCAATTCAATTTATGTATATGTGGTATCAATGTTTCTCTTTTGTTTCTTATGTTATGTTGTAATAGGGCTCCATCATGCCAATGAATCCCGCGGGTAATTTGTTTGGAAGTTCAAAATTATTTAACATAGTTAAGAAGTGATAATTTTTAATTTGATTGGTTGAAACGTTTGTTTATTGAAATGTTGGGTGTGGTGAATGGGGACTAGTACATACTCAATAAGGTCGTTGATCTAACCATTTCTGCATGAAGGCAACAAAAACATTTGATGGAGGGAAAATTAAATTAGAGGTAACTTTGTGTAACCATAGAGAGAGAGGGAGGGAGAAATATTTGAAGCTATCCGATAGTTGAGGTCACTAGCATTTGAACTTTTAGACTAGTTTAAACTCTTAAGCCATTGTTTAGTGTGTTAGAGTACTTTGGGATTGATGTACTATTGGCCACGAGGGTCATTTGATGGAGCATCAATGAAGGGTTTGGAGAAGCAATGGTTGTTACTAATGAATCACCATGTATCTAGGTGGTTCTTTTAGAAAATCAATGGGAACTATTACTAGTTAGCTGGGGTACACTGTGAATCAACATTGACCCATATTTGGTCTTTGGGTTTTGCAATTTTTAATTATGTTTTCCATTGTAGAATACTTGAATTGTGAGTGTTTTGAGCCTTGTGATAAGGTGGGGGTAGGGGTCATGTAATATGTTGATAATATTATTTTCTTATGAAGAGGAGGCATAATAGGTTGATAATGCCATTCTCCTTTAAAGGCTGGTTGTTAAGAGTATGACACAAAAAATATGCGAGTGTAATATGGTTACTTTATTAATGGCACACGACTACCATAATATTTTAAAGTTGAGATTACAAGTTAAGTGGTTAAACCACTATGATCAAATTAGTGTGCTATGTAATATTGTAATGTGAAATAATAATAATAATAATATATTTTTAAGGTAACAACCAAGCCAGTCACCAAATTGATGTATGAGACTCCCTTGTTTGTGGGACAAGGGACACCCTCTACGCAGTGATGTAACTGCCAAAGTCTACAGAGGTGTACATACCCTACCCCATTTGAATTTGAACCTATGACCTCCTAGGAGGAAACACATGTTCTTAAACGTTAAACCCACTCAAATTGTACAATAATATATGTATTATGGGTGAGAAACCTCTTACTCTCATAAATATACTTGTTACAACAACATTAACATATAAAGTTTATTTTTTCTCTCCAAATTTTACTTTTATGTTATTACATCATGTATACACCCTTATGAAATCCTAAAAATTTCATTCATCATCATCCCAATGGATAATAATTATATATAAATTATTACTAAAACCTATATATATATATTCAAATCCTATAAGTTTATCTAAGCTTAGTTTAATATATATTATTTTGATTTATTTTAAAAAACATCCCAATGGATAATAATTATATATAGATTATTACTAAAACCTATATATATATATATATTCAAATCCTATAAGTTTATCTAAGCTTAGTTTAATATATATTCTTTTGATTTATTTTAAAAAACAATGTTAGTGTTCTCCATTTCTATAACGAGTTTATTCATTAGGCTATTTTTTTTTATGAGTTTATTCATTAGGCTATTTTTTTTTATGGTTTGTAGGCTTTCTCTTTTTGCACGCTCTTTCCCTCTATCCAAATTTGAAATTGCCGAGTTCCTTTGATGGATAATGGACATACATATCATATAATATTGTTTCCCTTTTTTTGAATACCATTTGTTTTTTTTCATATATTGCTTACAATTATGAATACCATTTTGCAACTATTTGTTGATAGTTTTATCTTTATAAGTTTGTATTTTTTTTAGATTTTTCTTTTTGTGTTGTATAGTACTTTATTCAAAGGGTTGAGCTATAGGTTTAATGACATCATTTAGGGTTTGATTTGAGTTGTGCTTTAGTTGTGCCCTTTCAAGTTTCAATTGGGCCAGAGTTAGTGGGTTAAAGTATATCCTTATTGTGTTTAAGTTGTTGTTTTCTTTGATATTCAGATTTTTTAATAATTTTGTATATTTTAAGTCTTTTAAGTTGGATGTGGACCCCATTAGGTAAAATCAATGAGTCAAACTTATCAAATCATCTAGCCAATCTTCTCCTAATGGCTTAATACTCTACCTATAGAAAATTTAAATTTGACTAAGTATTATCCCTTGAGGTCAAATCATTGGGTCAAACTTATCGAGGTATCCTAGAGATATACTTACCCAGATACCCTTGATACCTCAATAGCTTAATCCAAAAGGAAATCCAAAATTTGGCTATATTGGCTAGATAATTAGGTCAATGTTACCTGGCTACCTCAAGAATATATCTAAGAGTTCCTTGATACCTCAATAACCCAATGGGGCAATAGGGAAAATAAGTAAAAAATGGATAAAGTATTGGCCCAAAATCCCAGTGGGTTAATACTAGAATCATTTTAAATGTAGATATTCCTTGATGCCCTAATATCCCAAATCCCAATTAAGTGAAGTGTACTCCTTTTCACTGATCGAGTCAAGATTTCTAGATCAAGATTTCTGTGTTGTCCCTCTTGAACACCCCTACCAAAATTTGGTTCATTTCTACTCTAGAGTCTAAAGATCATAGCCTAAAATCCATCACATAGGGACAAAAATTGTATCCTTTCCTCCATCCTAATATGCCTTGGGGTTCCTCTTATTCTCCCTTAAGAATAAATCCCATGAGAAATTCCTAGACACACCTAATAACCCACCTTCCATGAGAAGCACCTTGGAACGTTCAACATAGTGTGAAATCATTGAGCAATTCCGCTTTAAGTTTCAAGGATGATTGAGAATTCCCCCATGGAAGTTAGATCGATGGTCAATATGCATTTGTGAGGAAAAGACGGGCCATGGGTATGAAATCCAAACGAAAGTTTCCAACAATTAAGATGCACCCTACACAAGCAGATCAACCAAACATAGCTCCTTGTGGGTTTAGTTTATTAAGGTTTGGAAGATTGACAATGTTGCAAAGGAATGAGGTTTGTACCACTGGAATAGATCTATTGTTTGATATTTTTTGTATAGGGCGTGATTGTTGGAGGTCGTAAAAAGTTCAAGTACCATGCACAATGGGTATTGACCTTATTGGGAGAGATCAATGGTCTAGGATGCGTCATGCCATCATGGAAAAAGGTCAAGTTAGTAAATTGGAATGCTATGAATGTTGAAATTATGCTCGACCAAGTGGATCCATGGTTCATAGGTTCTTTTCGGTAAATCCTTAACCCCCTGCTAGTGTTGAAAAGGGTGTTGATGCCCAAGGAAAATCTGCTTGTGGAGAATCAATTATTGCCTTCCGTACACGCATTCCTTTAGGACACTCAAGGAATGGATCTCCCTTGCCAATATAAATTTTCCACGTGTCTTGTCTTGAAAGAAAACGTTGACGAACTCAGTACAAATTTGTTATTTATGAATTTGCATGCAAATTAAAGTCCCATAGAATGCTATGTTTTCAACATTAAACCAAAGGAAAGATTCCTTTTCCCTCTACATTCTATATTAGGAATTGAAGAAGAATAAGCTCTGGTGAAAATAACTAAGTTCATGGCATCTTCTACCATTATTGTTAGAAATTGGATCCCTACCATCCTTGAAGCCATCAACCTATTTCCACAACTAGGCAATGGATTTGATTGTGTAAGCCTCATTAGAAACCTTACTTGATTTATCTCTTTTCTCTTTAAAGACTTTACCTGCCATGCCTAAGGATGCTAAGATTTCCTTTGAGGAGTATTCCTCTTGATCCACCAACTGCCATTTAGATATGAGTGATATATCAAAATCTAAACTCCTCTTGTTCATACACAATTTTGCTAAAATCACGTCTCTTAACCTTTAGTATTCCACCCCCCACCAATTGATAAGCCCGGATTTACACAGGCATACGAGAGAACCTCTTATTGGTCCTTTGACTTGGCTCAACATGTTATTCTTGATACATATCCATTCACAAATTTCATTGAGATTTGAGTCGAACACTATAGTCCATCCACTTGGTCTATGCTATCCTTGGGTGGTAAAACAAAAATCTCCTCCAATATGACTAAATTTATATCCACTATGTTAGAAACCTTCATAAGTTCAATACTATTGTATCCTAAAGTGCAATAAATAAGTATCTCAACTTGTTAGATGACTAGAAGAAAACTCCACTATTGAAATTACTACACATCAAAGGCCCCGCTCTAAGGCAATCCCCACCATTTAAAACCAAGGACTTTCCTAAGTGGGTCCTAGACTCCATATTCCTATTCACCCTTATATTAAAAAGGGATGATGATTCCATAGTAGATGAGAGTATGTTGGTCATCCTATATCTCTTTCATACCAACTCAATTCCTTCTTTCCAAGACAAAACAATTGTGATAAACACGAGGAACCAACCGATGAATTACAAAGTAGACAAGTTGTTCCACTATTATCCCTACCTTTATCTCTTTATATTCTATTAGAGCCCCTCATCCCACCTAGGGATACAAAAATTTGAGGATGGATGTTAAGCCCTATATATCGTGACATTACATTTCTATTATTATATTACTATTGTCTTTATTGGTCGTCGAGGACCTTAATTGTAATTGTATGGTCAACTAGAATTGTAATTGTAACATTTTTCTACTATATATAGACACACACACACACACCAAAGATACCTAGTTTATGATCATCTCATATTGTCTTGTGAATTTGATAGATTGTATAAGGAGGTTACCCCCTCAAAGAAGCTCCTTGTTTGTCTCTTTAATTCGTTCTCAAGGCTTTGGTTACTCTTTCTTTTGTTAGGAACCCATGTCAACCCTTCTATTTACTTTGTTAGTATATTGTTGTTGGACGCATATGATTTGTAAGTAGTCCCATAGTATTTGTTGATCCATAGTTTGTATTATTGTTGTTGGATGCATATGCTTTGTAAGTCGTCCCGTAGTAATTGTTGATCCATAGTTTGTATTGACACATGGTATTGACCCATGGTATTGGTGCCTAGACTTAGTATATAAGTTTGTGTTGAGACCAATGAAGGTACTGCGAAGTTATTTGTATTGAGCTGCTCAAAGGAGGTTGCCCCCTTGAAGTGGCATGTGATCAATAAAAATGATTATGTGTTCTGTTATTTCTGCTATCTCGTGTATTTTCATTAATTAATTGTTGCAGGTTCTTCACATCTGGTATCATAGCACTTTCTTGGGCTTGTTGGGTGGAATTTATGCCAAATTTTTTTCCGCATATGTTGCAAGTTCGGATATGGGAATAATCCCTATCTGCTTAACTGTGGGAAGTACTTGGACATAATCCCTAAAACTCATTGTGAGAAGTACCATAGGAACCCCAAAGTAGCAGGCCCATTGAGAGGACCTGCCAGCAAAAAGAGCAATGACCCCTACCTGATTGACTAGTTCCCACCTATGAGGTAAACCAAGAGCTGTCGTTTCTGGCAAAGCGGTTATCAGTTTCACCTGAGCCGTGGAGTGAGGGGTACTTCCCCAATACGCAAACCGTCAGATAGCATTGGTGGCCGAGTGAAACCCCTGAACTGTTAGGAAGCCAAACATACTTGGGGTCCATATCTATTTTCAGCTGAACTGTTGCCGATCACTTTCGCGCCGTTTTAGATCCATTCCGAGCCGTTTCAGATTCATTCTGAAATCCGTTTCAGATCCAGTTGTTTCAGCTCTATTTTGAAAGACATTTCAGATCCAGCCGTTTTAGATCCAACCGTTTTCGATCAATTTAACACCGTTTCAGATCCATCTGTTTTCGATCACTTCTGCGTCATTGCAGATCCATTTGTTTCCGATCCCTTCTGTGCCGTACCAAATCCATTCTGCATTTTTTTTTGTTTTTTTGCCATATCTCTCTTGTTTTCACTCTGTTTCCCTTGAAACTTCCCTGACACCCCTGTAATCTCATTCTGCATCTTTCATTCCTGAGGACCCTATCCCAAATTCCACTTCCCAAAGCCATAAATCCCACATTTGTCTATTTTTAGGGTTTGTCATAACTTCCTTAATTTTCACCCAATCGCCTTCAAATTTTGCCATCGTGTTCATTCCCTATTTCTGCTTCTTTGTCCCTCTGACAAATTTTCCCATTCTTTCACCCCGTTTCTGAAATCCTCATTTTCTGCTTCCCTGTCCATTCGAAAGTGTCCAAATCCTAGTCAAACCCCAATTACCCATCAGAGTTTTTCCCAAATCCAAATTTTCCTTTACTAAATAAGGTTTTGTTTGTATTTTTCTACCCATTCCGAAAAAATAAAAAAATCTTGGTTATATGGTTGTTACCCACGTCGGAGCAAAAATCATGGAGGAAGCACTTGCAACCATCCAAACCAAACTCCAGGATTTGGATGAAAAATTTCTTGGCCTCCATCTTGAGCATTCAACCATGAACAACAAATGACAGTCCAAGTCTTCATCAGACAATGGGTTCTCTTCTTCTAGCAATTTCCGTTTTTCCTCACTTCAATGGTAATGATCCGGCTGGATGGATCTATCATGCAGAACAATATTTCAGTTTGCATAATACTTTTGATGTCACCAAAGTTCCACTTGCATCATTTCATTTGGAACAGGAAGTTCTTCAATGGTACCGTTGGTACATCAAGGCTCATGAAGAGCCAAAATGGCCAGATTTTTGCCAGCTCCTTTTGCAACAATTTGGTCCTAGTGCTTTTGATGACTTCACAGGATCCCTCACTAAACTTCACCAAATTGGCACTATGAGAGAGTATCAGACAGAATTTGAGAAACTAGCCAATCACACAGAAGGATTTTACGATGAATTCTACAGGAGTTGTTTTATCAGTGGTCTTAAGGATGAAATCCACTCAGAGGTTAAAATGTTATGTCCCAACACAATGATGGAAGCCCTGGGGTTGGCTAAGTTGGAAAAAGACAAGATTGTAGCCCAACAATGCTCCAAACCCACTTTTGTCCCCTTTTGAAATATGGGTTCTCAACGACCTCCCATCTCGCCAGCTCCTCAACCAACTTCTATTAAGCATTTTTCTGAAACAGAGATGCAGGCATGCAGAGAAAAAGGGCTTTGTTATAATTGTGATGAGAAATTCACTCGGGGACATAGATGTGTTCAAAAAAAGTTCTATCTCTTGGATATGGATTCTCTGCTTGCCTCTAAAATTGGTGAAGAAGCTCCAGCTACAATGGATGATCAAGTCGACATTCAGGAGCCACCTATTGACCCCCCATCTCAGGTTGACCAACCAGAGATATCTCTCCATGATTTATCTGGCGTCACCACCCCCCAAACAATGCGGGTCAGGGGTTTCTTCAAGAAGCTTCCTCTTACAATACTCATTGATTCTGGTAGCACTCATAACTTCATTGACCCTCGGATCGCCAAACAGGATGATTGTTTTTTCCATCCTTGCTCCAACTTTGAAGTCATGGTTGCCAATGGGGGCACCTTACCTTGCAAGGGAAAGTGTCACAATGTGTGTATCTCTCTGGAAGATTATAAACTGTGCTCTGACATGTTTTCCTTGTCCTTAGGTAGATGTGATGTGGTTTTGGGCATTCAATGGTTACGCACACTTGGCCCCATCTTATGGGATTTTGATGAACTTTGGATGCAGTTTTCAGTCAATGGGACACAACACAAATTTACAGGCTTACAACCAGGGTCTCCTTGCATCACCTGAAAAATATACTTAAGAAGAATTCACATGGTGTCATCGCTCAGCTCCATTCCATTCAGATGCACCCATCAATGGTCTCCACTACTTCCTTGGATAGATATGCAGGTGTCTTTGTTGCACCAGTGGGCTTGCCGCCTTCAAGAGACCTTTCCGGTAAGATTTTAGCCGCATCTACATCTCAGCAGGAAATGATGGCTATTTTGGATGCAGTACCAAAGTGGAAGATATCCCTATTAGGGAATTATTTCTGCATCAAGACTGATCTCCAGAATCTGGAAAATTTCCTGGAACAACGGGTCTCCTCCCCAGCACACCTGAAATGGGCTATCCAACTCATGGGTCATGACCTATGAGATCACTTACAAGAAGGGTAAGAACAATATAGTGGTAGATGCTCCTTCTCGCACATTTGATGACCCGATTTCTCTTACAGCTATTTCTCTGCTTGTTCCAAATTGGTTGCAATCTGTTCAACAGTGCTATCTCTTCTATGAACTCCATGATTCTTCATCGGTAGGGCACTCTGGGTTCCTCAAAACGTATGACCAGAAACAATGTAACTTCTTTTGGCAGGACCAAAAATGACAATTCAATAGATGGTGGTTGACTATGATACTTGCCAGGTCAACAAGGGTGAAACGACACTCCTTTCGGGACTGCTCGAACCCTTTCCCATCCCTACACAGAATTGGACAACTATTTCTATGGGTTTCCTAGAAGCGCTCTAGTGGTACAATACCACGTCTAAAAGGATACCATATGAAGCAGTATATGGACTTGAACCACCAGTTCTTCTTCCATACACCCTCAGTAGCTACCCAGTTCAGGAAATTGACTCGGTTCTTCGAAACCACGATTAGATTCTTCTCATTCTACAGGACAATCTTCACATGGCAAGAATTTGGCTGAAACAACAAGCGGATCAGCACCGTTCAGAGTGCACTTTTCACGCAAATGATATGGTTCTTCTTTGTCTACATCCTTCTAAGCAATCCTCCTGAAACTCAAAAGGCGTCAGTGTCCCGGAATGCAACCCAATGATGCTACATGGGAACCACTCCTTCAAATTCTGCATCAATTTCCACATCTAAAGCTTTGAGGAAAAAGCTTTTTCTAAGGGAGAGGGGATGTTAGGAACCCATGTCAACCCTTCTATTTGCTTTGTTAGTATATTGTTGTTGGACGCATATGCTTTGTAAGTCGTCCCGTAGTAATTGTTGATCCATAGTTTGTATTGGCCCATGGTTTGTATTGATGCATGGTATTGACCCATGGTATTGGCGCCTAGACTTAGTATATAAGTTTGTGTTGAGACCAATGAAGGTACCGTGGAGTTATTTGTATTGAGATTGCTCAAAGGAGGTTTCCCCCTCAGAGTGGCTTGCGATCAATAAAAGTGATTTTGAGTTCTGTTATTTCTTCTATCTCGTGTATTTTCATTAATTAATTGTTGCAGGTTCTTCACATCTTTCTATTTTTATGTTATTCTGGGAATTTGATGCATAACATTTGGTATCATATCCATTTTTTTGTAAAGATTTTATGGGGATGTTTTAGATTACTAAATTTTGAGGAGTTTTAGAGAACATAGTGAAATATCTATGGTAAAAATTTCAGGTCTTGATTCATTATAAGTTCAAAGTTATAGTTTGTGGAAGTTAGGGTTTTTGACTAGTCCAAAAACTAGTCTAAAACAAGTGTTTTAGGTAAAACTATTATATATGAATTTCGAGAGATAAAAATTGAGTGCCACTTATTGCATCAAAAGTAAGACAGACCATAGTGTTTTTGGTAAAAAAAAATATAAGCATAAAGGGAAATTGCTCATGTTAGTCCGTACAGGTTCGTTCTCCTAAAAGGGGAAAAAAAACATGTTTTGGGAAAGTTACAATAACTCTCTCCCGGGATATCAAAATTGGGTCAATCCTATGGAATTGCTTAGAAGACATACACATATACTACTAGAAAAAAATTAAGACTTAGAGGGGCTAAAGTTTCATAGATACTTTAGGATCAAGGTCAACTGACAAGACAACCTACAAATCATGGTTTTCTAAAGGTATGCTAACTTGAAACTTGCATAAATTTTGATTGGAATATCTATTTTGGTTGATTCAAAATGTGTTATAAAGAGGAAATAGAGAATACATATGGTAAATATCAATGGGGATATAATAGCAAGGGGAAAAGCAAAAATTAATTCACCCACTAAACCTTCTAAAAGCTTAACCATGACTCATGAATAAAATGACTCATCAAGCGGAAGAATTTGCCAATACTAAGAGGTAACATGGGACAATGAGTTCTTCACACAGAAAAATCCAAAATTAATAAAGTGTTGAGGAAAATACTTGTTTGAATGGGGAGGGGCATGCTAATCCCTATATATATTGCGACATTACATTTCTATTATTATAGTACAATATTGTTTTTATTGGTCATCTAGAATTGTAATTGTACCCTTTGTCTCCTATATATATACTAAGGAGACCTAATTTAGGATCAAATAATCTTGTTTTGTGTATTTGATACATTTTATAAGGAGGTTCCCCCCTTGAATATGATTCTTATTCATCTCTTTATTTCATTCTCAGGGCATTGAGTTACTCTTTCTTTCTATTTTTACGCTATTTTGGGAATTTGGTTCATAATAATGACAAACTCTCTAGATGTATTGAATGATTACCATGGTCCAAAAAGGTGAAAGCAATGCTTCCATGTTTGGCTACATAAACAAGTTCATGTACACTGACTTTATGGTCATATCAGGGAAGGAGCCAAAGATAATGCATGTATAAATCTAATTTTATCTACAAATGGGTGATGAACATAGAAGAGGGGATTGGTTCTTAGGGGAGGACTCCACAATTATCAAGTTTTACGAGGTGGAAGCTTCCCCTATTCGATTAGCCAAGATCCTCACCCCAAGAATTGTGTACTTATGATACGCAATTGGTCTATATTGATGAACTTGCCCATTTTCTAAGGTCCAATAAGAAAATCCACATAAGCTATCCCATACTTTCTTTTCCATGTAATAAGGGTGGTAGGAAGGTTTCCAAGATCATAAAAGAGTTGGATTTCCCTTAGACAAACATTATACATATGATTCTCATTTCACCATATCAACAACAAAGGGAAAAAACAAGCCAAGGACCAAATACCATGAGAGCAAGGCCCTAGAGGAGAAATGGGAAAGCACGCACTTTTGGTTGGAATTAAAGGCAATCATAGAAGTTGATGCAAATCTTGTGAAGGCAATGTCAGAGGCCTTCCCTACTCCTTAGCTTGATAAATTGGACATTCCATCTAATTACATGCTTCATAAGGAAGATAATGTCGTGGTTACGAAGGAAGAGATGAATTTTACAACCTTAACTAAGGAAAGAAGGAAGGAGGTATAAAATGAAAACTTCAATAGACATAAGACAGGAACATGGTGGAGAATGGTGTTGTTTGTATCGAGAATGTCCATTACGGACATATGCCTTAATATGAGCAATTACTTAAATTATATGAGGAAGGACATGATATAGATGATCCCAATGATGAAGATGAAGTATATGATGATTTTCCAATGATGTGGTTTGATCAAATGGAGAACAAAAGGATATGCACCTCCAATTCTAGTGCCTAAACTACTTCTCAAAGTAGAAGTCTAGGTCTATGAGAAAGTTTTGCTTATGATGCAATCCATGGGAAACAAAGCTACTCAAGGATCGAGGAAGGATGAGCAATAGAAAATTTACCCACTCATTACAGAACAAAGTCCTAGAGGCCTAGGTCTAGGATCCTCTTTTGATGCTCCCATGGCTGAAAAAGAGGATTTACAGTGCACCTTCACCTGTGAAGCATATAAGATTGTTTAATTCAAAATGCTAATGGAATATTTGAGTCATGGGATTCCCAAAACAAACTGTACACTTCCCATTTCACCTCAACAACAACAACAACAAGGCATGAAAGAAGGACAACAGGATTTGGCACATGTGGGTAATGGAGGAGAGAAGATAGAGGAAGATAGAGGAAGTACAAGCAAGTGTAGAAGTAGAAGAGGCATTGGAGAAGAAAAGGGCAAAGAAGGTGAGAAATGATGCAAAATAAATATTAGCCAATGAAGTTGTCAAGGAGAAAGTGAGAGTAAAGGTAGAGGAGGATAGAAAGGCTACAAAAGAGAAAACAACCAATGAAAATGGAAAATATAAGGAAAGAAAATAGGTATAGGAGAGAAAGGCCACAAAAGGAAAAACAACATATGAAGTTTCCTAGGAGGAAAGAAAAGAAGCAATGTAGGAAAAGATAAATCTCGAAAAAGATCATAAGAAATAAATTGAAGATGATAAAAGATAAGAAAAGGAACCGGGAAATGAGAAAGATGATGAGGATGTTGAATCAAATAAGGATACAATTGAGGTGTTAGAAGGATGAACAAAGAGACAAGCTAGGAACATACTTTCAAATTCAAATATGCTAGAAGTGGTTGGGGGTCCTACCCCCATAATCCCAGTTTCCTCCTCTCCCTCCAAATTCTTCAATGTATTTTCTGTAGTTATCCCAAAAGGGATTATTATCACTCTTGGTGCCAACACCTCATAGGAATCCAACCATCCATCCTCATGGTTTGATATTTGTTGTAGGAAAAATGGTTCAATGGTGAGCTAAATGTTCTTTCCTGGTAGGTTGAAACAAATGCAATAGTACACGAGTGGGTTAGTATGGCTGATAAAAATATGGTGAATCCATGAAATGAATAACAACACATACAATAGCTACTTCTAAGATTAAAATTTCGAAAATGACATGAAAAACACAATAAAGAGATGAAGTTCAACCACATGTTTTTGTCCAATGAAAAAGCTTTTAATACAATAACATCACCTTGAGGAATGTACCTTCCAAGAGGCATCCAAAACTCTCTTTGGGAGGGTCCTTTGAATTCTCTCTAATTGATCACTAATAAAATTGGAATTGTGAAGGAAAAGACTTGCTTTTTGATGAAGAATTCAAGGGAGCTTGATATGCCAATGAATGGTGAGAATGCAGATGAAAGAGATGTCTTCCAAGCAGATTCTTGAAACATAACCTTGCCCTAGAGTTTTCTTATGGAATGCATGCTCGTGGATTCTTTTTATAGCCAATTTGGAGGACTTCAAAGAACTAGTTCAAAATGTGAATGGTATTCTTCATCTAGTGCCTTTAAGGTACAAAGATGGGGGCTATTGAATGCCTAAGTACCTGATAGAAGCCAATTCAAACCTCTTTGGTGCGCAAAATGCAGTTGAGGAGCTTTGGATGCATCACACAATTTATTAGTCTATACATATGTGCAACCACATGGGTTTTAAAGGATTTTCCTTGTGATGTCATGCATGCTCCCTTTGTATGAAATCACACAGGGAAACACAATTTTACTATGCCAAAACAACTATATTCCACATGTTGATTTTTGGTAAAATGGAAGCCTTGTGAGATGCAGGTCGTATATTGATGATGGTTTTCAATAATGAATGCTAAAATGTTGTAAGCATGAAAAATTCAAGTGATAGCAAATGCCACTTGATGTATGAGGTTAGGAGGGACTTGATGGCTAAAATACATCATTTCTTCCCTTCATGTTGATAATCCATAACTGTGAGGGTAAGATAGCAATTTGTTGAGAATAAATGACATCTTGTGAGGGATTGGTGGTGATTAACTATGAAATAAAAACATGAAAGGTGTGATATAAAGAATAATTTTATACAAATGATACAAACATCCCTATGCTCATGAAAATTTTACCAAGTAAATTATAATGAGAGGAGACCGAGGGATCAACTCTATGAACTACTATGGTAAGATCAAAGTTGGTTTTGATCCCTGACCTCAGTATACATGGTTGGTATCATAATGTGAGAGAAATGAGGCCTGGGGGGGGTGAAATTTGCATGATCTTGAACAGTCCCATGGGGGTGGGGGACTTGAATACCGATGAAGTTTCTAGGAGGGCAATCCATAATGCTAGATATGGATGTCTTCAAACATGATTGGGAATGATGAAATCGTTGGAATGTACAATTCTCCATGATGCGATAAAGGAGTTGGTGTCGAGGATAAGGGAGATGACTAAAGAAAAGAGAGTGGACGACTCTCTCTGCTCGGTCCAAGATTAAAATTTTATTGATGAGAGGGGTAACCAAGGTAACAACCATTGCCAACATAACTATCAGAATGTATTTTGTTGGATTCGATGAGAGGCAATTCAATTCATGAGATGGGGATCTCATTAATGAGGACCAATAACATATTGCAATTGATTAGGGTGGTGAAAAAATAGAACAAGACAAGACAGTAATTGAGAGTCTCATGAATTCCCTTTTGCAGAGTGAGAGAGGTGGATGACACTAGGAAACAATATTTAAACAGTTGTACAGAGTTTAACTAGGGGTTGAGGGGGCCATTGTAATGAATAGACTATACACTAGGTATCACATGGTGATGTCAGACTGAGATGAGTAGGAGAGTCATGTGGCAGGGTGATAGTGATAACAAACAAAGGTGCTGATAGATGACATGTTGCAAATACTTCGACCAAGGGTGACCAATGGTGCTGGTAGATGACATGTTTCAAATACTTTGACCAAGGGAGACCAATGGTGCTATTGTCGAAAACAATAATAATGTTATTGAAATATTCCATCGTTTTTTTTGTGTCGGGTATTTTCTTTTTACAAACGAATAAAAGAATAAGAGGGATTTTTACAGATGAGAAGACGGGTGCTCAATGAGTAAAGAGTACGTAGAGTGCATCTATGGGGGTATTGAGGAAATAATGGTGTTTTAGTTAGAGGGAAGGGCCCCATCATGGGTCTTCTTGGAGGTTGACGAGATGGAGGGGAACATAAATGGTCTAATAATCATGGTGGGGACATGAGGTCATTAAATTGTAGCCTGAAATTTCCCAGGGATCCAATGGGTGTGGACAACAATATGCATCAAGAAAAGAGCATGTGGTGTTCTTGGTGAGACAGTGGCTTGTCATATTCCTGACTCTTAGGATGAGGTGGCATGGGTGTCATGATACAAGAGGATGTGTTGACATGTACACACATGATGGTAGAGTGCTACTGTCCAACAAAGGCATATTGAAGTGAAGGCTATGATGTGTATTTTTGGGTGAGGAGATCCTTAAGGTTATCAATAATATAACTTGATATATGTAATGTACATGGATGGAATGTGAATATTATATGCAAGGTCTAATAGATATACTCGTTGAGGTTGCTGTGGACCTATGGGTGAAAAAGAACTTGTTCGACCAAAATCCTGCACACATGAAATGAATAACACGACATAATACTAATAATGATAAGAAATCCAATGGTGCAAATGGAATCAATAATGGGTGACCCTACCTTAGGAAATGGTTAAAAATAAGGTCTAAATTAAGTTTTGGGGAGGATGAAACAAATGGCACCCTATTGAAGAGTGCACAATTGTGATCACAATAGTGATAATTATGCATCAAATGAAGCTCTGGAACTCCCAAGTGAGCTAGTGGAAGATTGAGATTTCTGGATATAAAGAGGGTGGAGCCCACATTTTGAAATTTATTTGTGGTTGGATGCCCTAAATCTTCTAATGTCGATTCTGGGAGACTGGAATGGAATATTCTTATACTGTGAGCTCTAGGTTAGTCCTCAACACCTTCTTTTTATTTTTAGCTTAAGGGTCCTAGTGGGTTGTACAAATCTTGCAAGGGTTTTTGCTGTGTCATGCGGGTTTCAAGGGAATTTCTATGCAAAACAGTTTGGTCGTAGATAGTCACGCAGTCGTGAAACCTAGGTGCACATATCCCATGCCAAATTTCTATGTGACTAATAGTGGTTATAGTTACACACCATATGGGATGTGGGATTCCCACTCTACGTAGTAAAATATTGTAGTTGTTAACTTGAGTAGTTGCACGATAGTGTGATTTGGTAGTTGTGGGTGCATGGATATATCACACACCCATATGCGTATGATACCCACATTGTGGTGTTAGTTGAGAAATTTAGTCCTTGCCCGAGATAATTTAGTCCTTGAGGAATGATGATGCACAAGGTGTTGCAGTGGTGGTCATATCTTCCAGGATGTATTTGTATAAATGGAAGAGGTGATCAAGGAAGTTATTATGAGTGTTGAATTGAGATGGTGTAGGGATTGGAATATGACTGATAGTATCTAGATATCATATGTGCATGATGTATCTATTGAACTATACACTCCCATGGATTTGGAGGTTGTATGCAATGTATTAGTCTTGGCCCATGGATTAGCGATGCCTACAAATGATGATTGATGGTCATGGGTTGTATACACAGGTGATGATGAGAAGTAAAACATCTCAGCATAACCTATCACATTAGGTGACGGGGGAAATATATCTTCCCGGGGTGAAACCAGGGGTTCATGTTGAATTTTCTTATAGCAGTAGAAATCCAATTTTCAGATCTGATAATTACTTCCTAATGATTTCAAACAGTAATTTCATCCCACTATTTTAATTGAATAAGTGCACATTGAGGATTTCAAATTTAAATGCAGTGGAAACAAAATATCATAGAAGGATATCCATGCACAACATACACAAATTTTTTATCCTGGGAAACCTAGACTTGGGAGAAAACCCAACCAACTTTTCACTCCAATACTACAATTACATTACCATAATGAAGAAACCCTAGCATAAAGAGTGCACCCTTCATGAAGAAACCCTAGATCAAGATAGTGAACCCTTAGAGATGATAAGAATCTTAAAAAAAAATATGCTCCTTGTACCTTTGCTAGGCCTCCTTGAAATAGCGCACTAGACAAGTTGAGAAGAGATGATAATATGTGATGAGAAAATGAAATGTTTACCACTTATTTATACACTTCAAGTTTCCTTCATTTCAATTTTAGGGCTGACTTGTACTTTTTGTCTCGAGTTAACTTATACTTTTGTCTTCAATATTTCTTGGGTCCTCTTTAATGCTTTTTGGGGCTTCTTCAATGGTCCATTTGGGTTTGAATTGTCTTCTTGGCATTTCTTTTTTACTAGAAAAGTTGTCCACGAGCCTTGTTGATGATCATATCCTCACATGCATGTCTATTTAATATAGAACTCTAATGTTGAGTAGACTGACCGAGAAGCCCCTCATGACAAGAGGTCTCTTGAGCCTACATCTTCAACATTAGACTAGACTTGTAAACAAGTCAAACCTGCTCTATATAAAATAGATCACTCCATCTTGGAGCAAAAAATGTGAGAGCACTCGAGCCTTTTATCCCTACCCAAATAAACATGGCTAATACTGGGAGAAAGACTGTTCTTGGGCCATCCATAACTATCCAAATCAACATGGCCCCGTGAGTGAATGTATCATTCTCCCTTGGTCAAATAAACATGATAAATCAAAGACAATGTCTTACCGATGGTGCTAACTAGAGAAACATAGACACTCCCTCTAAGCGAGGGAGACATTTTTAATCATGCCAAGCTTGTCTGAAGTATACAAACTTTGCCTTAGATAGAGGCTTCATGAGAATGTTCGCAATCTGCTCATCCGTGGATATGTATTGGAGCTTTACTGCTCCCTTCTGCACCATGTCTTGGATGAAATGATATTTGATCTCAATGTGCTTCAACCTGTAATGAATAATGGATTTTCTGAGATCTTGACACAACTTTTCTTATCACAATGTATCGAGGTCGTCTCTAGCTCCTGATCAAATGGTCCTGCAAGAAGCATACAAAGCCACACTGCTTCACGACTTGCAACATTGGATGCGATATACTCCTCTTTTGTTGTACTGAGTGATACAAAAATATGATTCTTGCTAAACTAGGATATCATAGCTGATCCAAAGCTCAAGTAGCACCCCGAGCTTCTCTTTCTATCCATTGTACTCCTTGCCCAGTCAAAATCAATATATCCATGCAGCCTCACTTCACCACCTGATACATATATTAGAACATATCCAACTGTACCACGTAGGTACCTCAACACATGATTTGCTGCAACCCAATGTACATGCCTTGGCTCAACTATAAATTGGCTCGGGGTGCTAACTGTAAAGCAAATATCTGGCCTGGTGTTAACCAGGTACATCAAGGACCCAATCAACTACCCGTACATAGTGGGATCCACCAAATCTGAATCTGAAGCAGAATCACTCAGTTTCTTCAGATTTGTCTCCATAGGTGTAGCCATGGACTTGCAGTCCATCATACTGAATATTTTAGAGATCACAACTGTGTACATCCCCTGACTGAGGAAGATATCATTTGGTCTCTTCCACATATCCAATCCCAAGAAATAATGCATCAAGACAAGATCCTTGATCTCAAACTCCGAAGCCAACTCCCTCTTGCACTTAAAAATGAGCTTCTCTTCCCTAGTAAGGAACATATCATCAAAATAAAACACCAATATCGAAGGATCTGTTAGCACTCATATTTTACCCTTTGGTTGTGGAAGGATAAACCTAAGGTAACTATTTCAAACCAACCTTTAGGAGGAAAACTAGCCTTTTTTCCTACTAGAGAGGGCTCTCTCAAAAATATGTAAATGGCTAAAGATATAGGAAAACGATTAGGATTTTTCAAAACAAATATATGGTTGAAATATACACAAAGACCATTGGGCATGGAGTCAAAACTAGAAAATTTTCGGACTAGCAGATAAACAACAGTAATGATTTTTACAGAGGCAAGATAGTT
Organism: Larix kaempferi; assembly: GCA_027924585.1. Lineage (NCBI taxonomy): Eukaryota > Viridiplantae > Streptophyta > Pinopsida > Pinales > Pinaceae > Larix > Larix kaempferi. Next base: position 10,095,034 of record BSBM01000076.1, read on the forward strand.
GTCACATTATAGTCAAAGTCTTTTGCAGGTGATAAAGAAAGAAAGATAGACATTCCACCAATAATGTGTTAGCATTTGATAGCTCGGTGGCACTCCTGCATCAGGTGCCTAGGTGCAGGGGTCAATAACTTGAAGTCTCAGTTATATTCTTAAAGTGACTTTAGTAATGTGTTTTTTTATTAAAGTACCTTTTTGATGTGACTTTATGATTTAAAAGTGAGTCGCACTTTATTATGTTTTTAAAGTGACTTTAAGTCATAAAGTGTACTTTTAAATATTTAGGGTAATATGACTTTTCAAAAGGAAAAAATTGTTCTAAAGTTCACTTAGGAGATTTAAGTGAGTGAGAGATTAGATCCCAACCATAGATCTCTTGGCCAAGATCTAATCTCGTCCATTGAATTTGAAAAGTCATGAGGGTAACCCTAATAGGGTAAATAAAAGTGCATGAGACTTCATTTGGGCACAAGATTCAAGAGAGAGTTCTTGGAGTGGCTCGATTTCCAAGAGAGGAGCTTGGTGAGAAGTGTGAGAAGCACATTTTGCAAGAGAATGTGAAGAGTTGAGCTGAGATAGGGAGAGTGGAAGAGGCAACACGCACTCCAAGACTGGTACAGCAGGAGTGCGCATTGTCCATTGTTGGAGTGGGCACGATTTTTAGCAGTTGTGAGGGCTGTTTGTTACAGCAGTTTGTGGATGACCTACTGTGCTGATACAGTGGGCACAAATTTCAATACCAAGTGTTTGTGGTAGAGACCGTACAACAGAGAGAGAAAGAGTTTGCACGCATTCCTAGGCAGATTTCTGCAGTCAGTTTGTACAACAGTCTCCAGCGTTGAAAACAAGGCAAGTTGGAACATTTTTCAAGGAGAAGTGACTGCTGTTATTTTTTTTTACTACAGTGCACAGAAATCGAGGAGATTCCTGTAGCAGCCACTGTGGGCATTTGACTCAGAAATCGAGGTGAAGTGCTGATTCAGAATTCTGATTTGTTCCTGTGCTTTTATTGCTGCAAGTACACTGCTGTAAATCTATGTAATATCTCCTTAAAGCTCAAATAAAATTTCTCTTGCATGCTGGTTTTCCCCAGGGGTTGGGGGGGTTTTTCCAGGGTCAAATTTGATCAAAATACTGTGTCTTAAATATGTTTTACAGTCTGCTGATTTTGAGTTAATTTTTTCGCTGCAAAGTTTACTTAGTTACAGTATATCAACTTACAGAGACATGAAATTTACATGCATGTGATATGTGTTTGGTTTTATGAATGTTGAAGACTGATATCAGAGTTCTACTAAGTGTTTGGGCTGAGTTAAGCTTAGATTTTAACATGGTATTAGAGCTGGGGCTCTGAGATTTCAGTAGACTATTGGGCAGTAGAGAAGTGCTGATATTTTTTGCAGGTGATGTGCAAGAGATTTGCATGTGAAGTGCTGATTGTGACAGCTGTGTGTTAATTTATTTACACAGTGAGCAGAGAAGTGATGGTTCAGTACAACTGATAGAGTATTTTTGGTCAAGAAGGCTGAGTGTGCTTTGTAGAAAAAGAGCAGAAGAAAATGATGGCTTGCATCCAGTATGAAGATAGGTTGGAAGGGATTTCTAACTACTTACAATGGAAAGCCCGAATGACAGCTGTTCTCAAGGAAAACAAGTTATGGGCCTTTGTCAGTACCACAGTGGTTCTTCCCACAGCTGATCCTATAGCCCTTGACATACATGAGGTGAAGAAGGCCAGAACGCAGAGACTGCTTCTGGATGGTGTTCGAGATCACCTCATCCCACATTTGGCAGAGAAACTAACTGCTAAGGGGATGTGGGATACTTTAAAAAGTTTGTATGAGAACAAGAATGAAAATCGTAAAATGGCCCTAAAAGATAAGCTTCATGGCACTAAGATGGCGAGAGGTGAGAATGTAGCCTCTTACCTCACTAGACGCAGACAGATAAAAGATGAATTGAGTGTAGTTGGTGAGATGATTCCTGATCCCGAGCTAGTCCGGATAACCCTGAAGGGCTTCTCTAAGGAATGGGATGTGTTCGTGAAGTGTGTAGTTGGAAGAGAGAACTTTCCCTCTTGGGAAAGACTGTGGGATGATTTTACTCATGAGGAGATCCGAGAAGGGAAGACTGAGCAGGTTGATGATGAAGAGAATGTGGCCCTTTCAGCTAAGGGTAGAAAGAAAAAGGGTGGCTCGAGCAGTGGAGCTAAAGACTTGAGCAAAGTAAAATGCTTTGCTTTCCAGAGTTATGGTCACTATGATGGGTAGTGTCCCAAAAAGAAGAAGAACAAGAAGAAAGAAGATCCTGAGAAAGCCTCTCTAGCTGAAGTGGGAGATTTTGTGGCGGAATTCGAGAGGGAATTCTCGCTTGTCTCAATTCTTTCAGACAGTAGTGTAGCAGATATTTTGGATACTGGAGCATGGTACATAGATAGCGGAGCAGCACGCCATATGACGGGGATACGAGCAGTGTTCCGAGAGTTGACAGATATTGACAGAGTTATACTGACTGAGGATGGGTATGCCGACACCCATGCAGTAGAAGGAGTTGGAAAAGTCCTATTCTAACTCGAGTCTGGTGGTTATCTGGAGGTTGGCAGGTTGGCGATGTGTTGTTTGTTCCAGAGCTGAAGAGGAACTTGGTCTTAGTTTCAGCTTTGGAGGATGACGGATATGCGGTTCTTCATGTGAGTGGGCATGTTTACATATATCCGGTGAGTGGGGGCTTGGGTGTAGCGAGTCTACTTGGCATCCGTGATGGATGGATATACCGAGTTTTGGGGCATCCGGTGGATGGTGAGCCTGGTGAGAGATCAGACTCAGTGGCAGCAGCAGTGGCTGTCAGTGTGGAGGATTCATCCAACTCTGTGAGGAAACAGAGTTGGTATGATATGGTTCTTCAGGATGAGCAGGAGAGTGAGGAGAACTCTCAGTTCAGAGTTGTCAGACGGAGACCTTCAGCAGTTGATCCAGTGCAGATATCTGATAGGCATTCAGATTCAGAGGGAGCTTCAGTTATTGGAGGGAGAGATCCAGGTGGAACTGATGACAGTAGTACCTCCCTCGCTAAGAGGGAGTGTTAGCATTTGATAGCTCGGTGGCACTCCTGCATCAGGTGCCTAGGTGCAGGGGTCAATAACTTGAAGTCTCAGTTATATTCTTAAAGTGACTTTAGTAATGTGTTTTTTTATTAAAGTACCTTTTTGATGTGACTTTATGATTTAAAAGTGAGTCGCACTTTATTATGTTTTTAAAGTGACTTTAAGTCATAAAGTGTACTTTTAAATATTTAGGGTAATATGACTTTTCAAAAGGAAAAAATTGTTCTAAAGTTCACTTAGGAGATTTAAGTGAGTGAGAGATTAGATCCCAACCATAGATCTCTTGGCCAAGATCTAATCTCGTCCGTTGAATTTGAAAAGTCATGAGGGTAACCCTAATAGGGTAAATAAAAGTGCATGAGACTTCATTTGGGCACAAGATTCAAGAGAGAGTTCTTGGAGTGGCTCGATTTCCAAGAGAGGAGCTTGGTGAGAAGTGTGAGAAGCACATTTTGCAAGAGAATGTGAAGAGTTGAGCTGAGATAGGGAGAGTGGAAGAGGCAGCACGCACTCCAAGACTGGTACAGTAGGAGGGCGCATTGTCCATTGTTGGAGTGGGCACGAGTTTCAGCAGTTGTGAGGGCTGTTTGTTACAGTAGTTTGTGGGTGACCTACTGTGCTGATACAGTGGGCACAAATTTCAATACCAAGTGTTTGTGGTAGAGACCGTATAGCAGAGAGAGAAAGAGTCTGCACGCATTCCTAGGAAGATTTCTGCAGTCAGTTTGTACAACAGTCTCCAGCGTTGAAAACAAGGCAAGTTGGCACATTTTTCAAGGAGAAGTGACTGCTGTTATTTTTTTTTACTACAGTGCACAGAAATCGAGGAGATTCCTGTATCAACAACTATGGGCATTTGACTCAGAAATCGAGGTGAAGTGCTGATTCAGAATTATGATTTGTTCCTGTGCTTTTATTGCTGCAAGTACACTGCTGTAAATCTCTGTAATATCTCCTTAAAGCTCAAATAAAATTTCTCTTGCATGATGGTTTTCCCCAGGGGTTAGGGGGGCTTTTCCAGGGTCAAATTTGACCAAAATACTGTGTCTTAAATATGTTTTACAGTCTGCTGATTTTGAGTTAATTTTTCCGCTGCAAAGTTTACTTAGTTACAGTATATCATCTTATAGAGACATGAAATTTACATGCATGTGATATGTGTTTGGTTTTATGAATGTTGAAGACTGATATCAGAGTTCTACTAAGTGTTTGGGCTGAGTTAAGCTCAGATTTTAACATAATGGGCACCAATTTTCAGATGAATGCACTATCAATTTTGGAGAAAAAATGAATACTCAGACCAGATAAATCAAGGCATTAACATATGAATCTTGACTTATTTAACTTTCATGCAAGCATAGAATATATAACATAATGGAAAAGATAACAAAGGAAGGAATACATGAACATAAGAGAAGGGAAAGTAGAGACTGTAACTTCGATCAACACATGAATCTCTATTTTGCAAAATATGTTATTCTCTGCATGGCTTTTCGTATTATAAAATAGAGCAACTCGATACAAAAGTCTCTTGATTTTCAAAAAATTTCCAAATATGGTCTAAGGAAAGAAGTCATGAAAATGTGCTTATTCTCAAGGGATGACTGGCGATATAGGTCTATAATTGACTTTTTAGAAAATCTTTCTGGTTCAGGCATTTGGGATGCAGGGACTCCTAGGGAATCTCTTATAAGTGAGGATTCAACAGGGAAAACTATTATGGTTTTTTGGGAATTCATACTGACTCTCTCGGATTCTGAGTAATTAGATGCACATTAGGACAAAAAATCCAAAAGCGAAACAATTTGGTCAGGGAAAAATGACAAGAGGGACGACTGGTTGACTTTGTGCACATCCAAACCTTCCTCTTGCAAACTCTTCAGTTTAACCTTAATTTCTGCAACTGATAACCTAATTGAGGTATCAAATATATCTGTGTCTCTATCTTCCAAATCATACCTAGCCTTAACACCGTTTACAGTCTGGACTTCTTCCATTTTTACCCCTTATAAACAAACTTAAAATATTATTAGCTCGGGTTACAAGGTCCTACCTGTCGCTGAAAATCATGCACTTTTTCCTGCTCTGTCACTTTCCACAGTGCCCACTCGTCCAGAACCTTCTGGCGTTGATAGTGCAAATTCAAATGTCAACTTTTATGTGTTTCTTTGCTATATATAACCCATTTTCTTTATCCTTCAAGCATCTTTATGGGCGCTCATTTTCCTCTTCCGTCGATCTCTCGTGTGATGATTTGAACCATTAGATCTTACCTGCTTTTAAGGCTTCAATGACTTCCCTCACCGTCCGATCATTCTCCAATATTCAAATCTCAACTGTTAGATCCTATCACTATCATGCAAAATGTGATTTCGGAACTCCGAAAACGGTTTGTAATACCATTTTTTGCCTTTGCGAAGGACCGTGGTGTTGCCACGCGTCCACTGGTTTCATTTTTCACAACTACTATCTCCGCTTAATTCTCGAACATGTTCACAATGCGAAAAATTTTGGATTGTCGATCTTTATTTACCAACGAATCAACGGTAAAACTTGCATTATGTTTAACCTTCAAATTTTCCCGATGGTGGAATTTTTCCCATTATTTTTCATGCACCTTTTGAAATCATCACTGTCGATTTCCTTCGGATGCGACTTGAACCCTTGATTTTCCCAAACTTGCACTGTTTTTAAAAATGCATCTTTAGCCGTTGGATCATTCCTCCATTAATCCTGAACATTGATTTGTCATATCCTCCGCAAGAGCGGTTTCGCACCCCTTCAAAGTGGTTTCCCATACCCCTTTTCTCATTTGCGAAGCGCTGTAGAGCTTCCACCTGTCCACTAGTTTTTCCTTTCACAACCGCTTATAACGTTTTTTTGGCTTAAAAACTGATCTAGAGGTTTCCAATGTAGACCCAGGTTCTTCGCGGTTTCAAGGAACCAACAAAACCCCTTCTCATTGGCCCTTTCGGTAACATCCTGCGAACAGGATGAGGTCGCACCCAAAGTGTATTTATGGGGGTACTGCAGAATCAGGTTTCCACAGTGATGTGATGAGTTGTTCGGATGGAACTACTGTGCAACGCAGTGCAAGGATCGCGCTATGGAATGAAGACGACGCAACGATAGACTACGTCACGGTCCTCGTGTCTACAAGCCAAGATACTTGCGGAACCAACGCATCTACGGGCTGCGCTGTTCAGACAAAATGCAAATAATAGGACAGCACAACTAACTTATATGATTCCTCTGCGAAATTAATCACTATGAAGACTTCACTTAACACTTATTCATTCATCTACTACCTTAAACGATTGACCTTATAACCAATGTAAATAGATGGGAAACACAATACCGCACACTTCCAACGCTGTGCGTCGAAGAGTTATACAACCCAACTCTACATGCACATGTGATTATTCAATAAATTGATACTTCCACAAACTTAGACTACTGCATATTCATCATTCGTCCATACACGTAATACTTAACATATTATTCCCATCTTTATCCTATGGCAAATACATGTAAAAGCATTAACATACCAACTGGCAAATGAGAATACAAGTATTCATTGTAAACAACCAGGTAAGTGCAAAATGTAAACAATCACACTACACAGGATTTAACATGGTTCACCCCCAGGATGGAGGATACGCCCACAAGAAATGTTGTTGTATTAGTCTTTGGGAAGGGTACAACAGTTCTTTGTCTGCGCACTCAGCTGCAGACTCTCTTCTCTCTCAATCTGCATCTGCGCACTCAGCTTGACAAGCCTTACAAAATTGTCTCTCAACAGAGATCTATTCAGTCAATAACAATACAAAATGATAGATTCAACAACCCTTTCCCATACAAAATATTCCTTATTTATAGATCATGCCCGTAGGTCATGTCTTTACAATTCGAAGGCAAAAACCCTTAGGTTTACAAAACTGTCACGGTTTTCCCTTAACCGGACTGTTGGCTTCTGGTAGCGAATATTCCGTCATGTCCGCCTTCAGTGCATGCCTCACATCGCTATCGGCCTTCCTGTCGCACGCATGCCAACAGGTCACTTTCACTGAGCCCTTATTCCTCTAACGGTCTCGTACGACTAGTTCACGTAGTGGTTCTTCCGCATTTTTGACCAGTCACTTTCTTTCCACTTTGCTCCTACCCACCGCTTGGTACTCCTGGAGTATCTTTACCAAAAATAGAACACCGATGGTCTAATCGGAATACGTGTCGTCTTCCGTCCAACACTCTGCTTTGTCGGATCCCTGTAAACTGGACACATCACAATGCTGTTTCCTTGCAACACTGAACTTCACAGCTCTTTCGATGCTATGCTGCAGACAACTTCGTAGCATCCCCAAAACTTATACCAAAACTCCTTTCGTTGAACTGCGCCTAGCTTCGCAGTTCCACAATATGTCTTGCTCAAAATTCCCTACTTGGGCCAGGCCCAACATGCCCCTAACACTTACATGTGGCTCATCCCCGAGCTACCTTCAACTTCTCCAAGCTGCTTTTTCGGCTTCGGAGCGAGCTTCGTAGTGAAATCGTTGTATGTGACAATCAGATATTAGAGTGCTTACTTCGTGTCTTGCTCAACTTGTTTCACTGTTTCCAGCATCTCAAGTGTTATTTCATCACCTACTTGTCCTTCCACTTGTTCTTTTCCCTAGCGCAACTCCTGTAACTTCTCCTCGATCTCCTGTGAGATCGAGTGGGCGGCCTCCAACAAAGGTTGCGATTTATTTCCCATTTCTGTATCTTTTTCTCTTAAGGCCTGAACTTCCTTTTTCAGCGCGGTGACTTCCCGTATCTGTGGAGTCTTTCTCTTGGTAGCAGGGCTTTAACTTCTGCATCCAGTTGTCCTAATGCTGATTTCTTGTCTTTCATAGCATTCTTTACTTCAAGCAACCTTGGATCCTCTTCAAGGGGAGTGAATGCCTTTGAAACCTCATCTAATAGACTTTGGCACTAAGCCACCTCGGTGGCTATATTCTCTGCTGTGGCCTTCATTTCTTTCGCTCTTACCTGCGGCTAATCTGGCGGAGTCTGCGAATGAATATGTGCCTCCAAGGTAGAAACCTTATCTTCGTGGATGATCTCCATATCTCGCATCTCCTCCTCAATAGTGTTAACCAGTTCGCCAATATTCACGACGGTATCCGCGGGGTCCATCTGTACTTCAAATTCTGATATATCATCTGCGACTGCAGTGATCGTGGACTCTAGTCTTTTTCGACGATCATGCTCATCCTATAATTCCATAGCTCTCCGTGAGATAGATTTCTCCAACTACTTATTAGCTACTTGTAGCTCATCCTGTCCTTTCAGCGCGTCAGTAGCTCTCTCATGCATTTCTTCAACAATCTGCAGATGCAAATAGTGTAGACCAGGCAGTGGTATTTTTTCAATATCGAGCTCCACACGCTCTACATCCTTCATGTCCAACACTAGTTGTTCTGGCAGTGGCAGCGTTATTGTTAAGGGATCTAGATGGATAATGCAGGACTTCGTAGTCATGGTCATGGTTAGCTGCAGCATCTTCTGCTGCGAAGTTCCTGCTGACTTTCCTTCAGACTCAGACTCCCGTGGAAAGGGTAATCTTTTGTGTACTTCTTCAATTTTCTCTGTAATCCCCTGCAGCGTGGTCAGATTCTTCTGCAGACTTTCCTGATCGCTTTGTCCTTTTTATCCTTCCATGACCCTTTCCGTGATCATTTCATAATCATCATCATGGAGTACTGTGTCTGATATGTATTTAATGGCTCTCTGCTTCTTCCGCGCCCCCTTTTTCAGTGCCGGGTTCTCGACTTCCTTCCTTTTTGCTATTTCTTTTTCTTCATCAATGGGACATGGAATGGGGTTGTCCTCTCCGGAGTCGCTTTGGACATCTACAATTTCAACTCGAAAATTGGCAGGCCATTCCTTTATGATATTATCAATATCTTCTTCATACATGTGGTACCTTCCTGGGTACCATTAAGTGTTCTTCTTTTGTGCTTTGGCTGAAATGTGAATGCAACGCATGTCAGCATAAAAATCAACAGTGTGAATATACCTACTCGTTACCTGCTTTGTTATCCGCGGTGTGAGCATGATGGCTGCGCGCAGCTGGTCATAATAGGCGTAGAAGATGTCAGTTGTCGCATGCTGTCTCTGTGAGTTCAAATTTTCCCAAATATTTGAGTAACGGTCCCCTCTGCAGTCATTGGTATCAGTAAGTACGCCAACGTAATCCTTTGGCTCCTTCCACCCTACGAAGGAAATCAACACTATTAACGATGTAAAATGGAAATTTCCGCCGTTGAGCTATGTGTCATTTAGTTCCTCCAGGAACTCATTCAATAGGTATTGACACCAGTTGAATTGCTTTCCCTCCGCGGCTACGGCACCAAGTCGTACTGCGCCTGTGGGTACCTCCAAAGGCCTGCATTTTCTGAGAATCTTTCCGGCTAACAGTTGCGTGACGAACTTCATTGCTTTATCCTCTATTTCGTCCTTCTGAAATCTTCTCTTTCCTTTGACGACAGTTTGCGTTTTCTTCATATTCACGGCTACTTCTTTATCTTTGCTTTTCCCTTGGAAAAACTGCTTCGGATCTTTACCCCTTTTTCTCAACCCAGTGATGCGGTGGATAATGTCAATAGTCATGTCGACATTGCGGTCAAGCCACAAATATCCCTGGTGAATGCGCGCCATCAGAGTTCACACCACCACATTCAGCTCCAACGATCTGTCAAAATGTGGGAGTCTGAGCAGATTGAACAGTCCCGACTTGACTACTTTAGATAACCAGCTTTCCGCGACCAAGGTGAGGTCGCCCTTCACATATTTATTCCAACACATGTACTGGTCGGGTTGGAACTATGGGAACCTTGGTTCATTGGGATCCTTCTGCATCTGAAGGAGATCATAGTCTTCCCATTTACACTCTGGAATTTTACCCAGCAAATTTTTGTCCACCTCAACGTGCTTTGATATTGGCGACAGCGGGATGTCGTATTTAGAATTCTTCATTAGCTTGTAGACCGATGCGTCTAGTGCACGTGGTGAGATATAGTCTAGGGTCATTGTCAATGGTATCTCCTTATCAGCTATCGACGATTTTGGCACTGCCGAACTCATCTTTGTTTGATTCGTTCTCGGCCCCACTGGATATTTTCCTTTGTTTCCATTGTTGTACTGTGTCTTGGTGATCTTTTGGACGCTTGACCTGGTTCTAAGACGACCTTCTTGGCTGGGGTTCTCATTAACCTTTCGATCCCTCTGTATTGGAATACCTTCATAGTCTCCTGGACCGTGAACTCTTGTTCAATAGAAGACTTCTCAGACATTCACCGGCCAAATCTCAACAAGATTTCGGATAGCTTGCTGAGAATAACTCACAAAGTAGTTCGCCAGAAAATTCCAAGTGTTCGGTAACGCCCGCGAGTCTGAATGCAACATTATTTATAGGCGTAGCTGACCCCCTCCACGTCCCTCAACGACTAGATAAGCATTAAATGCGGTATCCGTTGGCCAAATCCGGTGGATTCTTCAGTCCTTTCCTTCATAAACTCGTTCAGAACGGCTATTTGTGCGTTAAATGCCCAAGCGGTCATTGACAAAGTACTGTATAATGACTATATTTTCGACCGACATTATAATGACTATTTTCCTGCAGTGTTACGTCGAACTGCGCGACAGGTCATCATTACTCCTGCACAGTAAATTCGCGGTGCCTGAATTCTTGCCTCTGAACTTAGCATCCTTCCTCATTCAACTTGATCTTGGCAATTTCCTTTTGGACTTCGCAACTGCGCAGTACCCCTTTTTTGTCTTTTTTTTATGGCACAGTGGCACATATTAACAGTGCTGCACGGTATATACATGTTCCTCATCATACATTGCATACAAACTCTTTCCCATTTCCAGTACCCACTTTCAACTGTACCTGGCACTTAGAAATTTCCTTCTTTCTGATCATCAAGGGTTCTACAAAGCAGGACTATCCCAATAGGGTTTTAGTTTGATCCCATTGACTAGGCCGGGTAAGTTGTTTCCTGCTAATGTGTCTAACTGAGCTGCGCCACCATTAGTAACATGTACAATAGTATATGGACCAAGCCAATGCATTTTAAACTTTCCAAGAAACTTTATAAACTTGCTATCATATAGGAGGACTAGATCACCTACCTGGAAAGACTTGTTCTTGATGTGGCGATCATGCCATGCTTTTCTCTTTCTTTTTGCACTTGTTGGTGAAATCCAACGATGAAGAGATCTTCCTCCAGACCAACCAAGTGTAGAATCCTTTCTTCTAGTGAGTCGTGATCTGCCATGCCTGTAAAAGCAACTATTCTCCATGGGCATTATTGCTTCCTGTCCATAGGATAGCCTAAAAGGTGTGTGGCTAGTCAACTTCTTGCATGTTGTCTTGTATTCCCATAACACAACGGGAATGTGCAGGTCCCAATTGTCCCTATTTACATTGCATACCTTATTTAGCGCATTCTCCAGTACTTTATTGAATGCTTCAATAGTTCCATTTGCTTGCGGATGATAAGGTGTGCTGCGCTGATGATGAATGTGGAACTCTTCTGTTAATGCCTCAATAGTTCTGTTCAGGAAATGAGTGCCTTAATAACTCATCAAAATATTTGGGCATCCAAACCTTGTAAGGATGTCTTCAAATATGAACTGTGCGGTAGTACTTGCGCTACAGTCCTTCACTGGCTTTGCTTCTGCCCATCTGGTGAGGTAATTAGTTGTGGTAATAATGTACCTCGCACCAGTTCTTTTTCCTGGTGGGTTTATAGGTCCCACAAAATCAATTGCCCATTTCTCAAATTCCTGAAGTTTCAACTGTGGATTCAATGGCATCTCATCTCTTCGTGATGGCATTCCTATCTTTTGACAGACATCGCAGCTCTGGTAATGCTCCTTCGCATCTTTGTGAATCGTAGGCCACCATAGCCCTGCCCACAATATCTTCTGCGCGGTGCCTCTTCCTGCGTAGTGACCTCCTGCTGCTCCTGAGTGTGCATCAACTAATATAAATGGTTCTCATGCTCTAACACACACCTGTGCAGTACTTCATCCAGTCCCAATTTATACAACTGACTTGCGATAATGGTGAAGTCTGTTGCTCGCATTACCAGCTACTTATTTTGTTGCATAGTAAACTCTATGGGTGCTAACCCAGTATTAAAAAATTCTATGATACCTTTATAATAATCATCAGCTATTTGGATAGCAAACAACTGCGCGTCAGGCAGATTGTCTTCAAGATTTGTAGGCTCTTCTCCTGAATCGATTCTTGACAGATTGTTAGGTCCTAAGTTCAATTTGCCAGGTTTAACTACTATTTCAAAATCATACTCCTGGAAGAGTAACAACCATCTGCAGATTCGCCCCCCTAAAATTGGCTTGTTGACCAGGTATTTCAAAGTAGAATGGTCAGTGAACATAAAGAAGTGCATATCCAACAAGTAATGCTTGAAGTTCTGTAGTGCATAAACCATAGCTAGGCCTTCTCTCTCAGTGGTGGTATAATTCTTCTCGGCAGATGAGAGCTTCCTGCTAGAAAATGCAATGGGATGGTCAATACCTCCCTCTTTTGGCTGTGCTAAAACAACCCCCAGTGCTATACATGAAGCATTGACATGGACATGAAACGACTTCTCCCAGTCTAGAAAAACTAGGATCGACGCAGTTACCATTTTCTCTTTCAAGGTGACAAAGCCTTGTTCGCACTCTACGTTCCAGATGAACGACACATCTTTCTTCAACAACTTCTTCATTGCTGCGGTTATCTGCGCATAAACCTTTATAAATTTCCTGTAGTAACCCGTATGCCCCAATGTAGTGCGCACTGCTTGACTGAGTTTGGTGTGGTCAAGTTTACAATGACTACGATCTTCGTAGGATCAACCATCAAGCTCTGTTTGCACACAATATTCCCCAACAGAATTCCATAGGGTACGCAAAAAATACACTTCTTCAGGTTGAGCGACATTTGATGCTGTCTGCACTTTTCTAGCATCAGTCTCAGATTTGCGCAATGGTTCTTTAGCAACCCGAATACTGTCCAATCATCGAAACAAGCTTCTAAAAAATTACGCATGAAATATTTGAATGCTGCGACCACAACTCTGGAAAATATGGAGGGCGCGTTCTTTAGACCAAACAACATTACTGTGTACTAGAACGACCCCCATTCCGTGGAAAAAGTGGTCTTGTGTCTATCCATGGGATCAATTCTTATTTGATGGTATCTCGAAAAACCATCAGTAAAGGAATAGGCCTCATTTCCTCCAACATTATCGAGTACCTCGTCAGTGAAAGGAGTAGGAAATGGGTCATACATTGAAGCATCGTTCAACTTTCTGAGATCCACACAAATCCTGATCTCGCCTTTTGTCTTCTTATCTTGGACAACCATAGGGATTATCCACTCAGACTCTTCAACTAGCTCGATGATCCCTGCGTCGAGCATTTTATCAAGTTCTGCCTTAACTCACTCTTTGTATCACAGATTCAGTCTATAGGGCCTTTGCTTAACAGGCTTCACCCCTGACTTAAGAGGTATCTTCATAACTCCTAAGTCTCCCAAAATGCCCTTCATCTCTGTAAACTTTGTTGGGAACAACTCCTGATACTCATGTAACAGGTCTGCGATCTTTGCAATGGTCTAATAATCCTAGTAGTCTCCAATAACCACGAACTTTGGCTCTTCGCTGGTGCCAATGTTCACTTTTCTCGTTTTTACAGGTCCACTCATGTCTGGGATTTCAAGTGGAGGTCCTTCTACCTCGTGCACACCTTCCGAATTAGGTATATTTATGTTGCACGGGTCCTCCTCACCATTTCCTTCTTTTTCTTCAGTTTCTTCAACTAGGTTATAACATTCCATGGCATGCTTTACTTGTTCCTTCCATTCTGTCTGTAGGCTTGCAGGTACACTGTCAGCTCCAAAAAATTATTCTAATGTCATGTTCTTATGTGGACATTCTAGTCTGAATATTCTTTCCTTAATAATTTACAACGCATCATTTATGGTAGGGATATCATCTTCAAAACTGAAACTCTTCTAGAAGTTCGCAGTCAGAGTAGGCCAATCCGTAGTTTCCCTGCGCAACTCCATGTCTAAGTACCATTTATTTGGAATTTATTCCTCCAGCGTGTGCACAAACAGATGCACCCATTATGTTTTTGGTCTTTCCTCCCATGCTTGTGAATAGACCTCAATATGATGTCTTGGATCTGTTTGTCCATTATATTTTTCAAATGGTAGTGTAACCTTATCAGCAAACCTGATCTGCATTTTGATTCTGCATTGATCTTATGTGGTCAATGTCTACTTATGCACAACTCACCATCTGGAAGGTGTCTCGCACAGTGCCATATCTAGTGCTGGTAAGCAATGTTCATCTGCAATTGATACAGTATAGTATTTGATAAAGGAATAGACATTAGATAAACCATCATAAGTAGGGATTGGGATTACCTCCTTTCCAATCCAGCGCAGTGATTTTGTAACCTGCGCGCATCTCCTTGCTGATACTTCAAGCATACGACTTTGCCAATTTTCCAATCCTGCGTCAGAGTTTGAGATGAAAGAACTATCGCATCTCCAGTTGAGTGTTCCATCCGTAGTAGGATTAATATAGTCTTCTTGGTTGGAAGTCATATTGTACAATCGGTCCAAATCTTGAACTTTGGATTCTTCCTGAATCGGCTCGCTGTATCTGTCTTCGTCTGCAGGTCCAGTGGTGCGATGACCCTAAGATGATTTCCTTTGAATATCATCTTCTTTGTTTACAAGTTTATGATAGCAAGGTTATCCATAGCCCAGTCAATCCCTAACAACGCAGGAAAAGGCTGACTATCATCCACGATATCGATAACCTCGAATTCTGCATGAGTTTGCACTCCATCAATGTCAACAACAACATTGGTGAGTCTTCCAAACGGTATGACTTTCTCTTGGTTGGCCATTCTAAACTGGATAGGTGACCATGACAGCTTTGGTATCCCCATCTGCTGCTATGTTTGTTTAGTTAAGACATTTACTTCAGATCCCAGATCAAGGATGATCTCATCTATTTCATAATCTCCTATCTGTGCACTAAGTCTCATTTCTCTCCTTGTTCTCTTATGTTTCTTGATGTGGTGAACTGCGCTATCGATGGTTTCACTTTCACTCCGCGGTTCATACTGATCTAACAACTTCTGCAATTCTGCTATAGCATTTGGACTCTTCAGCAACTTCAAGCAGCTCCTGAGGAACTGCACAACATAGGTGCATGTCTCTGCTACGACGCTCATTCTATCATAAGCAGCCGGCATATCTTCCATATGCGGTATTTCACTGCCCAACGGGATTCTCGGCGACTAGGGAGTTGATTCTTTGAAGGTATCCCACGCTTCTTCAAAGACTTCTCCATTTTTCTCCAAGTTGAAAGCAGGTGCTTTCCCAACAACTTTTCTTATCCATATCGTTTCAATAGGAGTCAGCTTTGTATTAAAGTCTCCAGAAGTCAAAGCTTCTGCTCCTCTATATATCCCTATCATAGTGCCACTTTGCGTCAGTGCATTGATACTTGGATCTGCAGGTCTCCTCTCTGCTGCGATCAACTGAATGTTTGGGTTCGGCACCTCTGGCCGTTTTTTTTTATGCATTTCTACTTCTAACACTGGACAATCTTCAATAACATGATCAAATGATTTACAATAACTACATGTAATGCATGGGTTGGTACAATGTCTAGAGACATGGCCTGCTTTGCCACAATTATAATAGATTACTTGACCTCGGCCTCGTCCTTGCGCTGGGCCATTATTCCTTCCTCTCCCACGGTATCCTCCACGACCTCTGTATGCTCCCTGATCATGCTGTGCATTATTTTGTTTCTGCGGAGTCTCTTCTTGGACTCTGTACATTCCTCCATACATATGCTCAATATATTTATTTCTTTCTAACATGAGCTCATATGCGCAGCAATTGGATTCATCATGCACAATTGACTTACAGAAATTACAATCTAGGTTCTTAGGTGCTCTTACCTATTTCTGGATCATGTGGCAGTATTCTAGCTGGTGTCCTATGGTTCTACAAATTTCACGCCATGGCCTTGGGTTTGGATTTAATGGGTTTGGTCCACCCATGTTAAGGAAATATTGGAATAAAGAACAATGGTCCTTAGTGTGTCCTTCTCCCTTACAGCCTGTACACCAGACTTCCTGTCTTTCTTGCTTTCCTTTCTTAATATACTGTAGTTGTAGTGTCAGGGTAGCCAATTGGTTCTGAATCTGAGACATCCCAATGCTACTTTCACCAATTGGTGAAGCTTCCAACTTCATCATGATTTCCAAGGCTTCCACCTACGAAGCCACCTTCTGCTGCATCAACTGCTGTCTGATATGAGGCAACACTGCGGATATAAACCATTCCTTATGCTGTTGCAGTGCTATAATGAAGCTTACTTGGTCCAATAGAGTCTTAAATTTCTGATCAAACTCCCAAACTATTTCATTAGGTTTCTGCTTGATCTCTTTCAATTCTGTTATACACCGCGAATATGACTTCGACTTATTAAATTTTGCTAAGAGGGAAGCCTTGATTTCTATCGGTGTTCTATTATGTCCCTGCGAATATTTCATGAACCAATGCAAGGATCTATCTCTGAAAGTGGTAACGAGCTGCTCTTGCTTCACATCGTCGTCCTGCACTTGCTTTACATTCCATACAACTTCACATAGAAACCAATGCTGATCAAGGTCTTCTAGACCCGTTCCTTTGAATATCGGCAGTTTGATATCATCAGCCATCCTCCTTCTAGGTGGCACAGTTCTCTGAGTGGTGCTAGGGATAATACTCTGAGGAATGACCTGAGGTTGGACGTTCTAAAGTGGTAAAACTTGAGATGGACTAGGCTGAGTCGGAATAGGTTGGGCACCCACTCCTGCTATGTTAGCAGTAATGATGTTCTGCTGTGTGGTTTGCGCGGTGCTCACAACCGACGGGTTCTGAACTGACGGATTCTGAGACAGGGGAGGCATGGTTTCTGCAGTCGGTGGGTTTTGTGGCGTAATAGGATGATATGTGGCTGACAGAGGTGTGGTTTGATTATCAGGCTCACATGGTATCTGGGTATCTACACGGAGTCCATGCGGTCCAGGATTTTTCTCAGTAACGAACTTGTATCTCTTCCCACTTCTCAGGTTATGGGTTTCTTCGTAAGACCCACTATATGTACTATTGACCATGACAGATTTAAACAAAACTTCACTGCATTCTAAAAACACCTTTCTCTGCCAAAAGCATTTTAATGTATAAACTGAGGTTGTTCAAGTACTTACCTCGGAATCCCTTGAAAAACTCTCTTTCGGCTGCGCTGTAGGACTTTAGCATGTCCATAGTGAACTCCGCCACAAAGCTTTGTAGTGTGCTGTAAACCCATAAGTCGACTGCTCTCGCGAATGGACTATCTAGTGCTTTGAGCCTTTCAACAAGCTTTGGATTCCACTCAGTCGGTACGTTTTGCAGTGTACAGTTTCTGTGTTCTACGAGCCTTGACAACCACTTGTGTAGCTCGTTTCCAAAAGATGCCCAAAATATCTTGTGAACGTCTTTCCACAGGTATTTATTCAACCATTGAATGTCAGAGAGATGTGGGTGTATGTTTTCCTTTCTTGCGAATTCTCTTTCTGTCTTGTCACACTAAGCCTAGATTTATTTCTTATATGGATACCAAAAGTCGACACCCAGCTCAACTTCTTCTACTTCGCACATCACGGCTTCAACGCATCACGGATTCTTAGCGTGGCAACGGAACCATTTGTTGGCTTAAATACTAAGTTAGAGGTTTCCAATGTAGACCCAGGTTCTTCACGGTTTCAAGGAACCAACAAAACCCCTTCTCACTGGCCCTTTCGGTAGCAGCCTGCGAACAGGCTGAGGTCTCACTCGAGGTGTAGCTATGGGGGCACTGCGGAATCAGGTTTCCACAGTGATGTGATGAGTTGTTTGAATATATATACTGCGCAACGCGGTGTGGGGCTCGCGTTGCAGACTGAAGATGGCGCGACGATAGACTACCTCGCAGTCCTCTTGTCTACAAGCCAAGATACCTGCGCAACCAACGCATCTAAGGGCTGCTCGGTTCGGACAGACTGCAAATAATAGGACAACGCAAATGAATTATACACTTCCTCCGCGGACTTAATCACTATGAAGAGTTCACTTAACACTTATTCATTCATCTATTGCCTTAGACGATTAACCTTATAACCAATGTAAATAAACGGGAAACACAATACTGCCCACTTCCGGTGCTGCGCATCGAAAGCGTTTTACAACCCAACTCTACATGCACATGTGATTATTCAATAAACTGATACTTCCACAGACTTAGATTGTTGTGTATTCATCATTCATCCATACACGTAATACTTAACATATTATTCCCATCTTTCTCCTATGGTGAATACATATAAAAGCATTAACATACCAACTGGTAAATGAGAATACAAGCATTCATTGTAAACAAACAAGTAAGTGAAAAACGTAAACAATCACACTACACAGGATTTAACGTGGTTCACCCCCAGGATGGAGGCTACATCCACAAGAACTGTTGTTGTATTAGTCTTTGGGAAGAGTACAACAGTTCTTTGTCTGCGCACTCAGCAGCAGACTCTCTTCTCTCTCAATCGGCCTCTGCGCACTTAGCTTGCAGAGCCTTACAAAATTGTCTCTCAATAGAGATCTATTCAGTCAATAACAATAAAAAACGAGAGATTCAACAACCCTTTCCCATACAAAATATTCCTTATTTATAGATCATGCCCGTAGGTCATGTCTTTACAATTTAAAGGCAAAAACCATTAGGTTTACAAAACTGTCACGGTTTTCCCTTAACCAGACTGCTGGATCCTGGTAGTGAATATTCCGTCGTGGCTGCCTTCAGCGCATGCCTCACGTCGCTATCAGCCTTCCTATTACACACATGCCAACATGTCTCTTTCACCAAGACATTCTTCCTCTAACGGTCTCGTGTGACTAGTTCAGGTAGTGGTTCTTCCGTATGTGTGACCAGTCGCTTTCTTTCCGCTTTGCTCCTACCCGCCGCTTGGTACTCCTGGAGCATCTTTAACAAAAATAGACCACCGATGGTCTAACCAGAATACGTGCCATCTTCCATCCAATACTGCTTTTCCGGATCCCTGTAGACTGGACACATCGCAGTGCTGTTTACTCGCAGCACTGAACTTCGTAGCTCTTCTGACGCTGCGCTGCGTACAACTTCGCAGCATCCCAAAAACTTATACCAAAGCTCCTTCCATTGAATTGCGCCTAGATCCACAGTTCCACAATCTGTCTTGCTCAAAATGCCCCACTTGGGCCATGCCCAACACCTTTTTCCTTGTTGCACTTTGGTGACACGAAGGCAATCGAGGACCGTTAATCTCCTTCCTGCACCTGATCAATGGTGTATCTTGCATGATGGTTAGCGCTTACATTATTTGCTTCTATATTAATGTTTTTAGAGCTTGTATGACATTTCTTTAGCTTCCAATTGCTTATTTTTCTTGCATTTTCTTTAGAAAATCCATTTTGCCATCCTTTTCATGCTTTTATCCACCACTTTTGATCATATTTAACCCCATAATCATGGAACCAAGGATATTTTCAAGGGCTTTCTCATCATATTAGAAAACTTTCAAAACATTTCTCCATTATAGACCACCCTTTGCATTGTAAAAAATGAAGTTAA
Organism: Larix kaempferi; assembly: GCA_027924585.1. Classification (NCBI taxonomy): domain Eukaryota; kingdom Viridiplantae; phylum Streptophyta; class Pinopsida; order Pinales; family Pinaceae; genus Larix; species Larix kaempferi. The sequence goes on from BSBM01000076.1 coordinate 10,114,894, forward strand.
CAACTGGCTCCAACTGGGGATGCTATCCTCCCTGTGAGGTAGAAAATAACTCCGTAGATCAAGTGCCTAATCCATTTTCTGTACCTAAATTCAGACTGAGAATTGCTTCGCAAACTGTGTAACTGGAATCAAACTTGCGATCAAATCAAAACAAAACATATTTCTGAAAACTGTACATTGCTGAAAAATATTTTTATCCAACAATTTTATTTTATGTACAAAATTCTAAATGTATTATGAAATAAATAAATATATATACTTTTATATACAATGTTTTTTTTAATATTTTTTTATCTCTTCAAGAAAGATAGTGCTTGAGATGCCTCCCATTTACTGGTCCTCATGTAAGAAACTCCCCATTTTGATCTTGAAGAACGAATGCATTTTTTCCCTGATAACCCGCTATTATATAAGGACCTTTCAACAAATGCTCAAATTTTCCATGCTTATCTTTTCTTCTGGTGTCCCATTTCAATACCAAATCATCAATCTGAAAGTCTCTCTCCTTGATTTTCCTATCAAAATTTTTCTTCATTTTTTCTTAATGAACCTGAGTTTTGTTGTAAGATTTTTCTCTCATTTCATGCAATTCTATCATCTGGTTTATCCTTCTTTGCATGTGATTGGGTTCTTCTGCAACGTCTTGTAACAACTTCATAACTGGCAGTCCCAAAGAAACAGGAAATACTACCTCTGTGCCATAAACTAACTGAAAAGGGGATGTGCCAATGGTCCTTTTTGTACTAATCTTGTCAGCCCACAATGCATACTTGAGTTTGGTATGCCATGCTCTTTTATTCTCTTCGAACAATTTCTTTATAATCCTTACCAAACTTTTGTTTGAAGATTCTGCCAATCCATTACCTTGGGGATAATATGCGGTTGAATGATTCAAATGAATGTGGTATTTATGGCAAAAGTTAATCATCTTTCTTGATTTAAAATCTGGAGCATTATCTGTTACTATTCTTTTTGGACAACCAAATCTTGACAAAATATTTTCCTCCAAAAAGTTCATAATCACCGTTTCAGTAGCATTTCTAGTTGGGATGGCTTCAATCCATTTTGTGAAATAATCTGTTGCAGTTAGAATCCATTTGCGCCATCCTGAAGAATTCGGATTGATTTCTCCAATGAAATCCAATCCCCATTGCTGGAATGGTGCTTCCATTGAAATTGGTTTTAAAGGTAAAGGAAAAAGGTATATTTTCCCATCGAATATCTGACACTCATGACACTTTGATATTTCTTTATATACATATGAAAAGATAGTTGGACAATAAAAACTTGCTCTTAGCATTTTATTGACTGTATCCTTCCACGAGTGATGTCCTCTGCACATTCCCTTATGAAATTCCCCCATAATATGTTGTGCTTCATTTTCTAATAAATAGTTCAACAAAATCCCATCTGGATCTTTCCAATACAAATATCCATTCAATACACAAAATTTTGTTGCTTTCAATTTTACTGATCTCGATCTAGTTTTATCCATTCCTGGAGGTGCTTGCAAATTTTGCAGAACATATATAATATCCGCATACCATGGAGACAAAGAAAAATACTCAACCACTTGAAATTCAGGGCCTGTTCCTGTTGAAAGTTCTGAGATGAAATTTATATCTAAAGAATCACAATTAGCCTCAGTCATCATTTTTTCTTGGCCTTGTCCTTTTATTAACTTTGTAGGATTAATATCCAAATCATATTCTAACAAAACTGCAATCCACTTTGCTCTCTTTCCTTCAGGATCTGGCTGAGTAAGAATATCTTTTACTGCTGCAGAAGGAACATATGCAACAGTATGAGAATGCAATATATAAACTCTGAAATATTTCAATGCTTTCACCAGTGCATAAGCCTGTTTCTCCATTATATTATATTTCAACTCTCCATCTCTCAAAATCTTGCTAAAAAAGGCAATTGGCTATTCCATACCATCTTGATTCTTTTGCAATAAAACACCAGCCAAAGTATGTTGTGAAGCATAAGAAAAAATAATAAAATCCTTTGAAAAATCAGGATTGATTAAAACCGGAGCTTCAGTTAAAGCTTTCTTAATATCATTGAAAGATTGTTTAGCTTCAAGTGTCCATTTGATTTCATTATTTTTCCTTAACATTTCAGAAATATTTCTCAAAATTTCTGCGAAACTTGGAACAAACCTTCTTAAGAAATTCACCCTGCCGATGAAAGATTGTATCTCCTTTTTACTTCTAGGTATCCTAATCTTCTGTATTGTTGATACTCTTTATGGATCAATTTTGATTCCATCCTTTGATATGATATGTCCCAACAACTTTCCTTCCTCCATAGCAAAATGATATTTCTTTGGGTTTAGAGAGATACCAAATTTTCTACATTTCTGAAAAACTTTTTCCAGATGTTTTAAATGATTTGCAACAAATTTAGAATATATAGTTATGTCATCCATGTATACTACCACGAACTTATCTTTCTCTTCTGTAAACGCAATGTCCATAGATCTTTGGAAATTAGCTCCTACATTCATTAGCCCAAATGACATTTTAGCATACATAAATGTTCCCCATGGAGTTGTAAAAGCTGCATTCTCCCGATCTTCTGGATGAACCTTACTCTGATTGTATCTTGAGAATCCATCCAACATGGAAATTCTCTCTGCTCCAACAAATTTTTGCAATATGTGGTCCATTTTGGGTAGTGGATAATTATTTTTCAAAGACACTTTATTCAAATTTCTGAAATCCACACACAACCTTATTTCTCCATTTTTCTTCCTCACAAGTACTAAATTTGCCACCCACCTAGAAAATCTCAAAGACACAATAATTTTAGCATCAAACAACTTTTTGACTTCTTTTTCAATTACTGGAAGCAGCTTGGGGTTTATTCTCCTTAACTTTTGTTTGAAAGGCTTCTCATTTGGATTAATAGGAATTGTATGCTGAATTATAGAAGTATCATATTCTTTTAAATCTTCATAGCTCCAAGAGAAAACATCAATAAATTATTTCATCAATTCAACATATTTTCTTTCTTCTTATTTTGGAAGTTTCTTGGAAATCTTTACTATCTTGGGGTTCTCCTTGGTTCCAATATTACAATCTTTGATATCTCCATCTTTAGGTTCTACCTTTGGATTCTTGGCTACATCATTCCTATCAAATAATCTCTCTAATGGAACAAGTCCTCTAGGAATGACATTTTTTTTCAACTAAATTATATCTTTACCTCTAATCTTTTCTTTAAATTTTTCTGGTTCTTCAGAAAATTATTCCATATCAAGGAAAGCTTCTGTGTCTTTAGTATCAATAGATTTGTAATTAAATTCATCTGTCATTTCCAGAAACCTTTTGATCTGTTGATCATCTTAAAAAACTTGCCAACGTTTTATATTATCAGGGATGGAGGGTCTATTCACAACTTCAATGTCATATTTCATTTTAGAAAAACTGGGAACCCTGAAAGCAGCAACTGTGGTAGCCCAAGAATATGCTATGGAATTATCAACTCTAGGTATTGCAATTATATCATGTTCATCAAAGAAATTTTCTAACAAATCCCAAACTTCATTTCTATAAGATCTCATCTTCGGATTCTTGGTCCGATAAATGAATTTTACCTGGTTTATCACCAATTCCGAATCTCCAAACACTTCAATTTTCTTTGCATTCATATATTTCAACACATTCAACCCCAAAATCAATGCTTCATACTCTGCAGCATTATTCGTACATTCAAAATCCAGCTTAAAAGAATACATCAAAAATTCGCGATCTGGAGTAATTATCCATACCCCTGCACCAACGCCTTCTTTACTCATTGATCCATCGAAATGCATAATCTAGGTCCCTTCTTTCCTTAAATTTTCTTTTAGTAGCTTCTCTCCTTCATTCGACAGACTATCTTCTTTTGGTTTAATCAAATCAATTTTTTCTTTAGACTGAATATCATTGTAGAAAATAGAAGATCCCAAATCTGTATCCACTGCATATATAGAATGACTTTCAGGTTCATCTCTATCACTTACCACATAATCAAGCCTTTTTTCAGAATACAACCGCCTATGCACCCCAAGAACTGGAATGGTGGAAAAAGACATATCCATCTGCAAGGTTCCTTTAAGCTTTTATGCCCAAGATCTGGATAACAACATGCCAAACTTTGGTGGAATATCGACAACAACTACATCCATGACAACACCTTTAACTGGCATTTTAGTGAGATTCACCACCAAATCTTTGATTAATCCCAAGCATTTTACCTTCTTTGAATCAAAAGAAAATAAATCCTTATATGGTCTTGCTATTTCCAAACCCAAACTTTCCACCACAACCTTCGACATCAAATTATGTGAGGCACCTGAATCAAGCATACAATTATGCAAAACCTTATCATGAATATTCAAATTTACATAAAAAGGTGGTACAACATCTAGACTATTATCTTCCATCTTTGATCCCATATGAATGGTTGGAGTATCATCATTCAATTCTAATGTATCTGGTTCCATTTGTCTTTCACATCCGACCATTTTATAAATCTGTTCTTTGTATTCAGTGTTTTTCAAAATTTCATTGAAAGGTATAGAGATTTTTATTTTTGCTATGTCATTCTGCAAACTGAAAGGAACTATATTTTTATCACCCTCTCTTATCAATTCTTTTTTATTCTCTGGGAACTTTTCTATTGCATCCTTATTTTTTCTATTCTGACTAGTTGAGGGTTTATCCATTTGACCTTTGCCTTTATCCACTACTACATCTCTATTTCTAAGATTAATATTCCTTTGAAGATCATTTACTGCATTCTAATATCCAATCTGGTATTGCTCAGTTTTTTATTCTAAAATATTACATTCCCCCTCTCTAGAAAACATATCATGCTCCATCTTTGTTAAATAAAATTATGAATCTAAATCTCCGAAGTGATGTATTTCACTCTCTACTAATTCTATTTCATCTCCTTCATCAACATAATTTTCAGGAAAGGGAGGTCTTACTGGATTATCTTCTGGATTTCTTTGATTCTTTTGGTCTCTTTGATCTCTTTGTCTTATCTGTGGTAGAATTTGTCTCCTGAAATTTGGGTTTCGAATATGAGGTTCTTGCTGATCCTTGTTTTGAGGCTTATTATCCAAAGTCAATCTGTCTATCAAATTTTCCGTAGTTTTCATCATCATGTCAATTCTAGCATCAGGATAAGTAGAAGTTGAGGCTTGGTTTTCTTCTTTAATTTTCCTCCTATCCATAACAACATCTTGTTTCAAATTTCCTGAGGCCATCATATTAGCTTCCACTTCAACTGCATCTTTCAACGTGGATGACAAGGTAGGTGATTTTCTTTCTCTTAATGTACATGAAAAATCTCCACAAAAGGCATCTGCAAAATATAATTTGGTTGCTCCTACGAATGGTTTTATGTCAGCAGGAATTGAATTGTAAACCTTCATAAATATTGTGGAAAACTCCTTAACAGATTCAAAACCTCCTTTCTTTAGATTATTATATTGGGTTAAAATTTGTAAGGGGTTTTTCTTGTCCTCCCACCTATCAAGCAAAAGAGTCACAAATTCTTCGTATGTAGGGACTGACCTTTCAGGTAAGGCTATGAAACATTTTTTAACATCTCTAGATAAACTGTGTGCCAACAGTCTCATTTTTACGTAATCATAATCTACCTCCTCCAGATCTATGAAATCACTGAACCTATCAATATGTTGTTGAGCTGTATAATTCCCCTCCCCATCATATAAATCCTCTGTCCATAATTCTGAGGGAGGTCATGCAAGACAGCTGGTAAAACAAGTGGAGCAAACCTAGCAGCCATAACTACTGGAGGATTTTGAATAACGTTGGTATTTCCTATTGGAGGATTTTGAACAATGTTGTGACTTCTTAATGGTACTCTTTGAGCTTTAGGTTTTCCATACTCAACTTTTTTCAGACTTTTGCAAATCTTCCCAAACAGATTGTAAAAGATATGTTTGAAATATATCCCGATCAATCACATTTTCTTTCAAATCTGATTCTGATTTAGTTCTAAGTAAATATCTTTCACTTACATCAACATTTTCATCACTAAACAATTCTTCTTCAAAAGGAGGAGACAAATTTATTGTTTGAGAATTACCTTCTTTATATTTCCAACTGATTCTTCTTAGAATTTCTTCAGGATTTTCCACTTCTTGAAATGGCTAGGAATCTGGATTACTTCTTGTGGGAATTCTTCTGGAATCCACAATGTCTATCTCGGAGTCACCTGCTTAAAACTGAAAATCTGAACATGAAGTCTCCAGGGAAAAGTACAACCAACTGCAAATATCAAACTTCTTTTCCCACTGAAATTTGATTACAATGTCGTTCTTCCAAGGGAAAATGAAACTTTTGTTCCCTGACAACGGCGCCAAAATGTTAGCACTCAAATTTTACCCTTTGGTTGTGGAAGGATAAACCTAAGGCAACTATTTCAAACCAACCTTTAGGAGGAAAACTAGCCTTTTTTCCTACCAGAGAGGGATATCTCAAAAATATGTAAATGGATAAAGATATATGAAAACAAATGTGATTTTTCAAAACAAATATATGGTTGAAATATACACAAAGACCATTGGGCATGGAGTCAAAACTAGAAAATTTACAGACCTACAGATAAACAACAGTAATGATTTTTATAGAGGAAAGATAGTTGTCACATTATAGTCAAAGTCTTTTGCAAGTGATAAAGAAAGAAAGATAGACATTCCACCAATAATGGGCACCAATTTGCAGATGAATCCACTATCGATTTTGGAGAAAAAAATGAATACTCAGACCCGATAAATCAAGGCATAAACATATGAATCTTGACTAATTTAACTTTCATCCAAGCTTAAAAGATATAACATAATGGAAAAGATAACAAATGAAGGAATACATGAACATAAGAGAAGGGAAAGTAGAGACTGTAACTTTGATCAACACATGAATCTCTGTTTTGCAAAATATGTTATTCTCTGCATGGCTTTTCGTATTATAAAATAGAGCAACTCGATACAAAAGTCTCTTGCTTTTCAAAAAATTTCCAAATCTGGTTTAAGGCAAGAAGTCAGGAAAATTTGCTTATTCTCAGGGGATGAATGGCGATATAGGTCTATAATTGACTTTTCAGAAAATCTTTCTGGTTCAGGCATTTGGGATGCAGGGACTCCTAGGGCATCTCTTATAAGAGAGGATTCAACAAGGCAAACTATTCTGGTTTTTTGGGCATTCATAATGACTCTCTTGGATTCTGAGTAATTAGATGCACATTAGGACACAAACTCTGGAAATGAAACAATCTGGTCAGGGAAAAATGACAGGAGGGATGACTGGTTGATTCTGTGCACATCCAAACCTTCCTCTTGCAAACTCTTCAGTTTAACCTTAATTTATACAACTGATAACCTAATTGAGGTATCAAATATATCTCTGTCTCTATCTTCCAAAGCATCCCTAGCCTTAGCACCATCTATAGTCTGGACTTCTTCCATTTTTACCCCTTATAAACAAACTTAAAATATTATTAGCTCGAGTTACAAGGCCCTACCTGTCACTGACCATGCACTTTGTCCTGCTCTATCGCTTTCCGCGGTGCCCACTCATCCAGAAACTTCTAGCGTTGACAGTTCAAAGACAAATGTCAACTTTTACGTGTTTCTTTGCTATATATAACCCATTTTCTTTATCCTTCAAGCATATTTACGGGCGCTCATTTTCCTCGTCCGTCGATCTCTCGTGTGATGATATGAATTGTCAGATCTTACCTGCTTTCAAGGACTCAATGAATTCCCTCACCATCCTATCATTCTCCAATATTCAAATCTCAACTGTTAGATCCTAGCACTATCATGCAAAATGTGGTTTCGTAACTCCGAAAATGGTTTGTAATACCATTTTCTGGCTTTGCGAAGGATTGTGGTGTTGCCATGCGTCCACTGGTTTCATTTTTTGCAACTATTATCTCCGCTTAATTCTCGAACATGTTCACAATGCGAAAAATTCTAGATCGCCGATCTTTATTTACCAACGAATCAACGGTAAAACTTGCATTGTGTTTAAACTTCAACTTTTCCCGCTGGTGGAATTTTTCCCATTATTTTTCACGCACCTTTCGAAATCATCATCATCGATTTCCTTCGGATGCGACTTGAACCATTGATTTTCCCAAACTTGCATTGTTTGTTAAGAATGCATCTTTAGCTGTTGGATTGTTCCTCCATTAATCCTGACCGTTGATTTGTCATATCCTCCACAAGAGCGGTTTCGCACCCCTTCAAAGTGGTTTCCCATACCCCTTTTCTCATTTGCGAAGCGCTGTAGAGCTGCCACCAATCTGCCGGTTTTGCCTTTCGCAATCGCTTATAACCTTTTTCCTCCGTGCACTTTGGTGATGCAAAGGAAATCGAGGACCATTAATCTCCTTCCCGCACTCGATCAACAGTGTACCTTTCATGATGTTTAGCACTTACATTATTTGCTTTCGGATTAATGTTTTTAGACCTTGTATGACATTTCTTTAGCTTCCAATTGCTTATTTTTCTTGCATTTTCTTTAGAAAATCTCTTTTGCCATCCTTTTAATGCTTTTATCCACCACTTTTGATCATATTTAACCCCATAATCATGGAACCAAGGATATTTTCAAGGGCTTTCTTGTCATGTTAGAAAAATTTCTAAACATTTCTCCATTATAGACCACCCTTTGCATTGTAAAAAATTGATGTTAACAGGATCACCATCAACAACCTGGTAGTAAAGGTTGGGATCCGCAACACTCTTGGTGAATCCCAATCTCATCAAGTATCCATCAATCTGTTTATACCAAGCCCTAGGTTCCTGCTTGAGTCTGTACAAAAAATTCTTTAATCTGCAAACATGGGACTCCTTCCCATGTATCACGAATCCCCTAGGTTTCTCTATTTACAATTCTTCCTCAATTAAACCATAGAGAAATGCAGTATTTACATCCATCTGAAGTAATTTCCAACCCATATCTAAATCAAGAGAAATAATAGCCCTGATGTAAGTGTACCTAATGACTATAGCACAAGTCTCCTCATAGTCCACTCCCTCTTTCTAGGAGAATCCTCTCACCACAAACCTCACTTTTTGCTTCTTGATGCTTCCATCTGATGCATGCTTGATCTTATATATTCACTTGGAAGTCAACAATGACTTCCCTTCTGGTCTCGAAACTATATCCCATACATCATTCTTCATGATGGATTGATACTCCTCCATCATGGCATCCTTCCAAACATGTTGGCCCGCTGCCTCCCTATAACTAGAAAGCTTAGAATCAATGTTGTGACTCATCAATGCCATATAACTTGAAAATATTTGATGTATTTTGCTCTCCCTGAAAGTAACCCTGGGCGCGCCATGCATCTCTGCATCCTACAATGTATCATAAAGCTATTATGGCCTCATATTGGTTTCTGTAACATCTCTAGGCAGGTCCACTAGCTTTGTTGGCTCTATTGAATCCTCCTGATAGTCTGAAGTATGAATAATTGGACTAGAGGGATCTGTACCCTTATCCTTCGGAGCTTCCTACTCCTCACTATCAATCTCCATATGAGACTCTCTAGACTTCCTGAAGGATACCTCTTCATCAAAAGTAACATCCCAACTAACCTCAATCCGATGTTGTCCTAGAATGTAGATCCTGTAGGCCTTAGAAGTCTCGTTGTATCCCACAAAAGTACCCTTCTTCCCAGAAGGTTCTAACTTCGTCCTATTCTTCTTGGGAACATTGGTGTATACTGGAAAACCAAATATCCTCAAATGACTGACCTATGGCTTCACTGCTATGACTGCCTTCTCAGGAGTCTTGTCTCCCAATATCCGGTGAGGACTCCTATTTTGGACATAAACTATCATCCTGGATGCCTCTTCCCATAAGAACATGGATAAATTATGATCATGAATCATTGCCTTGAAAACCTCCACAATGGACTTGTTTTTCCTTTCCGCAACCATTCTACCGAGGTTTGTAAGGAACTATCAACTCCCTCTTGATCCCTACCTACTTGCATAAATAACTTAAGTCATTGGATGTATACTCTCCTCCATTATCTGACATCAAAACCTTGATATTATGCTCCGTCAAGTTCTCTACATGAGCCTGAACACCTGGAACTTGTTGAAGACTTCATCCTTGGTCTTCATGAAGTATATCCATGTCTTTCGAGAGAAATCATCAATGAATGTTACATAGTACAAGAAGTCACCCAAAGATGATACTGTCAACATTTTGCATACATCTGAATGCACTAGATCCAATATCCCCTTGGAATTACTATCACTACTTAAAAAAGAACACTTGGAATTCTTTCCAAGTGCACAACCCTTGCAAACACCCTCATGCTCTACCTAGAGCTCTGGAATACCTATAACCATCCTTCTTTACGTTGGTAAAGACCTATAATGTGGGCGAGAAAATATATGATGTGATAACTTACATAAACTGATATTTTCGTGTACCAATCTCTGAGTTGGACATCCTGATAATCTGTATAGTCCTCCCCCTCGAACACCAACCACTCCTGCTAAGTCTATGCTCGAGCTCTTAGGCCATACAAGAACCTGACCATAGACAAATGCAACTGTGTAACCTCTATCCTCCAATGTTGAGATGGATAGTAGGTTCTTCCTCAATTCTGGTACAAACAATAAATCTCTCATTTGTAGAGAATCTCCAGACTCTAGTTGAAACGATGATGACCCAACTCCTTTCACTACATACTTTGAATTATCTCCAGGTCCCACATGTAATGCTGAATTATTATCTATCAAATCTCTGAGAGAAAATCCATAACCTATCATGTGAATAGAAGCACCACTAACTACTAACCAAGTATCACTACTATTTGTAATAGTGCTTGTAAGAGCGAAGACAAAGAAATATTTTCTCCGAAGTTCATTTGCAATCTCATTAAGTTTAGATTCCTTTGTCTTCTTCTATGGTGGATGCTCATTAAGATCGGTTGTTTATGAATGCTGCTTTCCCTCCTTTTCCTTTGAGGACAATGAGAAGCATAACGACCAAATTTATGACAATTGAAGCACTTGATCCTTGAAAGATCCTTCTTCTTTTGTTCTTGAACTGGAGTTGATCCTCCACTCGTATTTTTCTTCCCAAAATTTATTCTTCCTTTTCTTTTTCTTGCATGAGATGCAAGAGCTTGATTTTCTTCATTCTTAGGTCTCTTCAAGCTATTATTGGACAATAATATGGCCTCCTCTTGGACACAATCAGTCCATATCCTATCAAAATTGGGTAAATCAACTTGTCCACAAATGCTTTAAACAAATGGATCCCATGAAGAAGGAAATCCGTTAAGAGTTACTGTAACAAGTTTTGCATAATCAATGGTGTCTCCAATGGCATTACATTTATCTCTTAACTGGTATACTCTCATAAAATAAGTGGAAATTGAATCTGATTTGGTCATAATGATACAATGGATCTGATTCCTCAAGGCTAATTTCCTGCTAGCGTTCTTACTCTCGAACAATCCCACCAAGGAATCAAATATTTCTTTAGAAGTATTCAACTCAACAATGTGTGGAATCAAATTATATTTTATGGAATCTACCAAGATACTCTTAGCCTTTGCTTCATTCTTCTTGTGTTTGGATTTCTCCTTAACACTTTCTTGTTCTGAGACATCTTCTTTTACATAATTCTGAATCTCATTTTCATCCAAGATGAATAGTATCATTGTCTTCCAGGATCTGAAATTTGTAGCACCATCCAATCTATCTTCTACCTTGAAATCAATCATCGTGTTGAAAATATTTCTGAAATTTGAAATCAAAAAATCTGATTGTTGAAATATGAGAGCTGAAATGTGAAACTGTCAATGGTTTCCTAAAATCCTAAAAATTCAACCTTGATCAAATTTCAATCTGAGAGCACCCATAGGTGCACTAGGTCAAGGCAAGTTGTCTATTAGAAAATTTATCCCCAAAATCGTCCAATAAATTCCCAATGATATTTGGATAAAGTTCATATCTGAGACTATGCAATGACAGATTTCAACAGGGATCCGATACAATGTTGAATTTTCTTATAGCAGTAGTAATTTGATAATGTGGCAGTTTCTTGGTTGGGAGAAGAGTTGAGGTTAAAACCATCTTTGGATCCCTCTACTAGTGAATCCATATTTGTGAGAGGGAGATATAGCAAAATGGGTCAACAAGGGAGATCATAGTCCATATGACACACAAAAGGGAAGTGTTGGAATTGTGGCAACCTAGGGCACTCGAGGAAACTCTATTGGTATCCAAAGCAGGAAAAGAAGGATGAAAAACAATATCAACTATAAACTAAATATAGTACAATAGATTTAGAATAGATGGAAATATGTGAGGATTTTTGTCTTAGCAACAACATATCTCTATTATATAATTGGATTTTGAACTCAAGTGCATATTTCTATATGTCTCCACATAGAGACTGGTTTGTCAACTATCAACCCTTTAGTAGTGGAATTGCCTACTTGGGTGATGATCATCCTTTATAAATTGTAGGAGGAGGGAACATTAAGATAAAGTTGGATGATGGCAGAGAAAGGAGGTTGTGTGATGTACAACATGTAGCAAATCTACGGGATAATTTGAACTCAAGTATTATAGGTGACAATTGATGCAAAATTACCAAAGGATCCCTTGCGATAACAAAAGGAGAATCTTGTCGGACCTTGTATTGTTTGTGTGGTGGTACAATAACAAATCATGTAGCAACAATAGACTCAAGAAATGTTCTTGATGAGTGATTTCATGGCATTAATGAATTGGACATATGAGTGAAAAAGGTTTGAAAAATTTGCATGAGGTATGATCTATGGGATTAAGTCTTGTGATTTAGACTTGTGTGAGAACTATATTTTTGGTAAACAAAATAGGGTTATGTTTACTACAAGCTCTAGTAAAAGTTCTGATCTTTTGCAATTTATTCATTCCGATATATTTGGACCAGTCCCCGGTATATCTCTAAATGGTGCTAGATATATTTTTTAATTTTATAGATGATTATTATAGAAGACCGTGGGTGTATTTTTTGAAAAAAAAAGTCAAAAGTCTCCCAGAAATTTAAAGAGTTCAAGGAACGAGTAGAGAAAAGTTTGGTCAAGTCTATTTAATTTCTCAAATCTGATAATGGAGGAGAATATTGTTCCAAGGAATTTGATAAATTTTGTATGCATGAAGGAATTAAGCACCAAAAGAGTGCTGCATATACACCATAACAAAATGGTTTGGCTGAGTAGATGAATTTCACAATGATGGAACATGCAAGAGGAATTCTCAATGCATCTGGGTTGGATAATGCATTATGAGAAGAGTTTGTTAATACAATTACGTATTTGATTAATAGATCACCGACACAATTGTGTTGGATGGAAAGATTCCAGAAAAGGTTTAGTGTGGTAAGCTAGTTGATTACTCTCATTTGTGTATTTTTGGTTGTGGTGCATTTTCCCATGTGCCTAAATAAAAGAGGTCCAAGTTTGATCCAAAGTAAAGGAAATGTGTTTTTCTTGGTTATGATGATACAATAAAGGGGTCTAGACTATGGGATCCTATTGACCACAAGGTAATTGTTAGTCGGGATGTTATTTTTAAAGAAAAATCCATGCAAAGGAAGGAGGTACAATAGTCACCTGAGATTGTACCAGTTGAAGTAGAAATGGTGAAGATGAAAATGGAGCTTCCAATTAGCATGAATAATAGCGAGTTTAACATCCACAACTCAAAAGAAGGCTACATGTTTCAAAAGATGTCTAGAAATGTATTCTCATTTTTTTAGTCTTCTTTTGCTTTGTTAACTGATGATGGTGAACCTACTTCATTTCAGGAAGATAGAGAATTGAGAATGCAGATAAATGGAGGAAAGCCATGGATGAATAAATGAAGGAATTAAAAAAGAAAGAAACATGATAACCTATGCATCTCCCACTAGGAAGAAAATTTGCTGGAAATAAATGATGTATAAAGTAAAGAAGAACAAGGATGTGTTGTTGGAATGTTATAAAGATTGTTTGGTAGCAAAATGCTATGCGTAGATTCAGTCAAGCATAGATTTTAATGAAATCTTCTCAGCCAGTTGTGAAGCTTACTGATGGAAGGGATTTACTTGCAATTGTAGCAACATAGGATTTAGAGTTGGAACAATTGGATGTAAAAACTACTTTCCTGCATGATGGTCTTGATGAAGAAATTTATATGGATCAACTTGAGGGTTATAAAGAAAGAGGCAAAGAGAATTTGATTTGAAGACTCAAGAAAAATTTGTATGGTTTGAAACTTTGAAACATGTTCCAAGGATGTGATATGGAAAAAATCACACCTTCATGAAGAGCCAAGGTTTCGGTAGAAGCAAAGATGGCCATCTTGCATATTATAAAAGGTTTGATGATGGTAGTTTTATTATCTTGCTGTTGTATTTTGATGATATGTTGGTTGTAGGCCCCAACATGATGAAAACCATTTCTCCTAAGGCTCAGTTGGCTAGGACATTTGAAATGAAGGATTTTGGAGCATCAAACCAAATTCTAGGGATGAAGATACATAGGGACATAATGGGTAGGAAGACTTGGTTAAGTCAAAAGTATTATATAGAAAAGATTTTGTAGTGCTTCAAAACTAATTATTATGCCACTTCCTACACAATTCGAGTTTTCTTCCAAATAGTGCGCACCATGGTGAGCACCAAACTAGATATTGCTCAAGCAGTGGGAGTTTTTAGCCACTTCATGGCGAATCTTGGTAAGGAGCATTGGAATGTTGTGAAGTGGATACTCACATTACAAATAAAAAGTTTTCTAGATTTTGATTTTGGTGGAGACAATGATGGACGGAAGTATACTATAGGAATACTTTTACTCTTGCTAGTGGAGTTGTAAGTTGGACATCTAAGTTGCAGCTAGTGGTGGCTTTATGGACCACATGAGAAAAATATGTGGCAAAAATTGAGGCCAATAAATAAACAAAAATAAATATGGAAAGAGTGAATGATGGATGAATTCAATATGATACATGGAAAATCACTTCACACCGTGATAGTCAAAGTGCTATTCACTTAGTGAAGAATCCGACATTTCATGGTTGCATGAATCATATTGATATTAAGTACCATTTCATAAGGAAATTGGTGGAACAAGATAGAATCTTGTTGGATAAAATTGATATTGATGAGAATACTACATTTATACTTGCGAAGAAAGTCAGGACATAAAAGTTTGAATGGTGCAAAACTTCTTTGGGAAAGTTGAAAATATGACGAAGGAAACGTTGGGAAATTACATGTGGGTGGAAAAAATTGGCAATGAACTTCATGTATATTGACTTCAAGTGGGATAATTTTAGGAGATGAAGTAGATAACCATATCTCCAATATTCTTCATATAGAACTCTAGACTAGGACCATGCAATGGGCGTGCAGGGGCGAGCCCCTAAGGTGAGAATTTCTAGACCCTTATGGTGTATTTGAGTTCCTTTTGGACCCCTCATATGTATTATATAAAAGGGGAGGTGAAACTCATCATTGGAACACAAGAGAGATAGAAGAAAGCATTGCAAGTTTTTTTTTGAGTAATAATAAAATATCAAAGCTGGCATTGCCCTATGGTTTTACCTGCTGTATAACATGGTTTCTACGTAAATATCATGTTCTATTGTTATTGTTTTTTATTTTATTTTTATATTTTCCTAACAAGAACTGTGTCAACAAACCACAAGAATGACATGGGTGAGTGGGGCGCAATGTGATCAATTTGTGATTAGGAGAGGGGGATGGGTGGCTTTCTTAGGGGGAGCCGTATCCATACCTGGGGTTAAGAAATTAATGCTATGCTCACATACTGAACATGATTTTTTTGGAGATGTCTCTATTGTTGTTGAAACAAAGTTGATGATGGAATAATCAGTGGGTGCTATCTGCAATCCATTTTTTAGGCCCGAGGATTGGTGCATAGCAACAAGAGTGGCTCAAAACTGTGAGAGTTTTGGACAGTGGTGAGTGTGATGACCAAATTGTGAACTCATCATGCACACATGATTTGTGCACAGTGATTTGTTCTTTTATTTTATGGGATATACTTACAGAGTAGAGAGTATTTCCTCTGTCGAGGAGTTTGAAAGGAGAGAAACAATTTTGGATGGAGGTAGCGTATTTCTGAGCTCAAGCAGTGTTTGACACAGGTTAGTGGGGTAATATGCAAGGAAACATAATGAACATGGAGGGGAAACTGGTGAAATGGTTCTAATAGGTGAGGATGCAACTTTAATGGCCTTAGGTTTGATTCCCCTAGGTACATGTGGTTGTGATGAACTATCTTTGGATGATGGTTCTACCAAGGTAGGTGAAACCCACCATGGGATCTCCGACGAAGAAGCATTGGCACGGGTGATAGGTGTAAAGTTAATACAAGCATATGATTTTGGGGTAACTTCTGGATATGGCATATTAAAGCACCATACAAGGATCCCAAGGGTAAGACTTGATAATGTAAGAATAACCATAACATATGTACCTTGGATGTGAAGAGGAGGGGAAAGGAAATGAACTTCTATGACTAACACAAACGATGGGGGGGATGGTTCCTTATTCTTGACAAATTTTGGTATCAGATGATGACCTAGATGTGGAAGTAGAGGAAGGTGGTTGATCCATGGAGGAGAATATGTTACAAACATGGTTGTTCGTTGATCAATAAATGACGTGTGGTGGTCTTGTGTATGTCTGCAACAATGAAGAGTATTTATAGACACTAGGTCCTATCTCATTAAATGATGGAAGCTTTTTTTACCCTAATATAGTCAAGATATTATCATGGTTTCGATTAGGGAATGGCTTGGAGTAAGTTGGTCTAGGCCGGTGACCACTTTCCCCTTGTGGGGTAATATCATGGTGTGAATGAATGAGGAGGAGACGACCTTCATGGCATATATATAACTGCAACCAAGGAGAATGCAATAGTTAAGTTGAGCATCATTGAATTCTACATCAAGGAGAACCATTTTACCCCCAATATCGATAGGGACATTTTGGTAGATTCCTTGAGGTTGCAAGGGACCACCATCATAGTCCTAGAGAGTGATTGTTGAAGAGATGACATCCAAAGATCCAATCCACTTCCAAACATTTGTTTACATGATGCAAGTGGATTCACTTTCATCAATGATGCATCTATGAATGCTACTATTCTTGATAATGACTGGTATTTGAAATGCAATGGACAAAGGAAATCGTGGTTCCTCAATGTCTAAATTCAAAGTCATTAGGCATGATTCAGATGGGTTTATGGCACCCAATGTTGATAGTAATGGCTTCTTCTAGGGAGGGAAAGAATGAAGAACTTCGAGGATAGACGTAGTGGTGGGGGATTGGGATAAATCATCTATGATGTAGTTGTGTTCAAATCTCACGTGAGGGTTGTGAGCTATAATTCATAGAGTTGGTTTCAGTAGTCATGCGGTAGGGTCACTACTATGGCGTGGGATTTAAAGGGACATGCTAGTGGAAGCTACAAATCCTCACATTGTGTGGGTGGGTTATCGAGCATGTTGTAGGATCGAATATTGGTATGAAGATGAATATTTGCAACATTCATGGAGATGTTTTTTTAAAATACCTCTCCTAATGAGGGAGGATTTGGTGGTTGTCGAGCCTCTTGTTGGTGTGAAACAAATCCTTGGTTGGAAAAGGGGTTATGTAATACAACTTGTTGAGGTGGGGTGACTCTATTTTATTTTAAGGAGGGTTTGTGCCTCCCTGATATTTTACCTCCATTATATTTTGACACTTAGTAGTATTTGGGCAATGGTGGGTGTAATGGACGTACTCTCCACATAGTGTGAAATAAAAATTAGTTATAATATTATTGTGCTTCCCTGGATGAGGTGGATTATTGGTGCTTGGGTTTGGGTTCTAGTTTGTGAAATTACGGTTTTGTTGGGTTGGGGGTTTCCCAATGCCATTGAGGTCAGTTCTATTGTTTGTTCCTTCCCTTCTTATTCCTCATATTTTTTGGATTAGAGGGGTTTGCGACATTCAACTGTTCAAACGGTTGAACCTATTGAGTGGGGGAAGGTTGAAAAATGTTAACCTATGCATGAGTAGAGGGATGAGAACCGACCGAAATTCTTGGTGATGGGGATTGGAATGGAAAATAAAGGTTAGGAGGGATATCGCCATAAGGGTTTGGAAATCCATACGAATATTATTTTGGTGCCAGAGGCCCCATGTGAGGGGGGAGCATCCTGGTTTGTGCACTTTTGTTTGGAAAGTTATGACTATATGGTCCATAAGGGGGGTTTGGTGGAGCACTGACAACTAGTAGTGGTGGAGGGTACCCACATGGTTGGGTTGATTCTATAGACGTATAGGGATAAGGTGTGATCCCTTAATGGGAGATGGCTCCAACAATCCCATAGGAAGCATGTGAGGTACCGAGGGTGGTTTGGTTATGAGGTCAATGCACCAAGAGGTTTGCTTAAGAAGAGACAAGAAGATTTGAAAAGGAAATTGGAGAAAATCCCAAGGAAGTGGAGAAAATAATTATATATCTAAATATAAGAACAAAGAGCCAATTGGAAGAGTTGAAAATCACAAATAGAACCCAACTAATAAAAGTATCTAGTCAAATGATAATGAAGCAAGTATTACTAAAGAGAAATCAGGGCCATGTAAGAGCAATGACAGATGATGGCATCATTTAAAGGCATATTCAATGATCTTGTAAAGTTAGGGTTTCCATATACTTGGAATGGAAATGGTGAAATATATCCTAAAGAAGGGTATAAATCTCATCTAAAGCAAAAAAGAGATGAAGTGGTTCAATCTGATCCCTTGGAAGGAGCGATTAGTGGAGATAAATTCGTTGAAACATTAAACCTCCTTTTGAAATTTGGATTCAATTGAAGAAATTATTGAAAGGATTAGGGTCAATATATTATGAGAAGACCATAGAGGATGAAATAGGATTGGAGTCCCTAAAATCACACCATATCCCAGTGGGTAAAGAGTGGCATGTTGTATCAAAATATCACAAAGTAATGTTTCCATCTCAATGGAAAACTACAGGGAAAACATCAGCACAAGTTCCAAGGAAGTTTTCATTTCATCCCACTCCTTCAACTTTCATGCCACCAGGAGGACAAGTTAACATTCAGATGATGCATCAGATGATGGGACAAACATGAGTACCCCCAGTAAACCAACTAGTAGGTCAATCAACTGGGCAGCTAGGTGTACAACCGAATGTATACATGAGATGTAAATCCTCTGAAGCTAAAGGAAGAAAGAAGGGCTTGAGTAAGAAAAGTTAAAAGAGTAAAAGGTTGTTAAACACGTGTAAATTTAAATGAAAGTGACAAGTCTAAAAGGTGGTTACAAGGTAGTTGAAGCATACATAATTCAGTTACAGATTGAAGGATATAAAAGATAATGTAGAACATGCACCATTATATCATCATCGTCATCCTCACTATCATATATGTGTGTATGTGTGTGTGTGAGAGAGGGTTTTAAGAATATCTGATGATTCTAACTACATGGAATTCACCAATCAAGTAATGAAGAGAGATTATATATTGATATATGAGTCCACACCCCCAAGAATGTTTCCAACATGGAATTAACCAATCAAGTAATGAAGAGAGATTATATGTTGATATATGAGTCCACACCCCCAAGAATTTTTCCAGAGGGAAAAAGTTGGTTACAATTTAGCCTTGACATGAGAGTAGGGGATTGGTTCTTGTATGATAAATACACATTAATAAGAGTGTTTGGTTTCGAGGAAGAACCTTACAAGATATAATTCTTCCTTACACTCAGATTTATGGCCATGGAATATACAAGACAGAGGTTCATATAAGATGATATGCATTTTAGACATTTTAGGAAGCACAAGACATTCCCCTTACCCAAAGATGTAGGTCTTCTCAATATCTTATGAGAAGACCATAGAGGTTGAGATAGAATTGGAGGCCATAAAAGCACACCATATACCAATGGGTAAAGAGTGGTAGTTGTATCAAAATATTACAAAGTAATGTTTCCATCTCAAGGGAAAATTGCAAGGAAAATATCGGCACAAGTTCAAGGGCAGTTTGCAGGTCATCCCACTCCTTTGGATTTCATGCCACCAAGAGGATAGGTTAACATTCAAATGATGCATTAGATGATGAGACAAACATGAGTACCCCCAGAAAACCAACCAGTAGGTCAGTTAGTTGGGAATCCATGTGTACTACCAAATGTATACATGAGAGGGCAAGCCTCTCAAGATAAAGGAAAAAGGAAAGGTTCATGTAAGAAAATTTAAAAGAGTAAAAGGTTGTTAAACAAGTGAAAAGTTAAATGAAAGTGGCAGGTCTAAAAGGTGGTTACAAGGCAGTTGAAGCAAAGAAAGTTCGGTTACATATTGAAGGCTATAAAAGATAAATCAAACTCATAGTTAAATTTTAGTGATTTTTAGAGGTCCTCTAGGGATTGTTGAGTCGATGAAATCTTTTGCATGTAATAGAATTTTATGAGATAAAGATTGTTGAGTATTGAAGATATGTTTTTCCTCTGTAAATTGTCCTTCTTCATGGTTTTCCACACCTATTCCAGTCTATGTAACTCTTTCATGAGATAATAATAAATCTTTGAGCAGCATATTCAAGCCTACTTGTGTTGTTAATACAGATAGTGTTGAATGTTGTAATTGTTAGCAGAGATTTCATTTTTCTTTGACCTCTGGTCCAGTTTCGGGATATGTTTGTGAACTAGTTATACTTGAAGTTTTCATTTACTATGGTCTCTGTGCATGTCATGCTTCCAAGAAATTCATACAAATTCATGATATATTTTCATTTTGTCACAACCTATCGAATTCTTTTAATAAAGCTCAGTATGTTTATTCTATCATTAAATATCAAAGAATTGTTCTGTAAGAAACTATGATGTTTTCATTTGTTTCCATCTGCTAAGTCCACATCCATTTATATTCAAAGCACTATAATGCTCTACAAAATTCCTTTGAAATGATGTTATCTGTTCAAATCCATTTCATAATGGTTTAGTCATAGATATATTCAAGAAAAAAATCAAGTCATATCATAGTCTACACAGATCTAGCTCTATAATCTATAAACGTTGAGCATCATCATTCCCTGGAATATATTATCTTCAACCTAGTATTCCTCAAGGACCAACACCACCTTTGGCACATCATCCATTATAATCTCAAAAAATTTCAAAGTGCCTTTAGCTACCTTGGTTGGTCCTCATCGTGACACTAACATTGAACCTCGACCTCGGTCCTACTTCTCTAGGGGGAGTCTTACTTTGTCTAGAATCCGCACCTGTGGTGTTAGTGATTTTCTCAATTACACATCTATAAGAATAAATTCTCACAATATCATATTATCAGTAAGGCATAAACAAAAAAAAAAATGAAATATCACTTTCAAACAAAAACATTACACTCACCAAAAGCACTCAATTCTTCCCCATGGAGAAGTGGCAGGTTCATATCTCCAGTGAAATCCATACCCTTGACCTCCAACTATCATTAACTTGTAAAATATTGACCTATTTCACCTCCACCAAGGTGTGGCATTAGCACACCCCACCACATCCTCAATATCTCTTGGTGTCCTCAATTCCTCAGCACCACACATAGGTATATTATGGTACTCTTCAAAAAACATGTTGATTAGAATCACAAAAAATAACTAACCTTGCTTGCAGTTTTAACACTCCCTTAGATGGAAGTGCACCTATTCTAGCACCATTGATTCCTTATCAAATAAATACCCCTCTAGAGACCTCTTGAACAAGGACAATCTTCCACCCAAAATATGGTGAGTAGCAGAAGACCCACCCATCCTTGATATAAAGTATGCAATGTACCATCCATACACTAGTGAGATCTAGGCCTCAATAGGTCACCATTCCTATACTTTCCTCATCTCAAATTGGCATATTCAATCCATAATGGTCTTAAAAGACCCGTGCCCTATTTTGCAGTTCGAAGGAATGCATGTAGTTTAGTTTTGCATGCTCTATTTAGGCCTACATGCTTAGTATTGTGTTGTGCACCCCATTTTGACTTGCATAGTGAAATTGTGAATAGGATTTACTAAGTGTTCTCACCTACTATCCTTGATTTATTGTTTGAGATGTAGGTTATTAGGATTGTAACTACTTTGTAACTAAATTGGAAATCATAAATATGAATGTAATTGATAGGGTGAGGCTTGGGTAGTTGCTCATTCTGATTTTAATATTGACTTTGTATGAGAAATAATATGGAGGAAAGGGACACTAGGGTTTGAATCCCTCGATCGATGTATGGACCATAAGGAATTGTATGGACCTATTTCATGGACTGAATGAGAAAGGATTGTGTTTTGGTTTCCCCCTTAAAATTTTTAGTTGTGTATGTTAATCTAAAAATATGATTGAATTTATATTAATGATGTACATGTTCATATTCTATTTTCTTGTCATTAAACCATGTTTTAATAATGCATGTTAATGTCTCATGTGGCACCTTATTCATTATTGAATATTGAATATGTCGATGCTAATCGGTTTGTTGTTGGATTACGTTTGAAACCTTGGGTCTAAAATTATCTAAAACAATTGGTTTTGTTATCAAGACAAGCTGAATATATTGAAGAAAGAATGGATATGCCATGAAGATCCTCACAAAGGGAGATTCGAGATTAGATGAATAAAAGAGAAAACGAGTTCACCTTGAAGGAAACCTTGCATATTAACCTTGATGTGCGGAAATACAAGTACTTGTACTCTAGGAAATATGAAATATTTTTTGTTGAATTTATATGAATGGATAAAAAAGGAAAGAGAAAGTTAACATCCTAAGTAATTCCCAAGAAATAGTGGAATGGGATCAATAAACCATCAATAAGTGAGAGGCTTTAGACAATAAGTGCACTTGAGCCATTTATTTTTGGTTTAGAAGAATCAAAGAAGAGTACATTGAAGAGTTTTCTATGGAATACCATACCTATTTTAGTGTGATATAGCTCAAAATTGAAGCTAGTCCAAGAGGTAGGTTGTACATGGAAATAATGTTGTGGATTAAGATGTTGTTTGTGTTAATGAGGTTTATGCAAATGAGGCCCAATAGTATGGTAGTGTAATTCCATTGCATCGTGGGGTAGGGGAGGAAGGAGGAATACAAGGTAAGAAGATAAAAATAAAGATGGATCTATAGGTGTAGAATAAAGCAAGAGGAGAAAGACATGAAAAAAAATGTTTTATGAGAAGTTATTTGAAAGGTGTAGTCTGACAATTTGAAGAAAAGGGGAGGATATATCGTAGAGTGTAGTAGTAAGATGAAAAATATGAAATTGAGAACAACAAATCTAATGAACAAGTAAATCAAACACAATAGATGAAACTCATAAAATATGGTGTAAACTGTGCAAATGGCTTGCAGCAGTGCTCTATTGAACTCAGAATGGTAGAATACAATACAATACAGTAACAATGACTAACCAATTCGAATTAAACAAGGAGGTCATTCGAATATACTGCATGAAATAGCTTGGCTCCAACTAGGAGTCCTCATCATCATATCAGTGGAGTCATCAATGCACAAGTAACGGTCAACCATGTGTTAAACTGAGTCTAACTGAGTGTGGTAGGTGTAACTAGCACATGTAGGCACTAACTGAATGAAGGAGGCTCAGTGGAGGGTGCATGAAGAGCTAACTGGAGTCATAATAGGCAGTCTAGTCTAACTGGGGGTCCAACGGAGTGATACAAGCAGTTAGGAGTCAATCTAGCCTTAAATCAAGGAAAGACAACTAGCTAACTCAAGTGAACTGAGTGGTAGGTGAGGGAGGGCGCATTTCACAAGTGGTAGGTGCATGCAGGGCGCACTAAGCACTAGGAGGGATAAAACTGAGTGGAAGGAAGCTCCCGGGTGCTGGCAGACCAAGGACAACGTGCTGGAGGCATAAAACTGGTGACTGGGCTGCATGCGGATGCATGCATGCATGTAAAGTACATAACTGAATGATGAGATATCCTAACACCCCCCCTCAAGCTATACTATGATGTAAAAAATAATAACTAAATAAGGCCTTGGTTACTAAGACCAAAGGTCACCCCGATACAATAATCCAAAAATGCTAGAAAAAACTCTAAGTGAGGAAAGAAGGGAAAACCCAATGGGAAGAAAGCCCCCCCCTCAAACTGAACATAGAAGGATCTATGTCACATACCCACCCATCCATCTAAGGCAAGGGAGGGAACATGATGCCGATCTATGGGGTTTAAAAAAAAAACACAGCCCATTCATTTGATTCACACAATTAAAAACCCATTATGTGCAGATGCAACTCAATTGAATATGCACAGCGGAAATGAACAAATAATCCACACACATTTTATATGCATACAACATATCAAGACAATCATCAAATTAAACATTTAAGGAGTAAAATACAGAGACAGATAACACTTATCTTTGTCGTGCAATTGTCCCACACAACTAGCTATGTCGCTGCAACGTTCCACCCAACCGTAGGCTCTTCGACAGCATATACTGAGTCCATCCGAAGGCCACCCCCAAGCTGGGCATGATATCTATAAGGAAAAAGGGGACATCCAACTCATACACAACCAAAACATCATTTCAGCTAAGCCAAGCCAGTCCATAGCTGGGTTTATCAAGCTAATACTGAACCCTCCTCAATTGTGGATGCTTCCACTCAAGTTCAAGCCAAAACAATGGAAACCCATTTCAACCCCAACAATATCCTACACACAGGAACTCATAAATTGGGCATGGGTACACATAATAGAAAAATCCCAAGTGTTGGGTATGGATGGAAAACGTGGGCAACCCAAAAATGAAGTGGAAAATGGGAAAACAACCCTGGAAGGCAATTTCGTTTTCAGAAAATGTCCATGGGCATTCAAAGAGCAACAATGGTCTCTACAAACCCCTAAATCGTGCTCTATCCTTCCCAACAGGTCTGCAACATAGAAAGGAGTTCCCAGCAATGCCAAAAACGCTCAGCAGGTTTCAACAAAAACGCCCAGCAAGCTTCAACAAAAACGCCCAGCAAGCTCAACAAAAATGCCCAGCAAGCTAAAACACCCAGCAAGCTCCCAAAAACATGAGAGAGTGAAGTCTGGTCATGAATAATGGCTTGGGAAGGAAATTCGTCGGAGTTTTCTTGCCCAAGAAGGAAAAACACGATTTTCCTTGAGGGTGGCTTGCCCATACTCGAATTTGGACAGCCATACCTCCCCAATCCCCAAGGCATTAACTACTTCACCCAACTTTTGGGAGAAATGAATGATTGGGCACCAAAGTCAACATGGGTAGTTGATGGTTGATGGGTTCTCTTATTGACACTTGGCTTGACTTCACTGGCTCAAGGGTTTAAATATTTCCCTCCCAATTCCTTGCAATATCATGCCCCCATCTCTTGTTGCATTGCATAGCTAGTTGTGGGAATTTATATTAAGATGCATATTTACAATTCCCATGGTTCACTAGCACATGGGTAGCATAATTTCAAATACTTGCCTCTTCTAGATCGAGCGTTCACTAGCGGGGCCTTGGACTTGAGCTCCACGATAGGAATCATACATAATATGCATACATTATTTATATTACAACCCAAAATATTACAAGGGTCAAAATGGGGTACGTGACAATCCCCTCCCCTTGGAATAACACCGTCCTCGGTGTTCCAATACATAGGGGTACATACACGCTATATACATGTCCAAAATTCATGAAATATGGCAGGTCTGTCCTGCATCTCACCCTTTACTTGGGTTTTCAGGACCAAGTTCTTTGGTCTTCACAAACTGCTCCTGCTGACTTGGACCTCCTAGCTCTGCATGAGGGCATTGTTCCAAAACAATCCCTTTCCATTCTTCACCTTCCCGCTGATCTACAAGTATGGAAACTTTATGGCGGCTACCCTCTTGGTGTTCCATTGTTGAGCAGTTGCGGAGGCAATGATTTCCTCCACATCCCCAACATTTCATTGGTTGCTTTACCTTTTCCTTCTCAAATTCCTTTGAGTCTTCCCACCTGGAACGTTTCTTAATCGGCCGATTGGATGATTGCTTCTTCATGGATCTACTTTCCTTTCCTTCACTGATTGCTCCCAGAATGCTTTTTACCCCAGATGAATAGAGTGCTGCAAAACCTCGTGGTTCATCTCATTTTGTTTCCTCTGTAGCTTGAGCATCTCTCCAATATTTTCTTGGGTTTTTGCAATTGTTTGAAGAAGGCTTTCAACCAATTCTAGTAGCCCTTGGTCTGCCGCCATGGTCAATGTGTACAGCTGACCACACTTTACTTACTAGCAACACTTTCTTGTGTCGGCTGCAACCAATTGTTTCAACTTCTCACCTGTGAAATTTATCATGGAAACGCCTTGTTAGGACAAGCATAATATTAACATTAAAATTAGTCAATTATTTCCCAATTGACATGGAACGTCCATGCTTCACTCATGCGACTTCCAAATTTTCATGCTTTCCCAACATACACATGATCTCTTTCATGCTCATCCTTCCACAGTGAAGTAACTATTATAGCATTCACAATTTAATTCAAGCAAATAAACACATTCTTCTTCTAGTCATGACATGCATTCAACAATTCTTTGTTTTATAGATGCATCAATAAAAAGGAAAGAGAAGAGTAAGAGTCTCTCCCTCTTAGTCTTGTTTTATTACGGAGCTATGCCATCACTGTGGTTTCATGCTCCTTAGTCTCTTTCACTTTAATGTGAATGCTTGAATTTCCCCTTATTGGCTATGACACTTAGTGTCTAAGGTCTGTCTAATGCCTTTCAACTTGGGTACCCCTTCCCATTGTTGCTTACAGAACCTTTGGCTGTTAGGACCCACTTATGTCCGCTAGCACCATCTTTTATTACTGCTCATATTGAGCTCTTTAGGACAGTCATATGTCCATATGCATCCCTATGATGCATTCCTGGTCCTTGCTTCCAACAATACCTACACTTAAACATTGAATCAATTCACATGTTTAGTTTATTTCATAAGGTTTTTCTCTAAACAAGAGTCCGAGAAATCATAACCAAATCATATACACACGTATATTCATAAGCAAGAAACTGCAAGATAACCAAATACTTATCTGTATTGGATGTCTTCACTTTATTCCACGAGATCCTTTTTTTTTTACGAGCCTTGGATTTCCCGTGGACACAATTATGAATGTTGGGCCAGCACGTAGGCTACTCCACAATCATTCGAATAGGCAATGCTAGACCAGTACGCTGACTGGTTTTATCAATTGTTCAAGGGGTATTGGGCCAGCATATATGCTATTTCACAATATTAAGTGATTTAATGCCCAACCAATTACTCTATGGATTTATCAAGAAATTTATAGCGTTCCACCAGCTACTCCCTGGTTTTCTCAATAATTTATATCACCTACTCATTTACTCTCTAGGTTTACCAACAACTTATAGTTCTTTCAGGGTCTTGCTTTCCTGCAATGACCAAGGTTTCCAACAAAGAAACAATAGTGTATCAACTTACTTGTTAGAAGACGTATACCTGAAATCTTCATTATTTCAAACAAGACATAAATGAAACTGAATAATTATCTGTATTGTGCGTTTCCCCTCTGGTCCACAGGATCCTGCTTCGCTTTGCATGCCTTGGGATTGCCTATGGACTTTGATGTAGTTAATGCTTCACTAGTACACCTTCACACCGACTGGATTTACCAAGCATTTGGTGGTTCCCAACCAGTCCCATACCTGGTTGGCCCTCTCCATTGCCGAGCCAACACATTCGTCTGGGTCATCGACCAATGGAAGGAAACTATGCCACCTGACCATGGATAGGTCAAGGCTCTACTATGGATCCATAGGCATCTCAGGGTTTTCAGTCAGTCTTCGGCACCCGCCCTCCCACTGCTGACCCAATAGAGATTTTATGCCTTTACCAATGTCACCACACCTTCTTACACCATAACCCTTCACACACACATCAACTCTTCATTCATACAAGGACGTCACTCCTTCTATTGTGCAAATCAGTGGTTCCTTTTTGGAACTTTATAGGTGACTTTCTTGACTGCAGGTTAACATGACCCCACTCACACAAGGATGATACCTCTTCTTACCACACAGCTCTTCGGGCCTGTCCATCCTTTCTAGTAATATTTTGTGTGAGAATAAAAAGGTTTCCAATTCCCATACAGTCCTTTTGCGTACCCTTCTTCACTTTGCCCTTTAATGTGCAGTATCAATCTGCATCTGTGTAGGCTGACAACACAAGAAGGATAAGCAAGCTCATCAGTATTGCTGTTCAATTTCTTAACCACATTCCATATCATTCACTATCAAGTATTGAAACACCAGGAATGCATCCATTCCCTTAGGGTGTAGTCAATATTGAAAACCCTATCATGACCCAGCACCAGAAAAGGTGTGCACCCCATTTTTGATGTGCACCATGTAGGTCCTAATCATACTCAAGCAGTCTGCAATGATATAAATAAGATAGAGCATGCTCTGCATATTAACCCTAATAATTTAGACATGCATGTTCTTATCTAGGGTCACAGAATACTCATTCATTTTGCAGATGTATCTCACATGCCTTCTTGGTATAGCTTTACCATCTCACTCTCATGGTTTACCGACATGCGTTTTGGCTAAGACATTATCAATGGCGTTTCACCCGAAACACATTTCGAAAACATGGGGTCTTTCCCATCTAGTTTGGTTTTTGCAAGCCATCACTCCTGGTCTTCCTGCAATGTGTCTTCCTGGCACATCTATCAAATAGCCAAACAGTTAGCAGCATTTAGCAATAAAATTCAAATCTGATTTCTCTAATCAATCAATGGCATCGATAATATCACCAAAATCATTCACTCAATGCATAACCACAAGATTGTGCATAATATTTTAATGCACATTTCCTCAATGCTACCTTGCATTAAGTTATGAGTACTATGCGTTCAACATCATTCAAACATACTTTGAAGGGATCTTACCAAATCCTCTTTCAACATTCATGCAATTTATGCACCAATAACCATTACCTGCATGGCTGATATTAACATCACTTGATGTTACCTGATCAGTTGGCCTCTTACCAAGGCTACACAGTCCTTTTTCCAACCTCATGGTCATATATTTGTTGCACCATCCCTTCCTCATACGGTTGTTGGTTCTATGCAACAACATCATTCTTTTCTTTACCCATGCTTTAGTTGCCTTTGGCCCTATAGCCAATGCAAACAAAACTAATGATTAGCAACCACAATCATTGTCTTAAGTGGCTCATTGCATATGTAAAACTTCACTATTTTACCAATATGCAATATCCTATTCATGCACAACATTTCCACATGCACTATGCAATGTTTGTTAATATGCCATCTAGTGCATATGCATATATGTAATCCCTTACATTTTCACATTCCTATGCCATAGTTTATATGGATGACAATTTTATAATTATAAATACGATATCAAAACAGGGGTTAAGTAATTCTCCCTTTCCCATCCCTCATCGTAGAATGGAATCCCTCTTCCATGTCATAGTTGGTTTGATTTCCTTCCAGTCATGCAAATGTAGAAATTGCCCATATTGACAACAAAATTTTGTTTTGTCAAAACAGCCGCTGGCACTCTTCTGCACCAAATATCTATGATACATGTGGACCCCATTCAAACTCTGGTCATGCATCCATGTTATCCTCTGGATAAGATTTCCAACGCCTATCCCCGTGCTCCATTCCGACCCAGGACATGGAATTTTCATTCTTCCAAAATTGCAAACTTTGCCCAAATTTTGCCCGAAATTCGACACTTTTACACAGCTGCAATTTATTCTGAAAGGCCAACTTCAGCTGCTTGTAGAAGCAAATTTAGGAAGAATCATGAAAAATTATCTACCAGGAAAAGGTAGTCCATATAACAAGGAACAGTCAGCAACCTTCAGATTCCTGATCCGATGCACCGGTCAACTTCTATAAAATTCGGGGTTTGGCTACTTTTAACTTTTCAATTTTCCCCCAAAATCTCAAAATTTGGCCAAAAATGGCTATCTCCCAAACTGCATTTCTGGAAAATCTTCGTCTAACGGAAACTGTCTGTCTTAATGAGAAGATGAAATGTCTAGTTCAGTAAAAATTTTGATTCCAACATCTAGGGTCACTTTTACTGTCCACAAGCTTTTCAAAATCCCAAAAAAGTGGCTCGGAACAGTGCTTTTTGGCGTTCTGGTTCACCCCGACTCCACATCCTTTGGAGTTCGGCTCCAAGATTCCAAACTTAACATTGTGCCTGCTCCATGGTCGTGCCATATCGATTTTAGCTCAAACCGACCCTCCGTCAAGCCTCGGGACACCGTCTTTCAAAAGTCATTATTCTCCATTTTCTGTCAGATTGGAGCATACTGGGTTCGGGACTCTCTCTGGTTCTTTCATGGCCTTTTCTAATGGCCTCCGAGCCCCAAAAGAATCATCCCATTCTGATCCCGACTGCTCCTTCTATCCAAAAATCAAGTTTTTGGCTCCGACTACTCCTCACAAAGGGAGATTCGGGATTAGATGAATAAAAGAGAAAACGAGTTCACCCTGAAGGAAACCTTGCATATTAACCTTGAAGTGTGGACATAAAAGTACTTGTACTCTAGGAAATATGAAATATTTTTTGTTGAATTTATATGAATGGATAAAAAAGGAAAGAGAAAGTTAACATCCTAAGTAATTCCCAAGAACTAGTGACATGGGATCAATAAACCATCAATAAGTGAGAGGCTTTAGACAATAAGTGCACTTGAGCCATTTATTTTTGGTTTAGAAGAATAAAAGAAGAGTACATTGAAGAGTTTTCTATGGAATACCATACCTATTTTAGTGTGATCTAGCTCAAAATTGAGGCTGGTCCAAGAGGTAGGTTGTACGTGGAAATAATGTTGTGGATTAAGATGTTATTTGTGTTAACGGGGTTGATGCAAATGAGGCCCAATAGTATGGTAGTGTAATTCCATTGCATCGTGGGGTAGGGGAGGAAGGAGGAAGACGAGGTAAGAAGATAAAAATAAAGATGGATCTATAGGTGTAGAATAAAGCAAGAGGAGAAAGACATGAAAAAAATGTGTTACGAGAAGTTATTTGAAAGGTGTAGTCTGACAATTTGAAGAAAAGGGGAGGATATATCGTAGAGTGTAGTAGTAAGATGAAAAATATGAAATTGAGAACAACAAATCTAATGAACAAGTAAATCAATCACAATAGATGAAACTCATAAAATATGGTGTAAACTGTGCAAATGGCTTGCAGCAGTGCTCTATTGAACTCAGAATGGTAGAATACAATACAATACAGTAACAATGACTAACCAATTTGAATTAAATAAGGAGGTCATTCGAATATACTGCAATGAAATAGCTTGGCTCCAACTAGGAGTCCTCATCATCAGATCAGTGGAGTCATCAATGCACAAGTAATGGTCAACCAGGTGTCAAACTAAGTCTAACTGAGTGTGGTAGGTGTAACTAGCACATGTAGGCACTAACTGAATGAAGGAGGCTCAGTGGAGGGTGCATGAGGAGCTAACTGGAGTCAGAATAGGCAGTCTAGTCTAACTGGGGGTCCAACGGAGTGATACAAGTAGTTAGGAGTCAATCTAGCCTTAAATCAAGGAAAGAAAACTAGCTAACTCAAGTGAACTAAATGGTAGGTGAGGGAGGGCGCCTTTCACAAGTGGTAGGTGCATGCAGGGCGCACTAAGCACTAGGAGGGCTAAAAATGAGTGGAAGGAAGCTCCCGGGTGTTGGCAGACTGAGGACAAGGTGTTGGAGGCATAAAACTGGTGACTAGGCTGGATGCGGATGCATGCATGAAAAGTACATAACTGAATGATGAGATATCCTAACACCCCCCCTCAAGCTATACTATGATGCAAAAAATAATAACTAAATAAGGCCTTGGTTACTGAGACCAAAGGTCACCCCGATACAATAATCCAAAAATGCTAGAAAAAACTCTAAGTGAGGAAAGAAGGGAAAACCCAATGGGAAGAAAGCCCCCCCTCAAACTGAACATAGAAGGATCTATGTCACATACCCACCCATCCATCTAAGGCAAGGGAGGGAACATGATGTCGATCTATGGGGTTTTTCAAAAAAACTCAGCCCATTCATTTGATTCACACAATTAAAAACCCATTATGTGCAGATGCAACTCAATTGAATATGCACAACGGAAATGAACAAATCATCCACACACATTTTATATGCATACAACATATCAAGACAATCATCAAATTAAACATTTAAGAAGTAAAATACAGAGACAGAGAACACTTATCTTTGTCGTGCAATTGTCCCACACAACTAGCTATGTCGCTGCAACGTTCCACCCAACCGTAGGCTCTTCGACAGCATATACTGAGTCCGTCCGAAGGCCAACCCCGAACTGGGCATGATATCTACAAGGAAAAAGGGGACATCCAACTCATACACAACCAAAACATCATTTCAGCTATAAGCCAAGCTAGTCCATAGCTGGGTTTATCAGGCTAATACTGAACCCTCCTCAATTGTGGATGCTTCCACTCAAGTTCAAGCCAAAACAATGGAAACCCATTTCAACCCCAACAATATCCTACACACAGGAACTCATAAACTGAGCATGGGTACACATAATAGCAAAACCCCAAGTGTTGGGTATGGATGGAAAACGTGGGCAACCCAAAAACGAAGTGGAAAATGGGAAAACAACCCTGGAAGGCAATTTCGTTTTCAGAAAACGTCCATGGGCATTCAAAGAGCAGCAATGGTCTCTACAAACCCCCAAATTGTGCTCTATCCTTCCCAACGGGTTTGCAACACAAAAAGGAGTTCCCAGCAATGCCAAAAACACCCAACAGGCTTCAAAAAAAATGCCTAGCAAGCTTCAACAAAAATGCCCAGCAAGCTTCCAAAAACATGAGAGAGTGAAGTCTGGTCATGAATAATGGCTTGGGAAGGCAATTCGTGGGAGTTTTATTTCCCAAGAAGGAAAACCACGATTTTCCATGAGGGTGGCTTTCCCATACTCGAATTTGGACAGCCATACCTCCCCAATCCCCAAGGCATTAACTACTTCACACAACTTTTGGGAGAAATGAATGATTGGGCACCAAAGTCAACATGGGTAGTTGATGGTTGATGGGTTCTCTTATTGACACTTGGCTTGACTTCACTGGCTCAAGGGTTTAAATATTTTCCTTCCAATTCCTTGCAATATCATGCCCCCATCTCTTGTTGCATTGCATAGCTAGTTGTGGGCATTTATATTAAGATGCATATTTACAATTCCCATGGTTCACTAGCACATGGGTAGCATAATTTCAAATAATTGCCTCTTCTAGATCGAGCGTTCACTAGCGGGGCCTTGGCCTTGAGCTCCACGCTAGGAATCATACATAATATGCATACATTATTTATATTACAACCCAAAATATTACAAGGGTCAAAATGGGGTACGTGACAATCTAATCTGTCTCCACCATGATGTAACTCACCCCCAACAGTGAACAGAGGTAAGATAACTTCTTCTCAGTGAAGCTCTTGGTGAAGATGTCTGCAATTTGCTCGTTGGTAGGGCAATATTGCAGAACAATGGTGCGATCATGCACAAGCTCTCAGATGTAGTGCATGTGAATCTCAATGTGCTTGGTCCTCTGCCGCTGAACTGGATTTGTGGATATCTTGATAGCACTTTGATTGTCACAAAATATGACATTCGAAGTGGTGCTACCAAAATCAAACTCGGAAAGAATACCATGCAACCAAACTACCTGAATCCAGGCATTGACTGCCCCTTGATACTCTTCCTCTGCTGAAGAAAGTGCAATGGCTGCTTTCTTTTTGCTTGACCAGAAAATAGGGCCATGGCCAATCATGAAAACATATCCAGAAGTGGAATTCCGATCAATGCTATCACCCTCCCAATCTGAATAAGTGAAACCAATGAAATCTAGATCAGAATCTACAACATAGTGTATGCCAAAATGTCTCGTACCTTGCACATATTGAAAGATCCTCTTGGCTGCCCTCCAATGAAGATCATGGGGCTGATGCATATACCTTGATACAACACTCATGGCATACGAAATATCAGGCCTTGAGTGTGTCAAGTATAGTAGTGAACCAATCAACTATCGATACATAGTGTAATCTGCAAGCAGTGTAGAATTTCCCTCCTCAAGACTAATTTCTGAGAGGAATGGGAACATAGATGCCTTACATTATGCCATATTAAATTTTAATATCAAGTTTGAAGCATAATTTTTCCTAGATAATGTGATTCCATCATAATTTTGAGTTATCTCTAAGTCCAAAAATTGCTTCAGCAAGCCCAAATCACTCATGTCAAAAGCTAGATTTAAGGCAGTTTTTAGCTTGTTGATTGTAAGGAGAGTGCTACTAGTAATGAGAATATCATCAACATAAATAACAATAATAAGAAAATTACCTTTAACTTGCTGTAGATACACATTCGGATCATATTTGCATCTTTTGAAATTCCGAGAAAGAAGGAAGGAGTCCATCTTTGCATACCAAGATCTTGGGGCCTGTTTCAATCCATACAAAGATTTCTTCAATCTGCAAACTAATTATGGATCTGATATGTATCCTTCTGGATGATTCATATATATTTCTTCATTTATATATCCATGTAGAAAATCACTCTTCACATCCATATGGTGCACTTCCCAGTGATTGGATGCGGAAATAGCCAAAACTAGGCGGATGGAATCCATCTTTGCAACCGGTGCAAAAGTCTCAGTGTAGTCCACTCCTTGGACTTGGGAGAAACATTTTGCCACCAAAATAGATATGTATTTGCTGATATATCCATCATCAACAACCTTCATGTGGTATACCCATTTACATTGGACTAATTTTCTTCCAGGTGGAAGAGAAACTAGCTCCCATGTAGCATTCTTTTGAAGAGAACTGTACTCTTCATCCATGGCGGTTTTCCACCTCGCATCTCGGTGGGAATGATAGTATGATTTGGGATATGAACCTATCATAAAATAAAATTTATCAGATAATAATGGATCAGAAAAACAAAGAGCCATACCTTCTCTTTGAAAGTCTGCTCGAGTCCTCCTTGGATCGACAGGATTTCCAATGTTTGGACCAGCAGAATCAAGTGTATTTTGGGCCCACTTTGGCAAGTGTTGAGGAAGAACTAGATCATATTCTGAACCTGATATATCATGTTCATCAAGTTTTGATGAAATATCATAAATATCAGAACCAATACTTTCATCATCTTCTTCAAATTCTTCTTCTGGTGAAGGCGGTGAATCGACAGTTTCTTCCTCGACTAGCTCTAGTTTTTGAAGCGGTTCTTCAAACTTGACACTTCGCTCAATGAATATATTTTTGGATATGATATCCATGAGTTTGTATCCCTTTTATTCTTCAGCATATCCCAATAGGATGCATTCAACACTTTGCGGATCCAAACATCTTCTCTTTTTACTCGAAATTCTAGCCTAAGTGGTTGAGCCAAAAACCCTGAAATTGGACACATCAGGTTTGTGACCTATGTAAGCTTCGAAAGGTGTAACATCAGTCAAAGATGAATGTGGAACCCTATTTTGAATGTATGTAGCAAAATTCATTGCCTCATCCCAAAGGTTTACAGCCAAACCTTTTGACTCAATCATACAGGTTGCCATCTCTTTCAGTGATATGTTCTTCCTTTCCCCTACACCGTTCATCTGAGGTGTGTAGGGAACTATGTGCTGGATCTGAATGCCTCTTTCAGCACAAAGTTGCAGCAACTCTGATTTGATATATTCACCTCCATTATCATATCTAAGAGCTTTTATCTTCCTTTCAGTAGCAGTCTCAACATAAGCCTTAAAAAACTTGAATTTTTCTAGTACTTTCGACTTGTTTTTGAGGAAAAAAACCCATGTAAATATGGAGAAGTCATCGATGAATTTCTGAACATACCTTGATCCATTCATGGATGTATGTGGCAGCGGACCACTGATATCAGAATGTATTAGCCCTAAAATAGTAGAAGCTCTGTTAGCTTTGCCTCGGTCAAATTTTTGCTCAGGGTGCTTCCCAATGATGCAACCTTTGCATATTCTCTTCGAGGATTTGATCGTCGGAAGGCCATCAACCATGGAATTTTTATGTAGCAGATGCAAATATTTATAATTAAGGTGTTCAAACCTCTCATGCCAAATCCTACTAACCTCATTGCCATGAGTGAGAAGAGCAGTGGGATTGTGTTGTGGCAGAAAGTGAGAAAACTCATAAGCTTTTGCGGTGTGATTTGCTTTTCCAACTGCAATAAGTTTTCCACTTTGAATATCAGAAATTTAAACTTTGTTAGGGAAGAATACAACTTTCTTTGGTGTACCAGTGTGAGTCATCTGATAAACGGAAAGAAGATTCGAAGCTAAGGAGGGTACATAGAGAACATTGTGAAAACTGCCATGCTCTAAATGAATGGTACCTTTTCCCTTTGATGAAATCTGAGAGTCATCTCCCATGTGGATGGGAATGGTGCTTGATGGATCATAATCTGATAGAGAATATTTATTTGCAGCCATGTGGTTCGAAGCTCCATAAATCAATGAGAAGAGTGGAGGAATTCGAAACTGTTTCCATGAGTGCATGACCTCTTTTGGGATGATCATTTTTGTCCTTCCTTGCACCGTCAGGAAGGGTTATGTTGTTTTTCTCCAAGAGAAGTGCCATTTGATCTATTGTCTTCTTCATGCATGAGATTTCATGATGATAGCCTCTGCTGCAATAAGAACATTTTGACTTCTCTTTGGTCTCTTTTCCTCTTTGCTTGTTTCTAGAATTGGATGGCACTATTACATATGGGCGGATTGTTCCACGAAATATTTCCACATTTTCAACATTCGTGGGTTAAAAAAATGAATTTTTATATTTTTTGTTTTTCAAGGCAGAAAAATCGTGGCAATATCCATGATTTTTAATGTTCCACGAACTTTCGTCCCTATATCGACGAAATTTTTAGGTTTCACTTTTCGTTGCAATATAGATGAATGTCGAGCTATATATACCACATAATCTAACCATTATTTACACATTTTCTATTCTTGCGACACATTGAGTGCGAATTTTGGACTTGCGGGGTGATTGTTTGAGCTTGGATATTCTACATAGCTCTGATTTTGAACTTGCAAGGTTAGTAATGTATATTTTTTTGTCTATATTTTTATAAGGGTTAGAATTTAATATTGTTTATTAATGAGGCTTAGGTCATGTTAACTTGCTATTTTTCCTTTCTAATATTTTTTTCAAGAACTTGCTATCATTTTCATTTGCCTCATTTTAACTTTTCTCTCATGCATCAATTTGGGGTATTTTTCAATCTCTTATAAGTGATTGTACTAAAGATCACAATTGACATATGGAGGGGATATTATTGAATTCCAATATTGTATGATATCATGAATATCCCCATGCATTTAAGATAATGACCATGCGGAGATATTTCTTCATACAAATCTAGCAAAAGTTGTTATTATCTTAATTTTGTAAAAACATGGAGATTTAGATGTTAAAATAACTACAAGGTTCTTGAACGAGACTGAAACCACAAGCAACAACCTTGATTGTTGTGCACTCATAAAAGCCTTGAGTGCAACATAGGTGCATAGGGTCTACGAAATCGCAATGCTTACAAAATTAAAATTGATTTGTAAACAAATGTCAAATGAATAAAAAGTCAAAACCAACCATATTATACCATAGTACTCAATGGCAAGAGACATTACAAAATGTTCTCTATTTTTCATATACACCATAATGGGGGAAATTAATATCATGTTAAGGCCATGGGAATGTGCTCTTCTCTGGTGTTTAATTTTTCCAACACAAACAATTGGTTATTGAATCTTTTAGGTACCTCTAGCTGGTTTAGTTCGAACAATCTCCTCATTTGATCACTTTCTCTGGTGGTTGGCCTATTTTAATTGTGTTGTAGCGTTATCTACCTTGCTCATCACTACCGCTCTTTATGACTATATTTTTGGATGCCTTACATGGCAAGTTTTGATAGGTTGGATCTTTTTTCCTTGCAGCTTTAGCTTATGGTGAGTGTCCTCATAACTTTTTTTTTTTAATAAAATGCATGTATGGTCATTCTATATATTAATATAATTGTGGAACATTTCATTAAAAGAATCCTATGTACTTCTTATACATTTGAAAAATAAATTTGCAAGATGCATTGCTTTTTGAGTTTCTCATTCTTCCATGAGTTTAGTATAATTTAACGATTTAATACAAGTAATTACATTATGTTCAAGCTTTGACTAAGTTATATGGGTGACACATTTTCAAACTAAGTTCATTAAACATGTTATCTTCAAACTTACAAACTTAATTAGATTTTAATTTATATATATTCTCAATCATAAAAGTTATATGGGTGACACATCCTCAAACTAATTTCATTAAACATGTTATCTTAAAACTTACAAACTTCATTAGATTTCAATTTATATGTACATTTATATCAATTAATATGAGATAACTATAAATGTCTAAATGATGACAATTTGTAAGATATGAAAAATGACTTCATATTTTTGTGAGATTATCATTCATGAAAAAAAGAGAGAAACAAAAATTCACATTGGATGCTTTGGATTTCGAAGGTTCATTTATTTATTATTGTAATTATTTTCCAATTATCTTTATGTTATTTTGGATGTATTTACTTTAAAACTTAGACATGTCACTGTTCATATTGATATTGATTATTCATATATTATTAATTTTCAATGGGGACTTTGGGGATAGAATTAAAACATTATAGAGGTGGATAACATTTTTAACGTGTTAAAGCAATTAATTGATCCAAGCATAAGTAAGATGGATATGCACAATGTTTGATAAAATTCCTCGAGAAACGAAGGACAAAATCATTGGTAGATTTTGAAATGAGTATGGAGATAGGGTCATTGAAATATCTCAAAAAGAGATGGGATGTCATCTCTAGCGAGTTCGAGACCCAAAACCACAAAAATACAACAAAAGACTAAGACTTAGAAGGAGCAAAAAATAGTGTGGCCTATAATATTAGTGTAGAATTTTGGGAACAATTTCATTATGAGAATGACTATAAAATATGCGAGGGGATGTAGATATGAATTCCAATATAAAAAAGTAGCAAAATATTGCATGGGAAAATATGCAAGGGGATGTAGATATGAATTCCAATATAAAAAAGTAGCAAAATATTGCATGGAAAAATGTCTCAATAGCTCCAAACTAGCTAGAAGGAGGAGGCTAGTTATTTTGTAGAATTTATAAATATTATTTAATCTTATATGCTTACTTGATTATTTAAAATTTATTTTGATTTTATAACTTGTAATTTTATTACTAATTACTAATGTTGTAATTTTATTTGTAAATTATATACTTGAATCATGAGTATAGAAGAATGAAATCAATCTAAAGTAAGGATGGCAAATATTTATGTCTAACAAATGAGAGAGGAGAGGTAAAATTATTCCAATGATTAAGTATTTTTTTATATAGACTAACAATGAAACATCTTTCCAAGTTAAGAAAAAAAATATAAAAAACTAGATGCATATGCTTCTTATGTAATGTATAATACTCTACTTACAAAATTACTTCCAGTTTTAGAGTAGGAATTCAAAAAACATTGTCGTCCAATCAAAGATGAGTTGTGACCACTTCCTCAATTGTTGTTTTCCAACTAGACAAAGAGACTTGAAGGATAAAGAGGAGAATTTTTATTTTGGAAATGCTATTTTAAGTCCAACATACTTCTAGCTTAGGAATTGCATCAGCTAGAGAAATCTAGATTCTAGTTAAATATTTTAGGGTAACAAGTTGATTTTCATGGCAAATAACATTCATTGTAGTACTAAAGTCTTTTTTTTGAATTAAATTAAGTGGTACTTTTCTTGCTTGTGATTATTGTGTTTGTGATGTTTTTTTTTGTTATGAAAAATTTGTGATGCTTCTTAAATAAGCTCATTAATTATTTTTGGTCCTTTGCAATGACCCTAATTATAACAATGTGGTCCACAATTCAGTGATAGATCCTAAATACGACGTAAGATGGTACATTGGAAGTATATATTACTTTCGTCTTCACATTTTTCTTTATAAATATAGAAATTATTGGATTATAATATACTATATTCAGAAATATACTTATAATATCTAATGTAATTGACAAGTTATTGTTTGGTATGGTGTAGGTAATATAATTAATTGTACCACTACAAGGATTTGTCACTATGAATGAAAATGCAAGGAAGCTTGCTTAGTTTAGAGCTGCATTAGAGGCGAGAGGAGATGGAAAATGTTATTGTCCTTGCTATGATTGCAAGGGCTTGCAAAATAGAAGACTTTTAATAACAATAGCTGAAATACATTGTAGGGAGAAGGGGCACGCCGAAGGGGGTTATGAATATCGTCCCCTGGTAAGAGGTCATTATTCAATTTTTAATATATTCACTGTAATATTCATCATGTCATGAATTTCAGTAAAATGTCTTATTTTTTTACTATATGTTCTATACAGACTAATTTTTCTACGTTGTTTGTAAATTTATAGACAATGCCCCCAAAATGTCGCCCTCCAGAGAGTTATTTGCCAAGTACTAGTAGAAATACTCATTCACAGCCTGACGAACTTCTACATCAGAATATTGAAGATGATCAAGTAGTTATTTATGTTGATATGGATGTAGATAACATTAGTGATACAAATCAGGAAGATGAGATACATAGATTGATCCAAGACACATTTGCTCCAATGGATGAGGACAACTAGGATGATAGTCATGATGTTGATCCTCTACTTGAGATGTCACGTCAACCTCTTTATGAAGGCTCAAAAACAAATCTTCTATTTGCTATATTGTTGTTAGTGAACTTGGAGGTTTTGAATGTTTTATCAAACACCTGTCTATCACAGATACTAAGGTATGTAATTTGTTAATTATTTTTGTCTGCATGTTCACAATATCTATAGAAAGGGTTGACTTTTTTCCTATATTGTTGCTATTGTTATCTAATTTGTAAAGTTTGGATGCGATATTGATGATTAATATTGTTTTCATTGATTTATTCTTTTGAATTTTGTATATTGTTAGGTGAATTTCTATTACCAACTTCAAATATTTTACCACGCACATATCGAGAGATATATGTCATTATGAAAGCATTTGGAATGGAGTATCAAGCTATTGATGCATGTCCTAATGATCATATCATATACTATGGACAATATGCATTAGAAAATGAATGCCTACAATGTCAAACAAGTAGGTATCGAATCGATAAAGTGACAAAAAATGTGCCTCAAAAAGTTCTTCGTTATATTCCGATAATTCCACATTTCTAGCGGTTGTTCAGGTGTCAAAGTATAGCACAGTTTATGGATTTCCATGCAAAGAACAGAAGTCACGACGATGTTCTTCGAATGCCTGCAGATGGTTCTGCATTGAGGTACATCGAAGACAAGTGGCCAATTTTTAAAGAAGATCCTTGTAATGTTAAACTTTCTTTGGCAGCTAATGGTGTCAATCCATTTGGAGAGCTTCATTCTACCTACTCAGTGTGGCCTGTTTTTGTTATAAACAATAACCTTCCTCCTTGGATGTCGATCAAGAGAGAGCACACAATGTTGGAAATGATTGTTCCAGGTATTTAATTAATATGTAATTTTTTACTTGAAAGTCTGATCACTAAATATTTCATTGATTTGTTTCATGCATGATAATTATGTCTTTTATATATAACGACATATAGGCGCTAAATATAATTAATCATGTATGTTGGACCAATTAGGCAAGTACCAGGTTAAAGATATGAACGCATATCTTGAGCCTCTTATCGATGAGTTGTTGAAGTTATGGGATGGCGTCACTATGTATGATATTTCTAGACCAATAGGGAAAAGACAATTTCAATTCCATGGAATACTTGCATTTACAATTCATGATGTTAGATTTTGAGCATTAATTCAACATACTCTAGGATATTTACTGAGAGAATAACATGTACATCATATGAATCATATCAAGCATGTATCAAGCATATCAAGCAATCACATAAGACAATGGACACACAGAATTTCACTGGGGAAAACCATAAAGGTGAAAAACCCCACAACTTCCTCAGAGATAGAAAGAGCAATGATACAACCAAATACAAGAGATAGTCTTCTACTAGCAGCTACTCAACTTCCTCAAAGATAGAAAGAGAAATGATACAACCAAATACAAGAGATAGTCTTCTACTAGCAGTTACTCCTCCTCCTCAACTGGTGCGCCACTTTCTGAGTGATGTAAGAGTGAGTAATGAGATGATCAAATAGAGATCTCCCGATATCTATTTATACTTGTCCTGTCCTTCCCAATAAACTAACAGGGCTGACTTGTATAACTCAGTCTAATAACCCATGGTTACATTAATCCGGGTCGACCCCACACTTGGTGGTCTAATAACCCATCACAGCAAGTTACGACACTTGCGACACTTTTCAATACAAATGACGACACTTCCATATAGAGGAATAATACCATCTCTATAGGAGTACAATATACATAGGTGAAATACATTCTGAAGTTACATATACATCAACACTTCCTCTTAACTAGGAAGGTATTTCTCGACACAGATATGCTAGCACAAGTCTTCTTCTCTTGATCATTGTCATTGGATCATCGTCATCGAATCATCGTCATCGAGTCATTGTAATTGAGTCATCATCATCGTCATTGCTGCTGCTATCTCAATCAATCTCCAATCTACTCGTCATAGAAAGTTCTACAGAGCTAGTCCTTTTTCATACTGGATGTAGGCCCGCCACCTGCGGGTCTTCATCATCTACAGAGCCATCCCTTTTTCATGCTGGATGAACATCATCAATCATCTCTGTGAGAAAGCCATCAAGTAGGTACACCTCAGGATTGAGTACACTGCCTCTACAAAACCTGCAAGATCTCCCAGGACTGATTACACTGCCTTTGCAAAACTTGCAAGAGAATCTCAAGACTGATTATATGCCTCTACAAAACTTGTGTACCATACTGTCACATCATCATCTTCAGATCACCTCATCGTCCATGCTTCACAACCCAGATGCACATCACACAACACTTACACTCACCAGCATGGGAAGACACACCTCAACCATCCGTGAAAGGCTCAAACCTTATATCTACGCCATGGGAAGACACACCTCAACCATGTGAGAATGGCACCGCAATTATATCCATAGCCATGGGAAGACACACCTCAACCATGCTAGGAATGGCACAACACTTATATCACAGCCATGGAAAGACGCACCTCAACCATGCTCGAATGGCCCAACACTTATATTGCAGCCATGGGAAGACACAACTCAACCATGCTCGAATGGCTCCAACCCTTACATCAACGACCATGGTAAGAAAAACTTCAACCGTGTCGGAATGGCTCATGTGCATCTGTGTCTCCGGACTCATCACTTCCCCTTGGAAGACATCTCGATCTGAAGTACACCAAGTCTCCCTCTGAAGTATTCAAACGTCACTCTGGACAGTGGCTTGGTCAACACATCGGTTATCTGCTCGTTTGTCGCAACATACGGGAGCTTCACTGCTCCTCTCTGCACCATATCCCTGATATAGTGATACTTGATCTCAATGTGCTTCGACTTGTCATGGAACACTGGGTTCTCCGACAAATTCACACAACTCTGGTTGTATCAATATATACAAGTAGCACATAACTGGATATCAAACAGATCAGACAGTAGCTTCCTGAGCCATACTGCCTCACAACTAGTCGAACAAGATGCGACATACTCTGCTTCGGCTGTACTCAGTGCCACACAGGACTGATTCCTGCTAAACCAAGAGATCATACCGGATCCCATACTGAAGCAGCACCCCGAAGTGCTCTTCCAATCAATGGAACTACTTTCCCAATGCAAATCAACATAACCCTCCAGGTTAAACTTTTGATTCACCTCATACTTGAGCCCATAGTCAACTGTACCCTTTAGGTACCTCAGAATATGCTTTGCAGCTATCAGGTGAACATGTCTCGGATCTGTCAAGTACTAGCTCAAGGTGTTCACTGCAAAGTAGATGTCTGGTCTCGTATTCATTAGGTACATCAAGGACCCAATAATTTGACGATACATCGTAGCATCAACCGACTCAGATGAAGCATCACATGGAAGCTTCAGGTTCGATGCCATAGGTGTGGCCATGGCCTTGCAGTCCATCATCCCGAACCTCTTCAGGATCTCTACTGCATACTTCCCTTGTCCAAGGAAGATTCCATCTGTACTCTGCCATACCTCCATACCAAGAAAGTAGTGCGTCATACCCAAGTCCTTCATCTCGAACTCGGAAGCAAGCTTCCTCTTCGTGTCGACAATCAATGTATCCTCACCTATTACAAATAGGTCATCCACATACAATAGTAGTATCACTGGATTTCCTTCCTCAACATTGTAGTAAAGGTTGGAATCTGCTTTACTCTTGGTAAAG
The DNA here is from genome assembly GCA_027924585.1 of Larix kaempferi. Lineage (NCBI taxonomy): Eukaryota > Viridiplantae > Streptophyta > Pinopsida > Pinales > Pinaceae > Larix > Larix kaempferi. Next base: position 10,159,502 of record BSBM01000076.1, read on the forward strand.
CCCAAACTAGATAGGAAGCCATCTATCCTTCCATACCAGGTCCCGGGTGCCTGTTTCAAACCATATAGGGATTTCTTCAGTTTGCACACATGTGACTCTCGGTCATGTGTCTCAAACCCGAGTGGCTGATACACATACACTTCCTCTTCAACTACACCATTCAAGAAAGTTGTCTTGACATCCATTTGGTGTACCTTCCATTTCATCACTGCATCCATAGCAAGTACTAATCTAATGGAAGTGTATCTGGCTACAGGTGCAAAAGTCTCTTCATAATCAATCCCTTCTTTCTGGGAGAATCCATGAGCTACAAACCTAGCTTTGTATTTCTCTATGCTACCATCTGCAGCATGCTTGATCTTATAGATCCATTTGGAAGCCACTACAAACTTCCCATCTGGTCTTGGAACCGCATCCCAAACATCATTATTCATGATCGACTGGTATTCCTCGACCATGGCATCCTTCCATTCTTTCTTTTCTGCTGCTTCTTCATAACTGGAAGGTTCTTTGTTCATTATGTCACAGAGTAAAGCAACATAGCTGGTATGTGATATTGTCCTTTTCCTTTCTCTGTGTTCCTCTTCTGGAATGCCAAACCTTTCTGCATCTTGAATGAGCTCTCTAGCCCATGTTGGTTTCCTTTTGTGAGAGTTCTTCTCACGGGGTGAATCTGTAGGTTGTTTTGGATCTTCCATTTCACGTTCTTCTTTAGGAACTGCTTCATTCATGGTGGTGTCTTGAATTCTGGATATTCTGGGTTCTTCATTATCTTCAACTGGTGTTTTCCTTGATTTGATGTATGCTGAGCTTTCATCAAATGTTACATCCCTATTGATGTCAATATTCTTGAATCCTTGAATCCTGTCATGTGTTTATCATGTGTTTAGAATCCCCACTATCTATAAGCCAATCATTACTTCCATGAGTAATGGTTCCAGTGAGAGCAAAAATCAAAACATATTCTTCATCACTTGAAGAACCTTCACTATCTTCTCTAGCCCTCTTCCTGGGAGGTTCATCATCCTTTGCAGCATGAGGATGATGTCTTCTTTTGATGTTCTTCTTTTTGTTCCTGGGACAATTTCTGGAAATGTGTCCCCTTTCATCACAAGTATAGCACTGAATATGAGAGAGATCTTTCATAGATCTTTCATCTTTGGTGATAGTGTTTACCTTTCCTGTGATGAGAGTGCTCCCTTTTGATATTATCTTTCCTAGTGTTTGCTGTGAGAGCTTGATCTTCATTCCCCATTTTCTCTTCTTGAGCTATAATCTGAGCTTCTTCCTGTGAGCATTATTCCCATAGCCTACTGAAAGTGATAAGTTTCCTTCTAGCACAAATTCCTTGGATGAAGGAATCCCATGACCTAGGAAGGCCATTAAGAGTGGTCATTACCACTTCTCCATTTTCTATATCTTCTACCACAGATTCAAGTTGTTCTTTTATCTGGGAGACCCTTGAGAAATAAGACTGCATGGTTTTTGCATTCTGGATCTTGGTATTCTTTAGTTGATTCCTCAAGGTCATCTTCCGATTTATGTTCTTCCCTTCGAATAGCTTGGTCAGGGAATCAAACATCTCCTTTGGTGTGTCTTTAGAGATGACACATGTGGTATGAGATGGTCTTTGATAGAATCAACAATGATCCTTTTATCCTTGACCAAATTTATTTTGTGTAAGGCCTTAGCCTCTTCTTCCTCTGGGAAAGGTACCTCTTCACTTATGTAAGTGTCCAACTCATTTTCTTCCAGGATTAACCCAATCCTATACTTCCATGCTCAGAAGTTATCAACCCCTTCAAGTTTATCCTCAAGCTTGGTGTGGTGAGACATCTTTAAAGAGTACTTCAAATGGAAATAGAAAAGATTTAGGTCTTACCACTTGATTTGCTGAAAACTAGATCTGGTCTCGGATTAGGGTTTGTCAGAGAAACCCTAAAAATTAAAACTTTGAATTTCAAACTTCTGAAAGGATAGAAAGATGCACCTTGATGAACTGATCATCCTGGTATATTCAGAATTTGAGATCTACAAGGTTTCACCCTTCAGAAATGCCTTTTAGTCTTCCTGGATTCACTAGGGAGGACCCTGAATTAGGGTTTGAGTTTCCCGGAGCTTCACCCAACCAAAAATCTCGATCCAAAGCTCTAAACTTCGATTTTTCCAGGGAGCTTCCATATATGTCTTCAGATTTCAGAAATTCCTATTTTTGTGGAAACCCTATTTTTAAAGGGCCAAAACTGAAAGTGATCAGAATTGAATTATGATTGGACAGAAAGATTCTCCTTGATTAGTAGAGTCAATCTAGCTGACTTCTTTTCCAAAATATGTGGAGAGAAACCCAATAAACAAGAAACCCTAGTTTCTGCCACTGCACAATGTCTTCTTCTCAGGTGAGCTCTAATACCATGTTAGATTTTGAGAATTAATTCAACATACTCTAGGATCTTTACTGAGAGAATAACATGTACATCATATCAATCATATCAAGCATGTATCAAGCATATCAAGCAATCACATAAGACAATGGACACACAGAGTTTCACTGGGGAAAGCCATAAAGGTGAAAAACCCCACAACTTCCTCAGAGATAGAAAGAGCAATGATACAACCAAATATAAGAGATAGTCTTCTACTAGCAGCTACTCCTCCTCCTCAACTAGTGCGCCACTTTCCGAGTGATGTAAGAGTGAGTAATGAGATGATCAAATAGAGATCTCCCGATCTCTATTTATACTTGTCTTGTCCTGCCCAATAAACTAATAGGGCTGACTTGTCTAGCTCAGTCTAATAACCCATGGTTACATTAATCCAGGCTGACCCCACACTTGGTGGTCTAATAACCCATCAAAACAAGTTACGACACTTGCGACACTTTTCAATACAAATGATGACACTTCCGTATAGAGGAATAATACCATCTCTATAGGAGTACAATATACATATGTGAAATACATTCCGAAGTTACATATATATCAACACATAATGCTCCCGGGTTAACACATTTTTGTGGTATGTTGTTATTTTCTTTTGTTCCTTAATATTTTATACATCTGTTGATAATATCATGCATTATTTTAAATTGTAATTCTAATTTGCTACACCAATTCATATATCTTGTAGGTCTTCAAACAAAGGGTAAATTTGCATGTCCAGTTTGCGGTCCCAGGATAAAATATCGTTGTTCAAGGAGTTTAGAAAAGGAAGTGTTCGATGAGTATAGGCACTTTCTACCTAAGAACCATAGTTATCGAACTACAGACAAAGAAAAATTTAATGGTAAAGAAGAGAATGGAAAAAAACCATGAAGAATGACACCTCACCTATGGAAGGCGGAATATATAGAAACTGTCAAGGTATGCCATTTTTTTGTATTGAATTATGTTCAGTGCGATATGTTATACCTATATTGATTAATTAGTTTTAATTTGGTTTTGTTGATGCTTCATGAATGCCGTTAAGGCATGAATGGGATTCTACGAGGAATCAAAACTTATCCGATTCAATTCAGTAGGTTTCCATACTACGAGCACCTGCAAATAGTTCATTTGTTTGACACAATGCATATCGGGAAGAACATAACATAAATGTTATGGAGAATATTAGATGGAAGGACTGACAAAGAAAAAATTGGAAAGATTTGTAGTGACATCCAAGAAGCTAATCACGCATTGCAAAGTGTGATCATTAATTCTACTGGCGATGGCCATCAACAGAATATTAGTCTTCCTTGGTGCTTGACGGAGCAACAGAGCAATATTGTAAAAGAGGTCATAAAAAAATCAGGTTTTCGACGGGTTTTTCATCAAACATAAAGAATATCTTAACAAAAAAAGGTGATTTTTCTGGGGTTAAAACACATGACTGGCATACATTCATTAAGGTAATCATGAATCTATAATATATTTCATTATCGGTATGCACTATTTTATTAATTTTCTTTTCTTATTTTGAAATAAATATTAATAATTATGTGTTTTTTGATACAGAATGTTCTACCTTTATCTCTCCCAGACGACTTTGACAACAACATAAAACATATTATTTATGTTCTTGGAAAATACATGAGGTAAGTAATGTTTTACTTGGAAAATGTACTTGGTCCGTGGTTTGTAGTGGAACTTATTGACATATTATGTTTTTCCCGCAAATATTATATATGCCTTGATAAATAGTTTTATTGCATCATTTGTAGGTGCCTTTCATCAAAAGAAATCCATAAAGAAGATATAAGGCATCAGAAGAGAGAAATTCCTTGACTAATGTGTGAAATGCAACAGTATCTACCTCCAGCATTTTTCAATGCACAAGAACACTACCTCATACACCAAGTTGACGAGATTGAATTATGTGGATTTGTACACACAAGGTCGATGTGGATGGTGGAGAGGCAGTTGAAGTCACTGAAGGATTTTGTTAGACAAAGAGCATGTCCCGAGGGTTCTATGGTTGAAGGATATATGGTATACCAATGCATGGTGTACATTAGTGAATATCTACCTAAATTAGCAGAAAATATGAATGTGCCTCGCATTTGGCATCTCGACTCCATCAACAAATTTGAAGGTGAGGTCCTATTGGGGAGAGGTACATTGCGGATTGTGAAAGGTAATTATTATTATACGTTGTTGAATTAATATGTTACACATTTATTTTTTCCAATTTTATATTATCATACTATTTTTTAACTTTTTTTAATATTTATGCATTTTCAACTATATTAAACTATGTTCCTTTAGTGATATCTAATTAATGATATTGAATTGTTATTTTATCCTATAGTTGGTCGAGTGTGGGATGCTTTACATTTATACATTGCAAACGACCTTGATTGGATGGAGCATTGGATAAAAGATTGTGAAGAATTCTTCGGTAGGTTATCATGGGAAGGGGTCAATAACATGATTAAAATAGCTCATCGTCTTCGACATCAAATTCCTGACCTTACGTCGCAAAGTGAAGTTGATTTAACCTATGGTGAAGTTGACTTCGATCCATTTTTCCAATTACATTTTGTTTGTTTAAGTTTTCAATTATATTTACTAACTCCTATATGACGTTTATTAATTCACAATGTATTTTTAACCTATTGTCAATGTTGCAGTTGAAACATCACAAGGCTATGTGGTGTAATGGTCGTAAATTTCGTATCAAAAAGTTGGATGATAATAGGAAAACCTCAGATTGTGGGATAACTGCAGTGTTTAAGGTCACCGATGTTTCCTCTAGAAGTGATAGACATCCAGAAGAAACCGAGAATAGGTACTATGGGCATTTGGAGGACATTATTGAGTGTGGTTTTAATTCCTTTAAAATATTTTTGTTTGAGGTGAAGTGGTACAGGCTACGGATGCATGAACGTGATCCTGAAAGAACTGTTATTGAGCATGCTAATGGATTTACCATGGTTAATACAAGGTCATTTGAACTGGGTATAGAGCCTTATGTTCTTCCAAGTCAATGTGAGCAAGTCTACTACTCCGAGGTACCAGGTAAAGCAGGTTGGTCATACATTGTTCAATACAATCCAAGAGGAAGACCAGTAAAGTATAATCCTGTACTAGATAATGAAGATAATCACGAAGAAGAAGAAGATGATGATGATTCAGATCAGGCTATGGTCGATGTGTTAGACGAAGAAGTTAAAGAGGTTGATCATGCAAATGCAATAAACGATGATATCATTAACGATATGGATGACTATATTAGTGAAGATGACTTTGATGCTGATGACGATGTGAATGATCCTTTCATCAATATCTATTTAGAACCAGATCTTGATATAGATGTTGAGTTGGATGAAGAAGAAGATGAATGATATTTAATTGTTGAAAAGTAGAGGTACGCAATGTTTTTAGGTTAAAGTAAATGCACTCACCATATGTTCACTTTGTTGATTAACTTGGTTATATTTGAAAATTAGTTTTCTAATCTAATTATGTTCTACATGTGTAGTAGCGTGGGTGTTCTTGGAGGTTGTAGTGGTAATGGTTTGAATTGAACATGTGTCAATTGAGCAAGATACAAAATCATGTTATAAGATTCATGTGTTAATTACTGGGTTATTTCATATTAGAACAATTATCATAAGTTTTATACAAATGGATTGGTAACTTAAATTGTCATAATATTTTGAACAATATTGTCATCAATGTTCATATTTTTAATGCAATGATCGATTAACTAGTAATAGAGTTAGTGATATTTACCTCAAAATTGGACAACCTTGTCATGGCTACTGATTGGTCTTTGAGGAAGTTTCCACTGCACTAACCTTGTAAAGTTTTATGATAAAAATACTACATAAAAAACAGACCATCAATTAAAATGTTGGAATGTATAGCAATAATTTATGCGTACACACTTTTACGTGCGCTATTGTGCAAAATATGTGTTCTTATAGACCAAGTATTTCTTTTTCAAATCATGAGTTAGAATAACATTTATTCAATAGGTTATGATCGTCACAAGACTTAAGGCTAATGACATATCAAGCAACATTAAATACTTTCTTTAATGAAACAACATATGTTGTTTGTTGGTGATCTTTATGGTAGATAGTAAATACTTTCTTTAATGAAGAACCATATCTTGTTGGTGTTTTAATGGTCGATATAACATTTTTAACAATTTATACCTTGTTTTTATTCAATAACCATGTTGTTGCTTCCAAAGTATATTGATCTTACCTTCTTCAACATATACTCTAGCCATGTGTATTTTATCTAACTCCTTCAAGTCAAATATAATAACTACTTTGCAAATGACTCACTACTTTCCATCTAACTTTCCCAAATTCTTGTTGAAAAAGCATTGTATTGTTTGAATGTTTTTTTTATGGCAAATAGCAGAAGCATTAGTGATGACAAGATTATTTTTTGGATGATTGGAGCTAAGGATAAGCCTTCTTGGTTAATCTGTCATTGGTGACACGTAGGAGACACACTTATTGTTTGCTATTTAGACATTATGTTTGGTGTGAATCTCTCTCTGTTAAACATGTGGGAATGGTTCCTTGAAAAGATGTAGGAAAAAATGCATAGTTTGTGGTACAAGGATCTTCAATTGCTAAATGGTTCACGGTTCTTAACATTATTATGGAGGATCTTCATATTTACTATGAATATTTCTAGTTCCCTTCTTATTTTCATTTTACTACTTTGGAGAACTTTATAAGGTGGTTCCTTTGGTCTAAGATTTGAGGTGCTAAACCCCTTCCACTAGTCCAAGGGAAATATGCATACTTTTCAAGGATCAAGGCAGGTCATCTCTTATTGATATCAAACTGGAAAGGGCACTAGTGGTATCTACTAAGTGAATTGTTAAATGCTTGTTTGGAGAGGAATCTTGAAAAATTACAATTAAATTGATATCTATCCAACATTCAAATATGTTGAATAGGCCTTTTATCACAAACAACAACATTGCTTCACCACAATATTTTAGGATTGTTGGTACCATTGTGAAATTAATATATGAAATTATAATTAATGTATATTGGTATAATTATAATATTGAAATTAATGTATCTTATAATGAAATTAATATGATATTATAATTTGTTAAACATCAAACAAAACACAACTGTCTCTGTCGATACCTGTCTCCGTCGAGCTTGGGACAAAACGCTCTGTTGCTTTGGTTGCACTGTGCTCCTCCTTCACTGTGCTCCGCCTTCACTGTGCTCCTCCTTCATTGTGCAACTTTCACTGTGCTCCAGCTGTGTATGCATATCCCCGCAGACCCTCAATGGAAATAGTAAGTTGAAACCCTCCTCTATTGAGTCGAATCTCTGCATTTTTGGGTGCGAATTAGGTGGTTTTGATTTCATTTGATAATTAGGTGGTTTTGATTTTATTTCGAATGTCTTCACCTGGGACATTAATTTAGTATTTCAGGTGGATTCTCATTCACCAGATTTGCAGTAATGGAACTCAAATTTGTATAAAAAACAATGTTGGAGATAGAGCTAGTATTGGTATACCCTAAATGGTTGCTTGTGTTGATTGCTGAGATAGGGTTTTCCCCTCAATCCCTATGAAAGTCGGTATGGTATTGCTAGAAGGAGATTTGCAATTTATTTGCAGAGTTAGGGGTTGTCCCTTGTTTTCATTTCGAGTATTTTGTTGTAAGTATTTGTCAAGGTAGGGTTTTTGTTGAGGTAGGGTTTTTCTTGTGTTATGAAGGAGGTGGCATAACAATTCTGCACCTAGTTTCGATTGCTTAGTGTATGGTATCGCATACTGCCAACTATAGATATTGGGAGTGATTTGGTAGGATTTTTTCTCTGTTATGTGGTAACAAACTATAGTAGTAGCCACCTAACGAATGAGGCAGATCCATGTACATGGTGCTCCTACCACTTACCCCAAAGGTTAACCCCTCAAGGTTTAGCTGAAAATACTGAAGTAATTGCTCCACCTCTCCAAAACGTCAGTTATGGCGCATGAGTTGGGAGAGACTCGCTGGTCGTACTGGTCTTGCATATACAACATCCTAAAAAATTGTTACTTTTTTCATGCCAAAATATTATTTACCTGTTGTTTGAAAAATTTGTGACAAATTATAAAAAATGATATAAATAAAAAATGATATAAATAAAAAATACAAATTGTCTTACCCATTAAGCCCCACTGCTCATTGGGAGGGAGTGGAATATTAACATCACGGTTGTATTCCATCCCAACACAGGGGAAATCCTCTATCATCGACAACTAACAATACCACCAATCAAATAACACATCATCAAATGCATATGTCGTGTTCCCTCCTCCTAAGTGGTACATCATGTATTCTCCTTGGAGCATCCTAGGTTGCATAGGTCTAGGAGGGTTGAGACTTGTGCAAGCACACATCACAGAAGCCTCTCAAGGAAGAATGATACTAATGTGCTTCCATACTTGAAGTTTTTTTGTTTCCCTATTTTGCACTCTGTAAGTTGGGTCTTCATGTTCGGTGAGATGGGTTATTCGGGTAAGCTGGGTAGGACCAGTAAGTAAGGGTCCTGTTTTATGATCTTACCTTCTTCTTGAGAGTCACAAGTTCTAGAAATACATTCTTCCCTCATTAACTTGGATTGGTCTTCTATGTAAGTAAGCCTTCTCTTTGAAGAAGATTGGATTTCACTTCAATAATTCCCGGTTCAAAGCTAGAACGTTAAGTCTTTAATACAGAGAATTATCTTCACGTAAGCGCATATCCTCATTCTTTCAAGTAAGTGAGCAGCATCCATTCTTTCAAGTGAGCATCCTCTGAGTATCTTTTAGAAAGATATGGTCTATTCACTTATATTTCCTCTATTATATTTCCTCGGAAGAGCTCGGTCTTCAGTTAGATTCAGGTGAGGACATCTCTAGGTGCTACAAGCACTACTAGCTCTTGGGTATGGATATTAAACTACAGGTGTTACTGTCCTCCTATTAACTCTCACCCACAACCTAGAGGATCTATAAATTCTGGAGCTCACCTTAGTAAACTAGTACTACAACTAAATTTAGAAGTGCTGGATATGCATCTCGATAAGTGCACCAATAAAATATCATGGGTCTCAATCACTCCATAGTATAAAACATCTAGGCTTGGCTGAGCCTACCACTCATGCAATAGTCAACATGAGTACCTTCAAAAGTAAAGTATCTATGTTGGTGATCAAAATATGGATCTCTATCTTTATAGTACCTGTGGAGTAGCAAGCGTCCACATACCCTTGTACTCTGAGCACCAGTCCACCCTTTCCACCTCCTTTTAGTTTAACTGAAAATCCTCACCAAGATAGTCTGGTGATGAAGTATAGATAATATAATGTGAACTCTAAAACCTCCCCATCTATAACGAAATCATTTTAGTTAGGATCCCAATAAACCACCAACAATTGCAGCAATTTATTTTGGGATCTCATGTTGGGAATTTGGTAGAATTTGAGCAACCTGTAATTTTGAAGGGCATCCAACGTGTATTCATATTCAAGTGCAACACTATCCTCATCCAGCTATTGATATTTGTATTGTATAACTGTTTGTTTTACTGGTTATGGATATTTGTATTGGATAATTGTTTATGTAACTGGTTATGTTACTAGTATTATATAATCAGTAATTTCAGTGTATGGTGAATGATATGTTGGATATTTGGACAAATTATGAATTCATGGTATATTCCATATGGCTTTGTGATTCGTTACTGGTTATTGAGGGAAAAACCCTATCTCTGATATGTCAACAATTATTGTAGGTTGATTGCCTTGGACCAGAGTCTCGCCAATAGTCTTTATGTAATCATAATCCCCAACATCAACCAACTAAACATCTATGAAAGAACTATTCCCAACATCAACATCTACAGATGCTAATTCTTCATTTCTAATAGTAGGTTCAACACCCATAGTAAGACTGTAAGATACCATAGCCCCAGTTTTAGTAGGAAGCTTATTATTAGCATGCAATTCCAACTCAGATGATGGAAATTCATGAACTTCATCAGGTGTACATTATGTCTACAAAAGAAAAATCTTGTCATTCTTAGCATTGACAACACTCTTGTCTCCATCAACATCTACAAATTCTCTCTTGTTACTTCTAGTAGTGTTTTCAGCACCTAGAGGGAGACTGTAAACTGAAGTGGGTCCAGTATCAGCCGGCAAGCCATTCTTAGATGAAAAATCTAAATTAGAAGATGGAACTTTGTGAAATTAAAGTGCAAGATCACTCATGTCACCATCAATATACATAGATGCTCTCTTGTCACTATCAACATCTACAGACACACTCTTTTCACTTCTAGTAGTTAAGGCACCCAAAGTCAGATTGTAAGCATAAGTACGTCCAGTACTAGTAGGAAATTCATTGGTAGAATGAAATTTCAACCCATAATATGTAACTTCATGATCTTCAATAGGTGTACCTTCTTTCTTTTGAATTTCCCTACATTACAGAGTATACAACCAGTAGACAGATACTTGCGTGAAGGGAGGAAAAGGTCATCAGGTTATCTCCATCATGGACAAAGCTGAGGCTGGAAACATTAATTTCAAATCCCTTTTCAAAGACTTGTTAGGAAAAACATAATATGGAGAAACAATGAGTTAGGAAAAACATTTGCACCAAAGTACAACAATGGTTACTAATAAGCAAGGTTACAAGAATCATGGGTGCAGTCGAAATCGGTTGAAGAATCCGGTGCGGATTCGACACTCATCTTGAAAACAGGAATCGGGGAATCGGAACCCTAAACCTAATATTTTTTATAAATATATGTTTATAATTATATTTAAAATTTTTTAATTTATAATGAAAATAATAAAATATAAAAGAAAAAAAAATCTCAAAATAAAATGATTCATAGAATCATGTAACATCATGGACTCTAAAATGCCAAATACTAAATACATCAATGCATCATAGTTTTACATCTAACATCAATCATGAATCATGATTCATCATACATCTACCAAGCATCTATATGGCATTGATAAAAATAAACCAGAATTGTCAGAAAAAAAATGTATGTTCGTCGGCAAAAGGAATATGAAATCCATGTCTATCTCTTAGCATCTATTTCTTCCTTGATTTCCTGCTTGAGATTTGAATATAAATAACATATGTTGTTTATAGACTGTTTCCAATAGCAATTATGTACTATAGGGTTTGAAATGCACCAAGCACGAGAATTACCATATATTCTAACCAACTTAATAATTAATGGAAACCAACTTTCAATTGCCCCAGTGTTGAGATCAATTTCAACATCTGGACATAATTACTTCCTCCATGATTCCATGCTTGAAATTTTAATATCAATAACATCTCTATTTGCAGTTGCATTTATGTATTGTAGGGTTCAAATGCACATGCATGATAACTACCATACATTATAACTAACTTAATAAATGGAAACCAGCGTTTGGTTGCACGAATACAGAGAGAAATTAATGCATCTGGATATGTTTATTGAGATTGCAATCGCAGAGGTTACCTCTATTTACTGTTACTCCCATAATCAAGAGATACAGAGAATCATAGACATAATATAATGCTTATATCACCTATTTTAGAGAGATTTTAAGAAAGCTTTGTAATACAGGTGGTACGTAGATTTGTATTATACATATCCCCAGTCCAACTGCCTAATTGATGGGCCAGTTAGATTTTATCATCTCACAGAAATGTGTGCAATAGCATGTAAAAGTAGCTTGGTTAAGAATGTGAAGTGGGGTAAATAAGATCTCTCCTACGGGCTTTATTGTCTTTGAATTTTGAGGTTTTTGCCTCTGAATTTTTGTTTTTTTAATAAAAGGTGGATCTGGTTCTAGTTGAAGGAACTGATTCCCGAATTTTAGGAATCGGTTCCTTCAACTGGAACCGGATTCCTATTTTCAAAACACGATTCCTAAGAACAAAACAAATTCCCTCCCATGAAGAATCACTTCCAATTTTCGGAATTGAATCCGAATCAGATTTTTTTATTTTTCCTGGATTCCAGTACAGTTCCACGATTCCCCAGTTCCAATGAGATTCTGGTACAAAATCTTAGTAGGGGGGGCGATTCCGGTAACTCTGCTAATAAGAGAATATTTGACACAGGAGAATGCTGTTAATTTTTAATAAGCGAACCTGAAACAAGCGATCCTGGTGCAAGCAAGCCCGAGGCAAGCAAGAGTAGAAGGTCAAAGCAGAATCCGGTGGGCGCATAACCCACAAGTAAACATGAAAATATCTGCTTGGACCGATGGAAAACATCAGATCTATACTATTGATGATAATATGATTTGGTTGGATTATATGCAAGACTAGAAACTTAGGTGGGAGTTGAGACATACTGAAGTGTTAGATGCTAACTTACAGGGATTTGATGCTTTTATTAGACTAGTGCCAGAACTCAGAAGAATTCCTATGGGATCTAGTATTGTACCAGAGATGATTTACAACAACTCCCTGAGAAAAGTAACCGATGCAAGCAATTGGTTAACAAACCTCTACCATGATCTTACCTTAATCTCCACAGAGGTCTCTACACCTCACCCCGGGCTACAACTAGACCAACAATACTACTGTATTAACTGGATACGTTCTTTGCAACCATGGCCACATCAAGATGCTAGTCTCTGGTTTCCAAGTACTACACACACTTATGAAAAATATACAAAATTATGGTGGAAATTCTTGAGAAAAGAAAATACAGATAGAACATATTATACCATGCTAAAGTTTGGACTTCAAATTCCACAAATCTATGAGGATCCTGCATTCTACGTCCCTGATTGGATGATAAACTGGTGGCAGTCATTCAGCATCAACCTAATAGCATTAGAACTAGTTGTTATTTATAATCTAAAATGGGAAATTGGAGAATCTTTCGAACAGGTCAAAGATATTTTGCAGACAGAGATTACTGAGGATCAAATCCTTGCGTACTACATTAAATACAAAGAACAATGGCTTGTCTAAATCTGCATAGACGTCCACATGCATCATAATAGACGCGTGGTTCGGAGGTCTATTTATTCAAAGGCATGGTGCACTGAATCCAACGTCTTTCGAGAAATATATGGTCCCCAATACTCCGATGAATTGTAAATATCTCAAAAGTATTTGGCTATGAGTGGGGCCTGTCCATTCAGATTGTCATAAAGATTGAAAAGAGAGTCATAAAAACTTTTAGATCTTACTTTTGAAAGTCATAAAATTTTTTAGATGTTTTCTATAATGGTTAGTTACTTTTATGTTGTCATCAATGACAATCCTATTCATCATGAGACTATGGACATGGACTTAATTTCTTCTTTGTATGCATGGTGTTTTCGATTTTTCAAAATCGTCTTATTGCACATTAGATTTACAGCTATCATTGTAGTCATGGTTTGGTTGTTTCCAACACTTATATCTCTTGTTGATTTCACTTAAGTTAAGGCTTAAATTGTGAAGGATTTGAATGTTTGCATCAAGCACATGTGGTGTATAAGGGTTGTTTGAGGGTCTTACATAACAATTCCCACACATTTAATTGCAACAATAACATTGGTCCCGAATGTTGTTATTTAATTGTTTATCCTAATGGTATCTATGATCTCTATGATTTTGACTATTAGGTTCTGAGGTGGCATCCTTCGATTGTTTGCTTGCCTGGGAGACTAGAGTGCTCCCCTTATTTGGCATATTTTGTAGTTATTTGGAGGCATAGAAACCTTAATAACAGTCTATTAAAAAGGTCATTGATACCATTAGGATAAATAATTAAATAATAACATTCGGGAGGAAATCAACCTTGGTACACTCAATTCAAAGTCCTCAATAGCTGATGTTATCCAGTTCTATAGCATGAAACAGTTCCAAAACCCCAAAGTCAACCCACTAGTCAGCTAGCAAGAGATGATTCCCACGTAGCTGACTTGTGATTATTAGAGTCACTTGTGCTAAAAGTTTGTATTGGAAGGCATGATGCCCAATTACTGCATATTGCAGGTGTTTGTTGCAGCCAGAGCAAATCCGATGAAAAGGTTCATACTTATTTATATTTGTAAAGTTTTTGTTAATCATTTTATATAAATGGTGTCAGATCAGTGGTAACCACAAGCACATTGCAACATTCACTGAATTTGGGGTTCAAATTGATCCATTTTAGCATGAAGAATTTCATTCTACCTAACATCTGGGAACCAAATTACCAAGGCACATATCATATTCTATTGTTAGTAGGTTTTAACTTTGTTAGAGACTTCTCTAACTCCCACTCTAAATCACGAATGGTCCTAAGATGAACATGTTAGTTTTATAAACCCAAGCAACCTGAGCAAATAAGATTTAGTCCTTCCTCTAATAATCAAATATGCAATTCTCCACTACAAGCATAAGATTTAGGCGCAACAGCCCCTCCCTCATCTTTACTAAAAGCTTGGACTATTTCTTGTCTCCTCAAATTTGGAATTGGCTTGACAGGAATCTACCTCTAGATTCTCGGATTGTTATGGGAAATTTCAGCATGGTTTGAATCACCTTATAACAAGTTGAGGTTAATGGTTTCTCCATATCTCAATCCAAAGCTAATGATTTCATTTTATTTAAAGCCTCCTTTAGCTGGATGGATGTTTTGTCTTCCCCCTTGGAAAAATAGAAGGGCAGGTGCAAACAAAATGTTACAGAAGTATTATCTTTAAATACTCTTTCTAAGCTGTATCCCCAAAGCCTTAAAAATCCACCCCTTGACACCCTTGCCACTTTCCTTCTTCTCTAAACTTTCCACTGCATTTTCTTTGTAGAACGAGATAAGCAAGATATAAAACAAAAAGAAAATAGAAAAAAAAAAACTGATATGATTTTATTCTTAGCATACGTTTATCTTAACCTCGTATTTTTTAAGTATCAATGATCTAGGTGGCCATCCAAGGCCGTCTAGAAAATGGGCATGACCTTGGCAGCTTTCGAGAAATTTTTGGCTGTATTTTTACAGACTTTTCCATGTGTTTTTGGGGCCAATTAGGACCAAAGCGCAGGGATCTGACTCATTTTTCCATTGTTTTCTTCATTGAGCTAAAGAAGACCCAGATCGGGGCACTGAGTTGAGTTATGATTTTGGTGAGATTCCCCTTTTTCTTAGACACCTCAAATTTGTCTAGCACAACATTCTTAAGCCCTAATCATGCTAAGGTTAGGGTTCTTGGATTTTAGGGTTTTTGCTTCTTAAGTTTTTTTGGCATTATTATAAAATGTAGTTTCAACATTTTTTTATGGCTCATGGGATTTTTTTTGCGAAGGAGCGCATCTTTTCTGAGAGATAAGTTATTACCATTCTAGCCATTTGGATTGCTATGTATAGTGGAATGTTTTTCACCCCTTGATTCATTGATAGAATTTGGTTTCCATTGTAATACTTTGGCTTCAACACTGTATTTCTGTTCTCTATGCAATATTGCATATTTTTTCATTTCATTCTCAATCCAATCCTAAGGAGTGGTATTAGAGCAATCTAATTTTTGTTCTTTTCCTATGCATGTTCCTGTTGATGTATATGTAACTTCGGAATGTATTTCATCAGTATATTACATATATATTTATTGTACCCTTATAAGAGATGTGTTATTCCTCTATAAGGAAGTGTCGTCATGTGGATTGACAAGTGTCGCAAGTGTGTGTACTTGCCGTTGGGTTATTAGACCACCTTATGGGGTCGGCCCTAATTAATATATAATATAATGTGGATGTACTCAAGTAGACAAGTCGGCCCCAGTAGGTCACTGGGCAAAAAGGTGAGTATAAATAGAGATAGGAGATCTCTATTTTACTCACTCGGAAAAGTATCTATCTCTCTCTCTGAAAAGTAGCGCACTAGTGAGGAGGAGGAGGATCATCTGCTAGGAGACTATCTCATTGTTATTTGGTTGTATTTTGGTTGAGCCATTGCTCTCTCTATCTCTGAGGAAGTTGTGGGGTTTTTCACCTTAGGGTTTTCCCCACGGAAACTCTGTGTCTCTTGTCTCTATGCTTTTGATTCTTGTGATGCTTGTGATGCTTGTCATATTATGATTGTCATGCATTGATATACTGTAGATGTTATTCTCTCAGCAAATATCCTATAGTATTGTGATTTAATACTGAAAATTTAACATGGTATCAGAGCTAACCTGAGAAGAAGACATTTTGCAGTGACGAAAGCTTGTGTTCCTTGTTTATTGGGTTTCTCTCCACAGATTTTTGAAATTCAGTATAGTAGATTGGATCTACTCATCAAGGCGCATCTATCTGTCCAATTAGAATTCAGTTCCGAGCATTTTCAGATTTGGCCCTAAAAATTAGGGTTTCCACAAAAATAGGAATTTCTGGAAACTGAAGGTACAGCTGGAAGCTCCTTGCAAAAATCGAAGGTTTGAGCTTTGGATCGAGATTTTTGGCTGGGTAGATCTCCGGGAAACTCAAACCCTAATTCAGGGCTCTCCCCAGTGAACCCGGGAGGACAAAAAGGCAATTCTGAAGGGCAAGACTTTGCTGATCTCAAATTCTGAATGTACTAGGCTGATCAGCTCTCCAAGGCGCATCTTTCTATCCTTTCGGAATTTTGAAATTCACATTTTGAATTTTTAGGGTTTCTCTGACAAACCCTAATCCGGGACCAGATCCAGTTTTCAGCACTTCAAGTGGTAAGTCCTAAATCTTTTCTATTTCCATTTGAAGTACTCTTAAAGATGTCTCTCCACACTAAGCTTGAGGATAAGCTTGAAGGGGTTGACAATTTTCGAGCCTGGAAGTATAGGATTGGGTTAATCCTGGAAGAGAATGAGTTGGACTCATATGTGAAAGAAGACATCCCTATCCCAGAGGATGAAGAAGCCAAGGCATTGCACAAGAAGAACTTGGTCAAGGCAAAGAGAATCATTGCTGATTCTATCAAAGACCATCTCATACCTCATGTGTCTTCTCTTAAGACACCCAAAGAGATGTTTGAATCCTTGACCAAGATATTTGAAGGAAAGAACATAAATCAGAAGATGACCCTGCGGAACCAATTGAAAGCAGTGAAGTTTCAGAATGGAGAAACCATTCAATCTTACTTTTCAAGGGTCTCCCAGATCAAGGAACAATTAGAAGCAGTAGATGAAATGGTGGAGAATGGTGAAGTGGTGATGACCACTCTAAATGGCCTACCCAGGTCATGGGATTCCTTTATTCAAGGAATTTGTGCAAGGAAGAAATTGATCTCCTTCAACAGATTGAGGGAAGAATGCTCTCAAGAAGAATCTAGACTCATAGCTCGTGAGGAAAAGATGGGAGGAGAAGATCAAGCTCTTGCAGCTCACACCAAGAGAAGCAAAACCAAGAAGGATCACTCTCAACACAAAAGATTCCATCAAAAGAGTAAGAAGGACCTAAGATGCTTCACATGCAATGAGAAGGGTCACTTTGCTTTAGATTGTCCCAAGAACAAAAGGGATAATAATAACAACTCCAGTAAGAAGAAGAAGGGCAACAAAAGAAGGTTTCATGCTCATGCTGCCGAAGATGATGAACCTCCAAAGAAGAAGGCTAGGGCAGAAAGTAGTAGTGATGATGACTCATCAAGTGAAGAAGAATATGTTCTAATTTCTGCTCTTACAGGTACCATCTCCCATGGATGTAATGATTGGTTGATTGATAGTGGGGCTTCCAAACACATGACTGGGTTTAAAGAATCCTTTGTGAACCTATCTGAACATGAATCACCCCATAAGGTGAAACTTGGGGATGATTATCAATACCCAATCAAAGGAAGTGGTGAAGCCTCCTACAACCTAGATTCTGGAAAATCATTGAAGATGAAGGAAGTACTTTATGTACCTGGGCTCAAGAAGAACTTACTCTCCATTTCTACATTAGATGCAAAAGGTATGAGGGTTGCATTTGTGGATGGCCAAGTCCTAATGTGGCCAAAGGGAAAGACCATAGATGATGCAGTAGTGATTGGAAAGCAAGAGGGAGGTTTGTACAATTTGAAGGGACAACCTGAACATGCCATGGTGACATAAATACAAAGATTCATCCATAGTCATGGATCACATAGAGGTATGTATAATTTGTTTTTGCAAAAGTTAACTAATGAGTTATGCAGGTCATTGAAGAGAACAAGAACACATTGCTAGACATAACTAGCAAATATGGTGACCAGGTATGTGTTTCTTATATCATAGGATCTATCATATAAGTATGCATGGCATGATTGATGATGATTGTTCATAAATTCATAAGTTTGAATAATCATGGGCATATGCATATTATGTGTCTTACCTTAATTAATAATATGACTAACCAGAAGAGTCATAGGTTTGAGTAATTACAGGTTTAGACATGTTATGTTTCTTATGATATGACTAACCATAAGAGTCCTATATAAACCTTGAATGCTAATGCTTATTATTTCTGTTTGAAATGATCATGACTATACATACTTGAGATTATTGTGTTTTAATGAATGTATGATTTTGTATGAGATCACAAGGATAACACAATCATGATACTAATAAGCATGCATAGGGACCAAGGATGAATATGAGTTCAAGAACAGGTAATCCAGGAAGCAAAGATCAAGAGGGAGCACACTCCAGTGGTTTCTGCAAGGGTGCAGATATTCAGAGGGAGTTGTCCATCTCTCTACATTCCACAACAAGAAGGTGTAGAAGGACTCCAGCAGCTCCTGCAAGGAAGAAAATACTCAGAGGGAGTCCACCCAACAAACAAACAAAGATAAGTATTTTAATTTTCTTGCATATTTGTTTGCTTAAATAAAATTGTTCAATGATGTATATGCTCATGTTCCTAGACTTAGGATATGTATTGTGCATATTAGAATGATTGAATTAATGAACAGTATACTACTAATATGCATGTGTTGGGTAAGTGGCCTATGGCACTGTACAACATTCCATTGCTACTTATCTAGAATGAAACCTCTTTGCTGACATGCTGGGAGTTGTGCACACTCTTAACAATGTTCTGGTAGAGATTGGAAGGCATCTAGAAAGTTACGGGATATGGATAAATGTTGTATTGAAGCATTGGCTAAGATAATTGCATGACTGTATGACATATTTATTCATGTGTAAGAATTTGTTCTGAAAATTATGAGATGTTTCTAATCATGCAATTTAACCTGTTTTGTAGGAAAGACCGTATATCTTCACCTACAAAAGGACTACAACATTTGTTCCAGCAACAAAGATATCTATTGAAGATATTGAAGTTCCCAGGATCTGGGATGAAGAAATGGAATGCCATGATCCGTCGATCATGAAGAATGATGTTTGGGATGCGATCCCAAGAGCTAAAGGGAATTCTGTTGTGACTTCCAAATAGAACTTTCAGATCAAGCATGTTGCAGATGGCAGCATAGAGAAATATAAAAGTGATGAAATAGAAGATACACCAGATGGATTCAAGACAGCTTTCTTGAATGGTGTAGTTGAAGAAGAAGCAGCCACTTGGTTCTGAGACACATGATAGGAAATCATATATGTGCAGAACTTGGTATGGTGAAGATAGATTGAATTGCCGACACACAGCGGAAGCTTACTACCGAGTTCGAGATGAAGAACTTGGGGATGATGCACTATTTGTTTTTGGCATGGAGGTGTGGCAGAGTGCAGAAGGAATCTTCCTTAGACAAGGGAAGTATGCAGTAGAGATCCTGAAGAGGTTCGGGATGATGGATTGCAAGGCCATGGCCACACCTATGGCATCAAATCTAAAGCTTCTATGTGATGCTTCATCTGAGCCGGTTGATGTCTCTTTGTATCGTCAGATGATTGGGTCCTTGATGTACCTGACGAACACGAGACCAGACATTTGCTTTGTTGTGAACACATTGAGCCAGTTCTTGACGGATCTGAGGAGTGTTCACCTGGTTGCTGTAAAGCATGTTCTGAGGTACCTGAAGGGTACAGTGGATTATGGACTCAGGTATGAGGCGGATCAAAAGTTTAACCTACAGGGTTATATTGATTCAGATTGGGTTGGAAGTGCTGCAGATAGGAAGAGCACATCTGGGTGTTGCTTCAGTATGGGATCAGGTGTGATCTCTTGGTTTAGCAGGAAGCAGTCCTGCGTAGCACTGAGTACAGCTGAGGCAGAGTATGTTGCAGCCTGCTCAGCTAGTTGTGAGGCAGTATGGCTACGGAAGCTACTGTCTGAGTTATTTGATCTCCCGTTGGAGGCTACTGGTATCTTCTGTGATAACCAGAGTTGTGTGAAGCTGTCCGAGAACCCAGTGTTTCATGACAGGTCGAAACACATAGAGATCAAATATCACTATATCAGGGATATGGTGCAGAGAGGAGCTGTGAAGGTTCTGTATGTTGCGATGGACGAGCAGATTGCAGATGTGCTGACGAAGCCACTAGCCAGAGTGAAGTTTGAATACTTCAGAGAGAGGCTTGGCGTTCTTCAGATCGAGGACACTTCGAGGAAGAAGTGATGGACACATTTGCTGAAGCCATTCCAAGCATGTTGGAAGGAGGATCCTTCACATGGCTGTGGATGTAAGCGCTGGATAATGGGCATCAGGATGATGTTCTGGTTTCTGCTGGATATGATCAGTTGGATCATTTTTTATGTATGTATGTACGCATCATGTTGGATGTTGGATATGATCAGTTGGATCATTTTTATGTATGTATGTACGCATCATGTTGGATGCTGGATATGATCAGTTGGATCATTTATGTATATATGCATCATGTTGGATGCTGGATATGATCAGGTGGATCATTTATGTATGTATGCGCATCATGTTGGATGCTGGATATGATCAGTTGGATCATTTATGTATATATGCATCATGTTGGATGCTGGATATGATCAGGTGGATCATTTATGTATGTATGTGCATCATGTTGGATGCTTGGACCATGTATCTGTATATGTATCAGGTGGATACATTGTATGATCAGGTGGATCATGTATGGTGATATGTATCATGTATCAGGTAGATACTTGGTATGCATCAGGTGGATGCATTAATGATCAGGTGGATCATGTATGATGATATGTATCAGGTAGATACTTGGTATGCATCAGGTGGATGCATTGATGATCAGGATGATCATGGATGATGAGCTTTAGGATGTTGCTCCAGATGACATGCAGCAGGATGTTGCAGTGATGATCAGGATGATCATGGATGATGAGCTTCAGGATGTTGCTCCAGATGACATGCAGCAGGATGTTGCAGTGATGATGATCAGGACGATCATGAGTACATCAGGATGATGTATGGTGAGTATCAGGTTGATACTCTATGGCCGTGGATCAGGTTGTGCAGATGAGCATGTCTGGGAGATCCTATAGGTCGGAGTTGTGTACCCGTAACAGCCTGGGATGCTCTTTCAAGACATTGCTCTGGGAGGACATGTAATTTGTGCCCTGGGAGATCTTAGGTCGGAGTTGTGTACCCGTAACATCCTGAGATGCTCTTGCGAGGTTTTGTCCTATGGCATGTAATTTGGGCCCTGGGAGATTTCAGGTCGGAGTTGTGTACCCGTAACATCCTGAGATGCTCTTGCGAGGTTTTGCCATGACCACATGTAATTTGTGCCCTGGGAGATTTCAGGTCGGAGTTGTGTACCCGTAACATCCTGAGATGCTCTTGCTAGGTTTTGTGGTGGACCACATGTAATTTTTGCCCTGGGAGATTTCAGGTCGGAGTTGTGTACCCGTAACATCCTGAGATGCTCTTTCGAGGTTTTGTGGTGGGGTCACATGTAATTGCGCCCTGGGAGATCCTACAGGTTGGAGTTGTGTACCCGTAATATCCTGGGATGCTCTTTCGAGGTTTTGTGACGCACGTAATAAGTCCTGAGGATTCCACAGTATGGCCAGTGATGACGAAGACCTGCAGGTGGTGGGCCTACATCCAGTATGAAAAAGGACTGGCTCTGTAGAACTTCCTATGACGAGTAGAGACAGAGATTGGACGAGATAGCAGCAGCAGTGACGATGACGATGACGATGCATCGATGACTATGATCCAGAGAAGAAGACTTGTCTAGCAAATCTGTGTCGAGAAATACCTTCCTAGTTAAGAGGGAGTGTTGATGTATATGTAACTTCGGAATGTATTTCATCAGTATATTACATATATATTTATTGTACCCTTATAAGAGATGTGTTATTCCTCTATAAGGAAGTGTCGTCATGTGGATTGACAAGTGTCGCAAGTGTGTGTACTTGCCGTTGGGTTATTAGACCACCTTATGGGGTCGGCCCTAATTAATATATAATATAATGTGGATGTACTCAAGTAGACAAGTCGGCCCCAGTAGGTCACTGGGCAAAAAGGTGAGTATAAATAGAGATAGGAGATCTCTATTTTACTCACTCGGAAAAGTATCTATCTCTCTCTCTGAAAAGTAGCGCACTAGTGAGGAGGAGGAGGATCATCTGCTAGGAGACTATCTCAGTGTTATTTGGTTGTATTTTGGTTGAGCCATTGCTCTCTCTATCTCTGAGGAAGTTGTGGGGTTTTTCACCTTAGGGTTTTCCCCACGGAAACTCTGTGTCTCTTGTCTCTATGCTTTTGATTCTTGTGATGCTTGTGATGCTTGTCATATTATGATTGTCATGCATTGATATACTGTAGATGTTATTCTCTCAGCAAAGATCCTATAGTATTGTGATTTAATACTGAAAATTTAACAGTTCCAATGAGGTCAGAATACAAGGAGTTGGGCCTCAAAGTATCCGAGACTAGCGAAGGCTTTTCTTATTGATCCAAGAGGCCTCCCATGGTGCACAAATCCCCCTCAAAGATGCCCAAAAGGTGTTGTTGTTGCCCATATCAACCCATAATTGGAGGTTTATTGTTGCTATGAGGTCCAAAATCCACTCAACACACCCATGATTTATTCTCTTAGCCTTTCCATACCTCTAATTTTGCAAGCGTCTGTTGTAAGAAGACATGGATAGTCTTAATTTGCACCCAAAACTACCTCACATCCACAAAACTGGCCCATAACTAAATGATGAGGCTACTAGAAGGTGAATGTGTCTACTAATGTTCAAAACATTACCCATATATGTTTAATTACTGATGTAGATTGTCATTATAGGGCCCAAAACTGCCCAGATGTGAGGTATAATGTAATTATGTGATTAATGTGTTTATCTTACATTACATGTCACTGAAAATTGTATTAGCACATTGACCTAACTGGTAGTGTTGAAGTTTCTTCAACACAGTGACCGACTGGGGACTGCTCTCAGGTTGACATTTTCTGGTTTGGTCCTCCTACTTGGTTGATGGATACGCTCATTCTTGATTGAAATTTATTATTTGTTTTAAAAAAAAATCAATATAGTCGGAAAATCAATATACACATAATGTCTAAAAATAGTCTTTGAAAATCAAATTTCTCATGTCCATTTGAGTGCCAATTTGCATGAATTTGAAATTTGCAACATGTCTGATGTGTAATATCTCACCTAAGTTAGCTGATGTATTTTGCGTTCTCTGCGGTAGTATTTTACTAATTATTTGGTTAAGATGTATTGACATGAAATAGTTATGAACACTACTGCAATGTACTCCTAAGTGGACCCTCTCACTGTAGTTATGGTTTGTTGGGATGATATAGTCAAATAATGTTTCTTAGAGTGATTTTTCCAAACAGTTCACTAACAAATAGTTTTTCCACAAATCGTCCTCCCATTACCAAACTCTTCAGCTGAGATTTGTAACACTACACCCACTAGGGTTCAGCATGTCCCTCCTAAGCCTCAAATTTGAGGGAAGTACTTCTGTTTAACTAAGTAAATGTGTACTTTCAAAGAAGAAAGAAAACACCGTCTTGTTTATTGTTGTTTTCTCGAGTGTAGGTACCACCAAATAGGTATCTATCAGAACTATATTCCTCAAGTGATGATGAAGATATACTCGGAGAGGTTTAAAGTGAGGCGAGTTGTACTAGATATACCGGTTCTATATCAACTAGATCTGAAAAGATAAGGAAAATATTTCATAGACGCATGAAATATTTTATTGCCAACGGTGAGTCATGTAATTATGATGCTGAGAGCATAGGAGACATTGATTTTTCATTGAGGTATAAACATCTAGTGCAACGATGGGTACCTAATATGCTACCTCAAGTGGACACAGATTTCCTCATCAATGGGAGGATGTATCGCATCGCTCCTTCGTCCTTACATGGATTGGGGATATTTTCCATGGATGGAATAAAGGTCTACTATGGCACTGTAACTGAATTGATGGAGTATGTAGGACCAATATACAGATACGATAACTGGTTGATCTTGGTCCAATATACTCGAAGTATGCAGAGATACGGAGTTGCCACGAATTATATTCAACTAGTAGAAAACAATAAAAACAAAGGGGTGACTATGTATATTGATGGGAGACCAAAAGCGTCCGGAAACATTGTTGGCTTTATAAATAGTACACGACTAGTGACAACAAATAAGCAACCAAATTGCGAATTCAAGGGACATGAATAACATCGTATATTTGTATGTGCAATAAAACCAATACTTGCAGGTGAAGAGTTGTTGATTGATTACAACTTAAATCGAATAGATGTGGCTTCCGCGGTCCAGGGTAACCATGGACCGTTAGAAACTATGCCTCATCAGGTAAATGCTAAATGTAGTAACTAAACATGACTACCATAACTAAATGTTTTGTTTTTTTCTGTTAACATTCGATTTCCACTGTTGACATTCGCTTTTTTCGTGCTTATTATGAATATTTCCATGTGATTACATGATTATTACACTGCTATGAATATATCATTTTTGTTTATGATGCAATTATTGACTCAACATTTGTTTAGGGTGGCGGCAGTGGAAAGGCACATGCTGCTTCCACGGTCCAGGGTGACCGTGGAAGGTCAGAATCTATGCCTCGTCAGGTAAATGTTAACTATAGCAAATAAATATGGCTACAATAACAAGATGTTCTGATTTTCACTGTTAGCATTCGCTTTTTCCGTGCTTATTGTTAATATTTCCATATGATAACATGCTTATTAAACTGTGGCAGGAGTCTGCACCTCGACATGCAATAGAACATGTTTCTTCTACTTATGAGGTAAAAATAAATATTAATGCAATATCTCATTTTTGTTTATGTTACAATTATTTAGTATGAGGTAGCCTTTTATTTATTAATTTTTTATGTCAGGGTAGTGCCATTGGAAAGGCACCTGCTGCTTCCATGGTCGAGGGAGCTCGTGGAAGGTCACACTTTGTGGCTCGTCAGATAAGTGTTACGTACAATAACTAAATGTTTCGATTTAGTATGTTAACATTCAATGCCCACTATTGACATTCACATTTTTCTGAGCTTATGATGGATTACTGGTTCATTTTTCTGACATTATGATGGATTACTGGTTCACTTAGGACCGTGGAAAGGCACTTGTTGCTTCCACGGTGCCGGTTGATCGTGGACACTCACCGACCATAACACCGCATTAGGTAAGTGTTAGTGCATAATAGTAACTTAATTTTCATTACAATATCAATATTTGAATGGTGTTAGATTTATATTGCTTAATTTAATTTATTGTTTGATGAATTTAGTCATGTGTACTCGATCTGGGTGATGAGGGGTTTGAGGAAGACATTTTCTATTCCACTGACCCACTGCACACTTTTAGAGTAGCCTTGAAAAACAAAAACATAGAAATGCTTGCCTTGGCTCGAAAAAGGCCCTTGACACAGGAGAACAAGGCAAGGATTCCAGAGTTGCAAGATCAAATACAATCTTATGGGGTAAGTGCAATATTCACAAATTTTTTTAAGCTATGACATGATTTCATATCTCATATTATGTTTTTTATTTTTCCAAGTGATATGATAAAGTAAATTTTATTGTTTGTAGGATTTTTTAAAATTCGTGTATAGAGAACCAGTCAAGACAGGTATAGGTAGCAGTGATGGTCCAATGCAGCACAATAGAAGCAATGTACCAATGAGTCTTTTTGCAACTCCTACGGTTGACCTCAAATCCATTGATGACGTGGGCACTAATGAGATGGGGCATGATGCCATGCTAAAGCATGATGAGACGGAGCCTAGGACTCCACATGACTCTGGAGATGAACGTACTGTACACAACGAGGAAAATTTTCCTGGAGCAACACAAGTTAAAAGCACCAGATCACTAGATCTCACTTTTCTGGTGGATGACTCTTGTGTTCCTATCAAGGTTCAAAATATTGCAGGTATCTATTAATTAATTTATTGATTTTAATCATGAAATTGAAATAGACATACGTTGAAAATATTATAAATTAATGGATTACATGTTTTTGTAGGAAACAATGTCTTCTACAAGCATTTGAATGACAAAGACTTGGAGCTATTTGGCCCCACCATTCACACACGGTGGAATAGCTAAGATAGCAAAAAGAGAGATGAATTGATGGACCACATGGTCAACTTGTTCGACAATACTTTCAACAGGAAAGTTGTTGCAAAGTTAGCTGGTGATAATTTGAAATATACCAGGGCCCAATATAGGGAAAAATTGCAAGCTGACCTCAAGCATGAGCACCCTCCCATGGTTCTAGAGAAAGAGTGGAAGGAACTCATAGATGATGCAAAGGGGAACTTGCTAAAAAAACAAGGAAAACAACCACGGCCTGGTAAAGCAAGGTACAACATATATCATCTTTTTACTGAAATAAGCTCAATTATTATTTTCTTTTTTGTTTTAAGTAAGATTTTTGATATCTAAGGTTTTTCAAAATTTCATATATAGGCTACCTAACACTCCAAAGCAACCAAGGCTAGAATGGAAAAGCACGGGCAACATAGACTGGGCCAGGGTGGCTATAGAAAACTAAGAGCAAG
The DNA here is from genome assembly GCA_027924585.1 of Larix kaempferi. NCBI lineage: Eukaryota > Viridiplantae > Streptophyta > Pinopsida > Pinales > Pinaceae > Larix > Larix kaempferi. The sequence goes on from BSBM01000076.1 coordinate 10,186,834, forward strand.
AATCATAAGTATTAAATGATTAATTGTTGGGAATATTTATTTAACAGTACTGAACAAATATCTGATTTTGATAGTGGAAATTTTAAAATGTGTTATCATGCATTGCAGGAAAATACGTTCCAAGCTGCTGCCACCGAGGAAGACCTAAAGCTTGGTTTCAAGTTTGGTTTTAAAAGTGTGGTTGAATATCGGAAAAGCTTGGGGCAGACTCCAATCTCCCCAATGACGCAAATGCAGGTATATCACCAATTATAGTATACTATTAAAGTCTATTCAGTTTTGATTATATCACCCATAACTAAAAATTTATGTTTGTTTTTAAGCAACAATGAAACCGCAGTAGTGAGTCTAGCGGTGCTCAGCAAGTACCAGTTGATGTTGGGGTGCACATGTCCCATGATAGTGTGGAGCATAGTGTCCATTCTGGTATGTATGCTTTGGAAATAGAAATATCTACTGTGATTAGATATATATATTTCCTGACGTATACTTAGAAATTTTCTTCTTTCAATGGAAGACCATGCAGGTTAGGAGCCAGAACTGCAAGAGGAAGCAAGTAGACCTCCAATTAACATCCCAGCGCCTGTCACATCCACACAGACAGGTAAAGAGAAATATTGTAATATTAATCAAAATAATGAAATATTTATTTCAATAATATTTCAACATCATATATATATGCTCATTTCCATTGTGGCAATTCACACCCCTTCAGAACTGCCTCCACGCCCTGCTCAACGACGTACAAGAAGTGGCATACATGAGGTCATGGAAACACAAACAATAATAGGAAATATCACAGTAAATACTGCGCCAATTGATGATTGTGATACTATACTCGCAAATTTTTTCAATGCAAAAAAACAGAAATCAACGAAAAAGTAGATGCAACATAAAATCATGACTTGTATTTTGATGTATATAGATGTTGTTAGTATGAAACATGGATTCTCTTGGAAATTTTCAAATTTTGTGTTTTCTCACACATCATCACTCCTATATGTGCTGCATGTAGATATATTAGTCTGAAACATTCATTCTCTTTATATTAGATATATTAGATATGTTCATCATGAATTCGATCATCATCGCTCTTTATAATCTGATTACTGCCCATTACATATCAAGGACCAACTTCAGCACAGGGACCACAGAGGAGTGCTGAAGTTGATAGAGATCAAATTTATGTTATAAATTTTTTTATTTTTGCTTTAGCACTAGTCAAAAATTCGAATGGTAATTGTGAGGAAAATTTTCTTTTGTAGACCATATTGCTAAATTGAAAGGTAACACAGGTGGCTTTTATATTCTATAGTACAAGGTACTATATTTGTACCCACACTTCAGATCTGATTTTTGGTTTAATGTTGACGTGGAGATCTTCAACTATACCTCTCTTATTGTTATTTGATCAATATGTTTATTTTATTACCTTTTACTGAAAGAGATGAAAATTATCTTATAATATGTTTTACTGTTGCTTTAGCACTATTCAAATATAGTACCGTTTTATAATGCAGCTGTAGAATTGTTATGTTACTGTATCTTTCTTTCATCCGTGTGCTTAATTGTTGTAGTATGTGGACTGTGTTAACCTGTTTGAGGTCTGTACTTAACTTTTCCTCTCTCTCAAGGTACTTTGACGTTCCCTTGGTGACTTGTCCCTTGAAAGGAAGCCTAATAAATTTTTATTCGCTTTTTTCATTGCTTATTTAATGTTGTTGCATATGGTATAATTTGATTACTTCCCATTACAGATCGAGGACCAACTTCAGCAAAGGGACCACAAAGGAGTGATGAAGTTGATAGAGATCAAAATTATGTTATAAAATCTTTTACTGTTGCTTTAGCACTAGTCAGAAATTTGGATGGTAATTGTGATGAAATTTTGCTTTTGTACACCATATTCCTAAATTGAAAGGTAACACATGTGGCTTTTATTTCCTATAGTACAAGGTACTTATCTGTTATGTGATGCTATCAGTATTGCATAGAGAGAAATGAGGGATATTTTTATTTGGCATCCCACCACCCTTCCTTATACTGTGATGATGAACTTTCAGGTTATATTGGGTGGCTGTACATTTGAGAGAGATATGACTGGTTGTACCTTCCCCACCTTGATTGAGATATGATTGGCCTTGTGGTACCTTATCTTTCACTTGTGTTTAATGGGGTCATTTACCCTCCTTGGGTAACTTTTTTAAAACCACCTTGTTGAATTTTTTCTCTTATAGAGTACTATGGTTATTTGGCCACATTTGGAGCATACCCTTGGTTCTAAGGGTTGTGGGTCTTCTACTATCCACACCTATGTTATGACCATTGTTTATATTTGTACCCACACTTCAGATCTGATTTTTGGTTTAATGTTAATGTGGAGATCTTCAACTATACCTCTCTTATTGTTATATGATCAATATGTTTATTTTATTACCTGTTACTGATTGAGTTATTAAATACTTGTTGTACCTTCCCCACCTTGATTGAGTTATTATTGGACTTGTGGTACCTTTTCTTTGACTTGTGGTTAATGCAGACATTTACCCTCCTTAATTTTTTTATACCACCTTGTTGAATGTTTGGTATTATAGAGTACTTGACTTTGATCACCTGTGATCAGTTGTGGTGTGTTGATAATCAATTCTCTTCCACTGAGACTTGGTTGAAGTTTATAATTTTTGTGACTTTATTTATGTTGAGTTATGTATTGTGCTTGACTGTCATTGACCTAATCAACTCCAGTCATTTCTCTCTCTCTGGTTTGTACACACCCTCTTGTAGGGTCAGCTGGTTCCTAGAGAAGACTGGCCTCTCCGAGGCACAAACAGTCTTTTCTGAAAGTAACACTTCTGAGTATATTTTCAAGAATGGTTTCACACCCAGGTTGGTATCTTCAACTATATCTCTCTTTTTGTTATATGATATATATGTTTATTTTATTACATGTTATTGAATATTAGTTTATCGTTTTAGTTTGCTTCTCAATGTAACTCATTATAATATGTTGATATGGCAGTTTTGAATATACTAAAGAGCCTTTGTTAAGAACTTACTAGTTGTACATTTGGAGTTCTTGGTTACAAGAGGTAAGTATGCATGTGAAACAACTTGGGTATCATTCGGGGTGTCAGGTGATTAACCATATATCCCTTGTTTGTTAGTATCCTGATCTTATGATTCCTGTGTGAACATGGGTATCGATTACCATATCACAGTGTTTAAGATGTTGATTTCCTTAAGTTGTAAGAATTTGAGAAAGAAAATAAAGATGATGGGTCATCTTAAGTAATTAAGTATTGATTTCATGGGATAGAGTCTTCTTTTTTAACTCAAGGGCAATACTGCAATGTTCCTGCAACTTAGAACAAAAACTGTATTTTTCTGCACTTAGATTTTGATGTGTTTTGAAGAGTCTTACCCATATCCAGACAATTCTTGAGAACCTGGAGTTGTAGAAACACATACAATGCAATATCAGAGTATGTTGTATGTTTTATATTTGCATTGTAAGGTGTAAGATGTAGAAATGCTTAAACTAAAATGATATTATATGTTGCCTCTGGATTGGGAGAGGTCCTGTAAGCAATTCAAAATTTCAAATTCCAATACAAGCCTAGTGCTTTTTCCATATTGTGAGAAGTATCCAGAATAATGTCTGAACATGGTTAATTAATGATAAGTTGTCATTACAAAATGCCTTCACATTGTTTTAATGCTAAAGCTATTGGTATGCAGTTTCAGCTATAGGATTGAAGCAGATAGGGTTTATTTGCCAATTTTACAATAATGCTCCATTGGGATGTATATTTGAATTAGACTCTTTCTTGCTTCAGAAACTATGATAACCAAGGGGCCTAGAAAAGTCTAATTGACTTAAAATCATTTGTCATTCTGTGATTTAGGATGGCATATTTTGAGTTTTTGATGAAAATGCAATTAAGCAGTAACATTGGCTGTGTCTCATTGATGTTTATAAGTGGAGGCAAAATTGTCACTCTCTTATATGAATTTCTGTAGTCTCTAATCAACATAGTCATTCCAACTGTTCCACTTTACATTTTTCTCCAGCCCTGCAAATTCTATTGCAGTTGTGGATGCAGAATTCACTTCACTTGATTTTTTGAGAAATATGTCTTATAGTCTCTTTGCCTAAGCTATTGCACTATCATGGGTGTATCTAGGTCATCAAAGTCACCTAGGACTTGCACCTGGCCTTATCTGCAACCACTTGAGGGATTTTGAACACAGTCTTCTCATTAATACAAGACCGATTACCTTGCTGCTTTTCGCTAGACCATCCCTGTGGGCCCACTTGATTAATTTTAGGATCTTGATGATTTGTTCTAGTTCTAAAATTGACATTTATGGTTTGTTTTGATGGAGCAGCCTTGCAATTGCAAATGAGGACCTGCTTACCATTGGGTCAATTGATGACATTCAGAAAATTCACATTCGCGCAGTTCCTCTTGGAGAGCATGCTCGTCGTATTTTCCATCAGGAGTAGTCTCGAACATTTGCCATTTGCAATGTGAAGTATTCCCAGTTGAATGTGGATGAGTTAGAAACACACTTTGTGCATTTGTTAGATGATCAAACATTTGAAACTATTTCATCATATCAACTTGATGCTTGTGAAAATGGGTGTTCCATCCTTAGTTGTTCATTTTTTGATGACAACAATGCCTATTATTGCGTTGGGACAGCATATGTCTTTCCTGAGGAGAATGAACCTAACAAGGCAAGCTCAAAAAATTCTATTTCTTCTTTTATAAAATCACTCATGCTTGCTCTTTTAATTCTCTCATTTTTTATAGGGTTTTATTACAATTTTATGAGAATAGTAAATACAACAAAAGTTCATGCTAGATGGATGTCTTGTACTTGCCACGCAACAGTCACTTTCACTTTTTAAAATCTCAGTCAATTGTTTTATTTTCATTTGTTTTTTAACAGAGCAGAATTTTAGTATTTTTTGTTGAAGATGGTAAACTGCAACTTGTTACTGAGAAGGAGACAAAGGGATCTGTTTATAATCTGAATGCATTTAATGGAAAGTTGCTTGCTGGCATCAATCAAAAGATTCAGTTATACAAGTGGGTACTCCGTGATGATGGTTCAAGAGAGTTGCAGTCTGAATGTGGCCATCATGGTCATATTCTTGCACTCTATGTTTAGTCTCGTGGAGATTTTATTGTTGTTGGTGATTTGATGAAATCAATCTCTTTATTGATATACAAGGTATGTCTTTTTCTTGATTCTTGTGAAGAAATTTTGTTTGTAATCTAATGACTCTAATTGGCAGATACTATAACCAAACTTTATCAGTTTGTTGTTTTCATAGTCCTTGTGTACTGTCTACATTTCTTGTGGGTTTTTTAATTTAATTTTATGAATAATGTTGTCTAAAACATTAGGCTCACATTAATGTGTCTCTATGGTGAAAAATTATGTTTCCTATTTTTTGTCTTGTAGTTCTTATTTGCCTGAAGAAATGATATGACGTTGGATGGTTTTTATGAATAGGAAATCAATAACTATCGAATTTCAGGAAACACTCTCTATGCTTTCAATCAGGATAGTTAATTTGGTTAAGCATTAAGGAAACCTAAAATAAAAGCTACAACTATCCTCCATTAATTTATCTATTCATTAATCCAAGTTTCTAATTACCATGATTGTAGTGAATATATAGGGTTACCAGGGTTCTTCTATGATGCCATGATCATTTTCTGGTCAAGTTTTGCATAAAATACATTGCAGTATTTTCCTTGTCTTTTTCAATTGTTTTACAAGAGACCTTTTCACTTACAAGGTTCCCTAAATTGTTTGTCTCACTACAAAACCTATGAAAACAAGTCTCACTACCATATGCCCAATTACGGTATCATTTGAGTCCTGAGAACTAGCATAAATAAAAATGTCATTCCGAGAAACAACCACAAAATTGATGTCTTTACCATGAGTTGCAACCACACCATGTGATGATATCTTCATTGAATTACTAATATGAGTAGAAGCTAGTACACCAACAAAACTCCATACTTTGATTGTGCAATCACTCAAATCAAAACCTAGTATAAAAATGAGAAGGAGAGGCCTAATGATTTTCAAACCAAAGCATTAATTTATGTTGTGAAAAGGTCAATGGAATCCACTCTTTCTCCCCAAACATGCAACAATACCTTTCTTTCTTGTGGGAATCTTTTCAGGATGCCTTGAATGCTTGAGCTAGTATTAATCAAGCCACTTGTTTAGGGTTTCCTTCCACTTAACAAGTTTTGGAAAGTTGACTTGCATTGCAAACATTCTAGACATATATGAATGTTAACAAGTACCATTCGGTTAGGTTTCCAATTGGAAATTCATGCTAGTTATCTTGCTAATTTTACTAAACAAAAACCCTAACTCGAAATCTCAATGTCACAAGAAACCATACTTAAGGATGGGACGACTTGTTTTGATAATTTGTGTAGAGATGGCCTGTCTCTTATAAATTATGTTTGGGTCAAACTTGGTTGATGGGTGTCAAAAGTTATTATTTATATATCCTCCTATTGCGCCCTTTCAATATCTGACACCAATATTTTCAGTGCATTCAAAAGAGGGACATCAATAGGACGATAGTCAGAAGGGATAGATTTGTGAGAATTTATTTGGACATATCAAATTACTTATGATGATCAACAATACATCAAAGGGTGGAAGTAATAGGGAGAGATGATTTCCATAACTCAAGGAATTAAAATTTTACAACAATAAATTCATCAAAATTTTTGAAGATTATGAGAAAGGATAATATGCACTGACAACCCTTTGGACCAACACTATTTGAGGGTAATTCACATATGGATAGTGCCCAAAAGAAAGGAAAGTATATGGATGTCAAGAAAAAATTAGATACTGATCTGAGGACAACAATATATTGGGTACGATGTTTGTCAAAAAACATTACTAAACACATCCAGGAGCAACTTTGAAGGGTCTTTTGTGCACAACTCTTAGTACTTGGGATATTCTTGGGCCTAAAATACCTCATGAATGAGTGATGAGGTGAGAAATTATAGTTTGGAAAACTCCTTGTAGCATTGATTGTTGCTCAAAACATATTGTCTCACCCTTGTTTCGTTGACAAGTATCACAAGCTGTGACAAATTTTTGGATGTCTATTTTCATGTCTTCCCAAAACAAGTGCTTAATTCTCTCATAGGTTTTATGAAAACCCAAGTGACCTTCATTGGGGGAATGAATGTAACTCTAAGAAGTAGTGCTTCAAGGATGAATTGGGTGCTAGACAAATGCACTCATTATTGTTAATGATAGTGCAGTTGTGATATCCCTTCACTATGATTTACAAACAAGTAATCAACAAGGAGGGAGCATGCCCACCAGAATTTGAACTCCTATACCCATAGTTATGAAAACAATGTAAAGCAAATTTCTTGCACTGAAAATTAAGCATATACCCATATGTTTGTAAGCTAGTTGGTCTTTGTTATCTATAGAAACATGAACAACTATGTCATAGTTAGAAATAATCTAGTTTCAACTGCGTGCCACTGATTAAGCCTAGTTAGAGGTGTTTTCTGGGTTCTTTTGATGATTATTTAAGCATTATATCGCAAGAAGACAATTTAAATTTTATGTGCATTCAAATTCATTTTTTTTAACACTTCCAGGTATCGTCGATATATCGACGAACATTAGTGTAGGCCATAGAAAATCTTTCCACGCAGGTGGTGAACTTGCCACGAAAGTTTGTGAATCGATGCGTGGATATTGAGATGATGATTCGTGGAAATATGAAATTGTTTCCACGCAGGTGCTGAACCTGCCACGAAAGTTTGTGAATCGATGCATGGACACTGAGACGATGATTTGTGGAAATGTAAAATTGTTTCCACGCAGGTGCTAAACCTGCCACGAAAGTTTGTGGATTGATGCGTGGATATTGAGACGATGATTTGTGGAAATATAAAATTGTTTCCATGAAGGTTCTAAACTTGCCACGAAAGTTTGTGAATCGATGTGTGGCTACTGAGACGATGATTCATGGAAATATAAAATTGTTTCCATGCAGGTGTTGAACTTGCCACAAAATTTTGTGAATCGATTCGTGGATACTGAGACGTTGATTCGTGGAACTATAAACATGTTTCTACGCACATTCGTGGAACTTATAGAAGTTGTACATCGATATAGAGACGAAACTTCGTGGCAGGATTCATCTTCCGTAGATTTGAGAACTGTTGTGTAGTTGACATGCGCCCACTATGAAGCGTTTCTATTGCCACAACGGGGAATTGTCGTCCCTATATCCACGGATGTCATTCCACAAAAAAATGAAACCCCAATCGTTGTAATAGGGACAAAACTTCATGGCTATTACAACGAAAAATCGTGGCAAATTTGACCATATGTACTAGTGGCTCATCTAACTGCTTGGATTTTTCTCTTTGCTTGGAAGGATCAAACTTTGGCTTATCTTTCTTTTGCTTCCCTTTGCCATTCGAAGCTTTGGATCCTCCAGCAAAAAGGGCTTGATCTTTGGAGCTTATGGACCCCATTTGAACAAGCTTATCATGTTTTTTTGTGAGAGATTCAATGAATGCATTGAGAGAAGGCATCTTCCAATTAGGAATTGTGAGATTTCTCGTGTTGAAAGAAGAAACAAAAACCGAATAATCTTTTCCAAGTTTTGCAAGGATAGAAAGAATCAATTTTTCATCTTTCTTATCCACTCTGCATTGCTTCAATAGCATCACCAAGTTCTTGAACTGGGGGAAAAGTCATTAATGGTATCGAAATTCTCAAGATTGAGGGAGATCAATTCGTTTTCTAGATGATAGCTTCTCATGTCATCCTACTTGCCAAAAAGAGTAGCAAGTTGATCCCACACTTCTTTTGGAGATGTCAATCCATTGATATGGAAAAGAAGATCATCCGAAATGCTAAGACAAAGAAAACCATAAGCTTCATCAAGCTTATTGAAGTGCTTTCCTTTCTCTGCTGGTGATGAAGGTTCGATTTCAAGGCCCATGATGGCTATGTAAAAGCCCTTAGAGCGCAACTTGATCTCAATTCTAGCCTTCCATTGATAATAATTGAAGGGAGTAAGAATATTTGATGAGGAAGTGTCCATCTTGAACAATAGTGAATGGAATAGGAGGATAAGAACCTGCAAATCACAATGAAAACAAGAACAATAAGGTCTAACAATCCACCCGTTTTAGAGTTGCATCACACCCGGCATAGGATATCAAGCAAGTTTGATGATCCAATGATCTATATCCAGGAATTCTGTGGAAAACTCATGGCTTTTGGAGTGGATTGGAGAGAAATTTCAGTCTTGCATGCACATGGACGAATGCACATGAGATTTTGCATGCCGCTGCTGAAAAATATTGGTGAGCAATTCACTCAATCTTCATGTAGAACACCTGCAGAACATAAATACTGTCCCTTCCATGGCTCTGATACCATGTGAAATGGAGCACATCAGATCTAATGAACAAGTAAATCATTCACAATAGATGAAACTCAGAAAATATGGTGTAAACTGTGCAAAAGGCTTGCAGCAGTGCTCTATTGAACTCAGAATGATAAAATACAATACAATACAGTATCAATGACTAACCAATTCGAATTAACCAAGGAGGTCATTTGAATATACTGCATGGAATAGCTTCGATCCAACTAGGAGTCCTCATCATCAGATCAGTGGAGTCATCAATGCACAAGTAATGGTCAACCAGGTGTTAAACTGAGTGTGGTAGGTGTAACTGGCACATGTAGGCACTAACTAAATGAAGGAGGCTCAGTGGAGGGTGCATGAGGAGCTAACTGGAGTCAGAATAGGCAGTCTAGTCTCACCGGGGGTCCAACAGAGTGATACAAGCATTTAGGAGTCAATCTAACTTTAAATCAAGGAAAGACAACTAGCTAACTGAAGTGAACTGAGTGGTAGGTGAGAGAGGGCGCCTTTCACAAGTGGTAGGTGCATGCAGGGTGCACTAAGCACTAGGAGGGCTAAAACTGAGTGGAAGGAAGCTCCTATGTGCTGGCAGACTAAGGACAAGGTGCTGGAGGCATCAAACTAGTGACTGGGATGCATGCAAATGCATGCAAAGTACATAACTGAATGATGAGATATCCTAACAAAAAAGAGACAAAAGAAGGAAGTGCAAGAAACATGTATTGTTGTAGAGACCATGTTGGAGGTATGCATGGAAATATAGAACCACTACAAAGAAGTAGTGCATAGGAGGCGACATCCCTAACCCACACTAAAAGAGAATATAATAGAATATATATAGATTATGTTTGATTCCAATAAGAAATGGTGAATACATGGATGAAGATGAGGGTGATATTTTAGTGGAGTTAATTATTCATAGTGATGTTGAAGGTGACTTCAGCAAGGTTGAGGACATGACAAGGGTTATAGTCCTATTGCAACATATGAGACTAGAGGAACCCTTTAGATCCAACATAAAAGGAATGGGAGATATAAATTGGTTTAACCCCCTCTTTTAACCACCCCCATGTATTTGTTCTTAATAGAATATGCCTAGCAATTCAACTAGAGGTTTAAGGACTTGATATTTAAGCTAACCTTTACAATATAGGATGTCCAACATAGAAAATGGTTTATTGCCAAATTGTTTCCCCGCATCTACAATACTCTAACATGTAGAAAATCCCTTCCTAGGATGAGGCATTGGAAATAGCTATGCAATTATAATCCATATCAGGAGGTGGTCATTCATTACTGGGATAACATGGATTTAGACTCAACTGGTTGCATTGTCAAACAAACTACAAGCTTTATCTATGGGAAAATAAATGTGCAAAAATGTCTAGTGCACTCTATCTATAATAGAGTGGCGCCATAGAAATGAATCCTAGTGATGGGTAATATACTAGCACGGGCATGCTAACCTATCCCCCACTGGTTCCAAGTCGTATTGGACGCATGAAATATACAAACAATGGGGACAAGATCCACCTCATTTTCACATGCCACAATATTATCAAACAATTACAAGCATGCCATTCTTTGAATTTTGTAAATATGTAGGACATGATGTAAGCAAATACATGTCATTGTAGTAATTAATGAAGGAAAACACGATGGACACCAATTGAGTGTAGGCGATGGAGAAAAATCGAGGCACATAATAGGTAGGATATAGAGGAAGAGGACAAGGTGTATATGGATGTGTGAGGAGACCAGCCTATTTCAATTGCATAGAAGTCAACCATATTGTATGGAATTGTAAAAAACACAAGTACTATGCCCCTATTATCACAATATGAACTATAAAATAGAAGAATGCCTATACTTGATAAGGAAGTGGGAAGAACATAAAGTGAATATTGGAATAGAGGATTTAAATAGAGAAGATGGATGCACTGTGCAGGTACATGTAGTAACAAGAGGCAACATACAATTTGGGACAGAGTAAGAAGTGGTACTCAAGAGGAATATTAGAAAATTTGTGTCTATCCCACCTAACTTGTTTGATGCAGGAATATAGAAACAGTTCTTGCATGACATGATGAAGACATTGAAAAATATACTTGACTATGAGAAGAAGGCACAAAGCAGAAAGAGTCTAGAAGAAGTGTCTACTAATAAGATTAGTGAATTTTTTAAGTGTTATATTAAATTGTTGAGTGATAAAATTTATCTAAGAAACTAACAAATAGCTTGTCAATGTGTTTTGATATTTGAAGATGATGAGCCAATTTTAGCTTCCCTTCTTAAACACAATATTAAACAAGCAAAAAATAAGAGGAGAATAACAAGAAGGGAACTCAAAATGACTATAAAATTAGGAGGGTACAAAATGAAGGATGTCATGTTGGATCTTCAATATGATGTGAGAAGCATGCCTAAGAAAACATAGGAGTTGATGGGGAAGGAAAAGTTGTTTTGGTTTCCAATCCATGTGAGGTTAGAGAATCAGTACAGGGTTTTCCCTATTGAACGAGTGGAAGACATGGAGATGAATATAGACAAGGTTAAAATTGTTGCTAATTTCATTAGAGGAATTTTGAGGTCTAAAATGGGCCTCCTAAGGAAAATAATCATCAAATAAAATAAGAGTTATATTTTTTTTAAGGAAAAGGAAAAAAAACTACTTTTTTTCTATCATATTTTCAACCTGTCTCCTTGTAGGTTTACTCAAATTTCAATCTTGAGCACTCGTTGGATGTAGAATTTAATTTTGCATCGAATTATTACCCACTTGGCATGATTTTGACAGACCCCTGTTGGGATTTCGACAACCCCCCCCCCCCCTTACATTTTGTAAAAACTAAGGGGCCCCTATGTAAATTTTGTAAATATATTGCTTTCAGTTGTTTTTATTTTCTCTTGCTTGATTCAAAATCAAAGTCATTTGATGATCTCCTTTTGGGTCTTTGGTTTTATGTGCTTCTCATGTACTTTAAATTTTCATGAAAGATGATTTGGTGGTCATATGCTTTCTTGAGTGTTGGGATTTGAGTTCTTCATGGTTGGTGCGTCTACTTATTTTTCATATGATGATGATTTACAATGTCATATTTGTGTTGAAGTAATTAGTGAAAATTCATTTCATTATCTTATTTAACTAATTGCTTCGCCCACAAAGTAACATTCTGTCGTTTCAGTCTCTTGACCTCATGGTTGCTAAACAAATGTCTGTATGCCTTTAGTTGATATTATGTGAATTGACTCTATGCCAGGGTATTTTTTAAGGATTTTAAAAGAATACTTTAGTATAGTATTCTAGGCGATTATTTTGGATTGAAAAAAAAAATATATAGATTGGTAGGCGAATATTAAATATGAAACATACAATTTACTACTGAAACTTGTAAAATTTGGCAAATATTATGATAAAAAAACATATTTTATGTAAATATAAGCGATATTAGAGACTAAAAATGACCAAAAAGCGAATTTATTTTTTGTAAAAATGCCCAAAAAATAGCCAATTGGCGAAATTTCACCCCTAAAAATTTCCATGCTCTATGCTTCAATTTGCAAAATTAAATCAATTTGGTGTTTCGAAAATCTCATAAAATTTGTCTTTCTCTTAATCAATAAATTGTTAAGCACTTAGATCAACACAATTAAATTGAAAGCTCAATTTAATGATTTTTAATTACGTCTTAAAAGAACACATATAATACTATGGAAAGGACTCAATAATTTTTGTTTTAGATAAAGCATCAATTCTTATCTCTTAGTTTTGTCTAAACTATATTTTACCTTCTTATAAGCAGCATGCTTTAAACTATATTTTACCTTTTTATAAGGAACATGCTTTAAAGGATGAAAACAATTTTACCATTTTGAATTTAAGTCGAGTGTTAATATTTACAAGCATTCAAACTCTTCTTAAATTTATGTCTCTTTAGCAAATCTATACTTTTGGAAAAAAAATATAACTCGACTTAGGCTCATTTGTGTGTCAGTGTGTCATTAACTTTATGCCTTAAAAACATATTTTAGAGAGACTATAATCTAGTTAAAAAAAAATTCTAATTTAAAAAAAATATCAATAAAGTTTTTATTCCAATTGAAAATATATATCTATGCAAATAAAGTCAAATTACGAAAATTAGCCACTCTTTTTTGCTAAAATTCAATTCTAATAGAGCTTTGTTCACATTCAATTAAAAACATATTTTAGAGACTATAATCTAGTTAAAAAAAATTCTAATTTAAAAAGAATATCAATAAAGTTTTTATTCCAATTGAAAATATATATCTATACAAATAAAGTCATATTACGAAAATTAGCCACTCTTTTTTGCTAAAATTCAATTCTAATAGAGCTTTGTTCACATTCAATTGCTTATAATTTTAAATAACTTGGTCTTTATGATATGTTTGTTTTGAAATAAAAATATATATTTTATCAATTTATTTTGAAGGTATCATGTTAGTGGATTCACGTGCCTATAAGTTTTTCACCCTAAGTGACTTTATTGATTCACATTTAAGTAATTTTGTTGAATGTGTTTTGAAATGATATTGTATGGTGAGAAAAAATAATAGAAGATACAACACTCAATAAAAAACAAGTTGATTTTATGTCTTAGTGTAGAGTTACACACTTGGTTTTAAAGATGCTTTATATTCATCATTTAAATATCTTAAATACGTTTATGATTACACCAATATTTAAAATAAAATAGAATATTATTATAATAAATTTATTTAACTTTTTAGGGGTGGTAGGAGCGGGTGGGATCATATATGATGTTGGAGGAAATATTATCAGAACTTTCACTTGGGGTTTGGGTAGTCGCACTAACTTTGTCGAATGGACCGCAATGATGCAAGATATGGAATGTATGTCTGATCTTCGGATTGAATACTTTATGGTGCTTGGAGACTCTAGGATTGTTATTCATGCCATGATAGTATGGAAAAGAACTCAAACAATAAAAAATGGCTTCCAGTTCAGAATCTCTAAAATGTTCCCTAACTACTCCAAGATTTAGTTCTTTCATGTCAAAAGATGCCTAAATGGGGCGGTCGACCGATTGACCAACCTTGGAACTCGGCTAAAGGAGGGGGATCTCTCCCTAAACGACTCTCCCCCTACTATTAAATGGTGCTAGGCCTCCCAATTTCCCATTTAATGAGGTTCGCAAGGATCAAGGTTGTGTGTCGTCAAGGAAGAAGAAGGATGACAGATGGTTTTTGCATTATCTTCGCTAGCATTGGAGTGTCTTTTCCATTTGCTCCTTCATTTAATCGCCCTATCTTCGAACGTGTTGAGCCAGTAGGTAAGAAGTACGACTTTCCCTTAAAATATATGGCAAACATTCCACCCGCTACGGAGATGGATGGTTTGAGAAAGATGCAAGAGACATTCTCCAACCCGCATTACTTTGGAAACTTTGTGTCTAAAGTGCATTTTCCGCATCAGAGAGATAATAGAACAGAGGGAGAAGGTTCTAATCCGTGGAAGGAGAGCAAGATGCATCACCTAGAGGAGGACCCTAGTTTACAATACATTATGCAGGATATTGGTGGTATAAGAGGGGATTTAATTGATCTGAAGAAGATGACCCAATGCATTTAAAAGGTTTCTAAATCTAGTATGGAAGAATCCAGACAGATTGGTCCGGATTTGACTCGCTTTGAAACCCATCTTGAAGACGTGGAAACGGGATACCGGGTTCATACATGTGAGGTCGAGGATTTGAGGAAGAGCGTGGTTGACATGGAGAAGGACCTAAAGTCCAAAATTGATGGTGTTTGTCAAAGTGTACTAGAGATACAACGTTTGATAAAGGAGTAGAGTCTAAATAAGGTAGAACGAGACGAGAGTCGATTTGTGCAGCTAAAGGAAATCATTGACGAAATTCATGCAGACGCCAATGGCTTGTACCCATTCAACCTTGAATCAGTAGGGGAGCAAGCTGTGAATAGTCCACTAGATGTTGCTTCAACTTTGCAGCCTGAACTTGAAGATAATATAATCCAGGAATGAAGCTCTGTTCGTTTTGCTTAAATTATAGATGCTTTTTTTTTCCTTTTGATAGGAAAACAGTTTATCAGAGTTTATACTCTTCGAAGTAGTAGATTTTTTTTTTTAACAGAAACGATTGAAGAGCTTTTGATTATATAAAAACGGAGATTACAAAAAGATTAGGAAGGATTGTTCCCAGAGTAGAACAACATCCACCACACCTTGTTCATCATTCACTACCTTATAACTGTAATGAAACTTTCCTAGTCTATGGAGGCTATAGCTCCTTACATACTGTCCGAGAAGAAGAGAGCAGAAACATAAAATAACTAATAATTTACTTTTTGTCCAAAAGGGATCTACTAATAAAATGTTTCAACATAACAAGGACCTTGAACCAGACATTCCTAAGACTTGGACCCCTATCCCTAGTACCAAGTTGTAAGGAAAACCAAAAATTTCAAAAAAAGAGAGCATATCACATCCATCAACATAGAGCAGCCAATAACCAGATTTCTAGGAATGAAGACGGGTGTCCTGGAATGCGCCTTCTGGAAGTTCTACACTCCCATCCTTCGCTTTACCGGCTTGCAGTCCAGTAATAACCATCTCTTTTTTTAACTTGTCGAGCTTCCTTCCATCTTCCATGATTTTACTGTTTACAGCCTCCAAATTTGCTTCCTTGTTGACCTCGTGGGGATGAATTGCGCCCATGGATTCTTCCATATTACTAACCCTCTCATCCATCTTTCTATTGTGATGTTTGACCTCCGAATGATTTGCTTGAGCAAGAGAAAAAATACGAGTTATTACCCGTTTCAGCTCTAGGTTTTCATTTCTAGCTAGTCGAATTTGATTTTCCAGATCCTTAATATGATTCATAGCCTCCCCAGAGTTATAATTGCTGCCATTCCTCTGAACAGGGCCAAGTTTGACGTAATCTCGCCAAGTTTGACTTAATCTCCCCTTTCCACGGTGGTTTCCAGCCACTCATCCTTCCCAACAATATCATAATGTTAAAGACCGTGCACAGGGGAGCTAACCTGGGCTTCTCCATGCGCAACACCATGAACACCTTCTGAAACCGGATGAACCCAACTTTGAGCTCCATAGAAACTACTGATAGGTTTCTTGCAGCACAAACAATTAGAATGGACCTCAGTACCTCCCAGGTTTGATGGCCCAGGAATGAAATTTTCCATAACTCTGTAATACTTCCAACACCAAGCAGCGTTAACGAAATTGAGGCCAAGATCAGTGCTTCTAGGAACAACTTGTAGACGCCAAACATAGAAAACGCGAATGTGGTCAAGAACATTCCCTCTGGGATTTAAATGCAGTCCTTGAACCCGACAATCCTCCATTGGACATCGCATGTGAGTGATCTGGCTGGAGCATGGGGCAGTCCTTGAGCATTTAAGAGGGGTGTGTGTGGGGATCCATAGGATATCCGAAGAGTGGATAGGAAGGATAAGAGTGCTTCTACCGTCAATTAGGCCCATAGTCATAAGGAAAGGAAGTAGTATGTTTACCCTAGCCTTTAAGTTCCCCTCCACTAAGTTCCAAGGAGATCTCAAAGCTAGTGAATTTCCAGATTTTCTAGAGAGAATAGTTTCAAAGTTAGGGAATCCATTTTCCATCGTAGGTAACATGATCACACTCTAGAACTCCGCAATTCAAACCAACTCCTTTATTAGCCATGATATCTGCCTGCTTGTTAAAGTCTCTCAAAACATGAAGGAAATTGACAACTTTAAATTCTTGGACTATGCACTTGAGGAGATAGTGCATCTTTGAGGAGGGATTCTTCTAGTTCTTCACTATATTTCTTGCTTCTCTTGGGATAATTAGCGAATCGCCAATAACCACCATTTCCTCTATTATCAATTCCTTTGCAAGATCTAGCCCTTTAATTAAGGCAAGCCGTTCCGTGCCATTATTCGCCTTTCTCCCAATGCCCCAGGTGTACTCTCTTTGCTTGTTCCCCTTGGAGTAAAAAATAACTCCACCCGCACTGGTTTCGAAGTAGTAGATCTAGCTTATTTGGAAAATGTAAAATTCATGAACAGATGGAGGCTTTTGTGGCCATGATTTGTATTGATTCTCTAGTTTTGGACTTTTTAAAGACTTTATCGCTATTATTGTGCTTTGGGGGCGTCTGTATTCTCACTCTTTTTATATAATACAAACTCTCTTTCTCGTTTCTGTTAAAAAAAAATCCTTAGATTTTTATTATTATATCATAAATTTTTATAATGGAAAATTATAATGGTATTAACTTTTTATACTTGCTAAGGCAGGTATATTGTAATTGATTCATAGTCAATTTCAGTTGACTTTTAATTAATCTAGTGTTTGCAAATTATAGATATAACATAATTGATTCATAGTTAACTTCGGTTGACTTTTAATTAATCTAATGTTTTAAAGATGACTTTTAATTAATCTAGTGTTTGCAAAATTTTTTATCTATAGTTTTATAAAGTTTTTAAAAAAATTATATATTAGACTGAATATTGTAAAAAATAAAAAAACAATTTTAAAATTTCTGAAATATAAATTTATATTTTTTAATTGGATAAAAGTGTTGATATGGTTTAAATTCAAATTGTCAGAAACTATCCTCCCTTTCGTCTTATTGGTTTTAATTCATATTCAAATTTTTGTCTTTATCGGTTTTAATTCATATTGTCTTATAAGTTTTAATTGTGCTTAGCGGTTTTCATTCATATTCAAATTTTTGTCTTATCAGTTTTAATTTATATTGTCTTATCAGATTTAATTCATATTATTTTTATTTTAATTGTCCACCTTTTAATTGTGCTGTTATCCCCGGTCTTATCATTTTTAATTCATATTATTTTAATTTGAATTGTCCTTAGCTTTTAAGGGTCTTATTACCCCTTTTAAGTGTTTTATTATACGTGCTGCGGGTAGGGTTGGGTTCCCGTAGGATAAAAGACAACCAAAATGCCCTGCTTTTTTGGCGATTTTGGAATAAAATCCGGTTAAAATTTGTTTTTTTTGGCAATTTTGGAATAAAAACTGGTTAAACTTTTTGCTGGAAATTGCTATTTTCGCAATTTTGTAAGTTTTGTAATTGGAATTGTCTGTTCTAGACTAATTGCCTAATTTTAAATCTATCCAGATTGCCGAAATTGCGATCTGAGCACTCCAAATTGCGATTTTGACAAGAATTACTCTGACAGATTCCGGCATGTCAAAGGCATTATAGTTAACCTAGCTCCGGATTGGGTTATAGGTTATAGCATTTAACTATCTTATTATCCCTTTTATCCATCAAAGAATGCGGTCATCAAATCTGACACGCGCAAGAGAATAAATCATAGATAGTGACAGCACACTGAAATCACATCCGACATGCGTCAAAGAATGCGGTCATCACATCTGACACGCGTAAGAGAATGCCGTCAGCTGCAGGAAGAATGGGCGTTAGTTATAGGCACGTGGATGGTTTGGTTTGTTGGTTATCACACTTGTATCGATTATGGATGCATTGTACACATTAAGGATATTATAAATATTATTCAAATACCATATCTTTTCAGATCTAGACTAGCTGGCATCCAAAGTTCAGATCTAGGCTAGGCTGCTTGGCATTAATTCTTGGAACAATGTGGATATCACTAAAATGTTACACTGCTTGGCATTAATTCATGGAACTATTCCTATGCCGTCTTGGTTGTATAACCGACTAGCAATGTAATTATGATATTTATGAGCTTGGGTTTTGGTACTTGGGTACTTGGACAATTTCCAAGTAGGTAAGATATTTATGAGGTTGGGTTTTGGTACTTGGGTACTTTCCAAGTAAGTACATTTACCCCCACACATGATTCTTCACTCTTACCTCATTTGGTTTTCCATGGAACATTCCAGATCTTGCTATGTTCATTCACCTTATTCTTGAACCAAAGATGAATTGTCTTGCATCACCACAAGGTAATGTTGGTGTTCTTTTAATCTACTACTTCAAGTCACACACTTAATGGTTTGTATGTTGAAAAAGTACGTTTCGAAGTGATGGTTCCGTTCTGTTAATCTACAAGCCTATTTCATTTCAAGAAACAAGATTCAGTTGCTCCGGCCACTATTTGTAGTGATAGAAATACAAGAAACAAGATTCAGTTGCTCCTCACTATTTGTAGTGATAGAAATAGTTCTTGTAGGCGTGTTTAACGAAAATCAAAATCAAAAAATTCTAAAGGCTTTCGAAATTTTAAAAATGGAGAGCTCATCTACAAACAAAAACATAGATACTTTATAGAAGACTACTATGAAAGACAGTCCCTCTCTTGATGAACAAAATAGGCCATTTTATCCTTCCAGAGGGGGTTTTGGATTTGGCGGTGGACCCAATATGCCTACATCCCTATGGATGCAAGAACTATTTGTTACACTTTAAAAACAAATCTATGTATATATAAATTTAATTTAATTCGATTATGTTAACTCTGCTTTTTTTATTAAACTATAACATATATGCATAAAGCATAATATAAACTTTTACGTTTTTATGTTGGTATCTATATTATTCATTATTATTTTTTTGAATCCAGCGTCTATATTGTAATACAATTGCGGTTGAATTGGAAGCTTATACAAGTACCAAATCAACTAGTATTTTGATATGATAATGAACCCATCATAATTTTAAATTTGAAAAATACTCACCTAACATCATAGATAAATGTGTTATATTCTATTAAAATGTAGCAGAAGAAACAATAACAAACAAAAGTGAAATGCATAATTGGAGTTACCATGAACAAGTTTTCAGATATTATGAATTGCAATTATTATAATTCCCTCTCACCACACTATGATCTTATATTACATTATGCAAAATAAGACACAACATAACTTCAACATTTGATCTTTGTTTTTTATTTCGTCATTACAAGTTCTTTGGTAAGAAAGCTTCATTTACAGTTGATATGTAGCATCCTCCATCTCCTCTAACCCGTAAAGCTAAGATATCATATGGGTCCAAATCAAGGTAGCCTTCAAACTGCAAATAAAAATAAATCAAGAAAACAAAATTCTTGTTTTTTTCTTTCTAAGGGAAAAAAAATTAGAAACTTACAATTGAGAATGATTAATTTTTGTGTGTTTGCAACTTTGGAAGTGATGTTCAAGATGGTATAGAAACCATTTTTAGAAAACCTACACGTGCATGGCACAAGTGCCTTTGAACTCTTGGGTCCTGTAAACACCAGAATTGCCTTCATAAATACGAGTATTAATTTTCTACATATAGTTATGGATATTGTTTAGGTGGGCTCAATGTTACAGAGTTCGTCATTTGGCATCGACTGACATCGACAGCTAACAGGTACCTTCACTTTGTTCCACCCTTACCTTATTCCACAGGTATTCTACGAGTTTTGTGGAATATTATAAGTGTTTCAAGTGAATAACACAATCTGGGATTATAAGTAGAGTTTTCAGTTTAGGCTTTCAGCATTCTATTTATAGCATTAGATAACACTATATTTAGATACCCATTGGGGAGATAGGCTTATAGTCTGAATTTGGGTCAAATGGAGCAGTGGATATGATTCCCAGATTCCAATTTTTTTGGAAGTTATTATTTTTAGAAAGTAGTCAAAGTAGGATAAATATTATATACCTAAGGACCCACATGGGAGATTAGCCCATGGTTCTCCCTTGTTGTATGTATTATCTACAAGACAATACTCTACATCAACTAGGTAAAAATTAACTAGATAATGTAATTAGGTTATTCATGTATTTTTTGCCTCGTTTTTTGTTTTCTATTATTATCTTTTTTATTTATTAGCACGGAAATTGCTATTTGAAGCATGTAACTGGGAGTAGGGGTTCCAAATTAAATATTTTAATACTATAAAATTATAACATTATATATTTTTAACTTTTATAATATTTATTTTAATATATAATTTTAAAAACTTTATAAATATTTTATTCATAAAAATGACAAAGTTAAAATGATTTTTTTATTTTAAATAATTATATTATACTTTCTCTTTTCCACTTAGAGTCTGAAACGTTATGGAATTGAATTGTTTGTTACTACTTTAACATAGTTAATATAATTTTACAAAGTGACAATGGAAGTTCATAGATTTTTTTTTCCATACGAAAAAATAGTCTCTTGCTATTCATAGCTGAATCAAAGAAACTACACAGGGAATCATGTCCAAAAGACATATTCGAAAATGTTGATATACAATTCCATCACTTACAAACGGATGAATCAAAGGCCAATGTTACCATATAGGAACCAAGGGATGGAGTCCTGCATCTAGCCACTGATATGACCATGTTCTTTTCAATAAACATAAAGATAATATCCCATCATCTGCTCGAAGCATTCCAACATAACTGTAATAACATTAAGTACTAATTCTATAAAACCGGAAATACCAAAAAAGACAAAACATGAAGGAAAAGAGTTGGGTATTTAGTATAAGGCTGCTTCCATTTCCTCCACAAGTTGATTCCCCTGATAGTGGTTGATCATGGCCTTTCCTTCACTTAATTGAAGGCCCATCTTTGATAATGC
Organism: Larix kaempferi; assembly: GCA_027924585.1. NCBI lineage: Eukaryota > Viridiplantae > Streptophyta > Pinopsida > Pinales > Pinaceae > Larix > Larix kaempferi. Next base: position 10,208,887 of record BSBM01000076.1, read on the forward strand.
ATCTGCCATTTGGTTGAATACCCGACTAACATGACTAAAGTTCAAGGAAGCAAAGGATTCTCTAAGAAGAGTAATCCTTTTTTTTCCAATGATTAAGAGCAGGAACTTGGAGTCTGTGAAGACCAGTAGACCAATTAATAATATTAGACGAGTCAGCCATGATATCCATCCTTTGTGCCCCAAACTTTTTCCAAAAATAATAGACCCCATAAGGTAATTAATTTGGATTTGGAATTGTTCCTTGTGCCACAACCGAAAGACATCTCCACATGTTGTTCCTGGTCCAAGATCAATAGGCAGCCTGTACCACACATATCCAGTTGAGCTGCACCATCAAACATACCAAGAGCGTTGTCATGGCATATAAATGGGGGAGTCAGTGTTCTTCTAATCGCCTGCACATTAACAATCTGTGCATCCATCATAAATGTCATTACATAGCGAACAGATTTGTTAAAATTATGATTCGAATCCTCAAAGAGGATCAAATTTCTCAATCGCCAGATTCCCCATAAAAAAACAAAGGATAAGCAATCTGTCTACGGTGTCTCAAATGCCAGTATTTAATACATTCTTCCATGGAGCTTCCTCTCCAACCACCTGATAAATCATAAACAGTGGCGATCTTGTCCCAAAGCTGTAACGTTACAGGGCAATTAGTGAACAGGTGTGTACAGTTTTCTTCTGCATTGAAGCAAAGGTAACAAACCGATGGCTCGATACCCGCATGTAATGGATAATGATCCCCTGTCAGTAGCTTTTTGTTGATCCCCATCCAAATAATGAAATTGATCTTCCCTAGAATCTCCCACTGCCATAGTGGAGAAAGCTACCATTCAGAACGATGGGGTCGAGAAATCTCAGCAATTGTGAGGTAAATTGCAACCGTTGAAACCATACCATCACTACCACCGTATTTCCATACCATAGAATCAAGACCATCATTCAAGATGATGCCATCATGTTCTAAGCCGGAAATATAAGATTCCCATTCAGTCGCTGCCACACCACAGAGTTGAAGGTCTCATGCCGACAGCCAAGTATCCACCAAACTATCATCACATTGTAAATTTTTAACTTGATTTAAGAAGACCAATCCCATATCATTTAAGTGTTGACTGGTCGCCATAGAAAGGACACTTGCATTGGGAGCACCAAGTAAACGATCATGACCCACCCGAATCTGAAACCCGTTACCTACCATCCAGGAAATCCAATTGAGAATAATCGGCGCAACTGCCAGCAAGCTTGTCCATGTAGCAGAGAAGCAATACTTCTTCTTCATCCCAGCCTGAGCGCAACTATTCACCATATATGGATAGATGTATTTGTCTCAAATAATCCTCCCCCACAGTCCCTCATCCATAATTTTTTTGCATGTAATTCCCTGTAGACCCAAAACAAATTCTGGATTCCCCAGCCCCCAGAAGTCTTCAGAGAAGATATAAGTTACCATGATACCAAATGACCACCCTAGAAGATGTGAATGCCCTTCCAAAGAAAATTAAAAAATAATTTCCGTATCATGTGAATAATGGAGACCAGCACATGGGAAATGTTGAACCAGTAAATCGGAAGTCCATCCAAACCCAAGTTCAGCAGAACCAACCGACCACCCAGGGAAAGCTTCTGATGTATCCAACACATCAACCGGTTCTCAACCTTTTTAACCAGCCAATGCAAATCAGCAACCACATGGGCATTTGGCTTAAGAAAGTATCCTAAATAGGTTAATCCCCTGTTCAGATCCAGAATGTTGAGACGAAGGATCCTGCGCAGAGAAGCCAATTGTTCCTCATCTAAATTAATAAAATAGAAGCTAGGATTCTTAAAGTTGATATGCATCCCTGCACCAATGCAAAAAGTATCCAAAATAAACTTGTAATGGAGCCATTCCTGTTCATTCCCCATTCCAAAAGTGAGGACATCATCCACAAATAACAGGTGTGAAACATGATGGTTATGGGATACTTGTATACCACTGATCAAACCTTCAGCCCTATCCTAGTGTATAAGACGACTCAACCCCTCAATGACCAGAATGAAAAGGAGAGGCGATAGTGGACAGCCTTGACGAAGGCCTCTAGTCACCTTAAAGAAAGAGGTAGGGCATCCATTGATGAGAACCACAAAATTGGTATACTTCAAACACCCCATAATCCATTGAGTAATATGATAGTCAAGACCAACATTTAATAACATAAGTCTAATAAAAGACCAGTCTACCAGATCATAAGCCTTTATGAGGTCAAGTTTCAAGACTAGTGACCCAATCTTTTTCATCTTTGTAGAGTGTAACACCTCCTGCGCCATTCCAACCGCATAAAAAATCAGACGCTGATTCAAAAACCCAAACTATTCTACAGAAATGCCTCTAGAGAGGCCCGCCTTTATTCTCTGTGCAATAGTTTTAGAAATGATTTTATTGATCAGATTGCACAAGGATATAGGGCGGTAATCCTGAAAAGACAAAGGATTAGAAATATTCGGAATCAAGGCTATAAAAGTAGCATTAATCCCTCCAGGGATCAAACCTGACACCCGAGCTTCTACAACCATCCTAACAAGTTCCGGTCCCATGATATCGAAAAACTGAATAAAGAACTCACAAGACCAACCGTCCGGCCCCAGACTCTTCTCTTTTTCCATACTATTTAATATACCTTCAAATTCAGCAATAGTAACAGGTGCATTAATAGAAATACAATCCAAATTAGAAAAAAAGTGGCATAACCTGTAAAACCCTCAATTGAGTCGCCAAATTAGTAGTATTTCGACTCTTAAAAATGCCTGAAAAGTAGCTGACCGCTTTCCTAGCAGTCCCAGATTGTTCTATAATCAGGTCACCTTCCTCATTGATAATCTCCCAAATAGCCTTTTTCTTTATTCTGTTGTCTGCAAAAGAATGAAAAAACCGAGTATTTTGATCCCCACTGGACAGCCAAAGGGAACCGCTTTTAATTCTCCATAATTCTTCCTCGGTACGAAGAAGGGATGTTTTTTTATCCTCCATCACTCCAATCTGTGACCGCGCCGGTTCAGTCGTAGTCTCCTCAAAAGGGCGTGCAATAAGAGTAGAGAGGTTATATTCAGTTTCACATAAATCAGATTGTATATATTTTTGTACTATTTGATTCACTTACTATGAATACCAGTAGTAAGGTTTTTTTCCGTTGAAAAAAAAAGTTGAACTTTGTTATTTATTTATTATATTTTTTAATATTTATTAAAAAATACTTTATATAGCATTTTATTGGTTCAGTCTTATTTATTGTGAAATCATTACACTCGAGATAAATCATAGGTAGTGACAACACACTGAAATCACATCTGACATGCGTCAAAGAATGCAGTCATACATCTGACACGTGTAAGAGAATAAATCATAGATAGTGACAGCACACTAAAATCACATATGACACGCATCAAAGAATGCGGTCATCACATCTGACACGCGTAAGATAATGTCGTCAGCTGCAGGAAGAATGGGCGTTGGTTATAGGCATGTGGATGGTTTGGTTTGTTAGTTATCAATTATCATACTTGTATCGATTCTGGATGCATTATACACATTAAGGATATTATAAATATTATTCAAATACCATATCTTTTCAGATCTAGACTAGTTGGCATCCAAAGTTCATATCTAGGCTAGGCTGCTTGGCATTAATTCCTGGAACTATGTGGATATCACTAAAATGTTAGTCACTATGTCGTCTTGGTTGTATAACCAACTAGCAATGTAATTATGATTTTGGTACTTTCCAAGTAGGTATGATATTTATGAGCTTGGGTTTTGGTACTTGGGTACTTTCCAAGTAAGTACATTTACAGTTACCCCACATGATTCTTCACTCTTACCTCATTTGGTTTTCCATGGAACATTCCAGATCTTGCTCTGTTCATTCACCTTATTCTTGAACCAGAGATGAATTGTCTTGCATCACCACAAGGTAATGTTGGTGTTCTTTTAATCTACTACTTCAAGTCACACACTTAATGGTTTGTATGTTGAACAAAGTACGTTTCGAAGTGATGGTTCCGTTCTGTTAATCTACAAGCCTATTTCATTCCAAGAAACAATATTCAGTTGCTCCCCACTATTTATAGTGATAGAAATACAAGAAACAAGATTCAGTTGCTCCCCACTATTTGTAGTGATAGAAATAGTTCTTGCCTATTTCATTTCAAGAAACAAGATTCAGTTGCTCCCACTATTTGTAGTGATAGAAATAGTTCTTGTAGGCATGTTTAAGGAAAATCAAAATCAGAATATTCTAAAGGCTTTCGAAATTTAAAAAATGGAGAGCTCATCTACAAACAGAAACATAGATACTTTATCGAAGACTACTGTGAAAGACAGTCCCTCTCTTGATGAACAAAACAGGCCATTTTATCCTTCCATAGGGGGTTTTGGATTTGGCAGTGGACCCAATATGCCTACATCCCTATGGATGCAAGAACTATTTTTTACACTTTAAAAACAAATCTATGTATATATAAATTTAATTTAATTCGATAATGCTAACTCTGCTTTTTTTATTAAACTATAACATATATGCATAAAGCATAATATAAACTTTTATGTTTTTAAGTTGGTATCTATATTATTCATTATTATTTTTTTGAATCTAGCATCTGTATTGTAATACAATTGATATTGAATTGGAAGCTTATACATACAAGTACCAAATCAACTAGTATTTTGATATGATAATGAACCCAGTATAATTTTAAATTTGACAAATACTCACCTAACATCATAGATAAATGTGTTATATTCGATTAAAATGTAGCAGAAGAAACAATAACAAACAAAAGTGAAATGCATAATTGGAGTCAACATGAACAAGTTTTCAGATATTATGAATTGCATTTATTATAATTCCCTCTCACCACGTGTGATCTTATATTACATTATGCAAAATAAGACACAACATAACCTTCAACATTTGATCTTTATTTTTTATTTTGTCATTACAAGTTCTTTGGTAAGAAAGCTTCACTTACAGTTGATATGTAGCAGCGTCCATCTACTCTAACCCGTAAATCTAAGGTATCATGTGGGTCCAAATAAAGGTAGCCTTCAAACTGCAAATAAAAATAAATCAAGAAAACAAAATTATTGTTTTTTTTCTTTCCGAGGGAAAAAAAGTAGAAACTTACAATTGAGAATGATTAATTTTTGTGTAGTTTGCAACTTTGGAAGTGATGTTCAAGATGGTATGGAAACCATTTTTAGAAAACCTACATGTGCATGGCACAAGCGCCTTTGAACTCTTGGGTCCTATAAACATCAGATTTGACTTCATAAATATGAGTATTAGTTTTCTACATATATTTATGGATATTGTTTAGGGTGGGCTCAATGTTACATAGTTCGTCATTTGGTATTGACAGCTAACAAGTACCTTTGCTTTGTTCCACCTTTACCTTATTCCACAGTTGTATTCTACGAGTTTTGTGGAATATTATGATAAGTGTTTCAGGGGATTATAAGCAGAGTTTTCAGTTTAGGCTTCCAGCGTTCTATTTATAGCATTAGATGACACTATATTTGGATACCCATGGGGGAGATGGGCTTATATTCCGAATTTGGGTCAAATGGAGCAGTGAATATGATTGGTTGAGATTCCAATTTTTTTGGAAGTTATTATTTTTAGAAAATAGTCAAATTAAGATAAATATTATATACCTAAGGACCCACTTGGGAGATTAGCCCATGGTTCTCCCTTGTTGTGTGTATTATCTACAAGACAATACTCTACATCAACTGGGTAAATATTAACTAGATAATGTAATTAGGTTATTCATGTATTTTTTGCCACGTTTCTGGTTTTTTATTATTTTCTTTTTTATTTATTGGCACGGAAATTGCTATTCTAAGCATGTAACTGGGAGTAGGGGTTTCCAAATTAAATCTTTTAATACTATAAAATTATAACATTATAGATTTTTAACTTTTATAATATTTATTTTAATACATAATTTTAAAAACTTTATAAATATTTTATTCATAAAAAATTACAAAGTTAAAATGATTTTGTATTTTAAATAATTATATTATACTTTCTCTTTTCAACTCAGAGTCTAAAACGTTATGGAATTGAATTGTTTGTTACTACTTTAACATAGTTAATGTAATTTTACAAAGTAGATAATGGAATTTCATAGATTTTTTATTTTTTTTTCTAGAAGAAAAAATAGTCTCTTGCTATTCATAGATGAATCAAAGAAACTACACAGGCAATCATGTCCAAAAGACATATTCGAAAATGATGATATACAATTCCATCACTAACAAAACGGATGAATGAAAGGCCAATGCTACCATATAGGAACCAAGGGACAGAGTCCTGCATCTAGCCACTGATATGACCATGTTCTTTTCAACAAACATAAAGATAATATCCCATAATCTACTCGAAGCATTCCAAGATAACTGTAATAAAATTAAGTACTAATTCTATAAAACCAGAAATACCAAAAAATACAAAACATGAAGGAAAAGAGTTGGGTATTCAATATAAGACTGCTTCCATTTCCTCCACAAGTTGATTCCCCTGATAGTGGTTGATCGTGGTGTTGTCTTGGTTTTGCAACCAAGCTTTAGTGCTATGGGCACCTATCAACAAGTGATAGCAGTTTCAAATATTGAAAGTAAAAACAATAATTATAAATCTAAATCTAAACTAAACTAGCATGTGCATATAACAAATAAAATTTTCTGAAAATGATTCAAGAACAAGAAATAAAAAGAATGAGTATTTTGTATTAATATACCTCAAATGGTGAGGATTTGTGTTGAGCAACTTCCAAGGTGAGTAGCTCCAAGATCCAAAGGTCTCTTCTCCAAGATAGCTACAATGGTCAAAAACTCATGAGAGATTTTGATAGCATGAGGATAGGATGATGGATGGATGGAAAGTGAGGAGCCCCTACCACCTTTTTATAGTTTTTAGTGGTGGGGAATACCATTATGGTTTTGAGGAAACCAATGGTATTGACCAACATGGTTTAGGTACCTTTTCCCTCCTTTTTCCTTTTTTGAATATTTTTAATATTTTTGGGAATTATGGACCCTTTTTGAGGGTTTTTTATGCTTTCTGAGGAAAAATATTCATTTTGAGGGGAAAAGGGGGTGTATTATGGTCTTTTGGTGACCTTTTGATGGCTTTAGAGGCTCAAATGGTGGAAAAGTGGACAAATGGGTCATGTGAATAATGAAATGAGCTAGTGAGCACTTTTTGGGTGTCAACAGATTGCTCCCTAATGTGTGAGGGAAGGAGCTCATCGTATGGCCGATAGACATCATAGTTCTTTTGTCTTTTTTCTGGGGTTTGGGGAAGAGAAGAGACCGGTTGGAGACTGGATCCACGGCCCTTGGAAGCTGCAAAATAAACAATATCACATGGCCTAAATATGAATGAGGAATAATCTCTGATAATGGACGAGGCGGGCATACCCATGCTCGTATCAAGACATATACATAACAATTAGTCCCAAGAAGGGGGACCTGAATAATACATAAAAATCTGCTGGTACATCATAATGGTCCAAAGGGGACACTATTTTGGGATGTACTCATGATCATAACATGACTGATCTCCATAACTGATACACTGGAATAAAGCGTCAACCGTTCTGAACAAGGTCTCAGAAGGGTTGATGAACTGCTGAAACTGAAGGTGTCCAACATCTGTAGGGACTCAATGCCTGTGAGTCACCTCTGAGAAGTACATGTAACTGTATACTCGAGAGAGTATAAAACTGGGGTACATCGGAATATTGTCGCCATGCGCAACCCGGATATCTATAGAAAAAATGTAACTGGTTGTTTCCATAAATAGACTCTCAAATGTGGAAGAATCAGGTGGTATCCGGGGTCTTGAACAAATACCTGAACAGACCAATACCCTGTGCGAGTCTCAATGATGCGATCAAGGTGTTGAAGTCAAGCATGTGAGAAACAACCATCTAGAGAGGCACTGAGGACTCTTCTCGAAATGGTTCGTAGGCACTCATCATAAATGGTGATGAGTCGAAGACACAGGGACCTCTAGGTCTATCCTCTGGAATAAATTTGGTTGTCGTCGACAGAGGGAGACCAGCAACTAAAAAGGCAATGATGTTTCCTTGATAGGAGCACGAGGTGTAGAACTGAAGTGTGGTAGTACTGATGGTAGGACTGACATACTTGTGGGGATGGGAAGTAACTGGGGTCATAGAGTGGGTAGACACAAACTTCCTTTGTTCAGAGCATGATGACATGGTTGACCTGGCAACGTAGGGAACTGACTTGTAGGTGCGGGGATCATAGCTTTTAGGGACTGAAGGGTATGTATTGACTCTGGGGGGTCAAGCTGATGGGTGCTATAGAGGGATTCTTAGGGTGACATACTGCAGAATACTCTGAACAAAGGCGACTGAAATGGGGAAGCTGCCATATGAGTAGACGTGATCTGTTATGGCGCCGAGAAGCACCATTGGGTCCTTCTTCGTAGTTTTAATGAGCTCCAAGAAGGGATAAAAGTGTGCTATGAAATGGTACTGTCCTGTGGATTTTGTGAGCTCAGGACTGTTCGTTCTCATGGGTGCTTTCATTTTTAAGGAGTCTGAAAATGATAAGAAGACTCTGCAGTGGTTGTGAGTACCGTCCTGTGGGTTTTTACGAGCCCAGGATGGTGATTGCTCGTGGTCGCTTTCATGTTTAGAGAGTCTGAAAGCGGTAAGGGGACTCCATTGGTGTTCTTTTTCGTAAGTTAGTCTCCAAGGCCCGAAAAAGCCTAAAATGATGCAAATGGAGAACTCTTCTAGCCGATGTGACTAGAGTATTCCTTTTTCGTAATTAGTCTACAAGGTCCGGAAAAGGGGTAAACTTATACCAGGTAGACGCCCTTTCAGATACGTTTAGCAAGCATGAAAGGAAGCAAGGTTGCTCAGTTATCTTTTCATTGTTTTAGGAGTCATAAAAGAGCTTAACATAAACTCCCTAAGTGCCTTTTTCATAAAAGGGATTGCTCGGCCCGAAAAAGGGGTAAAAATATACCGAACAAAAAGGGATTGATGAGAGTGAGAAATGATCTCAAGCATCATCACGAGCACGGAAAACTGAATCCGACGATATCAAACTTGTCAAAAGCGGGCGACGACCAATGAGGCACGCGAACCAAGGCGACGAGGGGGCATGGTAAAAATGCCCAAAAAATCTAGAGGTGAGAGCGAGAAATGATCTCAAGCGTCATCAGGAGCGCGAAAAATTGAATCCGGCGATATAAGACTCGTAAAAAATGGACGACAGCCGATGTGGCACGCAAACCAAGGTGACAAGGGGGCATGGTAAAAATGCCCAAAAAATCTGGAGGTGAGAGCGAGAAATGATCTCAAGCATCATCACGAGCGGGGGAAAACTGAATCCGGTGATATAAGACTCATCAAAAATGGATGATGGTCGATGTGGCACACAAACCGAGGCGACGAGGGGGCATGGTAAAAATGCCCGAGGAATCTAGGTGTGAGAGAGAGAAATGATCTCAAGCATCATCACAAGCGCGGAAAATTGAATCCGGCGATATAAGACTTGTTAAAAATAGAGAACGGTCGATGTGGCACGCAAACCGAGGCAACGAGGGCATGAAAAAATGGTCAAAAAATGGACCTGGTGAAAACAAGAAAAGGAAATAACTGTCATGAAGTTCTCGCTATTCTGATTCCGACGGTACCAACGGTTTGAGAAACGGACGTCGTATGACACCGGAATGGTTGATTGAAAAATGGTGGAATTTCTATAAATAGGGCGTGGGGCCCATATGATGTGTCATTGTTACGTATGAGTTTGGTAGAGCAATCAGAGCTCTTTCTTGATTTTTGGGAGATTTGACCGTTGGTTTTCGATTCTGCGAGTTTTAGGTAACCCTATTCGCCTTAGCCTTTTCAATTATGTCTTTTTTGGTTAGCGATGGGCCCCCGAAGGCCGCGAAATTCCATGTTGGCCTTCCAACGTGGAATATCGCGGGTTTTGTGTCTTTTGCCGCGATGGACATCGCGGGTTTGAGGCTAACAGTCACGATGTTCATCACGACTGTCCGGCTGAAAGTCACGATGTTCATCGCGAGTATGGGGGCGATAGTCGCGATGTTCATCGCGACTGTCTGGTCAATACTCGCGATGTTCATTGCGGGTTCTTGGATGAAAGCCGCGATGATCATCACTGCTTTTGATAGAAAAGCCATGATGGTATTTTTTGAAAAATTTTCTCTGGTTCTAAAAGTTTCTTTTTTTTTGGCAGGATGTTGAGGAGACCATTGGTTTCATGGCGAGAGCGAGAGATGGAGGATGATTTGATGGTTCGGATTCGGACTGATCAGGGGGTCCGGCAGGCTCTGGCTGTGAGTGGACTCCTGAAGATCACTCAGATTCCACCGATGCGTTCAGTAGAACCGCTATTGAACAAATTGGTGAGTTTGTGGGTTCCTGCAGAGGGTGCCTTTATTGTTGGGGGTGAGAGGTTGGAGATCACCCTTACTGATGTATATTTCCTTACCGGGTTACCTCGCTTAGGGGAGGTTAGGGATCTTCTGCCGAGGATCCCGACAGGTGTGGACATGGAGGATCTCTTGGAGACCTTCTGTGTTGCTCAGGCGATTGTGCAGAACAACGCTTTGATCATGATATCTTTGCGGGAGTGGGACATGCGCGCTGTTGGGCTTGTGTTCTGCGGGTCTTGGGTGCCGCGGCGCCACATCGTTTGTCGGGGGGACAAACGATGATGGTGGATTCTGTGCTGAGGGGGACCTACTATGCATGGGGTTAGACGTTTTTGGCTGGTGTCCGGAGAGATCTGGACAAGGTCAGTCGGGAGGGGGGAGAGTTCTGCTATGCCTCCTTTTTTTGTTGTTTTTTCTTCGAGCGGGTACCGACTTTGTGGCCACGGGTGCCGGTTCGAGACGGTTTGGTGAGCGAGCCGCGCATGGTGCGGTGGGGGCAGATGATGCCCCGCGGTGGTGGTGGTATCCGTGGGTTTTTTTCGCAGGATATGTATGAGAAGTGGGAGAAGATCCCCCTGTTGATTGAGGATTATCCATATGCTGGTATGGATTATCGAGGAGATCCGAAGATGCCTTGAGCCCGGGGACAGGCCTGGGGTTTTGATGGTATGTTTTGTGTTTTTGTTCTCTACTATATCATGTGTTTTAGATGTGTTTGTTATGATTGTAGTTAGATATTTATATGATGGTTCACTTGCGTGATTGTGCAGATGTTGGTCTTGTACCACCGGCCGACTATGTGGCTCATAGGGGACGGGCGATGGTGGTCATTCCACCTCTTGTAGCGGTACCGCCTCCGCATGGTCGAGGATTTGGGGCTCCTGGTTGAGGAGCTGGGCCTCGAGATGATGCTGTGGAGGGTGTTCGAGAGACACTAGACATGATCCTAGCAGGATTTCCAGAGGATGGGTGGAGGGATTTGGATCGAGACATTGTCGAGTGTTGTTTCGATGCGCCTCGTGAGTGGCGCTCGATTTTGCTGAGAGCAGCATTGTTGGCAGCTGAGTGGAGGGAGGGGGCTCGGCAGGATCAGGCAAGGCCGGTGGAGGGGAGGATTCGTTTATGAGATGATCCAGCGGGGTCGGTGGAGAGGAGAGTGCGGGCTCGGTATGATCCGACGGGGCTAGCGGAGGAGGGGCCAGAGGAGCCTGGAGACCGTGATGATTAGATGATATTGTATCTGCCCCCAATTGCTGATGAGCATATGGGAAAGTACTTTTTTGTACCGCTGATGTATTTTTGTATATTGGTTGCTGAGGGCACCTATGACATGTTTTGACTATATTATGATGTATATATGTATGTGATTTGGTATATAGTCGTCGATGCACATGGATGCATTCATTGTCTTTTTGTTTGCCCGTGGAGGCACATGTTATGCACGTGGATGCATTATTTTTATTTTTGTATATGCCCGTGGAGGCACATGTTATGCATGTGGATGCATTTTTGTTTATGCCCGTGGAGGTACATTTGTGTTTATGATATGTTTTTGATTGGTGTGCCAGTCAAAAATGTTGTTGGCCATATGGTATGCTACACTGTTGAGATTCCTTGGGACATGTGTGAAAGAAATGGATTCAAACTATCGAACCATTTGTTTAGTGCGCAAGAATTTTCTGAAAAGACAGGGATCGCATACCTGGTAATCATTGTTGAGCTGGGAAACAAGGAGTTGTGAGTCCAAGAAAACATTAAGGTGATGTATGCTCATTTGGATAGTTGCGGCCAGGAGACCGGTCACGACATCGTATTCAGCTTGGTTGTTGGTGGTGGCACCTAAACACACTCCATCGATGTGGATCAACTCATGTGAAGGGGAATATATTACCCAAGCTGCGGAGGCCAGATTGGGGGACCAACGGCTTGCACCATCAGTGAAATCGACGTAGCAGAGTGGAACAGGATCCATCTGTGGTCATGCAGAGAAAACAAATATTTAGGTTTTTTGAATTTTTTGTGAAAAACAAAATAATACTGTACAATAATGGACGGTGGTGTCCATTAAATTTACTATGTGTAAAATCGCTTGAGGTAAAACCCGTTGCATGGGTTGCGTAGGGGGTTTCCTTCTGAATCGGTCAGAATGTATGCCCCCTGTCCAAGGAAAGTGTGTATAATATATGGGCCTTGCCACATGGACACAAACTTTCCTTTCCCAGTTTTTTCATGAGCCTGATCGTAGGCGAGGACAAGGTCCCCTTTAGTAAAAGTTCTTGGGTGGACATGTTTTTCATAACTCAGTTTGGATCGGTTCTTGGCTGCTTCCATGGTTTGAAGGGCTATGCACCGATCTTCATTGGCATGCTCTAGGAGTAGTAAGCGTTGCTCAATTGGGGAAGTCCGATAGGAGTTCAACGGCCATATGTAGGGATGGAATCTGGCACTCAATGGGGAGGACGGATTCGACACTGTGAACTAAGTGGAAAGGGGTAAAACTGGTGGTGGTTTTGGTTGACGTGCGGTATGCCCATAGTGTCGGGAAGAGCATGTGGTGTCAATTTGATTTGTGTTTGTCTACAGTGCACTGGAGGATGGTTTTCAAAATTTTGTTGATCGCTTCGACTTGGTCGTTCCCTTGGGGGTAGTAGGAGGAAGAGAAATGGTGTTCAAATTTTAGTAAGGTTGATAGTTCTCTCCAGATGGCATCTTCAAAGTGAGAGCTGTGGTCTGAGACGAGTTGCTTTGGCACTCCAAAACGAGCGATAACATGGTTTAGGAAAAAATGTGCTGCGGTGTCGGCCTTGCAATTGTAAGTTGGCATGGCTTCCACCCACTTGGTGAAATAATCTACGGCCATAATAATGTGTTTATGAATGCCGGCTGACGTGAGATTGCAATCAAGGAAGTCGATGGCCCATTTGCAGAATGGTCCGACAGTGACGACTGGATGAAGGGGGGCGGGTGGGTTTCTTGCCTTGGGGGCAAAAAGTTGGCAGTTTTGACAATGTTTGACTACGGTGATGCAATCAGTAAATAATGAAGGCCAAAAGTAACCTGCGCGGATGATCGTTTGGGCGGTGGCCATGCCGGAGAAGTGGCCTCTACAGGCACTGCTATGGCAGTCATTAAGGACTTGTTCTGCCTCGTTATGATATAGACAACGTTGTAATATGGTATCGACGCCGCGTCGATAAAGGACATCGCCTAATAGGAGGTATCGGGGGGTGTGGTGTCGTATATGACGGCGTCCGTCACGATCAATGTGGGGTCGAAATTTTTGTGTGCGGAGGTAGATTAATATGTCACCGTACCATGGGTCGTCAGACGAAATGATGAAAATGTGATCGTCAATGAGATCCGTTTGAATAGCGGGTGATGATGAAGAGGATGGGAGATCTGTGATGAGTTGAGCGAGTGCTAGGGCCTTAGTGCTCTTTGGGGTTTTGAAAGTTAGGTCGTACTCTTGCAGGATAATCACCCATTTAGCTACGCGGCCTTGAAGAAGGCAACGCGTCAAGAGGTAAACCATAGGATTGGAATTGGCTACGACTGTGGTGTGGCTCAGGAGAATATAATGTCGCAGCTTTTGTACTGAAAAAACGACGGCGAGGGCCATCTTTTCTTCATGTGGGTATCGGAGGGGTGGGCCGGACAAGCTCTGGCTTACATAGTAGATGACATGCTCTTGGAGAGTAGTATCTTCTTGTACAAGAACTCCAGATATGGCATGCTCATATGCTGAAACATAGAGGGTGAAATCTGGAGGAGAAATCAACGGGGCGTTTGTGAGTGCTTTGTTTAAGTCGGTGAAAGTTGTCTCTGCTTGTTGGTCCCATATGAAACAGGTATGTAGACGTAGTAGTTGTAGGAAACCGTGGACCGTTGTGGCATAGTCAGGGACAAAGCGGCAGAGGAAGTTGGACCTCCCTTGAAGGCTTTGAAGTTGTCTTAATGTACGAAGTGACGATAATTCTAGAATGGCTTGGAATTTTAAGGGGTCTACAGTGATGCCTTTTTTCTGAGATAACAAACCCCAGCAAGCGACCTGATGTAATGCAAAAGACACACTTGAGAGGGTTCAAGCGGATGTTGTATTTTCGACAACGCATGAAAACTTGTTGAAGGTCATCTAAATGGTCAGATCGCTTCTTGGATCGAGCGGTGAGGTCGTCTAGATAAACTTTTATGATCTTGTGGAGATCGTGGAAGCAATAAGTCATGGCGCGTTGGAAGGTGGCTCCAGCATTCTTGAGGCCAAAAGGCATGACGCGATAGGCGAAGATGCCCCATGGGGTGGTGAAAGCTGTCTTATATTGATCTTCTTTACGGATTTTTATTTGGTTATATCCGGAGAAACCGTCCATAAAAGAAAGGACCTCATGTCCCGCACATTCATCGATTAGTTGGTCAATGAAAGGTGTGGGGAAGTTGTCTTTGGGACAAGCGAGGTTGAGGTCTCGGAAATCAATACAAACGCGTATGGTGCCCACTTTTTTGTTTACTGGAACTGGGTTTGAAACCCAGGTGGTGTAGGCAATAGGATATATGAATCATGCTTTTTGGAGTTTTTCAATCTCAGTTTTAACAGCTGGGAGCTTGGATGGGTGAATGGGTCGTTGTTTTTGTCAGACAAGAGGCACATTGGGCCAAGTGTCGATGTGATGTTCCATAATTTTGGGATCGATGCCAGGCATCTTGGTGTAAGACCAAGCGAAGACATCACGAAACTCTTGGAAGAGTTTCTTATACGCCTGAGTTTCCGCTTGAGTGCATGATGCGCCTAGCGAGATGAGCTCAGGTTTTCCAGGTGTGGTGGAAATGTCGATTTGTATAATAGGGGAAATGTTGGACATGTTCCCTTCTTCAAAGGCATCTGGTGCTGGGATGGGGTCCTTGAAACAATCAACCTTAGTTGGTAGGAAATATTTCGATTCGACTGATAGCTGGTTTTTTGCGGTGGATGTAGATGCCCGAGTGAGGAAGTATGAGCGATGGTGCATATCGTCCCAAGGGTAGTCCTATGCAGTGAGTGTTTCTATAATTTGCTCATTAGTATGAAAGTAATCAGACCATAAATCAACGGGTTCTGGTTTGTATGTGGTTGAAATCATATAGATGGTATTGATTTCTTCTGAAGTAGATGATTTCGAAGGGTAGATCTCCTCAATGAGAAGAGGATATATCTCTAAGTCGGCATTGTTCATCTCGTACAAGGCTACTCTATAATCTGGGAGATCAGGGTAGTTGTGTGAATAATGGCCATAAATGCCGCATATTGCACAAGGGTGGTTAGTGCGGAGCGTTTTGTCACGAGGGTGAGGAGGTGGCTCTAGTCTTACCACTGGAATCCCGGTGTTGTCATCCAACATATTCATGTGTTCTTGGAGTGCAGGTAATTGTGGACATTGATGAGTAGCATGGCCTACGTCGTCACACAACGAGCAATTAGGGGGAATGCGAATAGTTGGGGGGGTTTTAGCTACCTTGAGGGTTGCTGGGGGGGTGCGAGTTATGAGTCCAGTGTTATAAGTTGGTGGGCCTTTGCCCCCTGTGTTCCGTAACGAAGGTGGGGCGTTTCTGGATGTTGATGCCGTAGTCACTATTGGGGGTGGTCTGTTTTGCAGATGAGTGACCGGAGGGGGTGGGTGGCTGGTAGTAGGGATAGGTTGTACCGGTTGTAAAATAACAGTCGAAGTCGGCGGGGGGCTCGGAGCAGGTAAGTACCATACAGGTATCCCTAATGTTAAACCAGGAAGGTTGAGTGTAGCCATTACTGGCGAACTGACAACTCCGGAAAATGGGAACAAGAACGGGATAGTGTGAATTGGCGTTGTGCCGATATGGGTAGGCACTGTGGGTGTTTGTGGTAGCGACGAAGGCTGCTGTGTGGTGTGCGACAGGGTGCACAAATCCGATGTTTTTGTTATCAGTGAAGGTGGTGAGATCGATGGAAATGTGGAAGTCATAGGTAACTCGGTGTAGATGCCAAGACCAATTGACGACACAAATGATATCGGTGCATTTTGAATGGTTTGTTCAATCATTGGTAGCACATTTTGAGGAGCTGCGGGGGCGTTAGGATCATAATATGTGAGTTGATCGATCTTGATAACGTGTCCTTCATGTGGGAACATCATGAGGCAAAAAACAGATGAAGCCACTACTTTAATTTTGTACATATAACTACGTCCAAGAAGGAGGTTGTAGTCGAGCTGGGCATTGATCACTTCGATGTCGATAAGAACTAATTTGCCGCCGAGTTCTACGGGTACATTCGCTAAAAGGACTTGTGGTTGAGCTGAGCGCCCGTCGTAAGCTTGTAATGCCGTGGTGGATGGTTGTAAAGTGGGGGAGCCAAGCTTCTGCCACACAAGGGTGGACATAACGCAGGTGGAAGCTCCTTCATCGATGAAGCATCGATGCACAACAAGGTTTCGAATGTTTACTGATACTTGGAAAGCTATATTTGATGGAAATCGAGGTTCAGCTTGGTCTAAGTCGAAAGCCATCATGTGTGTGTCGTCAGGGTCTACTCCTCCGATGGCGGATAATAGTAGTTTTCGTTGTGCAGGGCATGTTTTCAGTACCTCTAAAGCAGACATAGCAGTGGTGGATTGGGCTAGGTCTTCCACGACGTTATAATTGGATGTTGCACGAGCATTAGGATTGTTGTTAATCCTTCGCAAAGGGATGCGAGGGATTTTAAGTCCTCCGTCCAACAACATATTTGGTATGCGTAGTGTTTGATTTGGTGGGAGGGCGGTGGATGCGTCAGTGGGAGGAGTTTTTGGGGGTGGGCTATACTGATTTCTGCGAGTTTGGAGGTTGATGTCATTGGATGACATCATTAATAAATGGTGTGTGCCTGGATTCGCATGCTGATAATCAGTTGCGGCATAAGTGATTTGCTGCTGGGGTGCAGCGAATCCTTGTGGGGGATCCATAGGATGAGTTTTTACTACTCCCTGGTTTGGCAATGGGTTCTGTAATATCATGGGTTGCGGTTGGTTAAGTGGAGCTGGTTGTCTAGCATGGCCCTGGCGTTGAACATCGTTATCCCAAAGTTTATGTGCTTTCTCTAAATCGGGGCAGTTGTGAGTGTAGTGTCCATAGACTCCACATATAGAACATGGATGGTTTGTTCTCAGGTTGTTGTTTTTGGGCTGCTTGGGATGACGATAAGGATTCTGGTTGGGAGGAGAAACATTGTTATTATTTGGAGCATTGGGAGGTGGTGGACCTTGATTATGTTGTTGGTTGTTGCCGCTGTTACGTCCTCTTCCACGGTTTTGTTGTCCACCCTGGTTGCGTTGGTTGTTTTGATGTTGGAACTGATTGTGTTGTGTGTACACTTACCCTTGAGTAGTGGGAGGATTTTGGGGTGCCATAGGTGCGGGAGCAGGTTGCGGTGGATAATAAGCTGGTGGGGCTGGAGGTGGTCTAGTTGCCTGTTGGGGCTGTTGGTAACCCTGAGCTATTGGAGGTGTTGGGTCAGCTATTGTAGCTTGCTGTGGGTAGTACACTGGTTGTGGCGAGAACTGAATTGGGTTTCGGGTGGCCGGTTGGTTATAGTATGTGGGTCGTATATATGTCGATGGCGATTTCCCATAGCAATGTTGTGGACAAGAGGGTCCATGAGTGTGATGAGTCTAATTCGTTGGAGCGTACGAAGTTGTCGCTCTAGAATTAGATGCAGCCCTAGAGAGGTCTAGGGAATTTATGGTGCTCACCATGCTAAAAGGTTTAATTTGTGGTGTGACTTGACCAATAATACCATCAGCGGCAGTATGTGATGCCCCTGGCGCGTCACCGCGTGAAGAATCACCTCGTGGGGCGTCTGGTATGATGGTGTAGAGATAGCCTGATTGGGCATAAATAAGGTCGAATTGCTGAGCTTTTAGGATAGCTTCTTCCTCTAACTGGGGTCATTCGGAAGCTACGTATTTTACTATGAGGGGTAGGAGTGATTTAAGAAACCAGTCCAAAAATATACGGTCATCCAGTTTAATCTTATAGAGGCTACGACACTTGCGCCACTCATGGATGTGGTCGGTGATGTGGGTAGCTGTGTTTTGTCTGCAAGACAACAATATTTCAACTCCTGCATCGTAACATATAGGTAGCTGAAAAAACTGAAGGAAAGTGGAGGCGAGAGATGTAAAAGTATGGTGGGTCCCATGTGGTTGTTCGATGTACCACTTGGCTGCAGAGCCAGTGAACGTTCGTTGCAACAGTCTTAGACAAATGGAGTCATCCACTATGGAGTTAGATGAACACCATAGGTGAAAAGACATTATGTGGTTTTGAGGGTCCTCCCCAGGTTTTCCTTCAAACTTGGGTATGCCCGAGGGGAGCTTTGTAGGCATGGGTGGCCATGTAGGGTTGTGCCTGATAGGATCGTTGGTTAGCCTGGATAAGTCTGGTAAGTTTAGACTAGCCATGTAAGCTAAACTAGCAGATGGGTGTGGTATAGGGACTGGGACATAACTATTAATGGTGGCATTATGTAGTGGTCCAGTAGCCCCTAAGGGTATGCTAGGTATTGAAGGTATGTGTCCTCCAACTGATGTGGTTTGGTATGGGCCAGCGTTTCTAAGTGCAACATGGGTTACACCGGGGTTGGGAATAGCGCTAGGAATTCTTGGGATCTGGGTTGTGGTAATGACAGGTGGTGTGATTCCTATGTTTGGCATACCCATAATAGGAGGTAGGCCTGTGTTGGGCATACCTAAAGGTGGAGTGTCCCCCATATTAGGCATGCCTAGAGGGGTTGTTGTTACCATGGATGGCACAGTAGTAGAAGGGTTTGTGGATGTATCTCCAATAGTACTGGTAAAAAGTGGGTCATATTGTGGTCCAGCCATGAGGTTGGTTGGTGACAATTCAGTAGGGTTTTCGGATTCAGCCTCAGAATCAGATGTGAAGTGAGTCGTGTCAGAATCAGATGACTGTATGTTTGGTCGATGACGTGTCAAGTCAAGGGATAAGGCTCTACGTTGGTGATGTGTAGAGCCAAGTGGAATGAACTGAGGGGGTTCACCCTAAAGACGACGAGATCGTCTTAAATTCTCAATGGTGAGAAATATATATATATTTTTAAAAATTTTAGTGTAAGGTGGTGATGTAAAAAACTAGAAACCCTAATGCAACAATGAGTGCAAAAAGGGGAGTGAAAATAAAGGCTCTCAGGCCAAAAATCAACCTCAAAAAGCACTTATTATAGCAGCTGTGCTATAATAAGTCGAGGGATGCAAAAAAATTGGTCAGAATACCAAAAGTCAAACAGTTTCTAGAAAAAAGAGGTGTTACTAGACCAAAGGTGGGTAATGTATCATGCAAACACCTAACTAGAAGTATTGTGAGTCAACAAACGATATCCTCTGCAAGGTGATGAAATCCAAGTCAGATAATATAGAGTGTTGAATCAACGGCTAGATATCCCCCTACCGGGAGGGACACCGGGTAGACAATCCTAAAGAGTGGCAACTACGATACCCCGTTCATGACACGTTCGGTTGGGTGAATCTGTAGTTTGGTTCTATCGCCGTTGTACACCAAGGGGATGTACACCGAGAACTTCGAAAGGTATCCTTCGGTTATTGAATGGATTGCGGTATTCCACTCAGACTTCCGGAACCAGTCTGGCTACTTCAACCCTCCTAAGGGAGAGGCCTTCCCGATAAATTGGTTGATAACCGTATCAAAATTATAAGGGATTTTGGTATCATAGAGGACAACCACTATGTCTCAAATGTAATAATTAAGGGGTGTTATTGGAACACTTATCCCCTCAATTCTACCTAACTACAAAATTCTTTTAAGTGCTCCCCAAGTGAGGTTAAAAGTTTGTTGAATTTAAGGTAAATTTTAAGGCTCAGTTTAAATTATGTGGCAGAGTGGGTGCAAGTGTGGTATTTAAACTGAAATTGATTTGCCTCACTTGGACTATTTTACAAATGAAAGAAAAGACGCTTCTTGTTTTGCAAAAAATAAAGGCGTTTTTGAATGTAAATGCTTGAAAAAACTATTCAAAAATAATGGATCTTTGAAATAATTTGAAGGAAAGCAAATAACATGAATGCTTCAAGAAATAAATGGATCTCTTAAACATTGCTTGGGAAAAGTATTGAGCAAATAAATAGTAAAACCTTGATCTAGATAAAATGCAGAAAAAATCTTTCTTTCAATTTCTGAAAATTTTGTAAAAAGACTTTTAATGGAGCATTCTAAATAGTAAAAGATTTAATATGGTTGTAAAAATGCAGGAAATTTAATACTATAAAATATGCTAAATGGGAAGAAAATACAGCAAAAAATAATTTTCAAAAAGTTGGCCGAATTGAAAAAACTTGCATCGCGGGTTTCGAGAAAACAGTCGCGATGGGCCGCGCGGGTTTCGACCGCGAAGCCACGATGTGCAATGCGGGTTTCGGTCACACAGTTGTGATGGGCAGCGCGGGTTTCGGCCGCAAAGTCGTGATGTGCAGCGTGGCTTTTCGTCGCACAGTTGCGATGTGCAGCGCAGCAAATGGCCGCGAAGCCGCGATGTGTAGCGCATAAAATGGCCGCGGGGCCACAGCGCACCGCGCGGGAAAAAATCCGCGAGGTCGCGATGAGCCGCGCGACTGTCAGGCAAAAAACCGCGAGGCGAAAGCCAAAAAATGAACCTGAAAATGGAAATTTCAGGCTGTTAATGGCAATAGAAGGGGCCAAGATCTAGAGCAGCAATGGATCTACTGTCTAGGATGGCAGATCTATGAATTAAAATGATTAAAACTAACAAAAACTAAGATCTAAAGCAAAAAACTGAGATCTAAGAATTCGAAGCCAGCAGAGTCACCAAAAACTGTTGGCTTGGTTTTGCAACCAAGCTTTAGTGCTATGGGCACCTATCAACAAGTGATAGCAGTTTCAAATATTGGAAGTAAAAACAATAATTATAAATCTGAATCTAAACTAAACTAGCACGTGCATATAACAAATAAAATTTTCTAAAAATGATTCAAGAACAAGAAATAAAAAGAATGAGTATTTTGTATTAAGATACCTCAAATGGTGAGGATTTGTGTTGAGC
The DNA here is from genome assembly GCA_027924585.1 of Larix kaempferi. Lineage (NCBI taxonomy): Eukaryota > Viridiplantae > Streptophyta > Pinopsida > Pinales > Pinaceae > Larix > Larix kaempferi. The sequence continues at coordinate 10,230,451 of BSBM01000076.1, forward strand.
AACTTCCAAGGTGAGTAGCTCCAAGCTCCAAAGGTCTCTTCTCCAAGATAGCTGCAATGGTCAAAAACTCATGAGAGATTTTGACAGCATGAGGATAGGATGATGGATGGATGGAAAGTGAGGAGCCCCTATCACCTTTTTATAGTTTTTGGTGGTGGGGAATACCATTATGGTTTTGAGGAAACCAATGGTATTGACCAACATGGTTTAGGTACCTTTTCCCTCCTTTTTCCTTTTTTGAATATTTTGAATATTTTTGGGAATTATGGACCCTTTTTGAGGAAAAATATTCATTTTGAGGGGAAAAAGGGGTGTATTATGGTCTTTTGGTGACCTTTTGATGGCTTTAGAGGCTCAAATGATGGAAAAGTGGACAAATGGATCATGTGAATAAGGAAATGAGCTAGTGAGCACTTTTTGGGTGTCAACACATGGCCTTTCCTTCACTTAATCGAAGGCCCATATTTGATAATGCATCTGCCCTTTGGTTGAATACCCGGCTAACATGACTAAAGTTCAAGGAAGCAAAGGATTCTCTAAGAAGAGTAATCCTTTTTTTTCCAATGATTAAGAGAAGGAACTTGGAGTTTGTGAAGACCAGTAGACCAATTAATAATAACAGATGAGTCACCCATGATATCCATCCTTTGTGCCCCAAAATATTTTTCCAAAAATAATAGACCCCATAAAGCAATTAATTCAGATCTGGAATTGTTCCCTGTGCCACAACCGAAAGACATCTCCACATCTTGTTCCTGGTCGAGGATCAAGAGGCAGCCTACACCACACATTCCAGTTGAGCCGCACCATCAAACATACCAATAGGGTTGTCATGGAATATAATCATGGGAGTCAGTGTTCTTCTAATCGCCTGCACATTAACAATATATGCATCCATCATAAATGCCATTACATAGCTAACAGATTTGTTAAAATTATGATTCGAATCCTCAAAGAGGATCGAATTTCTCAATCGCCAAATTCCCCATAAAAAAACAAAGGATAAGCAATTCGTCTATGATTTCTCAAATGCCAGTATTTAATACATTCTTCCAGGGAGCTTCCCCTCCAACCACCTGATAAATTATAAATGGTGGCGATCTCATCCCAAAGCTGTAATGTTACAGGGCAATTACTGAATAGGTGTGTACAGTTTTCTCCTACATTGAAGCAAAGGTAACAGACCGATAGCCCGATACCCCCATGTAATCGATAACAATCCCCTATCAGTAGATTGCTGTTGATCCCCATCCAAATAAATAAATTGATCTTCCCTAAAATCTCCCACTTCCACAGTGGAGAAAGCCACCATTCAGAACGATGGGGTCAAGAAATCTCAGCAATTGCGAAGTAAATTGCAGCTGTTGAAACCATACCATCACTACCACCGTATTCCCATACCATAGAATCAAGACCATCATTTAAGATGATGCCAGCATGTTTTAAGCTGGAAATATAAGATTCCCATTCAGTCGCCGCCACACCAGAGAGTTGAAGATCTCGTGCTGACAACCAAGTATCCACCAAATTGTCATCACATTGTAAATTTTTAACCTGATTTAAGAAGACCAGTCCCATATCATTTAAGTGTTGAATGGTTGCCACAGAAAGGACACCTGCATTGGGAGCACCAAGTAAACGATCATGACCCACCCGAATCTGAAACCCATTACCTACCATCCAGGAAAGCCAATTGAGAATAATCGACGCAACTGCCATCAAGCTTGTCCATGTAACAAAGCAACAATACTTCTTCTTCATCCCAACCCGATCCCAACTATTGACCGTCTCTGGATAGATGTATTTGTCTCGAATAATCCTCCCCCACAGTCCCTCGTCCATAAGGCCCCTCCATAATCTTTTTGCATGTAATTCCCTATAGACCCAAAACAAATTCCGGATTCCCTAGCCCCCGGAAGTCTTCGAAGAAGATATAAGTTCCCATGATACCAAATGACCACCCTGGAAGATGTGAATGCCCTTCCAAAGAAAATTAAAAAATAATTTTCGTATCATGTGAATAATGGAGACCGGCACATGGGCAATGTTGATCCAGTAAATCGGAAGTCCATCCAAAACCAAGTTCAACATAACCAACCAACCACCCAGGGAGAGCTTCCGATGTATCCAACACATCAACTGGTTCTCAACCTTTTTAACCAGCGAATGCAAATCAACAACCACATAGGCGTTTGGCTTAAGAAAGTATCCTAGATAGGTTAATCCCCTGTTCAGATCCAAAATGTCGAGAGGAAGGATCCTGTGCATAGAAGTCAATTGTTCCTCATCTAAATTAATAAAATAGAAGCTAGAATTCTTAAAGCTGATCTGCATCCCTGCGGCAATGCAAAAAGTATCCAAAATAAACTTGTAATGGAGCCATTCTTGTTCATTCCCCATTCCAAAAATGAGGACATCATCCACAAATAACAGGTGTGAAACATGATGGTTATGGGATACCTGTATACCACTCATCAGAGCTTCAACCCTAGCCTAGTGTATAAGATGACTCAACCCCTCAATGACCAGAATGAAAAGGAGAGGCGATAGTGGACAGCCTTGACGAAGGCCTCTAGTCGCCTTAAAGAAAGAGGTAGGGCATCCATTGATGAGAACCGCAAAATTGGTAGACTTCAAACATCCCATAATCCATTGAGTAATCTGATAGTCAAGACCAACATTTAATAACAAAAGTCTAATAAAAGACCAATCTACCAGATCACAAGCCTTTATGAGGTCAAGTTTCAAGACTAGTGACCCAATCTTTTTCATCTTTGCAAAGTGTAACACCTCCTGCACCATTCCAACCCAATAAAAAATCAGACGCCGATCCAGAAACCCAAACTGTTCTACATAAATGCCTCTAGAGAGGCCTGCCTTTATTCTCTATGCAATAGTTTTAGAAATGATTTTATAGATCAGATTGCACAAGGATATAGGGCGGTAATCCCGAGAGACAAAGGATTATAAATATTCGGAATCAAGGCTATAAAAGTAGCATTAACCCCTCCAAGGATCAAACCCTACACCCGAGCCTCTACAACCATCCTAACAAGTTATGGTCCCATGATATCGAAAAACTGAATAAAGAACTCACAGGACCAACCGTCCAACCCCAGACTCTTCTCTTTGTCCATACTATTTAATATACCTTCAATCTCAGCAATAGTAACAGGTGCATTAATAGAAATACAATCCAAATAAATAAATAAAAAAACCGTGGCATAACCTGTAAAACCCTCAACTGAGTCACCAAATTAGTAGTATTTTGACTCTTAAAAATGCCCGAAAAGTACGTGACCGCTTCCCCAACAATCCCAGATTGTTCTTTAATCAGGTCACCTTCCTTGTTGATAATCTCCCAAATAGCTTTTTTCTTTCTTCTGTTGTCTGCAAAAGAATGAAAAAACCAAGTATTTTGATCCTCACTGGACAACCAAAGGGCACGGCTTTTAATTCTCCATAATTGTTCCTCAATACAAAGAAGGGATGATTTTTTATCCTCCAACACTCCAATCTGTGACCGCACCGGTTCAATCACAGTCTCCTCAAAAGGGCGCGCAATAAGAGTAGAGAGGTTATATTCAGTTTCAAGTAAATCAGATTGTAACAAAAGTTTTTTCTCCTGGATCCAAGGGGCAACCCTCGTTTTTAACAGTCACAAAAAATAAGGAAGTCTCTTCAATGCCAAAGGACTGGGGTCCTTCTCCAGGGAAGCCCAAAGGAGACGGACCAAAAGGATAAATGATTCCTCGGTTGACCACAAAGAACAGTATTTAAAAGGATATCAAGTAGGGAAATCACCTTTCCCAAGCCGCATAATCACCGAAAAATGATCAGACATCTTCCTAGAATCCACCCATGAAGAACACTGTGAAAGAGACCCAAGCAATTCTTCATGTATAAAAAAGCACCCATGAAGAACACTGTGGAAGTTCATAGATTTAATAAAGTGTTTTAATCACATTGTAAATTTTACAATATTTAAAAACTAATTAATATTTAAAATCAAAATTAATTAAAAATTAATCTAAACATAAAACATTATTTTATTTTTAAAAAATAACCTATATTAAAACACACAATTAATTTATAATTATAAAAGTTAAATATTTTTCAATTTTATTTATTTATAAGTGTACAAATTTAGTATTCTTTAGTATGAAAAGAACTTGACAAAAAAGTACTCATTATAGGCAACCTTTAAAAAAAATGGAATATTGAAATAGATTGAGAACGAAAAATAGAAAATTATGGGAGATTATTGGGATGAAGAGATTATTACCCCAATAATTGACTTACTAAAGGAATATTTGGACCTATTCCCCAAAAAATTAAAGAAATGTAGGGAATTACAAGATCACAAGGTAAAATTAAGATTGAGTTGAAACATGATGCTTAATGATTGAATCCAAAATATAGAGAAAACGTGAAACAAGAATTGGACGAAATGTTGAGTGCAGGCGTAACTTTTTCATTGGAGAAATCATACTAGATTGTCTCTATGGTAATTAAGAATAAGAAGACAGGAAAAACAGTGGATCTGTGTTGACCCTAAATAATTGAATGCAACATGTGTGTATGATCCCTTTCCCACATCATTCATGGACAAATTTTGGGGAATGTGGATGCGTGGATGAGAAGCTTCTTCCTTCACTGATGGAATCATAGGAGACCATCAGCTCATGATTGTAGAAGAGGATAATTCAAAAACAACCTTTGAAACTAAGTGGGGTTCATTTTCCTATAACATTATGTCATTCAAACTAAAAAATTCCCCTACTATATTTTTAATACTTGTTGTCGCTGCATTCAATGAATGTATGCATAAGATTTCGTAGTTCTACTTAGATGATTGGACTATGTTCATCCTATTAAAAAACTACATACAAATGTTGATATTGAAGTTAAATAGGTGAAAACAATCGCAAATTTCAATGAACTTGAATTGCATTTTTTGCACCTGATTTGGAGTCTTGTTGGGACATGTTGTCCAAAAGGAGGGACTACTTGCAAACCAAAAAAACATTGTTATGATCGTGGATATGCCACCCCCTACATTGGTAAAGGACATGCATGCCACACTTGGACATACAAGGTATTATCATAATTTCATCTAAAACTATGTGCACATCATATCATGATTGGAGAAATTGTTAAAAAGGGATGTCGAATTTACTTGAAATTAGGGGTGCTAGGAAGAATTTGATTTATTGAACAAGAATTCAACCATTGCATCAATTCTATATTTCCTTATCGGATCAAATTATTTCATGCACACATTTATGCATTAGAAATTGCATATAGTGTTGGCGCATCTAGGAGAAGGTAACATTGACCATCCTATTTATTTTTCCAGCGTAAAAACTATCTTATGTAAAACAAAATTACACAACTAGAGAAAGAGAGAAGGTCTTGCAATAATCTATATCCTTTGAAAGTTCAAACATTACATTTTAGTTAATTCATTTAAGTTTTTCACTAATCATTATGAGTTTAAGTATCTAGTGAACAATCTAGCAGGGGGGCGTATTTATAGGCAGTTGTTGTTATTTCAAGAATTTGATTTGAAGTGGCTATCAAGCCTAAGAATTGCAATGCAGGAATTAATCACTTATTTATGCTCAAATTAGGGGATATTGGAGGAATTATCAATGAATTTTTCTTATGCACGCTTATGGGATTAAGTTGGTGCAAAATCAATTCACAAAGATTGTGGAATTCCTAACAACTAGCAAAGCACCGAAAGACTATACTTATGTGCAACTATGACAATTGATGACTCATTCAAGATATTACCAACTCATTACAAGTTAACTTTATAAGATTGGCATGGATGGAACTCGACCCATATTGGTTTTCAAGCATGAAAGGGATGCATTATTATTTTGAGGAACTTGAAAGCATTGTAGGAGGTCATAATGAAAGAAGTAAAGATAGTGGAAGGTATTGCATGCAGGATCATGGTGGCATTCCTTATATTAGGACACAGAGGAATATTGTAAACTACATGATTTCTATCAATGAGAAGTGAAGTCATCCAAATGAGATGAACTACCCTTTTGTCCTATGGTGGCATTGGAACATTTCGATAAATGGGGTATATATTTTGTGGGATAGATCGATCCTCTTGCATGGAAGACTGATGTGTGCTACATTATTATTTCAATGGAATATTTTATGTGTTGGGTTGAAGTTGCACCACTGAAGGATTGCATGGAGAAATTGTTGCATGCTTCATTTTCAAAAGCATAATAACTAGGTTTGGTTTCCCAAGGATGCTAATGAGTAATCAAGGTACACACTTAATTAATAATAAACTTATAAAATTAAATCAAGAACTCATTATCAATAATTAGAAAAGTACACCATATCACCCACAACTGAATGGAAAAGGTAAGGATTTCAATAAGATTCTGGAGCATTCCTTGGCAAAAAATTGCATTATGGAATGAGGTGATTGGGATGAACATATTCCTATAGTTTTATGGGCATACATGACTGTTGATGTATATGTAACTTCGGAATGTATTTCACATATATGTATATTGTATTCCTATAGAGATGTTATTATTCCTCTATACATAAGTGTTTGTATTCCTATAGAGATGTTATTATTCCTATATACGGAAGTGTCGTCATTTATATTGTAAGTGTCGTAACTTATACTTGACGGGTTATTAGACCACCTTGTTGGGGTCGACCCTGTATAAGTCATGTGGGTCAAAGGGTTATTAGACCACCCTATTGGGGGTCAGCCCAGTCAGCATTATGTTATGTGGTTAAGTTAAGGCCGACCTAGTAAAGGTTATTAGGCAAGTCAAGTCAAATATAAATAGAGTGCGGGAGGCACTCTATTTGATCATTCTCTTCACACACACACTCTTTGGAGAGTGGCGCACTTGTGGAAGAGGAGAAGCTACTTCTAGGAGATGTCTGTCTCTTATCTTATGCTTGGGTTGTATCATTGCTCTATCTATCTCTGAGGAAGTTATTGGGGTTTTTCACCTTTAAGGTTTTCCCCAACTAAACTTTGTGTCCCTTGTGTGCTTGCATTATTGTGTCCATGATTGATATGCTGTAGGTATGTTGTACATGTTGTTCTCTCAGTTAAGATCCTAGATCAGATTGAAGTAAATTCTGAAAAACTAACATGGTATCAGAGCTAGATTTAAAGAAGGCATGGTATGGCATGTATGACACTTGTTGCACTTACGATGCTGGGGCTTGATATAGCAAAAACCAGTCATCATAGCACTTTCATTATAAATCCATTTTGGAGAAGTTTTTGGATTTGAAAATTTTACAGGTTGAAGATCAGATCCCCATGTACCTTGTTTCCAAAGGAAAAATTCTAATTCGTTGTACTTTGTGTTTTATGATCTGTACAATATAGGGTTTCTGCCTCTTCCAGATCTGAGTCATAAACAAATGACCTAGGAAAAAAGTTCATAACTTGGGATAGAAAGCTCCAAATGAAATTTCATAAAAAGTGATAGGTAGTGCATGGACTGTAATTTCTCAGGTAACTTTTTCAGAGGCCGAAACTAAACCAGTGACACGTGGAATGTCATACAAGTTTGCTCTCCTGTTTTATCCCATAAACAGGTCACGTTGTGACACTTGGCATAACTCTCTCTCAGAAAATCCATTTGAGGTCAGACCTATGGGGTTGGAAATATGACAAGTCAGGCTACCACAAGAAAAAATTTTAGACCCCGTGGATTTGAAAGTTCGGAGTTACACCAGAAACAAGCAGGTGCATATTTCTGTCAAAACATAATTATTTTTTAGCACCTTCATTCATGGCTCCGGGAATTAGGGTTTCGAAGAAAGTTGGTATTTTTGTAATCAGAGACCACGACTGAATGCTACTCATCAAAATTGAAATATAGAGACCAACATAAAAAAATTTGGTTGGGTAGAAGGCTGGGCTTGATCAAACCTTAGTTCGAGACTTTGATCGGAAAGATGGAAAATTAGGGCTTATGCAAAAGTTGGAATTTTTGAAGTCTGTGACCACGGTTGGAATCTCAAAAAAATCAAATTTTAGAGCTTTGGATCGAACTTTTTGGTTGGGAAGAAGGGTGGGATTTATCAAACCCTAGTTCAGGATCCTATCCAGAAGATCTGAAAGTTTCAAAGGCAATTTTGAGGGGTGAAACTTTGCAGTTTTCAAATTCTGAGTATACCAGCTTGATCAGCTCATCAAGGCACATCTTTCTATCCTTTCAGAAGTTTGAAATTCAAAGTTTGAATTTTTAGGGTTTCTCTGACAAATGCTAATCCAACTCCAAATCCAGTTTTTGCAAATCAAGTGGATTGGGTTAATCCTAGAAGAGAATGGTTTGGTCACCTACATAAGTGAAGAAGTTCATGTTTCAGAGGGAGATGAGGCTAAGGCCTTACATAAGAATATTACAAGCAATCTCGACAGGTATGACTTATAGGTATGTTTCGAATTCTGTTCATGGTTAAGTTTATGATATGTTTGTCTTCATATCATTATGGTTAGTACAATCTTGATTAATTACTAGACTTGTCATTGATTAAGGTTTTGACACTTATGATTGTACTAATGCATTGTGATGTTGTATGAGCTTTATGTTGTTCGCTAACATGAAATGTACACCAAGAAAGACAAATTATGGTCTACTTCAAGAACATATGATCATGGTGACATAAAGACAAAGATTCATCCATTGTCATGGATCACATAGAAGATCTACTTACGAGGTATGTATAACTTGGTTCTACAATGGTTAACTTATGAGACATGTAGGTTACTAGCACACTTCATTGAAGAGAACCAGAAGACATCATGCGGGTATGTTAGACATAACTAGCTAACATAGTAATCCAGGTATGTTTTTCCTATATCAAGTTAGAATCTTACCTTATGTTAGGATCTCTTATATAAGTATACATGGCATGATTGATAATAATTATTCATAGGTTTGAATAATCATGGGTGTATACATATTATGTTTCTTACCTTAATTGATGATATGACTAACCAGAAGAGTCATGAAAGTATAGGTTTGAGTAATCATAGGTTCAGGCATATTATGTTTCTTACTTTAATTTATGATATGACTAACCATAAGAGTCCTTGAATACTAATGCTTATTATTTTTGTTTGAAATGATCATGACTATACATGCTTAAGATTATTATGTTTTGATAGTATTGAGAATATACTAATAAATGTATGATTATGTATGAGATCTCGAGGATATCACAATAATGATACTTGTAAGCATGCATAGTGATCGAGGATGGATATAAGTTCAAGGACAAGTAATCCAGGAAGCAAAGATCAAGAGGGAGCACACTCCAGTAGTTTCTGCAAGGATGAATACATTCAAAGGGATTTGACCACTTCTCACAATCCACATGAGAATGGAGTTGTAGAAAAGAAGCAAAGGCTGAGAGGGAGTCAACCCAACAACAAACAAACAAAGATAAGTATTTGAATTAACATTTCTTGCATATTTGACTGTTTAAATAATACTTTTCAATGATGTATATGCTTATGTTCCTAGACTTAGGTTGTGTATTATGCATATTAGAATAATTGCATTAATGAACAATATACTACTAATATGCATGCAATGGTTAAGTGACCTATGGCACTGTACAACATTCCATTGCTACTTATCTAGAATGAAACCTTTTTGCTGACATGTTGGGAGTAGTGCAAACTCTTAACAATGTTCTGGTAGAGATTGGAAGGCATCTAGAAAGCTACGGGATATGGATAAATGTTGTATTGAAGCATTGGCTAAAATAATTGCATGACTGTGTGACATATTTCTTTATGTGTAAGAAATTGTTCTGAAAACTATGAGATGTTTTCTAATCATGCAACTTAACTTGTTTTGTAGGATCGTATACCATCACCTACAAAAGAAGGACTACAACTTTGTTCCAACAACAAAGTTATCTACTGAAGATATTGAAGTTTCGAGGATCCGGGAAGAATGCCATGATCCATCGATCATGAAGAATGATGTTTGGGATGAGATCCCAAACCAGAAGGGAAGTCCATCATGAATTCCATGTGGATCTATAATATCAAGCATGCTACATATGGTAGCATAGAGAAATACTAGATGAATTTTGTAGCTAGTGGCTGATTATGAAGAGACTTTTGCACCTGTAGCCAGATACACTTCCATCAGATCAGTACTTGCTCTGGCTGTAGTGATGAAGTGGAAGGTACAACAGATGGATGTCAAGAAAGCTTTCTTGAATGGTGTAGTTGAAGAGGAAGTGTATGTGGATCAACCACTCGGGTTTGAGACACATGACCGAGAGTCACATGTGTGCAAACTGAAGAAAGCCCTGTATGGTTTGAAACAGGCACCTAGGACCTGGTATGGCAGGATAGATGGCTTTCTATCCAGTTTGGGCTTTACCAAGAGTAAAGCGGATTCCAACCTTTACTACAAGGTTGAGGAAGGCAATCCTATGATACTACTTTTGTATATGGATGACCTGTTTGTTATAGGTGAGGATAGATTGATTGTCGACACGCAGCGGAAGCTTGCTGCCGAGTTCGAGATGAAGATCTTGGAGATGATGCACTACTTTCTAGGCATGGAGGTGTGGCAGAGTGCAGATGGAATCTTCTTTGGATAAGGGAAGTTTGCAGTAGAGATCCTGAAGAGGTTCGAGATGATGGACTACAAGGACATGGACACACCTATGGCATCGAACCTGAAGCTTCCATGTGATGCTTCATCTGATCCGGTTGCTATCACTATGTATCGTCAGATGATTGGGTCCTTGATGTACCTAATGAGCACGAGACCAGATATTTTCTTTGCGGTGAACACATTGAGCCAGTTCCTGACGGATCTGAGAGGTGTTCACCTAGTTGCTGTAAAGCATATTCTGAGGTATATGAAGGGTATAGTTGATTATGGGCTCAAGTATGATGCGAATCAAAAGTTTAACCTGCAGGGTTATGTTGATTCAGATTGGGAAGGCAGTTCTGCATATAGGAAGAGCACATCTAAGTGTTGCTTCAGTATGGGATTAGGTGCGAGCTCTTGTTTTAGCAGGAAGCAGTCCTGCGTAGCACTGAGTATAGCTGAGGCAGAGTATGTTGCAGCTTGTTCGGCTAGTTGTGAGGCAGTATGGATGAGGAAGCTATTGTCCGAGTTATTTGATCTCCCACTGGATGCTACTGGTATCTTCTGTGATAACCAGAGTTGTGTGAAGCTGTCTGAGAACCAGGTGTTCCACGACAGGTCGAAACACATTGAGATCAAATATCACTATACTAGGGATATGGTGTAGAGAGGAGCAGTGAAGCTCCTGTATGTTGCGACAGACGAGCAGATTGCAGATGTTCTGATGAAACCACTAGCCAGAGTGAAGTTCGAGTACTTCAGAGAGAGGCTTGGTGTTCTTCAGATTGATGACACTTCGAGGAAGAAGTGATGGACACATTTGCAGGATCCATTCCGAGCATGGTGAGAGGAGGATCCTTCCATGGTTGTGGATATAAGCGCTGGATGATGAGCATCAGGACGATGCTCCAGTTACTGCTCTGTATGTGTATACATGCATCATGTTGGATGCTGGATATGATCAGTTGGATCATTTATATGTATGTACGCATCATATTGGATGCTGGATATGATCAGTTGGATCATGTGTATGTATCTGTAGATGTATTAGGTGGATACATTGTATGATTAGGTAGATCATGTATGTTGATATGTATCAGGTATGATCAGGTGGATCATATATTTGTATGTGTATCAGGTGGATACATTGTATGATCAGGTAGATCATGTATGATAATATGTATCACGAAGATACTGTGTATGCATTAGGTGGATGCATTGTATGATCAGGATGATCATGGATGAAGAGCTTCAGGATGTTGCTCCAGATGACATGCAGCAGGATGATGCAGTGCTGACGATCAGGATGATCATGTGTACATCAGGATGATGTATGGTGAGTATTAGGTTGATACTCTGTGGCCATGGACAGGTTGTGCAGATGAGCATGTTAGTAGACCTGGGAGATCTGGACAGGATGAAAAAGGCCACATATGCTCTTTCGAGGCATTGCTCTGGGAGGACATGTAAGTAGACCTGAGAGATTTGGACAGGATGAAAAAGGCCTCAGATGCTCTTTCGAGGCATTGTCCTATGGCATGTAAGTAGACCTGGGAGATTTGGACAGGATGAAAAAGGCCTCAGATGCTCTTTTGAGGCATTGCCATGACCACATGTAATCAGACCTGGAGATCTGGACAGGATGAAAAAGGCCTCAGATGCTCTTAAGGGTTCTTGCTTGGAAAGACACCATTTTAAGGTTTTGTGGTGGGAGTCACATGTAATCAGACCTGGAGAGCTGGACAGGATGAAAAAGGCCTCAGATTCTCTTTAGGGTTCTTGCTTGGAAAGACACCCTTTTAAGGTTTTGTGACTGTCACATGTAAAAGATCATGGGAGATCCTATAGGTCGGAGTTGTGTACCTGTAACAGCCTAGGATGCTCTTTTGAGGTTTTGTGACGCACGTAATAAGTCCCGAGGATTCCACAATATGTCCAGTGATGATGAAGACCTACAGGTGGTGGGCCTACATCCAGTATGAAAAAGGACTGACTTTGTAGAACTTCCTATGACGAGTAGATTCAGAGATTGATTGAGATAGCAGTAGCAGTGATGATGACGATGATTCGAGGATGATGATTCGCTGATGATGATCCAAACTTGAGCTAGAAGACCTATGTCGGGAAATACCTTCCTAGTTAAGAGGGAGTATTGATGTATATGTAACTTTGGAATGTATTTCACATATATGTATATTGTATTCCTATAGAGATGTTATTATTCCTCTATACGGAAGTGTTTGTATTCCTATAGAGATGTTATTATTCCTCTATACATAAGTGTCATCATTTATATTGTAAGTGTCGTAACTTATACTTGATGGGTTATTAGACCACCTTGTTGAGGTCGGCCCTGTATAAGTCATGTGGGTCAAAGGGTTATTAGACCACCCTATTGGGGGTCAGCCATGTGGGTCAAAGGGTTATTAGGCCACCCTATTGGAGGTCGGCCCAGTCAGCATTATGTTATGTGGTTAAGTTAAGGCCGACCTAGTAAAGGTTATTAGGCAAGTCAAGTCAAGTATAAATAGAGTGCGGGATCATTCTATTCACACACACACTCTTTGGAGAGTGGCGCACTTGTGGAGGAGGAGAAGCTGCTGCTAGGAGATGTCTATCTCTTATGCGTGGTTTGTATCATTGCTCTATCTATCTTTGAGGAAGTTATTGGGGTTTTTCACCTTTATGGTTTTCCCCAAGTAAACTTTGTGTCTCTTGTGTGATTGCATTATTGTGTCCATGATTGATATGCTGTAGATATGCTGTACATGTTGTTCTCTCAGTTAAGATCCTAGATCATATTGAAGTAAATTCTGAAAAACTAACAATGACCACTTATAAGAGGTTGACAAAGCACACTCAATTTCAGTTGGTATATGGGAAGGAAGCAATGATGCCACTAGAGTTTGATGTTGCTAGTTTGCACATTGCAATAGCTATGAAAATGACCAATGATCAGTGTCCTTAGATGAGGATGGAAGAACATATATTGGATGATTATAGGATTCCACCAGACTGTATAAAATAAAATAAAGAATACTTGTCACAAATGAAACATCCGCTCTAAGGTAATGGAACTCGAACCAATGGTTTCATTGTATGATATCGAGTTCTTCAAGAATCTAGGGAAGCTAAGGATGAGATGGCCAGGTCCCTTCCATATCGCATACATTTAAGAAATTGGTGAAATGAAGTTGATAAAGTTGTATGTCCAACCAATGTAGGGCCTAGTTAATGGTAGTCAATTCAAGTCATATTATGGTCCTCCAAAAACATAGTGACTTATCACAAAAGAAAAATACTTGTACCATAGTATGAGTAATAGTGATTAGAGTAGTTGTGGTGATCATAAATTAGTTAGTATGTGTGTCATAAAGTATAAGGATAATGACCAAGTACCATTTAATTGTTTCTTGAAAAGGTATTGGTTGGTAAGTAGTGTCATAATAATAAAACCAATAAAGGTACTAAGATTCAGGAAAGAAATAAGTTGCAATTTCTAGATGATGTGATGGGTGACAATGACAAGAACGAGGTGAGGGTGATGATTTGGAATTAAGGAAAGAAATGATTATGATGAGAGAAAGTTAACCATCACAAATTCAATTACCCATGGAATGCATTTAACACGAGCACATCCTGATAAGATATTCAAAGGGGGTATTATGAATATTTTTTGCTCAAATTTCTATAAGTAAGAATGAGGGTGCTAGGGAATGTATCAATGATTTCAAAATTTACATCAAATAAATGATAAGATAGAAGAATATAGATTGAGAAAATAAATGTAATGGCGACTTCATCCAATCCTAAGTCTCATCCAAAGCACAAGGCACATAAAGAAGAAAATATGTCCATCATAGGAGTACATGAGAAGGTAAATATCATTGAATCATTACTGGGGAAGGTCGGTATTGTAAGGTTTTCTTATTTAATTTTCAAGATGTCACCCATTTTCCTAAGCTACAATTTGATTGTTACATGGAAATAAACACAGGGAAATGGTAATGCAACAATAGAGTTAAAGAAAGGAGAAAAGAAACTCTGTATATATGGTATTATGTCCTTATTGGAAGTGCCACATTCGGATGGATTAAATTAATCACTTTTTGTGTTAGGTTTCTATAAAGTAGGTTGCATAGAGGTGATTTCTTGCTAGATCATGCATATCCTATGGAACTTCGTGTTTTTCATAGAATCTCTAGATTACCATGATAGGAAGAGGACGTTGCAAAGATGATAATGGACCAAAATGTGATAGTCAAATATATCTATCAAAATATTGGGAGACATAGAGGCACACATGGCATGGTGATTTTGGATATCAAAGATCCAGAAGAATATTTTCCACTTAGATTTGGTCTTCCAATTCAATTCACAAATGTGGGAAATATAAATTCCCTCTGAGGTGATCCATGTGGGTGAAATGTGCACATAAGGAATTAAATTTATCCTTTCACTCCATATTCAAAATAAATTTGTACACAATTATTAGTATGCACAATAGCAAGGTAAATATTTTCATTATATTTGGGTTTTGTTGATTCTGTCCATGATTCTATGAAAAGCGCTAGAGGAGAGAAACTTCAATATAGATACCATGAAATCATTTCCAACACCCAAGTTCAACATCTAGTGTCTTACTAAGGACAAGAAGCTACAGGTTGATATGAATTTGGAATTTCAACATTGGTACACAAGATGATATAGGAAACAATTGAGTTTGTTAGGATTCGATGGAATCTTATGGACAAATATCATGATATTATTTTATTTGTATTGATATGCATAATATCTTTGTTAAACCAATTATCTGTTCTTATGCGCGCTGTATGGACAGACATTCATTGTACTATGTTTTTTCATATAGTAGACTATAGGTATGATAATAATGGGAATGTAAATATGTGACAATGTAGGGATCTTTGTGATCCTATTACATGTGCAGAATGTAATTTTGTCCATCTTTTTGAAATAAAATTACGACTTTTTCCAAGGAAAAAAAAAATCTTTGTTAAACCACATGAATATCCATAGGCACTAACAAACTTACTCCCTTTCTGTATTATTGAGAATGGAATTCAAAGTGTAGTTGTGCAATGGCCTGAGAATATGTGCCCATGACCAAATTCAAAAATTGAAATTACTTAAGTTTAAGAATTTGGCACAAAGAACAAGCAAGAAAAAATAAGTGCATCAACATCTACATCTCAAAATTATGTTTGAGAGTCACCTCACCTATTTTAACTTAAGAAAAAAATATAGAAAGAACAAGAACAACAAGTTAGATAAGAGAATGAAGAAGAAAAACATACTGCAAGATACACTAGGAAGAAAATTACAATGACAAGAATTGCCATTTCAACATAGTCAACCCAAGCATCCATTGGTGGGAAGGAACCAATACATTGGCCCAATTGAATTCAAGACCCATAGAGACTATCTATACACCTAGCCAGCAAATGCTACCAGTCAAACACCGCATCCAAAATTTTTGGATTTGCAATAGCAAGAGAAAGAAGACTAAGAGTTAAATCAAAAGTTACAACAACAATGAGTGATGACAGAATCTTTGGGTAAATCTCCTTTACCCAGAAAGGTATAGACTATATTTTACCGTTTACACTAACACATTAAGATGCAATAGATGTCACATAAAGACTCTTCTAAACAACTAGATAATATGTGCTTAATTTTACAAATCGTAGATGATACAGAGGAACTAGTAGGTTCCCCACCTCAAGAATAAGGTGGCACTACCTCAAATAGATGGCAATAGGTGTTGTATCCTAGCATTAGTAGAAAGGTACTTCATGGTCCAATATTTCAATGAATGGTGTTGTAGATACATCCTCTAGCCCTTGCAACACATGCAACTTTTGTGTTGGGTGAAATATCTCAAAAGATCCTATGTGCATAACTAGACCTTTTGGAAACACATCCAAATACATATCTATCTTCATAACTAATATATTGAATGAGTTCAAGGATTGATGTTGAGCACTTGGAAATTCCTATCAAGAGCTCACATGAAACATGAAACAAGGGTTGCAAAGCACATGTCATTGACTAGGGCATTTGAGGAATCCTAGTCAATGATTCATATTGCATCTACAAAAGTTTATTATCTATTTTTGCACATGAGAAACTTGCTCAGGTATAGAACCTTCCAAACACTTCAAGACCAAAATATATAACTTAAGAAAATATTAAAGGAATTCCCTGTTAGGAGGAGGTAAACCTAGAGACACGTATAAAAGTTGCAAAATACCTATTTCAAAAGGTGAATGTTGGGGAAGATAGGATTTTGGGCCTAGTCAACTCTAATTTTAATCTCTGGACACATTTTCATAAGGTTCTTGAGATGCATGCCAAGGATGATGAGATCTAGAAGTAGGAGGTCAAAAATTCTAAAAAGAAAAATAATATTTATGAGTTATTAGTCATCGTGCTCAAATAGGTTGTGACTAAGGTGTCTACTTTGACCAAGAAAGATGACATTGTTTGATCCAAGAAACAACAACTAACCAATAAATTAGGAAAACATCAAGATCATGTAGAAAATAAATATTTGGGATTCGCTTATGTTCAAATGAAGACAATCAAATATATCTAGCTTTGTGATCAAATTAAGCCCAAGAAAGGTAACACAACTCTCAAGTCTATTTTCCAATTTTAGAAGGAAATGGAGACAATTTTGACATCATATGATAATTTGCATAAGAGCTACACTACGTTTACATATCAATTAAAGCATGATCTTCCCTCTATGGCTTCTATTTTGAAAGGATAGACTATATTTCCTTGAGGGTGAGACAATCATAGTGTTGGGGGGATGATGGCACCCTATTTTGTAGCTTGAAAACATGGTACACAATTTACTTGTGTGTATTATATTTTAGCATGTGTACTTAGTTTTCTTTTGCATTCCCCATTTTGAACTAAATGTCGAAATTGTAAATATTCCGAGACTTAGAATTCTCACCTACCCTTGAGTTAAAGCTTATGTTGTAGGCTATTATGAATGTAACTACTTTGTAACTGAATAAGAAAACATATAAAGGAATGTAATCAATAAGGTGAGGATTTGATAGTTGTTCATTATGATTATATTGTTGAGTGTGCATGAGAGAATATGGATGAAAGGGACATCAAGTTTTGAATAAATAGATCAATGTATAAATCATAAGGAACTGTCTGTACTTATTTCGTGGAATGCATGAGAAAGGACCATGTGTTGGTTCCCCCCTCAAAATTCTAAGTTATTTGTGTGTTAATCTAAATTTGTAATGAATGTTGTACATATTCATATTATGCTTTCCTATCTTTAAACCTTATTTCAGTAACTCATTAGTGTCTCAAGTGAGACATTATTCTTTATTGAATATTGAATATGTCAATGCTAATGGGTTTGTTGTTGGCTTAAGTTTCAAAACCTGGGCCTAAAATTATCACCAACAATTGAATTCATGAAAGAGAACTCACATTTCCCACATATTTGGCACTCCTTTAGCTAGGATTGCACCTATTCTAGCACCATTGATTCCCTATGAAATATCTACTCCCCTATTCACCTCTCATCCAAAAACAATATTCTGCCCAAAATATGGTTACTAGCAAAGGATGTGTTAGGATATTTTAATACTGCATACTTGTCCTACCTAGAATTATTTATTTTTCCTAGTTGTTGATGATGTCATTTTCCCCCTAGTGGTGTGCAAATTCATCCAGGATCCATCTACCACCTTCTGATCCCTACATGCATCATTTTAGGACCACTTCAGTTAGTTCCCTATTTTATAGTAACCTACTGAGTGTTCCAGTGCACTCCAACTGAGTTATCTTACTCTTGTGGGTGGTTATAGATCTGGATGCCATTGATTGTGGCCTCATGCGCCATTTTCTAATTGGCATGCATGGAAAAATCACTATTTCTCCCTCCTTAGTCAGTTAACTATTTGTGACTTCAGTTAGCTGAGTTCAGGTTCCGTTCAGTTGAGTTTGAGTCTTCCGGAGCACTTCAGTGGTGATAATCCCTATGCTAGACCAAATGAGGTTCGAATTCTCATGTGTGATTTGAATTCTCTCCATTGTATTATCATTGTTCATTATACTGATAATTTAGTAGTGTGACATTATTCTATTCATATCTGAGTTCCGCTGCAGTATTATTCTTCTGCTCTTTTTTACCGCAGTTTTCACTCTTCTTCAAATTTTTTGATAATTCTTTCTTTATGAGGTATCCTCAGCTCTTTAGATCTATTATGACATAGAATTTCAAATGGTATTAGATCCCATGGAGCGAATAGGTTGAGCAGCTGCTTTCGGTAGTGCACTAGAAGCCTCTGGATTTCCACAGCGAATCCTGGTGCCATTGCATTGAATTCATTGGAGAAATCCAATGAGGTCTATCCAGGTGTGAAGGATATGGATAAAAGTGCCTACCATCATAAAACAGTGCTCAGTAGCATTCTACCTCCATTATTGAGAGTTTTTTGCAAGTTATTCAAATTTTTTGAGTGCAATAGCAGTTGCAGCAGTTTCTGCAGTCGCAACAGTTTCCTACAGTTGTAGCATTTATGTTGCAGTAACAGGAGCAGATATTTTCCATTGTTTTTACAGGTATTCTACAACAAATTCCATGAATCTGAAAGCAATTCCTCCTCTCTCTCCATTCAACTATGATGAGTGGAAACCAAAGATGATAGCATATATGAAGAGACAAGGTATTTTTGACATGTGTATTGGTGTTATGAGATATTTTGTTTCCTATGAAGAAGAGAATGATTGGCTAAATTACTGTGATAGAGCCTTTGGAGCAATGTGTATTGTTATGTCTCCTAGTATGTGCTACCTCAAGGAAACTACTGAAAATCCAAGTGATCTATGGTCCCAACTGGACAAATCATTTGGAAAGTAGAATGAAGAGATTGGTGAAAATTATTTGGAGAACAAGCCCAGTGATACCTCCTCAAGTGTTCTCTCTAATTATGTCTCAGCCTCAATCACATCTCATGATGAAGTTGTTCAGTATAAGGAAGTTGCAGATTCAACACTCATGTTCTCAATGTCTTCTATTTCGAATTATGAGCAAGATAAGCCAATTCATACTCTAGAATATGAAGAGGTTATTAAATCATCTCTTTCACATGAGTCTGTTGGTGTGCAGAATGATGATCTATTGAATGATTTGGAGGTTAAATCAGAGTTTGCAAGTGATACATTCGCCCTCCTTAATCACATGCTTCCTATGAACTTCTATTTTATCATTGGAACATGCTCTCAAAGTTTCTCTGAAGATGGAGGACACTACCATTCGCTTGGGTTCAAGTCTCGGGCATATTTTGGTGATTTTCGTTTTGATATCACCCCTATTGGTTCAAAGGAGATCACAAGAAACCATCTATCAATTCTTGGAGCTGATTTGAAGTCCAAGCCACCACCATCATGTCATAGTTCATTTGGTTATGATCTCACCTATGTTGGTTCAAAGGAGATATCAAAGAACTATCTACACATTCTTGGATTTGATCCTACCTCAGCTGGTTTGAATCACAGGTTCCAGTATGATCTTCATATTTTTTGATTCGTTCTCACCATGTTCGGTCTGAAGAGAAAGTTTAGAAAGCCTCCATATTCGCTTGAATATAGTAAAGGAGAATACAAGCACATGTTTTTGGAGAATGATCCACTTCTTCCTAAGAGGAATATACCTCCAAACATATGATCAAGCATCACACCTACTTGTGTTTGGAGAAATTAATCTTTTGGTTTGTTTCTGTCCAATTTGAGGGAGGGGTTTTCCCGTGAGGTTTTCCCCATTTCATTGGTTCATGGATTGTTCTTTATTTTTTATCATTTATTTGATTGTATGGTTGACCTTTGGTCTTAGTAACCAGGGCCCAAGATGAAAAAGTATGGATTAAGGGGGGGTGTTAGGATATTTTAATACTCCATACTTGTCCTACCTAACATTATTTATTTTTCCTAGTTGTTGATGATGTCATTTCCCCCCTAGTGGTGTGTAGATGCCATCCAAGATACATCTACCACCTTCTGAGCCCTGCATGAATCATTTTAGCACAAATTCAGTTAGTTCTCTATTCTATAGGAACCTATTGAGTGTTCCAGTGCAATCCACCTAAGTTATCTTACTCTTGTGGGGGGTTAGAGCTTCGAATGCCACTAATTGTGGCCTCATGCACCCTTTTCTAATTGGCATGCTTGAAAAATTCACTATTTCTCCCTCCTTAGTCAATTAATTGTTTGTGACTTCAGTTAGTTGAGTTTAGGTTCAGTTAGTTGAGTTTGACTCTTCTGGAGCACTCTAGTGGTGATAATCCCTATGCGAGACCAACTGAGGTTCGAATTATCCTTTGTGATTCAAATTCTCTCCATTGTATTATCATTTTCATTATATTGATAATTGAGTAGTGTGACATTATTCCGCTCCTATCTGAGTTCTGTTGCATTTTTATTATTCTTCTTTGTTTTACTACAATTTTCACTCTTCTTCAAATTTTCTGCTCATTCTTTCTTTGTGAGGTATCCTCAACTATTTAGATCTGTTGTGACATAGAATTTCACAGGATGCACCCATCCTTATGATATAGTATTAAATGCAACACCCATACACTTATGGGATCTAGACCTCAATAGGGAACCAACTCTCTACATTCTTCGTCCTAGACTACCATAGTCAATCCATAATCATGTTCAAAAACACCAAATATTCATGTTTGGGTCTATTTCCTCCCTATGTGCCAGCATCCGAGTCAAGAAAAAGATGTATTGGAGCATAAAATCCAAATGTTGGCCCACGACAACAAGGCATCCATCAAGATTATGCATCCTCGATATGTGGTCTAGGGTCTTAAGGTTGATGCAAATCAAAGATACCTAGAATAATTTCAACACTGCATAGACATGCAAAATATGATACACATATACATACCCATCAACAAGATTCCTTCCACTTATGCTCCCACACTTGCCACTTATAATCCATAATCCCTACAACCATCAAAACACCAAATAAATCAATATTGTGAGACCTTTTAGTGCCTCTATGTTGTTCTAAATTTTATTCTATCACTAGGGATGAGGTCACCAACATATTGAATTAAATGTAAACATACCTAAAATCTTCTTCTACAGGATGATATAACTCTTAAACATACATTCAACACATTCTAATATTCTATCAAGCAAGAAAAACATGAAGGGAAGAGGAGGTAGGAGGATGTGTACCTTTTTACGAAGTTTGATCCTAGTTGCTCCCTTAGCACTCTTCCAATATTCTCCTTGATTCCCAACTCTAACCTACAACACATACAAAGCAACCTTCTTCAAATAATTTTGAAAATAAAGAAGAGTTCAATTGATATAAAGCATATATGACATTAACTACCTACACAATGTTTAATAAAATCAAAAGACAAATCCTTAAAGTCAATAATCAAACATTGAACACATTTTTTTTTTGGGGGGGGGGGAATATGTCATATTTCCATTATAACAATGAAAGAGTACAATTCATTACCTCAATCACTTACAAGCACCTTTCTAAATCCAAAGACTATCTCACTCTTCTCTTGCACGCCAACAATCCCACTCCAATATTCTAAATGTAGCCAAATATGAGATCACTTGATGGAAATGATCTCAATAATCAGGGAGATGGTGATCAGTAACATGGATTACTGGCATGGATGGGGATGGATGGGTGTAGTGAAGCTTGATTGATCCATCATAATCTTATTGCAATGGGTGCCCCCTCCTTGGAACATATCATCTCCTTTTAAGTTTGATGGAGATAGTTTCCAAGTCGTTTAGAGAGTTACAACCGAGCCAAATTAGCTTGAAAAATTCTGTAACTCCTCAATTTTTTATTTTTTTTAATATATTTCATGAATTTTTTAGGCATCCACACCTTGCTAAAGGGAAACAAGTGAATAGTTTGTGCTTTTCTAGTGTGTAGGGTGTGTGATCTTTTATGGTTGCAACTATGTAGGATGAAGGGTAATGAGATAGGATCTTGATTTTAATGATTAGGGCCATCATTAGAATTCAAATCATAGGCTCTTTCATATTTTAGTGTCCTTTTTCGTGAATGATCAATGACATTCTGAACTATCATCACAGACAAAGAAGTGTCGATTTGAGCTATAACAAATGTCCCCTAATGTGTGAGGTCAGAAGGATGTTGATGACCAAAATATGTTATAATAAATAGTGGAATGGGATGCGGTGTAACAAGCTCGAGTTTCCCAAACATTAGCTTCAAAAAGTACCCAAAATAAAGGAAAAGGTCTCAGACATACATTTCCCTGAGATGGGAAGATCCATGCTCAAAGTGAGATAGAACATGGCCGCCAAATTGTATACACTGTGGATCCATGTCATAAATATGATGTAGTGTTCACGACCAAAAAAGAATACATAGCGGGTCCATGTGATATATAAATAAGTGGATCATGGCCACAAAGATGATACATAGTTGATCCATGCCAATCAGGATATCATACCATGAACATATACACAATGGATCTATGTCTCAGCATGCATCAGGAGAACAAACTACATTTTAGGTGAGTGCTTGTTCTCCTAATGGTACCAATGTTATATGATGTGTGGTATAGTCTTGCATAACTCAGGAAATAGAAAAATATAGGGATGTTATCGTTGGACCAAGATATTCACTCCAAACCACCCAAAGGTATGAACCTTTCACATGTGAATAGATGATTTGTAGTTGAACATGGTGTTGATGTATACGTAAATTCGAAATGTATTTCACATATATGTATATTGTATTCCTATAGATATGTTATTATTACTCTATACGGAAGTGTCGTCATTTATATTGTAAGTGTTGTAACTTATACTTGATGGGTTATTAGACCACCTTGTTGGGGTCGGCCCTGTATAAGTCATGTGGGTCAAAGGGTTATTAGACCACCCTATTGGGGGTCGGCCATGTGGGTCAAAGGGTTATTAGACCACCCTAGTGGGGTTCGGCCCAGTCATCATTATGTTAAGTGGTTAAGTTGAGGCCGACCTAGTTGAGTAAAGGTCAAGTCAAGTTAGTGTATAAATAGAGAGTGTGTCTCTCTCATTTTACACATTCTATTCTCTCACTCACACTTGGGAGAGTGGCGCACTTGTGGAGGAGGAGGCTCTGCTGCTAGGATGAAGACTATCTCTTTTATTCTGGTTGTATCATTGCTTTATCTATCTCTGAGGAAGTTATTGGGGTTTTTCACCTTTATGGTTTTCCCCAAGTAAACTTTGTGTCTCTTGTGTGCTTGCATTATTGTGTCCATGGTTGATATGCTGTCGATTTGCTGTACATGTTGTTCTCTCAGTGAAGATCCTAGATCATATTGAAGTAAATTCTGAAAATTTAACATGGTATCAAAGCTAGCTTGAAAGAAGGCATGATATGGCATGTATGACACTTGTTGCACTTACGATGCTAGGGATTGATATAGCAAAAACCAGTCATCGTAGCACTTTCGCTATAAATCCATTTTGGCAAATTTTTCAAATCTAAAACGTTTACAGGTCAAAGATTAGATCCACATATACCTTGTTTCCAAAGGAAAACCTCTAATTCGTTGTACTTTTGGATTTATGATCTGTACAATATAGGGTTTCTGCCTCTTCCAGATCTGAGTCAAAAGCAAGTGACCTTGGGAAAAAGGTCATAACTTGGGATAGGAAGCTCCAAATGACATTTAGTAAAAATTGACAAGTTGTACACAGACTATACTATCTCAGGAAAACTTTTCAGAGGCCTAAGTTGAACCAGTGACATGTGGAACGTCGTACAAGTTCGCTCTCCTGTATTATCCCATAAACAGGTCACGTTGCGACACTTGGCATAACTCTCTCTCATAGAATCCAATTGAGGTCAGACATGTCGGGATGGAAAGATAACAGGTCGGGATATCTCAAAAAAAAAAATTTAGAGGCCGAAGTGGAACCAATGACACACATCACGCCGTACAAGTTCGCTCTCCTGTATTATCCCATAAACAGGTCACATTGCAACACTTGGAATAACTCTCTCTTAGAGAATCCAATTGAGTTCAGACCTATTTGGATGGAAATATAACAGGTTGGGCTATCTCAGGAAAAATGTTCAGACCCTGTGGATTGAAAAGTTCGGAGTTACACTAGAAACAATCAGGTACATATTTCTATCAAAACAGAATTATTTTTGAGTACCTTCATTCATGGCTTCCGGAATTTAGGGCTTCGGAGAAAGTTGGAATTTTTGTAATCGAATACCACGGCTGGATGCTGCTCATCAAAACCGAAATTTAGAGACCAAGATCAGACTTTTTGGTTGGGCAGAAGGTCGGGCTTGATCAAACCCCAGTTCGAGACTTTGATCGGAAAGATGGAAAATTAGGGCTTCTGCAAAAATTGGAATTTTGGAAATCTGTGACCATGGCTGGAAGCTCCTCAGAAAAATCGAAGCTTAGAGTTTTGAATCAAATATTTTGGTTGGGTGAAGCTCCGGGAAACTCAAACCCTAATTCAGGGCCCTCCCAAGTGAATCCAAAAATCTAAAAGGCAATTTCGAGGGGTGAAACTTTGTAGTTTTCAAATTCTGAATATACCAACTTGATCAGCTCATCAAGGCGCATATTTCTATCCTTTTCGAAGTTTTAAATTCAAAGTTTGAATTTTTGGGATTTCTTTGACAAACCCTAATCCAGCTCCAGGTCCAGTTCTTGCAAATCAAGTGGATTGGGTTAATCATAGAAGAAGATGGATTGGTCATCTGCATAAGTGAAGAAGTTCTTGTTTCAGAGGGAGATGAGGCTAAGGCTTTACATAAGAAGATTACAAGCAATATCGATAGGTATGACTTATCTAGGTATGTTTCGAGATTTGTTCATGATTAAGTTTATGGTATATTTGTCTTCATATTATTACGGTTAGTACAATATTGATTAAATCTAGACTTGTCGTATCACCTTAATAAAATTATGAATGCACGATAAAAGATATTCATTGATTAGGGTGTTGACACTTATGGTTGTACTAATGCATTATGGTGTTGTATGAGGTTTATGTTGTCTGCTAACACAAAAGGTACACCAAGAAAGTCAAATCATGTTCTACTTCAAGAACATATGCTCATGGTGACATGAAGACAAAGATTCATCCATTGTCATGGATCACATAGAAGATCTACTTTTGAGGTATGTATAACTTGGTTCTACAATGGTTAACTTATGAGACATGCAGGTTACTAGCACAAGTCACTGAAGAGAACCAGAAGACATTATGCAGATATGTTAGACATAACTAGCTAGCATGCTAATCCAGGTATGTTTTTCCTATATAAAGCTAGAATCATACCTTGTGTTAGGATCTTATACTATTGTGTTGTTGATAATGATTATTCATGAAGTCATAGGTTTGAATAGTCATGGCTGTATGAATATTATGTTTCTTACCATAATTGATGATATGACTAACCAGAAGAATCATGAAGGTATAGGTTTGAGTAATCACGGGTTTATGCATTGATGATTTAACTAATCAGAAGAGTCCTATGATCAAATAAGAATATGCATGAGTTAAAGAAGACTTCCGTGAAACCTTGAATACTAATGTTTATTATCTGTGAATGATCATGAATATACATGTTTAAGATTATTGTGTTTTGATAGTATTAAGATTATACTAATAAATGTGTGATTATGTATGAGACCTCAAGGATATCACAATGATGATACTAATAAGCATGCATAGTGATTAAGGATGGATGTAAGTTCAAGGACAGGTAATCCAGGAAGCAAAGATCAAGAGGGATCACACTCTAGTTGTTCCTGCAAGAAAGCAAAGGAGCACACTTCAGCAGTTTCTGCAAGGATGCAGATATTCAGAGGGAGTTGACCACTTCTCACAATCCACATCAGAATGGAGTTGCAAATATTCAGAGGGAGTCCACCCAGCAACCAAACAAAGATAAGTATTTGAATTGTCATTTCTTACATAATGTTATTCAATGATGTATATGCTTATGTTCCTAGAATTAGGTTGTGTATTATGCATATTAGAATAGTTGCATTGATGAACAGTATACTACTAATATGCATGGGTAAGTGGCCTATGGCACTGTACAACATTCCATTGCTACTTATCTAGAATGAAACCTCTTTGCTGACATGTTGGGAGCTGTGCACACTCTTAACAATGTTCTGGTAGAGATTGGAAGGAATCTAGAAAGTTACGGGATATGGATAAATGTTGTATTGAAGCATTGGCTAAGATAATTGCATGACTGTATAACATATTTCTTTATGTGTAAGAAATTGTTCTGAAAACTATGAGATGTTTTCTAATCATGCAATTTAACTTGTTGTGTAGGAAAGATCGTATGCCATCACCTACAAAAGAAGAACTACAACATTTTTTCAACAACAAAATTATCTATTGAAGATATTGAAGTTCCCAGGATATGGGAAGAATGCCATGATCCGTCGATCATGAAGAATGATGTTTGGGATGTAGTCCCAAGACCTGAAGGGAAGTTTTTTATGACTTCCATATGGATCTATCAAGATCAAGCATGATGTAGGTGGTAGCATAGAGACTTTTGCTCCTGTAGCCAGATACACTTCCATTAAATCAGTACTTGCTCTGGCTGCAGTGATGAAGAGGAAGATACACTTTCTTGAATGGTTTAGTTGAAGAAGAAGTGTATGTGGTGTAGCTACTTGGTTCTGAGACACATGAAATGGACTCATATATGTGCAGAACTTTGTATGGTAGGATAGACAGCTTTCTATCCAGTTTGGGCTTTACCAAGAGTAAAGCGGATTCCAACCTTTACTACAAAGTTGAGGAAGGCATTCCAGTGATACTACTTTTGTATATGGATGACCTGTTTGTAACAGGCGAGGATAGATTGATTTCAGACATGCATTGGAAGCTTGCTACCAAGTTCGAGTTGAAGAACTTGGGGATGATGCACTATTTGTTTTTTGGCATGGAGGTGTGGCAGAGTGCAGATGGAATCTTCCTTGGAAAAGGGAAGTATGCAGTAGAGATCCTGAAGAGGTTTGGGATGATGGACTGCAAGGCTATGGCCACACCTATGGCATCAAACTTGAAGCTTATGTGTGATGCTTCATCTAATCTAGTTGATGTCACTATGTATCGTCAGATGATTGGGTCCTTGATGTAATTGACGAACACGAGACCAGATATTTACTTTGCGGTGAACACATTGAGCCAGTTCCTGACGGATCCAAGAGATGTTCACCTGGTTGTTGTAAAGCATATTCTAGGATTGGGCAGGTAGTGTTGCAGATAGG
Organism: Larix kaempferi; assembly: GCA_027924585.1. Classification (NCBI taxonomy): domain Eukaryota; kingdom Viridiplantae; phylum Streptophyta; class Pinopsida; order Pinales; family Pinaceae; genus Larix; species Larix kaempferi. The sequence goes on from BSBM01000076.1 coordinate 10,258,433, forward strand.
AAGAGCACTTATGGGTGCTACTTCAGTATGGGATCATGTGTGATCTCTTGGTTTAGCAGGAAGCAGTCTTGCGTAGCACTGAGTACAGCCGAAGCAGAGTGTGTTGTGACAAATGAGTAGGTTGCAGATGTATTGACCAAGCCATTGGCCAGAGTGCAGTTTGAGTACTTCAGAGAGAGGCTTGGTGCACTTCAGATCGAGGTTCCTTCCAAAGGGATGTGATGAGTCCGGAAGATGTAGATGCACATGAGCTTTTCTGACATGGTTGATGTGTTCTCCCATGGTCGTGATGTAATTGCTAAGCCATTATCACATGGTGGTAGATGTGTTCTCCCATGGTGTAGATGTAAGGGCTGAAGCCATTTTTCACATGGTGGTAGATGTGTTCTCCCATGGTGAAAAAGTAAGGGCTGGAGCCTTCCCTGAATGGTGGTAGATGTGTTCTCCCATGTCGGTGGTGTAAGTGTTGGACGATGTGCATCTAGGCTGTGCTTCATGGACGATGAGATGATTTGAAGAAGACGATGCTATGATGATTAGGAGGATCATGGATGATGAGCATCAGGACAATGATCCAGTTACTGCTCTCTGTATGCATCATGTTGATGTTGGATATGATCAATTGGATCATTTATATTTGTGTGTATGTATGCATCGTGTTGATGCTGGATATGATCAGTTGGATCATTTATATGTATGTATGCATCATGTTGGATGCTGGATATGATTGGTTGGATCATTTGTATGTATTTGTATATGCATCATGTTGGATGCTTGGACCATGTATCTGTATATGTATCAGGTGGATACATTGTATGATCAGGTAGATCATGTATGTTGATATGTATCATGCATTTGTATTTGTATCAGGTGGATACACTATATGATCAGGTGGATCATGTATGATGATATGTATCAGGTAGATACTTGGTATGCATCAGGTGGATGCATTGTATGATCAAGATGATCATGATGACGAGCTTCAAGGTGTTGCTCTAGATGATATGTATTAGGATGGTACAGTGATGATGATTAGTGTGATCATGAGCATCAGGATGATGCTTTGTGCGATGATGATCCGTTCGATCATGAGTATCAGGTTGATACTTGGAGGTCAGAGATGATATGTGGCAGGTTGTGCAAATAGCATGTAATCAATCCTGGGAGATCTTGTCGGTCGTGCTGTGGCACATAAATGTTCCTAGGATACTCTTTTCGGTATTGCTATGTAGTATGTAATCAGTCCTCAGATATCCGATAGGTTGGGATGTGTGCTCGTAATCAGTCCTAGGATGAGGTATTACTACAGAGACATGTAATCAGTCCTGGAGATCCGAGAGGTTGAGCTGTGTGCTCGTAATTAGTGCTGGGATGCTCTTTAGAGATCTTGTCAGTCGTGCTGCGGCACATAAATGTTCCTGGGATGCTATTTAAAGGTTTTTTCTATCCACATGTAATCAGTCCTGGAGATCCGAGAGGTTGAGCTGTGTGCTCGTAATAAGTCATGGGATGCTCTTTAGAGATCTTGCCCGTCGTGCTGCGGCACATAAATGTTCCTGGGATGCTCTTTAAAGGTATTGTGGAGGAGATGCATGTAATCAGTCCTGGGAGATCTTGTCGGTCGTTCTTAGGCACATAAATGTTCCTGGGATACTCTTTTCGGTATTGCATCCACACATAAAATTAGTCCTGAGAGGCCACCTCTATCAGACCGTTCGCACAGATGATGAAGACCTACAGGTGGTGGGCCTACATCCAGTATGAAAAAGGACTAGCTCTGTAGAACTTCCTATGACGAGTAGATTTAGAGATTGATTGAGATAGCAGCAGCAGTGACGATGAAGATGACTTGTGCTAGAAGACCTGTGTCGGGAAATGCCTTCCTAGTTAAGAGGGAGTGTTGATGTATATGTAAATTCGGAATGTATTTCACATAAATGCATATTTAATTCCTATAGAGATGTTATTATTCCTCTATACGGAAGTGTCGTCATTTATATTGTAAGTGTTGTAACTTATACTTGATGGGTTATTAGACCACCTTGTTGGGGTCGTCCCTGTATAAGTCATGTGGGTCAAAGGGTTATTAGACCACCCTATTGGGGGTCATCCATGTGGGTCAAAGGGTTATTAGGTCACCCTAGTGGGGGTCGGCCCAGTCAGCATTATGTTAAGTGGTTAAGTGGTTAAGTTGAGGCCGACCTAGTTGAGTAAAGGTCAAGTCAAGTTAGTGTATAAATAGAGAGTGTGTCTCTCTCATTTTACACATTCTATTCTCTCACTCACACTGGGGAGAGTGGTGCACTTGTGGAGGAGGAGGATTTGCTACTAGGAGAAGACTATCTCTTGTATTCTGGTTGTATCATTGCTCTATCTATCTCTGAGGAAGTTATTGGGGTTTTTCACCTTTATGGTTTTCCCCAAGTAAACTCGGTGTCTCTTGTGTGCTTGCATTATTGTGTCCATGGTTGATATGCTATAGATTTGCTGTACATGTTGTTCTCTCAGTGAAGATCCTAGATCATATTGAAGTAAATTCTGAAAATGTAACACATGGAGGACACCATTTGATTACCGATCATTGATATATATCGTTAACAAACGTGAGGCAAACCACCAATGATGATGATGGGTACCAAGTTACCCAGTAATTTCTTGCAAGTGTAAATAGATGTCTTGGAGATGTATCACTTGTAGAATCTATCAGGAAAAATACATTGATGTATTCCCACTACCCAATAGCAAGGGAACCTACCACCGATGATTGCAATACCCAAGGTAATACTGATCAGATTCTATATCCCATTCCCATAGCATGATGAGTTGAATTTAATGGGAAGAGATCCATTGGAAGGGAGGAATTGGATCATCCTCCATCAAACAACATGAGAAAATATTAGGGATTGATTTGACTAGGAAAGGAACTAGGACAAAGTTTTGCAGGATGGACCACTGAGTGCGTCTTTCACATGCATCAGATGTAAATGGCCCGTGGAAGAGACCTCCTAAGAAACAACCAATAATGAAATCTATTGACGGGGGCAAGGACTTCCACCAATGATGAAAATGGAATTCAAGGCACAACACGGATCCAAAAATGTGAATATATTTCTCGATGGCGAACATTATGGGAAACCACTCAATCAACTACCAATAATGAATTATCATCTATTGAGCACAAGGTTACATGTCAATGATGTAAACGGGTTCAAGGTTCTATGACTCTAGGTTAATGGCTTAGAGAAGATGAGTCATCATTGATGAAACATAACCTGCCATAGAGAATTTCGTGGGGACCTTCCACACAAACACAAGTTCGAACACCGATTTCAATGATACATGTTGATAACAATTTGACATCAGGGAATGACCAATAGATGAATTCAAGAAAATTTTAGAATGGTCGACACAAGGTAGGATTATCCTTGAACATTGAGCACAATGCAGTAGTGACTTAGGCATATTTTGACACAATGGGACCAATTATATAAATATGCAATGCAAGAGAGGCATTGATAGATTCTCCATATGATTGGAAGAGTAACCAATCAAAGGAGTGAAAACCCTAAGTTCAAGGCTTAAATCCTAAGGCCGAAATTTCTAACCCAAATTGTAGAGAGACTCAAGACTGGATCTTTGTTCAAGGATGAAAATACTTGATGTCAGCACATAATAGATGTCTGAAATATCCCCCCCCCCCTCTCTCTTTTTTTATTATTTGATTTTTAGTGTTTTTTTTCATATTATAAAGGTTGAAAAAGAATAACAGAATGATATAGTACATTGGATAAGATGAGCATCACATGGTCCTGAAACTACGTTCCAAGCACAACATACCTATGCAAAAAATGAAAAAAGGGATGTGCGGGATGTGACTGTAATAATGAGCAAAGGCGAGTGGCTTAGGAGAGTGCATAAGCAATAAGTAGCTAATGGAAAACTGCAGTGATCATTAGACTCAAAATCGCATGCAGCAATATGCACATGTAGTAACACAAAATAAAAAAAATTCAAAGTCCCCCATGGTAATAGTCAGAATAATATTCAGAGGGAGTCACGAGGATTCAACTCAAAGACATAGTGGGGGTAACAAGGGACTCTCGATCCTAACACAAAATTTAGAATGGGCACCATAAAACATCAAAGGTTTAAACTAGGGTACCCATGTATTGGTAAGCTCTATCACATAAATTATGACTTTTCTATAGTAAGAGGGATAATGTCGCAACTCCATGTAGTGGGATCCTTAGGCATGATAGTAATGCCAGGGATGATGCAAAGTGTGCATGATAGAAATGAATCCTACCTTATATTCCATTCAAGATCACAAATATTTTAAAAAAACCTCCAATTAAAAAATTTCTTCAGTTCTCATCTTCCTATAATAATTTACAAAACTCGGTAGAATGGCATTAGTATTGGTCAACATTTATTAAAAATCAAGGCAAAACTATATAAAGTGGCTGATTTTTTTGGATATAAACAATTTCCCAAGTAAAAAGAAATTACTATTCATTTCCACCTTGTTTTTTTACTCCTTTAAGCTATTTTTCCCTAGATTTTCAATCGTTGATTGTGGAGTCCTCGGGCAATCATTTCATATTTTGTTAGTTCCAGGTATTTCTCTATGCTTCTTTGTTCCATTTTCATGCATTTTTTCTTGTTTTTAGTTCAAATTTTCACCTTTTAGGTCCATTCTAAATCTAAAACTGCACATTCACGCTTCTTGTTCCTATGGGTAGCGAATTACCTTAGTATTCACACATGTGTTGTGTATAAAGCATAAATCTGTGCACCTATTCAATATAAGAATTGTGAATACCTAGTGAAAACATGCAAAAAATTGTGCCTTGACTAAAAAAATGGTATTTTGAACAATATGGATTTCATATGGAAAGAACAAGAGCATGAGTATATTGACATATATTCCCTACAAGATCCATTGACCTTGAATGCACTCTATTGATGTGGTTTGTTGAAATTTTTTCAAGTATCTTATGTTGATGTATATGTAACTTCGGAATGTATTTCACATATATGTATATTGTATTCCTATAGAGATGGTATTATTCCTCTATAAGGAAGTGTCGTCATTTATATTGTAAGTGTTGTAACTTATACTTGATGGGTTATTAGACCACCTTATTTGGGGTCGGCCCTGTATAAGTCATGTGGGTCAAAGGGTTATTAGACCACCCTATTGGGGGTCGGACATGTGGGTCAAAGGGTTATTAGACCACCCTATTGTGGGTCGGCCCAGTCAGCATTATATTATGTGGTTAAGTTCGAGCCTACATGAGTTAGGTAAAAAGGCAAGTCAAGTCAAGTATAAATAGAGTGCGGGAGGCACTCTATTTACACACTCACTTCTCACACATGCTCTCAAGGAGGAGAGGCGCACTTATGGAGGAGGAGGATTGCTGCTAGGTTATGTCTATCTCTCTTGGTTGGTTGTATCATTGCTCTATCTATCTCTGAGGAAGTTATTGGGGTTTTTCACCTTTATGGTTTTCCCCAAGTAAATCTTTGTGTCTCTTGTGTGCTTGCATTATTGTCTCCATGATTGATATGCTGTAGATATGCTGTACATGTTGTTCTCTCAGTTAATATCCTAGATCAGATTGAAGTAAATTCTGAAAATTTAACATGGTATCAGAGCTAGCCTGAAAGAAGGCATGATATGGCATGTATGACACTTGTTGCACTAACGATGCTAGGGCTTGATATAGCAAAAACCAGTCATCATAGCACTTTCTCTATAAATCCGTTTTGGAAAATTTTTTGGATCTGAAATTGTTACAGGATGAAGCTAAGATCTCCAGGTATCTTGTGTCCAAAGGAAAACCTCTAATTCGTTGTACTTTGTGATTTATGATCTGTACAATATAGGGTTTCTGCCTCTTCCAGATCTGAGTCAAAATCAGGTGACCTTGGGAAAAAGGTCATAACTTGGGCTAGGAAGCTCCAAATGAAATTTCGTGAAAAGTGACAGGTAGTACACAGGCCGAGCTATCTCAGAAAACTTTTTCAGAGGCCGAAGGTCAAACAGTGACACGTGGAACTCCATACAAGTTCGCTCTCCTGTATTATCCCATAAACAGGTCACGTTGCGACACTTGGCATATCTCTCTCTCAGAGAATCCAATTGAGGTCAGACCTGTCAGGATGGAAAGATAACAGGCCGAGATATCTCAGACAACTTTTTCAGAGGCCGAAGGTCAAATAGTGACACGTGGCACGCCGTACAAGTTCGCTCTCCTGTATTTTCCCAAAACAGGTCACGTTGCGACATTTGGCATAACTCTCTCTCAGAGAATCCAATTGAGGTCAGACCTATCAGGATGGAAAGATAACAGGTCAGGCTATCTCAGGAAACTTTTTCAGACCCTTTGGATCAAAAATTTAGGAGTTACACCAGAAACAATCAGGTACATATTTCTGTCAAAACATAATTATTTTTTGGTACCTTCATTCATGGCTTCCGGAATTTAGGGCTTTGGAGAAAGTTGGAATTTTTGTAATCGGAGACCACGGCTGGATGCTACTCATCAAAATAGAAATTTAGAGACCAAGATCAGAATTTTTGGTTGGGCAGAAGGCCGGGCTTGATTAGACCCTAGTTCGGGACTTTGATCAGAAAAGTGGAAAATTAGGGCTTCTGTAAAAATGGGAATTTTTGAAATCTGTGAACACGGCTGGAAGCTCCTCAGAAAAATAGAAGCTTAGAGATTTGGATCAAACATTTTGATGGGGAAAAAGAGTGGGCTTCATCAAACCCCAGTTCAGGGTCACGTCCAGTGAATCCAGAAGTTTCAAAGGCAAAATTGAGGAGTGAAACTTTGCAGTTTTCAATTTCTGAATATACCAGTTTGATCAGTTCATCAAGGCGCATATTCCTATCCTATCGGAAGGTTGAAATTCAAAGTTTGAATTTTTGGGGTTTCTCTGACAAACCCATATCCAGCTCAAGGTCCAGTTCTTGCAAATCAAGAGGATTGGGTTAATCCTAGAAGAAGATGGATTGATCACCTGCATAAGTGAAGAAGTTCCTGTCTCAGAGGGAGATGAGGATAAGGCCTTACATAAGAAGATTACAAGCGATCTCGACAGGTATGACTCATCGAGGTATGTTTCGATATTTGTCCATGATTAAGTTTATGGTATGTTTGTCTTCATGTTATTACGGTTAGTACAATTTTGATTTTAGATTTGTTGTATCACCTTAACAAAATTATGAATGCATGATAGAAGATATTCATTGGTTAGGGTGTTGACACTTATGATTGTACTAATGCATTATGGTGTTGTATGAGGTCTATGTTGTCTACTAACATGAAAGGTACACCAAGAAAGACAGATCATGTTCTGGTCCAAGAACATATGATCATGATAACATGAGGACAAAGATTCATCCATTGTCATGGATCTCATACAAGATCCATTCACGAGGTATGTATAACTTGGTTTTATAATGGTTAACTTATGAGACATGCAGGTTACTAGCACAAGTCACTAAAGAGAACCAAGAAGACATCATGTGAGTATGTTAGACATAATTAGCTAGCATGCTAATCCAGGTATGTTTTTCCTATATCAAGTTAGAATCTCACCTTGTGATAAGATCCTTTATTTAAGTATACTTGGCATGATTGATTATGATTATTCATTGAAGTTAGTACTCATGGGTTTAGGCATATTATGATTTTTACTTTGATTGATGATATGACTAACCAAAAAAGTCCTATGGTCAAATAGGAATATAAGTAAAAGAATTATGTCTCTTATATTGATTGATTTGACTAACCAGAAGAATCATGAAGGTATAGGTTTGAATAATCACAGGTTTTATGCATATTATATCTCTTATCTTGATTGATGATTCAACTAACCTGAAGAGTCATAGGTTTGAGTAATTATAGGTTTAGATATGTTATGTTTCTTATGATTTGACTAACCATAAGAATCCTGCATAAACCTTGAATAATAATGCTTATTATTTTTGTTTGAAATGATCATGACTATACATACTTGAGATTATTGTGTTTTAATAGTATACTAATGAATGTATGATTTTATATGAGATCACAAGGATAACACATTCGTGATACTAATAAGCATGCATAGGGGCCAAGGATGTATATAAGTTCAAGGACAGGTAATCCAGGGAGCAAAGATCAAGAGGGAGTACACTCCAGTGGTTTATGAAAGGATGCTGATATTCAGAGGGAGTTGACCATCTTTCTACATTCCACAACAGAAAGGTGTAGAAGAAGCTACTTCAGATTAGGACTCCAACAGCTTCTGCAAGGAAGCAAAGACTCAGAGGGAGTCCACCCAACGAACAAAGAAAGATAAGTATTTTAATTATCATTTCTTGCATATGTGTTTGTTTAAATAAAATTGTTCAATGATGTATATGCTCATGTTCCTAGACTTAGGATATGTATAGTTGCATTGATGAACAGTATACTACTAATATACATGGGTAAGTGGCCTATGGCACTGTACAACATTCCATTGCTACTTATCTAGAATGAAACCTCTTTGCTGACATGTTGGGAGTTGTGCACACTCTTAACAATGTTCTGGTAGAGATTGGAAGGCATCTAGAAAGTTACGAAATATGGATAAATGTTGTATTGAAGCATTGGCTAAGATAATTGCATGACTGTATGACATATTTCTTTATGTGTAAGAATTTGTTCTGAAAACTATGAGATGTTTTCTAATCATGCAATTTAACTTGTTGTGTAGGAAAGATCGTATGCCATCTCCTACAAAAGGACTACAACATTTGTTCCAGCAACAAAGATATCTATTGAAGATATTGAAGTTCCCAGGATCTGGGATGAAGAAATGGAATGCCATGATCCGTCGATCATGAAGAATGATGTTTGGGATGCAGTCCCAAGATGTGAAGGGAAGTTTGTTATGACTTCCATATGGATCTATCAGATCAAGCATGTTGCAGATGACAGCATTGAGAAATATAAAAGTGATACTACTTTTGTATGCAGATAACTTGTTTGTTACAGGTGAAGATAGATTGATTGCCGACATGCAGCGGAAGCTTACTACCGAGTTCGAGATGAAGAACTTGGGAATCATGCACTATTTGTTTTTGGCATGGAGGTGTGGCAGAGTGATGGAATCTTCCTTGGACAAGGGAAGTATGCAGTAGAGATCCTGAAGAGGTTCGGGATGATGGACTGCAAGGCTATGGCCACACCTATGACATCGAATATGAAGCTTCTATGTGATGCTTCATCTGAGCTGGTTGATGTCTCTATGTATCGTCAGATTATTGGGTCCTTGATGTACCTGACAAACACGAGACCAGATATTTGCTTTGCTGTGAACACATTGAGCCAGTTCCTGACGGATCCGAGGAGTGTTCACCTGGTTGCTGTAAAGCATGTTCTGAGGTACCTGAAGGGTACAGTGGATTATGGGCTCAGATATGAGGCGAATCAAAAGTTTAACCTGCAGGGTTATGTTGATTCAGATTGGGCTGGCAGTGCTGCAGATAGGAAGAGCACATCTGGGTGTTGCTTCAGTATGGGATCAGGTGTGATCTCTTGGTTTAGCAGGAAGCAGTCCTGTGTAGCATTGAGTACAGCTGAGGCAGAGTATGTTGCAGCCTGTTCAGCTAGTTGTGAGGCAGTATGGCTACGGAAGCTACTGTCTGAGTTATTTGATCTCCCGTTGGAGGCTACTGGTATCTTCTGTGATAACCAGAGTTGTGTGAAGCTGTCCGAGAACCCAGTGTTTCATGACAGGTCGAAACACATAGAGATCAAATATCACTATATCAGGGATATGGTGCAGAGAGGAGCTGTGAAGCTCCTGTATATTGCGATGGACGAGCAGATTGCAGATGTGCTGACGAAGCCACTAGCCAGGGTGAAGTTCGAGTACTTCAGAGAGAGGCTTGGCGTTCCTCAGATCGAGGACACTTCGGGGAAGAAGTGATGGACACATTTGCTGAAGCCATTCCAAGCATGTTGGGAGGAGGATCCTTCACATGGCTGTGGATGTAAGCGCTGGATGATGAGCATCAGGATGATGTTCTAGTTTCTGCTTGATATGATCAGTTGGATCATTTTATGTATGTATGTACGCATCATGTTGGATGCTGGTGTTATACCTCTATATTTCACGGTGTCGCATCCCCATCACAACACATTTCGACGACACTTTCCCTACTGCTTTGAACCATCCAGAAGAGACAGATGATGAGTCAACCTTGAAGGTAAATCCACCCTGCCAAGTTTTGACCCACCTTGGACTTTATTTCCATACACTACCGCGCTCTGCCAGCTTGACAAAACGCGGCACAGTGCCGCGCTCTGTATCATTTGCAAAGCGCGGCACCCTTTTAATAGTTTTTGCCCTTGACTTATGGGATCTTGGATTTTCGAAGATGATGGAAGATTAGGTTCCTTGATTCGATCCCAACTCACCTCCTTCGATTAGAAACCCTGATCCACTTATCCCTCCTTAGATCCACCTATCTCTCTTGTTGGTTAACCTCACCATTCACTATAAAAGAGAGGCATGCCATTGGGAAGGAGGAGGACTCTTGAGAGCACCAAACTTATGGTCTTGCAGCATTGTGGAGATAGCTAAGAGGAGAAGACACTTGGAGTTGGAGGATTGGCTTGGGCATCAAGCACCCTTTGTAAGTAATCTTCAAGTTGTAATGGAATAACTTGTCTTGTTTTCCCAAATCATTTGTGTTAATCTTGTTTTAATCATGTGATTTGTATATTTCATAGATTTAGATCCTAACTCATGTTTTCAGATTGTTAGAGAATAGTACATGCTTGTGTTTTGGTTCTATTGTTAACAGGTTTACTTGGAGCTTGGAGCAAATATCAAAGACAAGCGTTTGGATACAAGGTCAGTTAAACTCCTTTCTATTCTCTTCAGCATTTTAATTCTGAGATGTTTGTTAGATCTAGGGATTCAAGGTTGCATTTGTTTTGTCTGTTCTTAGCCTAGAGTTAGTTAGATCCTACTTTAGCCTAAGGGAGTTTTGGCTTATCCGTAGGGCAGAATTCCACATAACAAGAATGGCGACTCCGCTGGGTTTGATTACTGCTTGATTGGTTCAAATTCACAGTCAATTATCTTTGAATTATCAGTCTTTTGTTGCACTTCAAACCACCTTGAATTTTGGTCTTTTTTGACCCTTATTCACCCCTCCTCGCAGGATTCATCTCCCTGTTTAATTACTGAGTCCCTTGGGTTAGCAACAACCCTGAAAACTTGATTTTTTCTTTTCCAGTTGCGTTTTTTTTCCCTCTTGCCACAGTGCCGCGCCCTCTTAACCACTTCCAGTGCGACATTTACACAGTGCCGCGTCCTAGGCATTCATACCAGCGCGACAGTTACACAGTGCCGCGCTTCCGGCAGTCTATAGACCGCGGTATTGTCTGCAAGTAGGTAAAATTTTTTTTTTATTTTTTTTTTTATTTTTTTAATTTTTGCTTGGTTTCCTGAGTTTCTCCCTGCCTCAGATAGTCTTTATTGTTGCCTGTTAGCATCCTGGTTAATTTCCAGTCTGTTTGGTCTGCTTATTACATGGTTTGTGAGCTTGATTGATTGATTGAATTAAGTGGCACTTTTGACATATTGGTCATTTTTCAATTTGATTGCATTTGACTTGGCTTTTCCCCACAACCAACTCAACACCACTGTCTTCTGTTACTGAACACTGTAGTTTTACAGTCATATTGTCATTATCATTTTCAGTAAATTAAAAAGATCATTGGTTGAGAGCAAATTTGTTGTTTAATTTGAAAAAGTCTAGTGGCATTTTGCATAGAGAAATGAACCATTAATTTTGCCATAAAAATTCTCAGCATAGAAGCATTGTAGATTGTAAAATCAGTACATTGAAAAGCGTGTTTACTTCAGCTTGGCTTGGTTTATAAATCGAAAAGAAAAGAAAAATCTTTTACTTTGATTGCTTGTGAAAGTTGTTATGCATATTGGATCGAAGAACCTCTATCTTTACCTTAGCTAGATTTCATCGAAGACAAAGGCTTGTTTATGATTCATTCTCATTTGCATGGTTTGAGTCGTCATAACACCATCAAGTCTCACGTCCACTACCCGATTGAGTAAAGACAGCCACTAAAATCAATCACCCTAATTAAACCAACTTTAACCTCACTTGAGGAAATCAAAAGAATTTGGTAGTTAGGTAGGACACCGGGGATAGGCATCAAAATAATTCCCCCTTGTCATTTTCATCTGAGACATAGTCGTTGTCTTTAGGGAACTAAAATCCTCTAGTACTTATTGACACGGTCACAGCTAGTTTGTGGAGGGGCCTCCTGACTGTTTCTAACTGTTCAGGGGTTAAACGGCCGCGAGATTGAGAACCGGATGGACTCTGTGGAATACCGCACTCCACTTAGCCCTAAGGCAACATCGATCGCTGTCTTCTTCGGAAGGCTGAAGTGCCCAAAACCTTTTCCGACGTGTCATGAACGAGGTGGCTTAGTATCTATTCTACTAGGGCTCTTTTACCCAGGATCCCTTTCGGTAGAGGGATATCCTTCTTATATCGGTCTCTCATGTTGTATTGTTCGACTTGGATTTCATCACCTTGCGAAGGATACAGCCTGTTGAGGTCTCCAGCTCTTAGTTAGGAGTTTGCTTGGCGTCTCATCTTTGTAGAGGGTCATTTTTTCTTTGTAGGGACTGCTTGTTGGCATTCTGGCCATTTTTGTTGATCAGCTCGCTTATTGAGACACCGGTCTCAGTATAGATTTTAGAGCTTGCTTTTTTGGCCTGTGAGCCTTGCTTTTTCTAGCTCCTCTTTTGCACACTCGGCTGCATTAGAGTTTTTGAGTTCTTTGTTTACAGTACTGCCCCCGATTTTCATTTTCCTGTCATCATGTCAGATCAACAAAGAAGATCACGAAGACAACAGGGCCTAAGCCCTCCACCACCACCACCGCCATGGACTTCTGGTCCGCCTGCATCACGCATTCCTGCTCCTCCTGGCCGCGGTGCTGGTCGAGGCAACATCCCACCGCCGATACGTACAACATCTTCAGTTACGCCTGTAACTGCCACACACAGCACAATCTCAGAATCCATTGCAGCTTCTATGACCACTAGCATGTCTGAGGCTTCCACTGTCACCTCACCCACTGTCATCCCAGATTTATCTATAACAGTGGGCACAGTTACAGCAGCCGAACCTAGCACGACCCAGAGTACTAGACCAGAGGTCATCCTTCTACCGAAGGCCAACACTTCCCGTCCATCAGACACTTTCCACGATGATATAGACGGATCTATTGGCACCACGGAAGGATCCGACCAGGACATAGCTGGCCTAATTTCAGTCCCAGGCGGCTACGTTGAGATCGTTGAAGATACTCGTCTACCTGACACACCTTTTGAACCTGATTATGGCTTCATTACTTCCCAGACGGAACTTCCGCCTGTTATTACTACGTCACCCAGTGTTCATCCTCAGGAGACAAGTTCTTCTAGCAACGTACCTCGCACTTTTCATCTACCCAACATCCCACCGGGACACGAAATTATGGCTTCCATCCAGTCTAGTATGGTTAGCCTAGCGAACTCTCCGTTAGCATCGGCACAATTTAGACGCAACACAGAGCAAATGCTTTCGACAGCGTCTAGATACCCCCCTGTTTCTCGTCCTTCTGACTATAGGGATCCCAACGTTCCGTCTAGCACAGAATTTCATCATTCCTTTGCATACGGCTCAGGACCTTCGGACTTTACTACACCTAGGTTCCTGCCGGATCCCCAAAATCTTTTTCAGGATATGAACTCGGACCCAGTTCTCGATGGTCCTCCTATCATTGAACACGTGATGGACGACGCTGATACTCCTGGGCTAAATTCCCCACATTTGCTGTCATCACCAATGTTTGGTGCACACTCTATGAGGGATAACCCAGTTTTTTCTCCGTCCTCACCTGTCCAATACGGACGATCGCCTCCGCTAATCGGTACTTTTGGCGCCGTTGGCCAATCCATGCTATCATATTTAGCTAGCGGCGGAAGAACACCTAGTCATACTGCTGGATCTTCCGTTTCGACCGGAGGATCACCTTCAGCCACCATTTATACTATTTCAGGAGGTGGACAACCGACTGCAATGGTCCCTAACTCCAACTTACAAACCCTCCCTGGTGGGCCATCAACCCAACCAGCTGGGGGGCAACCTTTTGTTGGGAACCCCATTGTTAGTCAACAACCTCCAACTGGTGGGCCATCAACCCAACCAGTCGGAGGACAACCTTTTGCTGGGAACCTAGTTCCCAGTCTACAGCCTCCTCACATAGGGCCATCCAACCTAACTGCTGGCGGACAACCTATTGGCTCGCTCCAACAAGTTTCCCAACCAGCAGTTTCTACTCAGTTTGGTATGTACAATCCACCTGGCAGTGGGCAACCTTATTCCGGTGTTCCCACCGGGCCTTACTCTCAACCACCCCTGTCAGGTATGCTTCCTTCTTGGGATCATCAAATCCCACAGAGTGGGGGGTACTCACTTTTCGGAAACTGGAACCAAGCTGGGGGGCAATCTCAGATTTCCCCCAACTTGAATTCTGGCTTCCCTTACCCTTCAGCTGCCACAACTCCTTGGAACCCGTCACTTCAATTTCCACTCGTTCCTCAAGCAGGAACGAGCATTCCATGGACACCACCGTCGCAGCCACTCCCCAACCCTGCTATGGGAAATCCTCCACTTACACAGTATGGTGGAAACATCCCTGGAACACAACAATTCCAAGGAACTTTTCCCCAACAAGGAATAGCAACCAATCCTGGGCATCAACAGCCTCAGGGTACTATACCCACTCAGCAGAACACTTACCAACCAGTTGCTTACAATCAACCGGTTAACCAGATGGCTTATTATCCGCAGAACTTCCAGCAGTATCCCGCGGGAAACACATATGGGTATAACACACAGCAGCATGCTATGCAAGGCCCTCCAGGGTTCCCTGCACCACATGGTTATTACTCATACCTGCAGACCAACCGTCAGCTTCCCTTCTTGGCCACACTTGATCTACCTGATTTGTCGAGGCTTATTAACGATCCTATATGGCATGAACCTCACTGGCCACCTATCCCAGCCAAACTACCATCGGACATTCCCAAGTTCGATGCTAAGCCCGGGGAAGACCCCAAGAACCACGTGATGACCTTCCATCTTTGGTGTTCATCAAACTCCTTGATGGATGATTCCATCCGACTTCGGCTCTTCCAACGTACGCTTACCGGAACGGCAGCAAAATGGTACATCGAGCTGCCACAACACTCTTTTCGTGATTTCAACACTTTGGCTATGCAGTTTCTGACACATTTCCAGCTTCCCATCCGATATGAGACTGGAACAGAACTGCTAACTTCACTGCGTCAAACCACTTCTACACACATCTCGGATCACATCCATGAGTGGCGAAGACGCCGTAGGCTAATAAAGGCACCTATTCCAGATCAGCTACTTGCTGATTGGTTTACAAAATCCTTTTTGCCTCCCATAGCCAGAGATATTGCTATGCGCGGACCTGTTACGGAAGAACAAGCCATCTCGGCAGCACAATACATGGATTTAGTATATACTCAATCCGGTACTTTACACGAACTTCTTCCACATGCTTCCCGCATTCACACTGATCCTACAAAGCCTACTACTGAACCACCCATTGATGGTATCGTTGGTTCAGTTAAGGCTCAGCCTGCTACCAACTCGACGGGGCAACAAGCTTCTGCTTCCCCCGCTTTTACCCAGGTCGCTTCAAAAACTTCCACTTCTCCTGCTGTCTCCTCCGAAGTGAATGCAGTCCAATCTACATCACAACCCTCCGGGGGAAAGAAGAAAAACAATCGTGGTAAACCTAAAAAGAACCAGCAGGAGAACTCCAAACCACAACCTACCCAGAATGATCAAAAACCACGTCGGAAAGCTAAGTTTCCCTGCTTGATTTGTCAAGATGATCATTATACGCGTGACTGTCCCTACAAGGACGAGGTCCATAAGTTCGTTAAAGGATCCTCTAGACCGGCAGTGCTAACTGACCCTTTCCCCCAACAGCAACAGCAAATGGTTGCCCAAGAATCCCCACAAGGGGGCAACCCGACCAATCCTTCCCGTGGAGAGACGTCCACAAACCGCGAGATCCTAATGACAAGTAATGAGGAGATTAATATCACCACTCGTTCAAAGACATATGACAATCCTCCAAGTTCAACCAAACAATCGGAGACAGCCAAAGGCAAGTCTCCTATTGAAGATCCGATTCCTATTCCCCCCCCTAATGGTCACCTCCATATCGAGAGACCACTTATGGACACAGTGCTACGCCCACCTAAGGGCACCATACGAAAGGCGACATTCAATCCGAATGCGCGAGCTGCCCAAAACTACAACATTGTTGAAGATTTGGCTCAAGCACCTTGCGCTATGTCAACTCTCGAGGTTCTCCAACACTGCCCCACGCAGCGTAGAACCCTACTTTCAGCACTGGGGGCATTGGACCCAGATACTTCAAACTCCATCATGTTTAACTTGGAGCACGCTAAACCTAGGCTTTCTCACTAGTTAGCCTTCCAGGTACATACGAAAATCCGTGGAAATGTTATCCACCGCACAGTGTTAGATGAGGGTGCTTCCACGTCAATTATGTCTTTGAACTGCTGGAGAGCTCTCGGCTCGCCTGAGGTCACAACTTCTCCCACTACTCTTAGAGCGTTTGATGGACATGGTTTTCAACCATACGGACTCATCCCCTCAATCGGTGTTGAACTGGGGGGCAAAACAGTATCCGTACACATCGAAGTCGTAGATGCACCTTTGGATTACAACCTCCTACTCGGTCGGAACTGGTTCTATGCCATGACTGCCATTGCATCTACAGTCTTCCGGATTGTACAATTTCCTCATGAAGGGAAAATTGTCACTATTGATCAATTGGATTACTGTATCCCAGACTCCCATCCGAACTCCGCCAATACCGTTCCGTTATTGGATCAACCACGGTACCGGTTCCAAGACATAGGTGTTGGTCTCATGAAGGATTCATCCCTCATTGGAGTTTTTCCAGAACTGGGAACCCATCTTCAACCAGTCAACATGATTTCATCACATGTCACCCCGTCCGATGATTCATGGGTGATCCCGAGTCCTACTCAGATCCAAGGCTATGGCAATTCCATGCCTTTGAACAGAAACCTTGCATCTTATGACGCGATCCAATCAGCCACAGATTGGGTCGACTGTTCTACTGATCACACAGTGGCACAGCTCTCGACTGAAACTCATACACGCCCACCATTGTTTGATCCTCTCAACTTGATTTTTCCTACTGACGAATCAATCATAGAGGTTATGTGCGGTAATGAGCCACCATGGGGAGATTTTCATCATCGATCTTCATTCCCCACCATCCAGTCACTCGAGCCTGACACCAAATCCAGTGCTTCACTTGGGATGGTTCAAACCAAGTTCCCCACTTCCCTCGACGAAGTATTTTCTGAAGGCAACTTGGCCAATCTTATGGCAACCACTCCCATTGATATTTCAGTAAAGCCTGGTATCGTGGAAAACGTACACATTGGCAAAACATGTACTCCTCTTGAGACGGAGTTCTATAATGCCTACTTTAAAACTTTCCGCGATGTTTTCGCTTGGAGTTATGAAGAGATGCCAGGAATCGACCCATCGATTGTAGTCCACGAAATTCCAACTTTCCCTGGCGCCCGACCTGTTCGGCAAAAGCTTCGACCCGTTCATCCTCGTAAGGCAGCCGCCATTAAAGCAGAAGTTGAAAAACTTTTGCGTGCTGGTTTTATCTATCCTGTCCCATTGACAGAATGGGTATCCAACATCGTCCCTGTAGCCAAGAAACAGGGAACGATTAGAGTCTGTGTTGATTACCGTGATTTGAACAAAGCTTGTCCCAAAGACAACTACCCAACTCCGTTTATCGACCAGATCATCGATAACTGTGCCGGAAGTGTTATCTTTTCATTTATGGATGGCTTTTCTGGCTATAATCAGATCGATATCCTCCCAGCCGACCAGCACAAAACGGCCTTTATCTGCCCTTGGGGGATCTTTGCATATCGGAAGTTACCTTTTGGCCTCAAAAATGCCGGGGCAACTTTCCAACGGGCGATGTCCTACGCATTCCATGACATCAAACATATCGTAGAGCCATATCTCGATGACCTTCCCGCTCATTCTCGAACTCGGGAAGAACATCCAGATCACTTGAGTGCCATTTTCGAAAGGTGCCGGCGCTACAATATACGTTTGAACCCGCATAAGTGCGTCTTCTGTGTAGAAGCCGGAAAACTGTTGGGCTTCATAGTCTACAAAGACGGGATACGTCTAGATCCCGCAAAGGTAGCAGCTATCATAGCCCTGCCTTCACCTACTAATATTCCAGAACTTCAATGTTTGCAAGGGCATGCAAACTTTCTATGCCGTTTTATCTGTAATCTGTCTGAGATAACAAAAGGCTACATGCGGCTTCTCAAGAAGAATGTTCCCTTCATATGGGATGATGAAGCCCAACGCTCCTTTGACAATTTAAAGGCAGCCTTAACTAAAGATCCTGTGATTCAACCCCCCAATTACACACAGGACTATATCCTTTATCTCGCAGCCTCGATTTCCACCATTGGTATGGTGTTAGTCCAGGAAGATCACAACGGCATAGAACATGTGGTGTACTACCTCAGCAAGAGTCTTCTCGACTCTGAAACTCGCTACTCACATGTTGAAAAGCTGGCTCTGGCAACAGTGTTTGCTGTCCAAAGATTCTGTCACTACATCTTACTCCGCCGGACCACCGTTATCGCCGATTTCAATCCAATGTACTACATCCTCACACGACAAGTGCTTGGGGGCAAGTACTCCCGTTGGATTGTCATCCTTCAAGAGTTTGACTTGGAATTCGTCAAAGCCAAGTCTAAGAAATCTCTGGTCTTCGCTGAGTTAATTTGTCACTTGCCCCGTGCTACTGAGCAATCCGAGCCCATTGATTCTCTTCCCGACGAATCATTGTTCCTCATTAGCACGTCTGATCCGTGGTATGGGGATATTCTCTTATATCTCCAAACCCAACGCTTCCGTCCCGACCTCAACCGCGATGAACGACGACGTATCAGACATCACGCAAAATACTACCTTATAGTGAACGATACTTTGTATCGGCGTGGTGTCGACACTGTCCTTCGACGCTGTTTGACCTTAGATGAGGCGGAACGCGTTCTCAATGACTGCCATGCTGGAGCATGTGGTGGTCATCTCTCTGGGATGGCTACGGCCCAGAAAATATTGCGAGCGGGATACTTCTGGCCTTCGATTTTCAAAGACTGCATTGAAACAGTCAAGAAGTGTCCGCCATGTCAATTCTTTCATCACAAAACACGCTCGCATCCTGCTCCACTCCATCCTGTTATTGCCGTCGGCCCCTTCTCCAAATGGGGCATTGATTTTATGCACTGTAAGCCCACTTCAGCCGGGGGGCATAGCTATGTCATAGTAGCTGTGGACTATTTTACAAAATGGGCTGAAGCGATGCCTACGTATGCTGAAGACGGCAAAACAGCAGCGCAGTTCATATTCAATCATATCATAGCTAGATTCGGTGTCCCACAGTCTATTGTGACTGACCATGGTTCCCATTTTAGGAATCATATGATCGAAGAACTAAGTGCCAAACTGGGTTTTCGCCACGAAAACTCAACTCCGTATTACCCACAAGCCAATGGCCAAGTTGAAGCCATCAATAAGGTCCTGAAACGAATGATTCAGCGCATTGTGGGTACCCAAAAATCCAATTGGCACTCAGCTCTGTTCTCAGCACTGTGGGCATACCGAACCTCAGTGAAAAGTGCTACTGGGTTTACACCATTTCAATTGGTGTACGGCCTGGAAGCCATTCTCCCGATTGAATGTGAAATTCCATCACTCAAGATAGCCATAGAGCTACTTCCACACACTACTTCCGAAGAAGAACGGTTTCTATACCTAGCCAAGCTAGATGAAACCCGCCGCGACGCCGCTTTGGCTAATGAAGCTCACAAAAAACGCGTCAAAGCTCAATATGACAAATCCGTTCAACCTCGGATCTTTAATGAAGGTGACCTTGTACTTACATATGATCAGATGCATGACAAACTTGGAAAAGGCAAGCTTGAATCTATGTGGTACGGCCCCTTCATCATAAAACGTGTCTTAGAAAAAGGAGCCTATGAACTAGTCGACTGTGATGGTACGCCATTGGCACGGCCCCGCAACGGGCTATACCTCAAGCGTTTCTACGCATGAGGTTACCCCACGCGGGTTACTTCTTGTACATAATGTATTTAGTTTGCTTTTTGCTTTATTTTTAGTGTGCGCGTGGATCTTATGTATCTACTCTTACTTTGACTCGTGCTTTTATGCGCAGATGTCTACCTACTTTGGATTCGCTGACGGTGCAAGCCGACATACCCGGAATCTCGCTTCCGCAGCATGGGTGATCTATTCCCCCACTGGCGAGTTAATTTCTTCAGGAGCCATTTGTTTAGGTCCCGCAACCAATAATATCGCAGAGTACCATGCAGTCATTGGTCTCTTAACTGAGGTTGCCTCACTCGGGATTGACTCCTTATCGGTCTTTTTAGATTCCCAACTCGTGGTTTCTCATCTAAACCGTGTTTACACAGTTCGCGATCCTACATTACTTCGTTTATTTCGAAGAGTACGCCTCTTGGAACGGTCATTTGATTTTATTACATATCAACACATACCGAGAGAATTCAATTGTATTGCCGATTCATTGGCTAATTACATTTTGGATTGGCATCTTGCCCATACATAAACACATCATAAAAAATTAAAATGCACAAGTCATTGTAAATATTTAGATCATAAATAGGTCCATATCACTGTATATAAAAGTGTTTTTTCCAAAATACATAAAGTTTGTGTCAAAGACAAAATTGGGGATTAAATCCCATATACAAAAATTGGCCCTCAAAGCCTACATATCGTGTACATGCCGCAAAAAGATCTAAAGACCATCTATGGAGACCTAGGAGACCTATCACGTCCCTCATCGGACTCCTCCCGCCGCTGGTGGTAACACATCACAGCTCGAACCACCTTGCGAAGAAGTCGACTGATACGACCAGGTACACCTACAGTATGACGCTGGAGGGGGTAAGGGACATCATCCATCCGCATAGCAGGGATACCATGAGTCAATCCCTGCAGGTTCCTCTCAATGTCCCGGACACCTCCTGCCTCATCCTCATCTTCTTCTTCGACAGGATCAGCTTGACGATCTACACCGCCACGACGTAGTGGTGAATATCCAGCTGGTCGTTGTGGTCCACGATCTGCAACATGCATACGAATATACATTAGAAGTCTTTTACACATTCTAAAAAAGCATCAAAAATTAAATATTCAAAAAGAAAAAACACATATCCATGAAGGTCATACCAGAGTTGTCCCAGTCATCATCTTCTGGCAAAGCCAAGTCAATATCCTCGCGGAAATCTACCCCTGAATAGGGATAGTCGTCGATCATGATTATCTGCTCCTCTAGCCAAGAGAAGAAATCCTCTCCAAAAGCTAGCCGCTGAGGCCCTCCAAGGCGCCCGGCATAGTCGCTCCATCGAGCCATCCATGGATCAGTAGGTGGGCGAGGATGCATAGATATCTGCGGACGCAGTAATGGCACCCTTGCCAGGAAGAAAGTGACCAAGATACTCCCATAGCCAAACTGGGTATTTTTCCCAGTTCTACATTTGTGCACCTGTTCCTTCATATGGGACAGCACTGCATCACACCAGTTGAAGACCGTTCCTCCCATGCACTCTGCTGCGAGATTTACCTGTGTGCGGGTTGCCTGATGTGGGCTCACGCTTCCTGCTGCACGTGTAATAGTGAATAGCAAAGTTTTGAAAGGAAGATTTGTGACCTCTTTTATGGCCACTTTCCCACTCTTCTTACTCGAACCCACCTGACAATATCGAGCAATTAAATCATCCGTGCTTGAGTCTGAAGCACTGTACCCGGTAAGATTCGGCCGGGCCCCTCTTTTCGAGAGGCCCGTGAGGAAGTAGATGTCTTCAAGTTGAATTTCAAGCACGTGCTCTCCTACTCGGAAAGCTTCGATATCAGGATCCCACAATTGAATGAGGTGAGTAAGTAGTTTGGGTTGTTGGCGGATCCCTTTAGTCTTGAAAAACTTTAGCAAACCACATTCTCTCAATGCGGTCACGGTGGGTAAGTGATTTTCGGCCCTAAAATCATCCGTTTCATGTTCCCTCTCTTTCCAACTCACCATTTTGCCTCAAACAAGTTGCAAATCCCTGCAAAAAGGCAAACAAAGTAATTAGTGGCTATTTAACAACTTGCTTCCAGCAAAAATTTGAGGAAAAATTGATTTTTTGAACTCAATTTTCGCACGTGCCGCGCCTGGAGGACACCATGCCGCGCAGCAGTCCACAGTGCCGCTCCTCCTTTTGGAGTTACAGCGCGGCACTGTTGAACAGTGCCGCGTTTCACGATAGGGGCCCCACGCGGCAGTACGGCAGGCGATTCTTGCCAAAAGGGCTTGCCAAAAAATTAATTTTTCCCTGGTAAAAGTGAAAATTTCTTGCATGAAATGAAAGAGGAGTTCAAGCACTCTTACCTGGCACAGACGGCGGTCGAAATGGTCTCCCATAACTCTCGGTATCGATCCTTGAAATTTTGCTCCAAAATGGGTAAAAATGTCTTCTTTGGGTAAAAATCACAAATGAATAGTAATTTCTATTTTTACCATGCTTTATATAGCATTTTTTCACATTTTTTAATTAATTGATTACTATTTCAAAATTAATAAACCCTTATTCATATTACTAATGCCCGATTTTTGAGCATTTATTGACAGGATCTGCGGTAAAAATGGGATGCATTCATACTGGTATTTGTTCGTAGTTTGACCTTCATATTGAGCCCACTTTATCTTTTTCGTGCTCTGGATTTAAAACTTGAAAAAGATTCCAAGCGCTTTCACACCTGTGTCGTGCTTGTCAAACGCAAGTAAACGGTGTCGAGTACGGTCAGCTTTACTCATGCTCGTTAAACGATGAGGAAAGTATTATCCTGGTTGTATTTTATTCTTTTTTCGGGCCAGAATAATTAATTTTTACGAAAAAGACCATAGGAGTCCATAGTTAAGCTCTTTTCAGACTCCTTAAAATTGAAAAGATTGCCAAGTGATCTTGACTCTTTCACACTTGTAAAAGTATTTGAAAGGTCGTCTATTCGGTGATAGGTTACCCCTTTTTCGGCCCGTCTAGACTATTTACGAGAAAGGTATACCTCAGTCAATCTCGGCTGGGAGAGTTCTCTCGGGAATCGTTTTACACTTTTTCGGGATCGAGAGACTAAATTTTACGAAAAAGTACATTATGGAGCTTCCTTTAAGTTTTTCAGGCTCTCTAAATATGAAAAACTACCGAGTTTTCCTTCCTTGGACTCGTTAAAATATTAACATCGAAGGACCCACTTTGGGACGAACCCCTCCTTTCTCAGGTTCATAAAATATGTGAGATTGGACTCATCCACAAGATGAGCTACACCGAGCATCTGTTATCCTCTTCAAGCTCGTAAAACAAGAAAGAGGTACTCGTCCATCATGTCGGGGAAATATGGGGGAACAAGTCAAGTTTATCTATGGCAGCTTGTCAGTCGTTACCTTTGAACATGGCATGTGTCCATCTCTTGTCTATACTTGGGGTATCCGTCTTTCATTGAGTCATAGTCATCATTATGGGTCGTCTCCCTGGCCACGAGTCCACTCATCCGGTGTCTATCCTCTATTTATCAATAATCCCTGCTGCTAAGTCTTGTTACATGCCGTTATATGTTCAAAGGGTTGCATTGTATCGAGTCATTCACTGTGTCAGGCCTCCGCTGTGTCAGTACATATTCCATTACTTCCTCATCCTATCCTATGTGCCGATTTCGTGTCGATGATGTGGGAATTATCATTGCCCACCTTCGACGAGTCTATTCCTGTCGACACCAAATCACTATCCAGGAATTGGACTTAGAAATCAACCATTAGTACCTTGGTACCTGCATGCCTCAATGGCAGGTTTCCTCGTGTTTGACAGCAGGTTCACATCATTGACCTCTGATCAAGCAATCTCTCGAATGCTCGACATCAACTCATTTATTCGCATTTCGTTGAGATGTACTATTGATACCTTGGGAATCATTGTCATTATTGGTGATCTCCCTCGCATTTGTTAACGGTCCACATCATTGACCAGTAATCAAATGGTTTCTTCCATGTTCGACTTCAACATCTTGTAATCACATGGTTAGATTCGTATCTTTATGCGATCGGGTAGAAGACCCTGGGTGCATCACTGTATCTTGACTGCGTCCAGGCTGCGATGGAGATGTCTCTTGTATTGTCACACAGATCCACTTATTGTATTGGTCGTGGCTGTGTCATTACTGTCTCATGGATCTACGATTGTTCATAGTAGCCATGATCTGTCCACAGTTTACATTTTCTCAGTACTCATGGATCTGCAATGTATTGGTCGGCAGCCATGTTTTGAGTCATTTGTTTCCGAGCATGGGAATGCCCGCCTCGGTGGTATATCTAACACTTTGTTTCCATTTCAGCTCCGTGTCGCTCTCCTCGATGCTATCTCTGCACATTTTATTCGTAAAGTCTTTCGGCCATCAGTCCCTTCTGACCTCACACTTTAGGGGGCATCTGTTATACCTCTATATTTCACGGTGTCGCATCCCCATCACAACACATTTCGACAACACTTTCCCTACTGCTTTGAACCATCCAGAAGAGACAGATGATGAGTCAACCTTGAAGGTAAATCCACCCTGCCAAGTTTTGACCCACCTTGGACTTTATTTCCATACACTACCGCGCTCTGCCAGCTTGACAAAACGCGGCACAGTGCCGCGCTCTGTATCATTTGCAAAGCGCGGCACCCTTTTAATAGTTTTTGCCCTTGACTTATGGGATCTTGGATTTTCGAAGATGATGGAAGATTAGGTTCATTGATTCGATCCCAACTCACCTCCTTCGATTAGAAACCCTGATCCACTTATCCCTCCTTAGATCCACCTATCTCTCTTGTTGGTTAACCTCACCATTCACTATAAAAGAGAGGCATGCCATTGGGAAGGAGGAGGACTCTTGAGAGCACCAAACTTATGGTCTTGCAGCATTGTGGAGATAGCTAAGAGGAGAAGACACTTGGAGTTGGAGGATTGGCTTGGGCATCAAGCACCCTTTGTAAGTAATCTTCAAGTTGTAATGGAATAACTTGTCTTGTTTTCCCAAATCATTTGTGTTAATCTTGTTTTAATCATGTGATTTGTATCTTTCATAGATTTAGATCCTAACTCATGTTTTCAGATTGTTAGAGAATAGTACATGCTTGTGTTTTGGTTCTATTGTTAACAGGTTTACTTGGAGCTTGGAGCAAATATCAAAGACAAGCGTTTGGATACAAGGTCAGTTAAACTCCTTTCTATTCTCTTCAGCATTTTAATTCTGAGATGTTTGTTAGATCTAGGGATTCAAGGTTGCATTTGTTTTGTCTGTTCTTAGCCTAGAGTTAGTTAGATCCTACTTTAGCCTAAGGGAGTTTTGGCTTATCCGTAGGGCAGAATTCCACATAACAGCTGGATATGATCAGTTGGATCATTTTATGTATGTATGTACGCATCATGTTGGATGCTGGACATGATCAGTTGGATCATTTTATGTATGTATGTACGCATCATGTTGGATGCAGGATATGATCAGTTGGATCATGTGTATGTATTGTTTATGCATCATGTTGGATGCTTGGACCATGTATCTGTATATGTATCAGGTGGATACATTGTATGATCAGGTGGATCATGTATGGCGATATGTATCATGTATTTGTATTTGTATCAGGTGGATACATTGATGATCAGGAGGATCATGTATGATGATATGTATCAGGAAGATACTTGGTATGCATCAGGTAGATGCATTGATGATCAGGTGGATCATGTATGGCGATATGTATCATGTATTTGTATTTGTATCAGGTGGATACATTGATGATCAGGAGGATCATGTATGATGATATGTATCAGGAAGATACTTGGTATGCATCAGGTAGATGCATTGATGATCAGGAGGATCATGTATGATGATATGTATCATATATTTGTATCAGGAGGATACATTGATGATCAGGAGGATCATGTATGATACTTGGTATGCATCAGGTAGATGCATTGATGATCAGGTAGATCATGCAGCAGGATGTTGCAGTGATGATCAGGATGATCATAGATGACGAGCTTCAGGATGTTGCTCCAGATGATATGCAGCAGGATGTTGCAGTGATGATCAGGATGATCATAGATGACGAGCTTCAGGATGTTGCTCCAGATGACATGCAGCAGGACGTTGCAGTGATGATGATCAGGATGATCATGGATACATCAGGATGATGTATGGTGAGTATCAGGTTGATGCTCTGTGGCCGTGGATCAGGTTGTGCAGATGAGCATGTAATTCGGTGCCCTGGGAGATTTGCAGATGGTCTTTCGAGGTTTTGCCTATGGCATGTAATTCGGTTCCCTGGGACATCTGGCAAATGCTCTTTCGAGGTTTTTCCATGACCACATGTAATTCGTTGCCCTGGGAGATCTGCAGATAGTCTTTCGAGGTTTTGCCTATGGCATGTAATTCGGTTCCCTGGGATATCTGGCAGATGCTCTTGCGAGGTTTTGTGGTGAGGTCACATGTAATTCGGTGCCCTGGGAGATTCTATAGGTAGAGCTGTGTGCTCGTAACAGCCTGGGATGCTCTTTCGAGGTTTTGTGACGCACGTAAAAGTCCTGAGGATTCCACAGTATGGCCAGTGATGATGAAGACCTGCAGGTGGTGGGCCTACATCCAGTATGAAAAAGGACTGGCTCTGTAGAACTTCCTATGACGAGTAGATTCAGAGATTGATTGAGATAGCAGCAGCAGTGACGATGATGATGACTCGATGACGATTATCCAGTGACGATGATCCAGAGAAGATGACTTGTGCTAGAAGAACTGTGCTGAGAAATACCTTCCTAGTTAAGAGGGAGTGTTGATGTATATGTAACTTCGGAATGTATTTCACATATATGTATATTGTATTCCTATAGAGATGGTATTATTCCTCTATAAGGAAGTGTCGTCATTTATATTGTAAGTGTTGTAACTTATACTTGATGGGTTATTAGACCACCTTATTTGGGGTCGGCCCTGTATAAGTCATGTGGGTCAAAGGGTTATTAGACCACCCTATTGGGGGTCGGCCATGTGGGTCAAAGGGTTATTAGACCACCCTATTGTGGGTCGGCCCAGTCAGCATTATATTATGTGGTTAAGTTCGAGCCTGCATGAGTTAGGTAAAAAGGCAAGTCAAGTCAAGTATAAATAGAGTGCGGGAGGCACTCTATTTACACACTCACTTCTCACACATGCTCTCAAGGAGGAGAGGCGCACTTATGGAGGAGGAGGATTGCTGCTAGGTTATGTCTATCTCTCTTGGTTGGTTGTATCATTGCTTTATCTATCTCTGAGGAAGTTATTGGGGTTTTTCACCTTTATGGTTTTCCCCAAGTAAATCTTTGTGTCTCTTGTGTGCTTGCATTATTGTCTCCATGATTGATATGCTGTAGATATGCTGTACATGTTGTTCTCTCAGTTAATATCCTAGATCAGATTGAAGTAAATTCTGAAAATTTAACATCTTACATTAGGGCCCAAAAGGGCATACTACAAGTGCTCATCCGCTACTAGGATCCTGATCATGGTTCTTTTTTCATAAAAGTGGAGGTACTACAAATTACTATGGATGAAATATATTCTCTCACTTGATTGTCATGGAGAGGGGGTCTAGTGAACCTAAAAATTTTCGTTAGAGGAGAAAATATCCTTACTATTCAAGAGTATGTGAACAACTTCTGTGTACCAGGGACCCAAAATTCAGGCACCCAAGTGCCTATTTCTAACATCTCTAGCTTCCCTAATTTGAAAGTCATTTTAACTTGATTACCTAAGTAGCAGGCTCAACAATTTTACATTTGGACTCACAAGTATTTATGCATATTGGAGTAGAGTGTTTGAGGTAAATAGTTTTTTATTGGTGCCCGGTCTTTTAAACAATATGTAGAGTCAATTGACTGACTGCAAGAAAGGAAAGAACGAGAACTTTGTGTAATGTCCCCTTCCAAATGATCACTCTAGATGGATGACTTATTAGCCTATTTAATTCCTGTAGGCTATAGTTGGTGAAAAAGGGAATTAAACGATTAGTTGATGTCATTCACGCGAAAAAGCAACATTATAAAGTAACATTGAGTAATTAAATAAAAAGGATTTGGAGAGCTCTTGTGGATTTTGTTCCTTGGGACGGAAACCCTAAAAGAGAGATTGGTTTTGGTGATGAAACTATCCACCCTAGCTAATTGAGAGAGGAAATAATACTCAGATCTTTTCAATGTGCTTCATTTCCATGGAGGGGAAACAAGTTACCAGCAAACTTGTGGAGATTTGTGGAGTTACCAATCATCTCTTGGAGGGCGCACTTTCCTAGGGGGTGTACTGGGTTTCAAAAATGATTATACTCCATTTATCATTCATTCCCACTGCCATAATAGCTTAGAAGGGGGCCAAGTTGTTTTTTGGTCATTGTGGTTGATAGGAGGGGTGCATTCATCTATGGAAGGGGGCGATTCTATGGAAGGGGTCACTGCTCTTGAAGGTGAAATCATTGTGGGTAATACTAACAAGCGGTCTACATGTATACAATACATTTTAGAGGTCGTTCAAGGAGGATAGGACTTATTCTTAGATTTAGGGTGAATTTCTTGGGGACTATAATTTAACCATGACCATTTCCATCAATTCTAGGCATTGGAAGAAGGCTGCTACATCCATAAAGAGTATGCAATTTACTGTTGTCATCTACAGGAGGAAAATCCCTCTTATCTCTATTAGATCTGGGAATTCCAATTGCTAAATCATGGGAAGTTTTTAGAGACCAAATCTACATGATAATTACTATCCATGCCTATACATAAAGGTCAGTATATTGTATTAAATCAGATCAGGTTTGAAGAGTTATTTGTTGTTATAATAGATCATATTTGTGTGCTTTATGGTATTATGTGTTTCAAATGCAAAACGTCAAGTAACACAACAAAAACTTAAGCCTACAAACAAAAAAAATCATATCTACACTAAGGGGGATACTATAGTGGTATCTGAGCATTTGTTGCTAAAGTGTTTGACGAAAGTACTAAACCAAAAATACATAACAGTTAACTCAAAATTCAATCCATATCTAGTTGGGGGAATTTCAATGTTATCAAATCTTGTGATTATGCCAACCTGTGACTTGTTTTCCTTTTTATGAATCTGGAGGATGATATTTATATCACTTACATGAGAAGAAGATGGAGGGGAGTTGAAAACAAAGTTCAAGCAAAATTAGAGGAAGAGGATCAGCCATGCTATCTTGTAACAAATATAAGTCGTATTAATCTTAAAGCTACCAATTTTTTTTCTTTTTCTGTTATGATAAACGAAAGAATATGGGGAAGACATGGGGATAGGAATGATCCACCTTAGGGAATTACTATGAGAATTTTGAATGATTTGGCAAGGAGGTAAGAGTAGTTGGTCCATCTTATGACTCAGCTTATTTCCAGTACTCAATCCAACCTAAACAATAATGGAAACAATGGGAACCATGCAGAAAGAGGAAACACTAATGTTCCCACACATAACAACACCAAGATCACTAATAGAGCAACTCCTAGACCTCTTTTACCTCAGTTCTTGGATGAGCAAAAATATAGGAAATCAGGGTCATCCAGGACAAGGTGACAACTTTAAATATTATTTGAGGGAGTATCAACTCCAATGAAAAATTTAGGGGCGAAATTTATCCCATCCAGTAATTTTCGGCGTTTTTTTCTAGAAAAAGATTTTCCAATTTCCATTTTTTCCTAAAATGATTCGCCCAAATTACATAGGATTTTTTTTTTTTACTCTAAACATCACCAAAATTGTCAAAAAACTACACAAAATCCATATAAATTTGAATATTTTTACAAAAATATCGTCAAACATTATATGGTAGGAAATTGAAGAATTAGTAATATTTGCTATTGTTTCTACACTTTAACAAAATTATGGATCCTTAAAATTTTCCCTGTCAAACTCTTGGTGCGGATTTTCATGCAGCGATGTAATTACAAGAATTATATACTATCATGTATAGGAATAGGACAAGGGAAATCAACCGAGGCCAACAAAATTTGGATCTTTAGTGGAAGGTTGGGAAGTTGTCTATCCCTTCCTTTGATGGTTCTAACAAATGCACTACCAGAGCTTGGCTTAAGAAGTCGGACACCTATTTCCAACTCAACCCCATGAGGGAGATAGAGGCCATCAAGTTTGCTACATTTCATTTGGAGGGAGAGGCTCATGAGTGGTGGTACCATGGATTGGTCACTCTAGGGCATGCCAATATTACCTCCTAGTTAGAGTTCACATAGATATTGATCAACATATTTGAAAAGAAGGACCCAAAGTTGCATTTCAGAGAGTTGGCGTAGCTCAAGTATACAAGTGCAGTATATGCTTTCATCTCGGAGTTTCAGAGAATTGTAGCCATGGTGAAATATGTGCCAGAGCATAGGCTTGTTATGTTTTTTATTGAAGGGTTATCCGAGCCACTGCATGGTTGGTTTAAGGCCTTCAAACTAGAGACTCTACAGGATGGCATCATTAGAGAAAAAGACATGGAGGATGCAGTACCAAATAATAAACCTCAGTTCAAACCTTACATCCCTTAGAAAAACAAGGACAAGAAACCCTTCCTGAAAAAGTGGAATGGGAAAAACAAGTTGGATGATGAAACCTGGAAAGAATTGAGAAGGAACAAGCTATGCTATAGCTATAAAGATCCTTGGGAACCGGGTCACAGGTGCATGGGTAAAGGTAAAGTTAATTACATAGAGGTTCTCTCAGATAGTTATGATGAAAAGGAGGCAGGATAATTTCAGGATGGGGAGCATAGAAATGTAGAGGTTGAGAATCCATGTGTGGTAAATCAAGGTGGAAATATTTTTGCTCTATCAGGTGCTCCTAGATTTAACACTTTCAAAGCCAAACGAGTAGTACAAGGTCAGCGTGTCACGATCCTGATCGATGGTGGGACCACCCATAACATTATATATGCATATTTGGTGGCCAGAAGAGGCATTCCTACAGAGGAATTTGAGGGATTCAATGTTGTGGCAGTTGGTGGGTGCACTATGGCATGTATGCAAAAGGTTTTGTAGTTGATTGTGATGATGGGTAACTACAGTATGACAGATGATTTCTTTGTGGTCAAGATGGCAGACAGTAATGTATTCCTTCGTGTTTAGTGGCTCACTGTGTTATACATCAAAATTACACATTACGTCTTAGTGTCGCATCCTTGCACCAGCAACCTAAACGACACTTCCCCTTAAAGATCATCTGACCATCCAGAGTGAAATATGTTGACTGAACACTGAAAGCAAACATCTCACCTGCCACGTGTCACCCAGACAAGCCTCATCTAAGGTAATTATCACACTCTGGTCAGTTTTAGGGGCGCGATAATTAGGGTTGTCACGCCTTGCTCCTACCCTAGGGCACGATAATACCGCACTATGCTCAGTTTCAGGGGCACGGTAATCCATTTTTATCCTTTTGCCTTGGAATTTGGGATCTTAACTTTCGAGAGATAGCATTGGTATTGCCAGCTCTGATTCAATCTCAACTCCTATCTCTGTTTAGTGGGTATGATCCACTAAATACTCTCTAGATCCATATTTCTCTCTTGTTGGTTAACCCTCCCACATACTATAAGAGAGAAGCCTTCCATGAGCCAAAGGGAGGACTTTTGGGGCATCAAACCTATGGTCATAAACCTTTTGCAGAGATAGATAGAGGAGGAAGAACTTGGAGCTGGAGTTGGCTTGGACATCAAGCAACTATTTTGTAAGCACTCTTGAGTTCTCAATAAAATATAGTTTTTCTTGTTTCCCTATTTATGTGTATTGATCATGATTCATTTACATAAATTGTATTCGGTAGAATATAGATCTAACTTGTGGTTCAATTACTTGGAAGATATTGTGCACTTGTTTGTTGTTTTGATCCTCACAGGTTCATCGCAAGGACTTCAGGATCAAAGACTTGATCGGACAAACATCAGAACAAAAGGTCAGTTGTCTTCTTTCTTATCTTTCAGATATTAAAGTTGAAAACACTAGTTTAAGATCTAGGGAATGAGGTAGCATTTGTTTCCTTTTTGTCTTAGTTTAGAGTTCATTTATACCTCTCTGACAAAAAGGAAACAAATGCTACCTCATTCCTTAGATCTTAAACTAGTGTTTTCAACTTTAATATCTGAAAGATAAGAAAGAAGACAACTGACCTTATGTTATGATGTTTGTCCAATCAAGTCTTTGATCCTGAAGTCCTCGCAATGAACCTGTAAGGATCAAAATAACAAACAAGTGCACAATATATTCCAAGTAATTGAATCACAAGTTAGATCTATATTCTACCGAATACAATTTATGTAAGTGAATCATGATCAATACACATAAATAGGGAAACAAGACAAGTTATATTTTATTGAGAACTCAAGAGTGCTTACAAAATAGTTGCTTGATGTCCAATCCAACTCCAACTCCAAGCTCTTCCTCCTCTAGCTATCTCTACAAAAGGTTTATGACCATAGGTTTGATGCCCCAAAAGTCCTCCCTTTGTCTCATGGAAGGCTTCTCTCTTATAGTATGTGGGAGGGTTAACCAACAAGATAGAAATATGGATCTAGAGAGTATTTAGTGGATCAGATCCACTAAACATAGATAGGAGTTGAGATTGAATCAGAGCTGGAAATCCCAATGATATCTCTGAAAAGTTAAGATCCCAAAGTCCAAGAAAAAAGGCTAAAAATGGATTACCGTGCCCCTAGAACTGAGCATAGCGCGGTATTATCGCGCCCTAGGGTAGGAGCAAGGCACGACAACCCTAATTATCGCACCCCTAAAACTGAGCAGTGCACGATAATTACCTCATATGAGGCTTGTCTGGGTGACACGTGGCAGGTGAGATGTTTGCTTTCAATGTTCAGTCAACAAATTTCACTCTGGATGGTCAGATGATCTTTAAGGGGAAGTTTTGTTTAGGTTGTTGGTGCAAGGATGCGACACTAAGACGTAATGTGTAATATTGAGGTATAACACACTACTCTGGGGAAAGTTTCATAGAACTATCAAACAATGGAGATGGGTTTCAATACATCAAATGGAAAGAGGGTAGTTCTGAGGTGCATGTCCAATGGTGCTCCAAGGATTGTCTCAAACAAGCAGATGGAGGACTCATTCAGGCATGGGGATATAGTATATGCAATAGAGTGTTTGATTACAACTCAAAAATATTTAAACAACATGCACTCATATCATGTAGATATTCAGTCCTTATTGAGCAAACATGACAACATTTTTGGAAAAAATCCTCTAAGGAGACCTCCTAATAGAGGCTTTGAGCATACCACTGAGTTAAAGAAGGGGGAAATCCTATGATCACTACTCCATACATGCGACCGAATAAATTCAAAGATGAAATAAAGAAGGTGATAAAGGAGTTACTAGCGATGGGGCATATCAAACACAGTTCTAGTCCATTTTCTTATTTAGTTATCTTGGTCGAGAAGAAGGATGGAACCATGAGGATGTGTATTGATTATCGAGCCCTGAACAGGAAGATGATAAAAATAGAGTACAACATTCCCATGATCAATGATCTATTGGATGATTTGCATGGGACAGTATACCTGAAAAAGATTGATCTTCGCTCAGGGTATCATCAGATCAGAGTTAGGGAGCAGGATGTTCACAAGACTGCTTTTAGGTGTCATTATAGGCACTATAAGTTCTTGGTCATGCCATTTGGGTTGAACAATGCATCGGCCACTTTCTATTATTGCATGAACCACATCTTCAACAAGCAGTTAAGGAAGTTTATGTTGGTGTTCTTTGATGACCTTCTTATTTACAGGAGGACATGGGAGGAGCACTTGCAACATTTCAATGAGATATTGGGAATCATGGAGGAGCAGTCATTATATTCCAAGGCCTCAAAGTGTGAATTTGGCATGATAGAGATCCCATATTTGGTTCATGTGATTAGTGTGTAAGGTGTAAAGGTACATTCAGGTGCACAAGGGAAGCTCAACATGCATTTGGTAAGCTCAAGGAGGTCATGAGCACTTGTCCAGTTTTGGCACTTCCAAATTTCAATCAGCCTTTTGTGCTTGAGTGTGATGCTTCGGGTGAAGGTATACGAGTAGTTTTGATGTAGAATAGACATCTGATATCATTTGAGAGTCGAAATCTCAGATATGTAAAGAGGATCTACTCTATCTACAGCAAGGAGATGCTTTCCATCATGCATTCTTTAGCGAAGTTTAGGAAGTATCTGGTAGGTGGTATATTGGTGGTTAGGATTGACCACGACAATTTTTAGTACTTCTTGGAATAGAATGACCTTAATGAGAGACAAAAGAAATGGGTAAGAAAAATACAAGATTGTGATTTTGACATTGAGAATGTGAAGGGAAAGATAAACATTGTTGTTGATTCCCTCTCCAAGAAACTAACATCATGTTCACTTATGGAGGCTTCATTGGATTGGAAAGCCCACCTTTTGGTATAATATTCCAATAAAAATTTTGCTTGCGAGTTGATGGATTGTCACATTCAAGATGACAGGTACAAAGTGGCGGGCGACATTATCTTCTACAAATACAAGATATACTTAGTTCCAAAGTCTAATTTGAAAGAGAAGATCATGAGGGCCATGCATAGTACACCATTGGCAAGGTGGATATTTCAAAACTTACATGTAGATTAGAGAAAGGTTCTCATGGAAGGGCCTCAAAGATGATGTATTGCGGCATGTGTGGGAGTATATGACTTCTTAACAGAACCTTAGAGCATACTAACCCAGTGGGGTTATTGTTTCATTTACCCATTCCAAAGCAAAAATGGGAAAGTGTGTCGATGAACTTCATCATATGACCACTGAAGGTGCAAGGAAAAAATTGCATATTTGTGGTGGTCAATCGGTTGACCAAGTTCCTGTACTTCTTCTCCATTTCATTAGAGTATATGGAATTGTAGGTGGCAGAATTTTTTTTCCATGAGGTATTCAAACTCCACGGGTTTCCAAAGTTCATTTTCAGTGAGAGGGACAATAGGTTTCTCGGTGCATTTTGTCAAGATCTATTTAGATTGGCTGGCACATATTTGACTCCCAGTACCAGTTATCACCCCCGGATGGATGGCCAGATAGAGATTGTGAAAAAATGGGTTCAGGGGTATCTATGTAACTATGTGTCGAGATAGAAGAGGGAATGGATTAAATGGTTGCACCTAGGAGAGAATTGTTATAACACCACTTATCATATGCTCATTGATATGACCACATTCCGAGCATTGCATGGATATGATGCTCCTTCATTTGTAGACATGGAGTTTTTTTATAGAAGGGATCCCAAAAACAAAGAATGGATACAAGAGAGCCAATATATCTTGAGGGTCCTTAAGGATAATCTAAAAGTGGCCAACACCAACATAATTTGTATGTAGATAGGAATAGGGTTGAGCAAATTTTTGAGGTAGGAGACTTGTATTTTTGATATTGCAGCCATACAAACAGTCTTCATTGAAAAAAAGTGGTGTAGAAAAGTTGAAGCCACGCTTTATGGTCCCTATAGGGTGATTCAGAGAGTTGGTGAAGTATCTTACAAGATTGAGCTTCTAGAGGGGAGCAAGATTCACAATTTTTTTCATGTGTCATGCCACAAGTAGGCAGTTGGATAGCAGGTCACTACTTCAACAGAGTTACCCCCACTGGATGAGGAGGTTCAGTTGGAACTGAACTCAGAGGAGAATATGCAACATACTAATTACATAATATATAATATATTATTTTATCATTTTTTATGATGATTACAATGTGTGGATTACAACATATAAATATGCATAAGCACATAAAGGTTGCATATCTTCGAGATGACCCTTCACCCTTACGCTAATAGTAACAATAATTAATAAACTAATAATTAATAATTGTAATGACCATTTAGGTTTATTACAAGTCATCCCTCCTTGAAAATATTCGTCTATGAATCTTGTTTAAGGAGTGCTCCACTTGAACTTCCTAGTTGCTTGATTATTTGTAACTTTGGTAGGGGTACTGCGCTTGACACAATTTCCTTTGAGAAACACATAAGTGTCATGGATGTTGAAAAAGGAACTCTTACCACGAATAATACTACCAGGATTCAATAATTCTTGGAACAATTGTTCGCAATTCCATTCATATTTCTCAATGCATTGCGTGCATAATATTTTACATATAAAAACATAACGACTATGCAGCCAATTATTTTCACAAGGATGCTAGTTTCCAATGTTATGAGACATGGTAAGGAAGTCGATAAAGGTGGATAAGTCATCTTCATATAAGGGACACTTACAAGTTTTTTTTTTACAGTAACGGCTAAGAAGCATTGTATTAAAAAAGAGGTTCTTACAAAATGTTTGGGAAGACTGTACCCAACAAAAGGAGGGCTCAAGGAACCTCATAACCAGTCTTTCAAGTTCATATATAACTGAGAAAATAGTAAAGAGAAGAAATAAACAGACAGTTTTAAATGTCGATATCATAAGAGGAAAGATTTCATAGCTGAGATCACTTGGTATTCATCTAACGAGCCTTGAGCTTGATTCCTTCTCCTACGTCCTCATTTTCCATGCCTAGAAGCACTGCTGGACTATTTCTCTTACTGGTCTTGACGCAGTCAACCTTAGCTTCCACAATCCTTAAACAGCTGTGCACAGACTCCACTTTTCCCACTAGTCCTTCATAATAATCCTTCATCTTGGTGCAATGGTTCCTAATGTCAGAATTTTAAATTTGAACAAAGGTGGCGAGGTGAGAGATTGACTTCTTCATATCCCCAAATTCCCCTCGTAGCCAATTTACATGAGATTCTATGTTCTGCATATGGGAGAGCACACCAGGAGAGAGAGCATCAGACCCCAGGTAAGATTCCAGGTTCACCACTCTCACAATTTCCCCATTCTGATTCCAGAGCCTGCCATTGTTCAAATTCCATGGGTTGTCGTGAACTTGTTGCAGAGCATCACCCTGAATGTGATAGGTACCGACATCCACAAGACACCAATTCTTACTATGATCCTGCTCAGAGCCAAAATGGACACCAGTTGCGATGGCTTGAAGTGTTGATGTATATGTAACTTCGGAATGTATTTCATATATATTTATTGTACCCTTATTAGAGATGTGTTATTCCTCTATAAGGAAGTGTCGTCATGTGGATTGACAAGTGTCTCAAGTGTGTGTACTTGACGATGGGTTATTAGACCACCATGTGTGGGGTTGACCCTGAAATATATATATTATAATGTGGATGTACCTAGCTAGACAAGCCGTCCCCATAAGGTCACTGGGAAAACAGATTAGTATAAATAGAGATTAGGTGATCTCTATTTAGATCATTCGGAAAAGTACATCTCTCTCACTCAGAAAGTGGCGCACTAGTGAGGAGGAGGATCATCTGCTACTAGGAGACTATCTCAGTGTATTTTGGTTGTACTTTGGTTGAGGCATTGCTCTCTCTATCTCTGAGGAAGTTGTGGGGTTTTTCACCTTAGGGTTTTCCCCACGGAAACTCTGTGTCGCTTGTCTCTCATGCTTTTGATTCTTGTGATGCTTGTGATGCTTATTGTGATTGTTATGCATTGATATACTGTATATGTTATTCTCTCAGTGAAGATCCTAGAGTATTCTGAATTAATGCTCAAAATTTAACATGGTATTAGAGCTAACCTGAGAAGAAGACAGTTTGCAATGACGAAAACTTGAGTTTCTTGTTTATTGGGTTTTGCTCCACAGATTTGGAAAAGAAGTATAGTAGATTTCCTCTACTCATCAAGGCGCATCTATCTATCCAATCGGAATTCAATTCCGAGCATTTTCATATTTGGCCCTAAAAATTAGGGTTTCCACAAAAATAGGAATTTCTGGAATCTGAAGGCACAACTGCAAGCTCCTTGCAAAAATCGAAGTTTAGAGCTTTGGATTGAGATTTTTGGCTAGGTAGATCTCCGGGAAACTCAAACCCTAATTTAGGGCTCTCCCTAGTGAACCCGGAAGGACAAAAAGGCAAATCTGAAGGGTAAAAATTTGATGATGTCAATTTCTGAATGCACTAGGCTGATCAGCTCATCAAGGCACATCTTTCTATCCTTTCAGAAATTTTAAATTCACATTTTGAATTTTTAGGGTTTTTCCGACAAACCCTAATCCGGGACCAGATCCAGTTTTCAGCATTTCAAGTGGTAAGACCTAAATCTTTTCTATTTCCATTTGAAGTACTCTTTAAGATGTCTCACCACACCAAGCTTGATGATAATCTTGAAGGGGATGATAACTTCCGAGCTTGGAAGTATAGGATTGGGTTAATCCTGGAAGAGAATGAGTTGGACTCATATATAAAAGAAGACATCCCTATCCCAGAGGATGAAGAGGCCAAGGTATTGCATAAGAAGAACTTCGTCAAGGCAAAGAGAATCATTGCTAGTTCTATCAAAGATCATCTCATACCCCATGTGTCTTCTCTAAAGACACCCAAGGAGATGTTTGACTCTTTGACCAAGCTATTTGAAGGGAAGAACATAAATCGGAAGATGACTCTGCGGAATCAATTGAAGGGGGTCAAGATGTTGAATGGAGAAACCATTCAATATTACCTCTCCAAGGTCTCTCAGATCAAGGAGCAACTTGAAGCTGTGGATGAAGTAGCGGACAATGGTGAAGTTTTTATGACCACTCTGAATGGCCTACCTAGGTCATGGGACTCCTTTATTCAAGGAATCCGTGCAAGAAAGAAATTGATCTCTTTCAGTAAACTATGGGAGGAATGCTCTCAAGAAGAAGCTAGACTTGTAGCTCGTGAGGAAAAGATGGGAGGTGAAGATCAAGCTCTCGCAACTCACACCAAAAGAAGCAAGCCCAAGAAGGAGCACTCTCACTACAAAATATCCTATCAAAAGAATAAGAAGGATCTAAGATGCTTCACATGCAATGAGAAGGGTCACTTTGCTTCAGATTGTCCCAAGAAAAAAAGGGATAATAACAACAACTTCAGCAAGAAGAAGAAGGGCAACAAAAGAAAGTTCCATGCTCATGCTGCCGAGGATGATGCACCTCCAAAGAAGAAGGCTAGGGCAGAAAGTATTGATGATGACTCATCAAGTGAAGAAGAGTATGTTCTAATCTCTGCTCTCACAGGTACTATCTCCCATGGTTGTAATGATTGGTTGATTGATAGTGGGGCTTCCAAACACATGACTGAGTTTAAGGAATCTTTTGTGAATCTATTTTAAAATGAATCACCCCATAAGGTGAAACTTGGGGATGATTATCAATACCCAATCAAAGGAAGTGGTGAAGCCTCCTACAACTTAGATTCTGGAAAATATTTGAAGATGAAAGAATTCCTTTATGTACCTGGGCTCAAGAAGAACTTACTCTCCATCTCTGCATTTGATGCAAAAGGTATGAGGCTTTCATTTTTGGATGACCAAGTCCTAATGTGGCCAAAGGGAAAGACCATAGATGATGCAGTAGTGATTGGAGAGCAAGAGGGAGGTTTATATAAATTGAAGGGACAACCTGAACATGCCATGGTGCATGAATCCATGGAGCCAAGTGAACTTTGGCATAGAAGACTTGCTCGTATGCACTATAGAGCACTTCCAATTGCAAGCAAGGCTGTAGAGGGTCTTCCTGAAATCAAGACCAAACATGAAGGTGTTTGCAAAGGATGTGAAAAAGGTAAGAACATTAAGAAGGCTTTCCCAAGCAGTGAAAGCAAGGCAAAGGATATCCTGGAAATCATCCACTCAGATGTATGTGGTCCTATGTCATCCAGTTCTCTTAGTGGGTATGTTTACTATGTCTCATTTATTGATGACTTCTCTAGGAAGACTTGGGTATACTTCTTGAAGAAAAAAGATGAGGTGTTTGACAAGTTCAAGGAATTCAAAACCTTGATGGAGAATTAAACTGACAAGAAGATCAAAACATTCAAATCCAACAATGGTGGAGAATTTACCTCAGGTGACTTCAAGAAGCTTTGTAGTGATTCAGGGATTAAGAGGGTGTTGACTACTCCTTATAATCCTCAGCAAAATGGAGTTGCAGAAAGGAAGAACAGAACTATCATGGAAACAGCAAGGGCAATGCTGCATGACCAGGATCTACATATGCATCTATGGGCAGAAGTAGCTAGAACAACTGTATATGTGCAGAACAGAACACCCCACAAGATATTGGACAACAAGACACCAGAAGAGGTCTTTTCTGGTAAGAAACCTGAAGTCAGTCATCTCAGAATATTTGGTTTTCCAGTATACACTCATGTCCCAAAGGAAAAGAGGACTAAACTAGATCCTTCAGGAAAGAAGGGTATCTTTGTGGGTTACAATGAAAGCTCGAAGGCTTATAGAATATACTTTCCAGGGTTCAAGAAGATTAATGTCAGCAGGGATGTAACATTTGATGAAAACTCAGCATACATCAAATCAAGGAAGGCACCTATCGAAGTTTATGAAGAACCTAAGGATACTAGATTTCAAGACACCACCATGACTGAAGGAGTTCCAGAAGTTGTTCGTGA
The DNA here is from genome assembly GCA_027924585.1 of Larix kaempferi. Lineage (NCBI taxonomy): Eukaryota > Viridiplantae > Streptophyta > Pinopsida > Pinales > Pinaceae > Larix > Larix kaempferi. The sequence goes on from BSBM01000076.1 coordinate 10,299,335, forward strand.
GTTTGAAGATCCACAAGAACCTATAGATCCACCCCATGAGGATAACTCTCACAAGAGGAAACCTGCATGGGCTAGAGAGATCATTCAAGATGCAGAAATATTTGGCATTCCAGAAGAAGAACACAGAGCAAAGAAGAGAACCAGATCACATACCAGCTATGTTGCTTTACTCTGTGAAATTATGAACAAAGAGCCTTCCAGTTATGAAGAAGCAGCGGAAAAGAAAGAATGGAAGGAGGCCATGGTTGAGGAATACCAATCAATAATGAAGAATGATGTTTGGGATGTTGTCCCAAGACCTAAAGAGAAGTCTGTTGTGACTTCCAAATGGATTTACAAAATCAAGCATGCTGCAGATGGCAGTGTAGAGAAATACAAGGCAAGATTCGTAGCTCGTGGCTTCTCTCAGAAAGAGGGAATAGATTATGAAGAAACTTTTGCACCTGTAGCCAAGTATACTTCCATCAGGACAGTACTTGCCCTGGCTGCAGCAATGAAACGAAAAATACACCAGATGGATGTCAAGATTGCCTTCTTGAATGGTGTAGTTGAAGAGGAAGTATATGTGGAGTAGCCACTTGGTTTTGAAATACATGATAGGGAGTCATATGTGTGCAGATTGAAGAAATCCTTGTATGGCTTGAAACAAGCTCCCAGAACTTGGTATGGTAGGATGGACAGTTTCCTATCTAGTTTGGGCTTTACCAAGAGTAAAGCAGATTCCAACCTTTATTACAAGGTTGAGGAAGGGAATCCTGTGATTCTACTCTTGTATGTGGATGACTTATTTGTAACAGGAGATGACAGATTGATTGCAGATACGAAGAGGAAGCTTGCTGCTGAGTTCGATATGAAAGATTTGGGAATGATGCATTATTTCCTAGGTATGGAGGTGTGGCAGAGTGCAGGTGGGATCTTCCTTGGTCAAGGGAAGTACACAGTAGATATCCTGAAGAGATTCGGGATGATGGATTGCAAGGCCATGGCCACACCTATGGCATCGAATCTGAAGCTTCTATGTGATGCTTCATCTGAGCCAGTTGATGTCTCTATGTATCGTCAGATGATTGGGTCCTTGATGTACCTGACGAACATGAGACCAGACATTTGCTTTGCTGTGAACACCTTGAGTCAGTTCCTAATAGATCCGAGGAGTGTTCACCTGGTTGTTGTAAAGCATGTTCTGAGGTACCTAAAGGGTACAGCGGATTATGGGCTCAAGTATCAGGTGAATCAAAAGTTTAACTTGCAGGGTTATGTTGATTCAGATTGGGCTGGCAGTGTTGCAGATAGGAAGAGCACATCTGGGTGCTGCTTTAGTATGGGATCAGGTGTGATCTCTTGGTTTAGAAGGAAGCAGTCCTGCGTAGCACTGATTACAGCTGAGGCAGAGTATGTTGCAGCCTGTTCAGCTAGTTGTGTGGTAGTATGACTACGAAAGCTACTGTCTGAGTTATTTGATCTCCCGTTGGATGCTACTGGTATCTTCTGTGATAACTAGAGTTGTGTGAAGTTGTCCGAGAACCCAGTGTTTCATGACAGGTCAAAACACATAGAGATCAAATATCACTATATCAGGGATATGGTACAGAGAGGAGCTATGAAGCTCCTGTATGTTGCGACGGATGAGCAGATTGCAGATGTGCTGACAAAGCCACTAGCCAGGGTGAAGTTCGAGTACTTCAGAGAGAGGCTTAGTGTTCTTTAGATTGATGACACTTCGAGGAAGAAGTGATGGACACAATTGTTGAAGCCATTCCAAGCATGTTGGAAGGAGGATCCTTCACATGGCTGTGGATGTAATCATTGGATGATGAGTATCAGGATGATGTTCCGGTTTCTACTTTGTATGGTCAGTTGGATCATTTTTATATGTATGTATGTATGCATCATGTTGGATGTTGGATATGATCAGTTGGATCATTTATATGTATATGTATGTACGCATCATGTTGGATGCTGGATATGATCAGTTGGATCATTTATATGTATGTATGCATCATGTTGGATGTTGGATATGATCAGTTGGATCATGTGTATGTATTTTGTATAAGCATCATGTTGGATGCTTGGACCATGTATTTGAATATGTATCAGGTGGATACATTGTATGATCGGGTGGATCATGTATGGTGATATGTATCATGTATTTGTATTTGTATCAGGTGGGTACATTTTATGATCAGGTGGATCATGTATGATGATATGTATCAGGTAGATACTTGGTATGCATCAGGTAGATGCATTGTATGATCAGGATGATCATGAATGACGAGCTTCAGGATGTTGCTCCAGATGACATGCAGTAGGATGTTGCAGTAATGATGATCAGGATGATCATGTGTACATCAGGATGATGTATGGTGAGTATTAGGTTGATACTCTATGGTTGTGGATCAGGTTGTGCAGATGAGCATATAATTTGGCCCTGGGAGATTTGCAGATAGTCTTTCGAGGTTTTTCCTATGGCATATAATTTGGCCCTGGGATATCTGGAAAATGCTCTTTCGAGGTTTTTCTCTAGGAGGACATATAATTTGGCCCTGGGAGATCTGCAGATAGTCTTTCGATGTTTTTCCTATGGCATATAATCTGTCCCTGGGATATCTGGCAGATGCTCTTTCGAGGTTTTGTCCTATGGCATATAATCTGTCCCTGGGAGATCCGATAGGTTGAGCTGTGTGCTCGTAATAAGTCCTGGGGTGCTCTTGAGAGGTTTTTCCATGACCACATACAATCTGTCCCTGGGAGATCCTATAGGTAGAGCTGTGTGCTCGTAACAGCCTGGGATGCTCTTGCGAGGTTTCTTGGTGACCACATATAATCTGTCCTTGGGAGATCCTATAGGTAGAGTTGTGTGCTCGTAACATCCTGGGATGCTCTTGCGAGGTTTTGTGGTGAGGTCACATATAATATGGCCCTGGGAGATCCTATAGGTAGAGCTGTGTGCTCGTAACAGCCTGGGATGCTCTTTCGAGCTTTTGTGACGCACATAATAAGTCGTGAGGATTCCACAGTATGGCCAGTGATGATGAAGACCTGCAGGTGGTGGGCCTACATCCAGTATGAAAAAGGATTGGCTCTGTAGAACTTCCTATGACGAGTAGAGTCAGAGATTGGTTGAGATAGTAGTAGCAGTGACAATGATGATGACGATGCATCGATGATGATGATCCCGAGAAGAAGACTTGTCTAGCAGATCTGTGTCAAGAAATACCTTCCTAGTTAAGAGGGAGTGTTGATGTATATGTAACTTTGGAATGTATTTCATCTATGTATTTCATATATATTTATTGTACCCTTATTAGAGATGTGTTATTCCTCTATAAGGAAGTGTCGTCATGTGGATTGACAAGTGTCGCAAGTGTGTGTACTTGACAATGGGTTATTAGACCACCATGTGTGGGGTCGGACTTGAAATATATATATTATAATGTGGATGTACCTAGCTAGACAAGTCGGCCCCATAAGGTCACTGGAAAAACAGATTAGTAGAAATAGAGATCAGGTGATCTCTATTTAGATCATTCGGAAAAGTACATCTCTCTCACTCAGAAAGTGGTGCACTAGTGAGGAGGAGGATCATCTGCTACTAGGAGACTATCTCAGTGTATTTTGGTTGTACTTTGGTTGAGCCATTGCTCTCTCTATCTCTAAGGAAGTTGTGGGGTTTTTCACCTTAGGGTTTTCCCCACGGAAACTCTGTGTCTCTTGCCTCTCATGATTTTGATTCTTCTGATGCTTGTGATGCTTATTGTGATTGTTATGCATTGATATACTATATATGTTATTCTCTCAGTGAAGATCCTAGAGTATTGTGAATTAATGCTCAAAATTTAACATGAAGTTATGCCCCTGTCCTCCATCCAACGAATGCCAAGTTCTTCCAGCTTCCCCATTTCTAGGGCGCCCACGCCTAACGTGATTGGCAATCTTGTTAATCATCCCCTGTGCATCATTTCTTGCATTTTCGTGCCCCTACACCACCTTCAGGGCAAAGAGATATCGTATCAACCCAGCCTCCCCCGAGTTAAGTTGAATGCAGGTCTTGCAACAACTGCATTGCAGAGCCGAAAGACAAAAACTTCCATCATTTCCACAGGCCATATTACAACGTGAAGACGCAGAGCGACAAGGATGGAAAAGCAGAGCGAGGTGAATGAGGGAAGGTTCATCACCCTGTTCATTGAAATAGGATCTAAGACCCCTTGAACCTGCCTGCATTGAAATCTCACATGCGAGAGAGGTGTATTCAGACTGAGGATGCTGCCGAGAATGTATTAGGGATTTGTGAGTAGATCCGGTGAAGATCGAGCTGCAGAAGAAGGAGCTGGCATCCATCACGGTGGCCCAATGAGGTGGAGGGCATGAGTTAAGAATGTTAGAGGGTTCATGATGACCCATAGGGCTATGGGACCCATTCATTTGCTAGATTTTGTCCATTTTTAACCACTATACCACAATTTAACCCCGCTCCAATATTTTCCATGGAGTCCGCTTGTTGGTTATTTTTTTTGAGAACGTGGTAGAGGTAGATGGATCTTATTTCTTTGATCTTGTGGAAGAAGTGGAGATGATACTTGGAGGAGGGCTTGCGAGAGTTATTAAATAAGTCCCTTGCTTCTTTGATTACCAAGAGAGAATCGCCAATAGCTATCAGATCCTGAATGTTATTTTCCTTAGCTATTTCAATTCCTTTTACAAGAGCAAGCCACTCCGCATCGTTATTGGTCTGCCTTCCAATCCCCTATGCATAGTCAGTCAGCTTGTTTCCTTCGGAGTCCAGAAGAACTCCCCCTTCACCTGCCAACCCAGAAGGGACACTTACAAGTTATAAAGAAAGGTTGGTGGAATTGTGTATAGCTACCATGTAAAAATTTTAGAAGAACTCTTTAATATGAGGAGGACAATCCTCAAAATTAAAAAACAATCTGAAAAAGATGGAGGCTCATGAACAAAAGGAGGATAAATAAGGGGGGCACTTAGATAAACCATGAGGATCAAAGATGGATGCATAATCAACTATCAAGGTAGCTCTTTGCTCTCATAAATATCTCTAAGTTAAACACAAAACCTTACAACTCCATTCTTCTTCCTAACAAGAGCAACTTATAGATGATTCCGGGTGATTATGAAACATTAAAAAAGGATACCATCTCATGACCAAAAGAGCATGGAAGAACAAGGTGCCCGAAGAATACAAGAGTATAAGAGCTATATATGGATTCAACTTTTTGTTTAGCTCTATAAATGGCATAAATGTGAACATTGGGAATCATGAAAGGATTGGGCCTTCTTGTGAACCTAGCTAGTGAGCTATCATTGGTGCCCTGAATCTCAAAATGGACAACCTTGTACTAACTAGGGCCACAAGGATAAAAATATAAGTTCAAGGCTAACTCTTCTTCGTTCAAGGCCCTGTGTAGGTAATGTTCCATACTATTGGTAAAGGGAAAACTCTTTATCTCCAGAGTTGCTACAACTTTTACCTTTTAAGCCACATTGACTAATTTAAAAGGATCTTAAACTTCAAGATTAGAGGTAGATGCAATAGTGGCTGACTTTTCTAGATAGGGAGGACTAGCTGTAACTTGGTGACTAGAGTTTTCACTATCACACTATTAAGAGGTTTTGAGTTTTCAGTTAGGACATTAGTAGGAGCATTAACAGGACAATAAAGGGGGGTTGGATCTCTAAGCACGACATAAATCTTCCCATCGTATTGGAATTAAATGCATCGATATAAAGATAATGGCACGACATGCATGTAATGTATCAATAGTATACCAAAAATCAAGTTGTATGTAATTTATTTTTCAATGATCAAGAATGGAGTGATAAGGGTTACTAATCCAACAATGATAGGTAGATTGATTACACCCATAAAAACTATCGCGTTAGAGCCATATCCTCGACAAGTGCTCCTTGTCACTTAGACGTTGGATCTGTATAATATAAGTTAAATAATGCATTATACGACATGACATTCATGTTGGATCGGTAATCAACGAGGACACACTTAACATAAAAAGGTCCTATTTAATCAGAGGGCATCATGCTTCGACGGATAAATGATTATATGTCAAAGTGTAGATTGTGGCTTTAGGTTTGCGGATCATTAAATGTTTTATATATCATTGACTAAAGAAGGGTTTGGTGCGCTAGGAATAGACTCTAAAACTCTAGGTGCAAGGTACATTGCCCCAGCTAAAGAATCACATAGCGAGGTCCGAGTGTCAATTATGTAATATCCATTGAAAAATGCGCAATAATTCCATGATTAAAATATTGGCTCCAAGGTTAGCCAAATCCTCCACCACAGAATATGCATATGGCAATTATGTAATTGGTCGATCGCTAGAGTGTAGGTTTAGAAGGATCAAAGTACTGATGGTTTTGGTTTCCTGATGGTGCGAAACTAGACTCTTAAGGTATTGACTGAGTAGGTTGGGAAGGAGCACCACCAGTATGCTGAGCTTCTGTGGAAACATTTACTTTATAGGACTCTCCTTTTTAAATGAAACCAACTAAGAAGTTTGCTTCTATCTTGAGAGAATCTTCTTTGATCGGGGGAGGTAATTATCGATACTCCTTCCCACGTTATCGATAACAAAAATTGTGTAACCATATTAATATATTGATGGGACACTACAGTCATTCAATCATTCATTTAGAGTTGAGCCAAACAAGCTAGGGGGTCTCAACCACCAACTAAGTTAATTTTTAACAGGCCTGATGAAAATTCAATAGGAGCCCAAACTTGATGTCTTTTCCTCTAGCATCATGGGAATTTAACCAAGGTTAAAAAAATATTCCTCTTAAACCAGAGCAGGGTCAACCATATTCCTCTTCATATACGAGATATGCATTGAACCACAAGAACAACCACATCTTTTCGGCAACACATATCTTTTTATAAGCACTATACTAGCTATATTTACATAACCTTTGTACACTTCATAGAATCGAGGAGAACAAAAACCCACTTATCTTATTAGGTTTATCATAAATAGGATAATAACCCATTGACTCCTAAAGTGAAACAAAAAGCTATCTTGTTCACGTGCATGTCAGATTATTCATAGAGAAAATGGATAAAAGGGGGGGGGTGTCAGAAATACGTAAAAGATCTTTAGGAGAGAGGCCCGAAGCATATTTAGAGTGCCATAGATGTGCCCAAGGTTATGTCCCTACCTAGTTTAGTTAGTCATCTCTATAAACAATGTGGGCTGGACTATACTTAGATGGACTCACCACTAACTTCTTTACTTTTTTTTATGCCAATCACTTGATCAGTATATCGGGACGATCTGTAGTTCTTAAACAATACCTACTACTTATACTTTATTTAGAAGCTATAGTAAACAAGACTTTATCTGAAGCCTAACCTCTATTTTATGAGAAAGACCTGGAATTGAAACTATTATTCAAAAACAAGACTTTCAACAGGACCTATTAATACTATAATTTACTTAATTCCTTTAGGTTGCTTCTAATAGTTATAGATCCCATAAGTTCCTGAGTTATTCCTACTCTTTCTACTGATCAAAGACCTTGAGGAACAGTTATAGTTAGTAAACAATATCTAATATAGTTCAGCAGGTAAAGTTGGTTTTATGCCATGTCAAAGGTTGGTTAATATCTATCCTAATGTGTCTACAAGTAAGAGTTATAATAAACTATCCTATGTGAGCTAATTAACTAGTGTAAGGAAAGAAGGTCCTTTTTATAATTTATGGGTAAACATTAAGCGCGAAGCGAGTTACCTATTTTTAAAAGTTATTTATTGAACCCGGATGGATGAATATGCCTCTGAACCTCAACAACACTTACGTGCCTTGACTTTATAATTGCCTTCTACCCATTATAGAGTATATTGTAACTGAGAACTTATCTATGATAACTCATTATCCCGAAGAGTCTATACCTGATACCTAACCAGCTGTACCTATCCCGATGATAGAGTCTATTGATGCGGATAAAGACTCTATACAACACACTGAACCTAGATGTCCCGCCCACACCCGGATCCTCCTGACACTTTCATCTTACACTTCCATAAAGAGAATTCTCCTATAGATGATCGTGAACACACTGAACCAAGACGAATGGCCACCATCCAGAGTCCTCCTGACACTCACTTACAAACACACTGGAACAAGCCCTTTGGACGACAGATAAATAATTGACTTAACAATTATCTCTTCGTTCATTCCATCGTGAGGGAAGCCTTAAATAAGAATTGGGGAAATAAATTATATACGGGTGAATTCACGTCTCTTAAGATCCTCCTAGCAATAAATATTATATGTAAGAGATAAAAAAATGCATTATCATCCACCTCTCGCCCAGATAGAAGGGCAATCCGAATGAGTGACAAGCTTACGAATAACACATTGACGATCGGGGGATGGAGTGTCCTTATGGTTGATAAATTATGCATGGGTGGGATACACTTTGAATCATCTAGATGACGTTGCAGTTTTGATTGGCTAGTGGAAAGGATGCGCTTTCTTGAACTATGTAGGTTGTATATGCACTTCGAACGGGTGGTTATGACAGACTCGATTGGTCCTTTATGGCTATGGAACTTCAACCGATTCGTTCCTAGGTAAAATCGGGAATTGACTGGATTTGAAACTAAATAATGATATAGTGAATGGTAAATATGCTTCCATTCGGAAGGGCAACTAAGTCCACAGACGCTGGATCCATATATTTATCTAGAAGCTCTTTAGGAACTGGATCTGCTCAGTTTCCCTACTACATATGTAATGTATAGAAGCAATGGGAAGAGGAGATCTAGCCCCCCCTTAATCCGGATAATCTGTAGCTCACAAGCGAAAGAATAATTTGGGTTAGGTGGTCAAATATTGAGGGACCTAGCTCACATACGGTGTTCAATCCCATGGGAATGGTTGTTTGGCATACAAAGTGTAAAGCCGAAAACCATACTCCTTGGCATACAAAGTGTAAAGATTGGAGGTTATGTCATTAACCCAATTCCATCTTTCACACCAGCTCCTACTCGAACGACAGGTCCTGTTTTGGACCCAACATCCTCTTATGCTCCATCTTGATCAGAGACATTTACTTTTGGAAAAGGGGCAGTGCGCAACTTGGGAGGTTAATGCGTATGCCCTAATTTCCCAGCGGTTCAACATAAGTATGCTTTGGCTTCCACTGATACAGTAACGTATACAACAGTAGCTCCGGTGACTGCATATGCTCAGGGCGAGGGAACAACCTCCAGCTACTGCGAGTAGAAGCATAATTAAGATCCTACTTCAAAAACAAATGAGAGTGTTATTCGTTAATGTGGTGATTTAAACAATAAAGCGTAGTTTTTCTCTTCGCAAGTGCAATTACGTTTGGTATGCCCAATCTAGTTAGACATTTATAGTATGCTTGCAATGACTGAATCTCTTCCCACAAAGATTGATTCTCACTCAATGCTCCTATGAAATGTGAATGGAGGAACTGTAACTGGTGAGGAAGCTTCTTGCTTTTCCCATGATGGAACTAAAATGGGGAGTAAGAACCTAGGGGGACTACCTTTAATGGAACCTAAACCTAATATAGGTCTTCGGCTTACCTTGTTACATCCATCCACTTGCGCATTAATCCGTAAGTTTATCTTAGATAAAAAAAAAAATTAATTGGGTGTGTGATTGAGGTTGTGATGGTTCTGTACAATGGATCTCAAACATGGGATGGTTCCTTGGCCTAACGGCCTAGAGACTTCATAACCTCCTAATAAGGCATGGAGCCTAGATATATAGGAGCATTGGATAGATTCTGGGGGATTGTTACACCCAAAATCTACTCATCATTAGATTCAGTGTATACACCCCTAAAGATACTTGGACTAATAATCATCCTGGGAGGGTTTGTACCCATTTGTGCTAGGTTCTGAAGGGTCGTCGCAGGTTGCACACTAGAAATATGCGACGTCGCAGTCTACTCCACTAAAGGGTGCGACGAGGTCTGTTAATGGGAAAAAATAGCTTGTTCGAGATCCTTCTCGAAACTTGTTCATTTAGGGGCTTATCCCTGACCTCAAGGAGAGCTGGTACTCGACCCCTAACTCTTTGGGAAGATCCCCTATCTCTCTCCTATCCTTTCTCAACCTATCCTATCCATACCCTATCCATTTAGTCCTATATAAGTGAGGCTCACTCCCATACCAAAGGGAGGAAGGCTATGGTATCTACATGCTGGTGAAATCTATCTTAGGAGGAAGCCTATAGTGCTTACATGCTAGGGAAATCTCTCTTAAGACATCTTCACTCACATCTTGGAGAACTCATACTTCTTCGGAAGAACATGGCAATTGGCTTGGTCAGAGAAGGGATGCTATGTTAAGTCTCTGGTTGTAGTCCTATATCTCTATCATGTACGCCTCTTTTTACAGTAATACAAATGCTTTCCACCAATATCGTTCTTATGTATAATGATGTTGTGTTGTTTACCTGCTTAACTGTTTACATAGATTGCTTATTGTATAGATGCTCTTTACTCGTTTCTCTTTTCTGTGACTTGATAGGTATTGCAGCTTAGATCTGACGACCATTGGACGTGGAGCAACATTCAGGAGAAAGGATAGCGAATCAAAGAGGTAAGACATCTAGTACTTGGTCCTTAAGTAGATCTAGGAAATGTGTTTGTAGTCTGTTCTATTTATTCTAGACTCGCATTGAGCTAGGGAGATCCGGCTCATGCCCACTCGAGTGGATTGTCCGATAACAAATATGGTGACCATACTGGGGAGTAGTGTTTGTCTTGTTTAGTAGTCATTAAATCTGGAAGTCATTTTCAGTAGATTACTTGACACAAGCCTGTTTATCATTTTTTGCCATTCACTTTCAGATATTCACGTTGAAGATTCTAATCTTCTTCCTCTGAGTCCATACAACTCAGTTCCAAGTCTGTTTATGGTTCATTATTGAGAGATCTGATTCATTTTTTAATCCAGAACTTGCCTGTCGCACCTGGGCAGTGGAAACAGAGCGACACTGTGTTTTTCTGAGTCTTTGTCCTTTGTATGTTGCTTACTGGTCGCAATATTTGCATTGGTACACTGCGACATTGTCGCACCTCCTGTGACGGAAAACTGTGACATTGCACTGTGTGTGAAGCCAGAGTGCGTCGATCTGCCAAAAGTTGGCATACAGGCATCCATCCTCTCATCTGACAGTTTGAGCCTTGATCTGATGTGTGAACTCTCTCTGTGCTGCAAGATACAACTAGAGACCCCATTTATGATTTGTGTGTTGAGAGTTTGGTTTCATTTGGATTGATTTTGGGTTCCGTTTTGGACAAACTTGAAACCAGCAGTGGTGGATACCTTTGTCTCCTCCACCTTCATATGTTCACTCTTGCATTCCCTTCCTTCCACCCCTGATCTGATCAGTACATTGGATCAGCTTCCAAACCTCATCTACTTCTGTTTTGAGCTTTGCTTGCTGCTACTTGATTTTGAGTTAAGTGTGTTTTTTAGCTTGGTTGAGTGCTTGTCTTTTCTTGAGTTTTCTGAGTCTATGAGTGCTGCAAGTAGTGTTTAATTTTCAGTCATTTAGATCTGAAAGCAAAATTGTTATCGAGTCTATTCTTTGATGTATCCATTGAAAATATTTAAAAGTGCTTCTTTCCCATTGTTTCTCAAAAAGTTATTGAAGAAAAATCGTTGTGCATTGGAAAATTCTTGTTTATATTTTGGAAAAGTTGAATGAATATATGATCTATTGTGTTTTTCTAGAATTATGAATTGCTCATTTTCTGAAAAGCTCAAAGTACACTTCGATTTTTGCAAAATTGATTCCATTCTAAGGAAAGATAGATGCATTTTTAACTTTTGTTGCTTTTAGAATCATTGAAATTGAAATTGAAAAGCTTGCATATTTCATTTCAGAATCCTCTCTTTTCATCACTTAGGGTCATTTTACTTTGAAAAGAAAAAAGAAAAGAAAAAGTTGTTTTGATTTGGTTTAGTAGTGTTGTGCTTTTGCGTTTCGCGAAAAGGAAAATAATACTTTCATTGTCAAATTTGTTTGAATTGAGATTGTGTTGCATTGAGTTTGTTTTGGCAATACCATTGGAAAAAGCTTTCTCCTTCCTATAGCTAGATTTCATTGAAAGAAAAGAATATTTCATGCATGTAGCTAGGGCTTGCATTATGCTTACGATTATGTACTCACCTCATGCATTCACCTAACCGTCCAAGATAAAATTAATGGTAGAACTAGGTAAAAATTTTAGCAAATTGTGTGTAAGTTAGAGACGTGTTCCAGCGTCATTAAGCGTGGCAGCTATCATTATTTGCCAGCATTGTAGTCCGGGGGTATTGTAGTCTTCCACGTACATCGGTATATCGAGATCCTTCACGTACCCACCAAGTACCATAACCCGTACTTGGCGTATATCGAAGGGTGTATCACGTACTCAATACGTATATCGGAAGGTCTCGTGCCAACGACTGTGCATTAGACAGCACCACTACGGATTTGAGCTCCCACATACCTTGCGTATATCGGGAGACACCATTAGGATTCCTGAAACCAACCGAGTTAACCATTTGGCCGTCTTGGCAAAGCAATACACCGAGAACAGAACTCGGGGAGATTAGCATGCACGTACTGTCCAGGTAATCGGGTATGCAGGCAAGGGTATGGTTCCAATCCTCCTTGCCGCATCATATTGTTGGACCCTGCAGTATATCGCGATTTGCGATGCCTTGATAATCCCGTGAGGTTCCAAACTTTTGAATCCACTCTGTCACATAAGTTTTCTTGTTGCCTTAGTTTGAGTAGGTTTTTCTGGACTGCTTTTCTTTTAGCATACCTTTAGGAGAAATGTTGTTTCGGCCTTTTTTTTGTTGATTTTCCTGATACTTTGGCGGATTTTCCCTGGAGAAGGTCCTGTAGGATCTTGAACTTACCACCCCGAATATCCCCTTAATCCGGAGGTTATTTCGAGGGTAAGAATGGATCAGCGTAATGCGGTCGTAGTTACTGAATTGGAGAACCCCACTTTGAATTTTGGAGGATTTTTGTTTCCACAAACTTCTCCGGATTCACCTGCCTCTCATCCCCCGCAGGATGAAGAAGCACACACCCCCACTTCACGAAACCTTCCTCCCATCATCCCGGGAGAACCTAGATTGTTGGAATAGATAAACCAACCCCAGGGCGACCCTGCTGCAGCTGTTGGTCCTTCAGCAGCTTATTGGACATCTTCTACAAACCACCCAATGGCTCATTTTGCCATCTCATCCTCATCTAGTGAGACTACTCGGGAAGACACTTTAGCTTACTTTCGTGGCCAATTGGCTCACTTTCACTCCATGGCTGAAGAGTTTTGGAAGTCAAGTCTCCAATGGAGGGTCCAAGACCCATCGTTACCCCCTTATTGACCCATCCCAATTCATCCGATATCTTTCGGATCACCTTAAGCACCCCACCACGAGACCACTAACAAGATTGGTCAACCCTCGCAAGAGTCCAGTCCTGCACCTCAAGTGAACCAACCGGTGGAAGGACAATAGTCCAACACACCTTTCACTACCGCAGTTACTTTACTAGTTCCTCCCCCACCTCAAAATTCAAGGGGAGGGTATTCCATTCCCACGGATTATCTTATTGGTAATGTTATTACCACTGTAGCTAGTCAACAACCTATGTTGGTTCAACCTTTGAATAGTGGTCAACCTGTTGTGGCTGGGGAGAAACCCCTGTTTCCTAACCAGAACGTAGGTGGTGGAAACCCTAACAGGCCTTCCGTTGGACCGTCCCAACCCGCTATACCATCCACCACAGGATTATATCATGTTGGAGGGCCATCAAATGTAACCCAACCCTCATGGAGTCAAGCGTATCCAGGTTCCATTAACCCTGTGCCGGGCCAACCTAATCCCGGAAATGCGCCATTTGGGATACCTTATCCCGAGAATCCATACACTCTATGGGGGCAACAACGTGTGTTGCAACATGGACCCCAACCAACTATCGCTCAAGTACCACCACCCCCGATTGGTCCTCCCCCACCTCCTGTTGGAGGCGGCGGGCCCCCACCTAACATTGGTGGAGGCCCACCTCATTTTACTTACAACTTCCCCCACCCCTCCGGCGGTGGCTGGAATGGTCCACCACCCCCTCTAGATGGAGGTGGCGGGGGACCACCCTATCATGGTGGAGGAGGACATTTCCCTTCAGGCGATGGAGGTGGTCCACCACCCCCTCTAGGTGGAGGCGGTGGAGGACCTAATCACTATGGTGGTGGCGGAGGTGGTGGAGACCCTCATCCTTCCAGCAACCGAGATGATGGGGGTCCTCATCCTTCTGGCGGTGAAGGTAGTGGGGGTCCCCATCCTTCTGGCGGTGGAAATGGTCCACCACCTCCTCCAGGCAGAGGCGGTGGTGGGCTACCTTATTGCGGTTATGGACCCCCACCTCCTCCCAGTGGTGGCGGCGGACCTCCACCCCCTCCCGATGGTGGATGCGAACCCCCGCCTTATTGGAATGGACCACCTTATGGTGGAAGACCTCCTTATGGTCCGAGCGGCACACCCCCCTACGGTTAGTTTAATCCTGGTACACCTTATGGTCAATTTGGTCCTTACACACCTTATCTGTATTATCAATATGCGCAGCCTAATCCACAGCTTCCCTTTCTGGCTACTTTGGACTTACCTGACCTATCCCGTTTAACCAATGATCCTATTTACCATAGATCTAACTAGCCACCAATTCTGGTGAAACTTCCGTCTGATATCCCCAAGTTTGACGGCAAGCCAGGTGAAGACCCCAAGAACCACATGATGACATACCACTTATGGTGTTCATCTAATTCCTTAATGGACGATTCAATTTGTCTTAGATTGTTTCAAAGGACTCTCACCGGTTCGGATGCCAAATGGTACATTGAGTTGCCACCGCACTCTTTTCCTGGTTTTGGCTCTCTTGCTATGAATTTTTTGACGCATTTCCAGCTGCCTATACGGTATGAGACTAGTACTGAGCTTTTAACCTCGCTCCATCAGAATACCGCCACTCACATTTCGGATCATATCGACGAGTGGCGAAGGATACGACATCTCATTAAAGATCCTATTCCAGATCAGCTCATATCATACTAGTTTACAAAATCGCTCAGCCCCACCATAGCAAAAGATGTCGCCATGAGAGGTGTTGTCACCGAAGAACAAGCCATCGCGAGTGCCCATCTGTTAGATCTGGTCTACACTCAATCTGGCACTTTGTTTAATATTCTTCCTGATGCACCCCATGATGTTAATGACCCCACGAAACCGCATAAGGGACCCCAAACCGATGGAATCATTGGGTCCCTTAACACCCAGCCTTCCCCTAGCACTGTCGGATCATCCAACCTTCAAGGGTCTTCCCCCTTACCGGCTCAGGCTAGTCACAGCACCACCAAGTCGACCACTCGTGCTGTAACTGAAGAGGTGAATTCTGTTCAATCAACTTCATCTCAAAAGTTTAATGGCAAGAAGAAGAACAAGGGGAAATCCAAAAATTCTTCTGCCCAGCAGGAACCAAAGAGCACTCCCAACGATACCAAGCAGAAATGGAAACTGAAATATCCTTGTTTACTGTGCGGAGATGACCATTTCTCCAAGGAGTGTCCCCATAGAGATGAAGTGCAAAATTTTCTTAAAGGTAAACCAACTCTCGCAGTCCTCAATGATCCATTTCCCGCTCAGAACTAGTAGATGATTGCTCAAACCCCCTCATCCCAGGGGGAATCATCCAATACCGCACATGTTCTCATGCTATGTAATGAGACGATCAATTTAAATACTCATTCACGATCTTATGACCCGGTCCCTTCGAAGGAACCCACTGGAAGTAATACTGAAAAAGCTTATGAATCCTTAACTGATGCCACTGTACCTTCGACTTCTCTCACCATAGAGAGACCCTCTTTATATTTTTTATTGCGTCCAGCCAAGAGTACAATTAAAAAATCTGTTTTCAATCCTAATGGTCGAGCGAAAAAAAATTACAATATCGTAGAGGACTTGGCCCAAGCTCCTTGCACCATGTCCACCCTGGAAGTTTTGCAGAATTGTCCTAATCAACGCAAAACTCTCCTTGCAGCCATCGGTGCAGTCGACCCGAATTCCTCGAACACCATCATGTTCTGACTTGACAACCTTAAGTCGGGGCTCTCACACCAGCTCGCATTCCAAGTTTCAGCGAACGTTGCTAGGAAGATTATCCATCGCACTCTTCTAAATGAAGGTGCCTCCACTTCTATCATGTTGATCGCCTGTTGGAGACCCATTGGCTCCCCCAAATTGAATCATTCTCCTACCACATTGAAAGCATTCGACGGGCGTGGATTTCAACCTCATGGGCTCTTACAAGCTCTTGCAGTTGAGTTGGGTGGAAATACCGTAACCATTAACATGGAAGTGGTCTCGGCCCCGTTAGATTATGATCTCTTGCTTGGTCGCAATTGGTTTTACACCATGCAGGTGGTAGCCTCTTCAGTCTTCTACATCGTGCAATTCCCTCACCAAGGACGAATTGCTACTATCAATCAACTAGATTTTTGTACACCGGATGCCACTACTCATCCTAGTGACCATGTTCCTTCCCTTGGACAGATGTCAAAACAGTATGAGAGTGTAGGGGTTGGCCTTTTGAAAGATTCATCTCTCATGGGCGTTTTTCCAGCCGCGGACCCCCCTAAACATGTCTCTACAGTGAACATGATCTCCACTGAGATTTTATCTCGCTCAAACGATGCTTGGCTTGTACCGGATGAAGCCACAACACCCCTGGTTGGAGATATGATGCCTCTTTCACCCGCTGAATGTATTTATGAGGCTATCCAAGCAGCATCGGAGGACCATTTAACCATGACCTCCCCAACTTATTCTCTACGACGGACATCCTCTCTACCTGATCTCTTACTTCGGACTTTTCATTCACACGAGTCCATCATGGAAGTAATGAATATTGACGACAGTCCATGGGATGATCTCCACCACAGGTCATCTTTTCTTCCTCCTTTGGAGTACATAGAGAACAACATTCACACCCTCTTTTCATCAGATATCTACCCATTCCCTTGTTCCCCTATTCTTACATGTCTTACAGACACGGAGGGAAACTTGGCCAACATTGAGCCAACCACCCTGGTAGACATCTCGGTGAAACCTAGTATAGTGGAACACATTTGCATAGGCCAGAAGTCTTCCCCTGAAGAAATCGTTGTTAGTACGGCCTTGCTCAAGCAATTTCGAGACATATTTGCTTGGTCCTATGAGGAGATGCTTGGGATAGACCCCGCAATTGTTTCTCATGAAATAAAAACCTATCCCGACATCAAACCTGTACGTCAAAAGTTGCGACCGGTACACCCCCGTAAGACTGCGGCAATAAAGGCAGAAATTGAAAAGCTCTTAAAGGCTGGATTTATTTATCCTATCTCATTAACGGATTGGGTCTCAAACGTCATTCCTGTGAACAAAAAGCAGGGCACCATTCGCGTCTGTGTTGATTATCGGTACCTTAATCGGGCTTGTCCAAAAGAAAATTCATCGACCAAATCATCGACAATTGTGCCGGAAGCGTCATCTTCTCATTCATAGATGGCTTTTCTGGTTACAACCAAATTGAGATCAACTTGGCCGACCAACATAAGACGGCTTTCATCTTCCCATGGGGTACATTCGCTTATCGCAAGCTCCCATTTGGCCTTAAAAATGCTGGCGCCACGTTTCAGTGGGCTATGTCATACACCTTCAACGATATTAAGGACTTTGTGGAACCCTACTTGGACGATCTCCCTGCTCATTCAAAGCAGAATGAGTTCCACATTGATCATCTGATGGCCA
The DNA here is from genome assembly GCA_027924585.1 of Larix kaempferi. Lineage (NCBI taxonomy): Eukaryota > Viridiplantae > Streptophyta > Pinopsida > Pinales > Pinaceae > Larix > Larix kaempferi. The sequence continues at coordinate 10,317,201 of BSBM01000076.1, forward strand.
TTTTCCTCAGATGCAGATGGTACAATATCCGTCTGAATCCTCATAAGTGTATCTTTTGCATTGAGTCTGGACACCTCTTAGGATTTATCATTTCGAAGGATGGGATCCACATTGATCCCTTAAAGGTGGAGGCCACCATCAACCTACCACCCCTGACTGATGTGATAGAACTTCAAAGTCTCCAAGGGAAGGCGACTTATTTACGACGTTTTGTCTGTAATTTCACGAAGAAGACTCGGGGCTATATGAGACTGCTCAAGAAGGACGTCCCATTCATTTGGGACAATCAAGCTCAAAAATCCTTCGACAGTATTAAACATGCCATCATGCATGCCCCCGTGCTCGAACCGCCTAATTATTATCGAGATTACATCTTATATCTCACCGCTTCTGCTACCACTATTGCCATGGTTTTGGTACAGGAGGATCAAAACACCCAGGAACATGTGATATACTATGCAAGTAAGGGTCTGGCTGACACTGAAACTAGATATTCACATCTCCAAAAACTTGCTTTCGCGGCAGTCATTGCCGTCCAAAAGTTTCGTCACTACATCTTGCTCCGCACCACCACTATCATCAGCGACTCGAACGCCATGTACCACATACTGACACGTCAGGTGCTTGGGGGCAAGTATTTACGCTGGATCATGATACTGCAAGAATTCGATCTTCTTTTCGAGAAATCCAAGTCTAAGAAGTCTTTGGTGTTTGCCGAGCTCATTTGCGACCTTCCCCGTCCTGATGTAGAAGTTGAGCACAATGCCTCCTTTCCAGATGAATCATTGTTTCTCATCAGTACGACTGATCCATGGTATGGAGATATCCTGTTATATCTTCAAACCCAAAGCTTCAACCTCCAACTTTCTCGCGACTACCGTCGTAAGATTCGTCACCATGCAAAGTATTATTTAATCATCAATGATACTTTGTACCGTTGTGGTGTCGATTCAATTCTTCGACGTTGTCTCACTCACGATGAGGATGAACGCGTTCTGAATGACTGTCACGCTGGGGCATGTGGTGGTCATCTCTTTGGGATGGCTACAGCCTAGAAGATTTTGCACGTGGGATATTTTTGGCCTACCATCTTCAAAGATTGTATTGAGGCCATAAAAAAATGTCCTCCTTGCCAACACTTCCATATGAAGAAGCGCACTCATCCTTCCCCACTACATCCAGTTATTGTCGTTGGCCCATTCGGAAAATGGGGCATTGATTTTATGCATTGTAATCCTACCTCGGCCGGGGAGCATAGTTACATCATTGTAGCTGTGGATTACTTAACAAAGTGGGCCGAAGCTATGCCTACATACCAGAACGACGAAAAAACCGTCAAACTGTTCATGTTCAATCATGTAATAGCGTGGTTCGGAGTTCCTCAGAAAATTGTTACCGATCATGGTTCTCACTTTCAGAACCATATGGTTGATGAATGAAGCGACAGGTTGGGTTTTCACCATGAAAATTCAACACCCTACTACCCGCAATCCAATGGACTGGTCGAGGCCATTAACAAGGTCTTGAAAACTATGGTCCAAAGGATGGTAGGGACACATAAGTACAATTGGCACAACATGCTCTTTTCAGCGTTATGGGCCTACCAAACTTCCGTCAAAACTGCCACAGGATTCACTCCCTTCCAGTTGGTATATGGATTGGAGGTTGTCCTTCCGATAGAGTGCAAAATTCCGTCTCTACAACTCGTTGTCGAACTTCTTCCTAAAACTATTGCTTGAACCCCGCAATGGGCTTTGCCTGAAGAGATACTATGCTTGATCCCTCATGCATAGACTTGCTTGTATATACTGTACATGGCATTTTTTTTTGTTTTTGTGTGGTGTGACGCATTTTCTTTTTGAGTGTCTTTTGATCTTGTTTCCGCTTCTTATACCATGTTCTGTCTGCGTGTGCAGATGGCAACATGCTATGGATTCGCGGAGGGCGCCAACCGGCATACCCGTAACGCTGCTTCGGCAGCCTGGGTACTATATTCCCCAATAGGTGAGCTCATTAGCTCAGGAGGAAGTTTCCTAGGGTTTGCGACCAACAATGCCGCAGAATATCAGGCAGTAATCGAAACCCTAGCTAACGTTATTTCCTTGGGTATGAACCACATTGTCATCCACCTGGATTCTCAATTAGTGGTTTCCCATCTCAACCGGGTATATGCCATCCGTGATCCCATCTTACTCTGTCTCTTTAGACAAGTACGTCTCGTGGAGAGGTCATTTGAATCTGTTCAATACCTGCACATTCCACGAGAGTTAAACATAGTTGTTGACTCGATGGCTAATTTCATTCTAGATTGGTACATTGCACACACATAATACTCATAATATGTAAAAGCATTCACGACATGTAAATATAATGTACAGAAGCAAACATATGAACAAGATCACATCACTAATCATTTGAAGAACACATAATGTATAAACCGCCGATAATGTATATATATATATAAATCGCTCAAAAGTAGTGCTGGTACAAAATCTGAAGCACGATGGCTTTCAGTGAGTCTCTACAAAAATCTGAAGCATCATAGCTTTTAGTAAGTACAAAATATGAGGCCTCTAAGCTCTCAGTACAAGTATAGTAGTGTCATCATGCCTGACGCCTGACCCGTACACCACCCCTAGCTCTAACAGCTCTCTGTCGCTGGGTGAGAAAGCAGTCTACAGTACGAGCCACCTTGCGGAGTAAGGAGTTGAAGCGCATGGACGATCCAACTCCAAATCTCTACATGGGCCTCGGTAGGTCATCGATATCTGGCTCGGGTACCTCCACGGTCAGTTGAGACAAGTTTCGATACACCTCCTCCATCTCCTCGATGGCGGCATGAGCACCTGCAAGAACCACTGCCTCCCCACCTCTGTCTCTCCTCGCTAGAAGGGAGAGACCTACTGGTCACATGGGGCCCACACTTGCACACACATATTGCGTACTTGTCAGCACTACATCAAAAAAATGATATAATATACAAAACTAAAAATACAAGGGTTTTGTTCTTATCGATATCACCCCATGCTGCACCCTCTAGCAGCGCCAAGTCGAGATCCTCTCGAAATTCCGTGCCACCATATGGAAAGTCCTTGACCATAAGTAACTGGCCTTCCATCCAGCTAAAGAACTCGGGACCAAAACTGATGATGGGACCCCCACCGTGGCAGGTCATCACCTCTGCCCATCTGAGCATGTGAGGATCTCTCGGATCCCTGTCATCTAGTACCACCTGCGGGCGCAAGAGAGGAACCTGCTCCAAGATGAACGATACTATGATCGATCTGTATCCAAACTGCTTGATCTCCCCATGCCAACACTTGGTCAGCTGAGCTTGGATGTTGGCGAGGAGACCCTCGCACCAGTTGAAAATGATGGGGGACATACAGTCCTCCGCATACAGCATCTGGGTCCGAGTGGCCGTATGTGGAGCTTGGCTACCCGCCACCCTAGTAATAGTGAGCAGTATGGTTCTTAGTGGATGACTCACCATATCTCTGATGAGTATCTTCCCGCTGGAAGGACAAGAAGTAGTTATGTAGTGCTGCGACACCATGTCCTTAACTGTACGATCACTGGCCCATGTCCCAGTGAGATGTACAATGTCCCCTCTTCGGGACAAACCAGTCAGAAAGTAGATATCCTCAATGTCAATTGTGAGGATATGCTCACCTATCACAAAGTATTGTTGGGCCGCATCCCAACTCTGGAGCATGTGTGTCAGGAACGGGATCTGGGCTCTCATCCCCTATATCTCAAAGAATTTGAGCAACCCACAGTTTCTCAAATCTTCCACACATTGTGGATCGTTTGCAGCTTTCTCATCTTCCACTTCATGTTCCCTCTCTCGCCACTCCAATACCATTTTTTCTTGCTAGTAACCTGCCAAAAGGGGCAATTAAACCCTGTTAGGACCTTCCTCAGCATTCACAAGCTCATTTTTTGGATTAGTTTTTGTGTTTGGGATTTTGGTTTCCACCATCGCATTGTACCTTCAGGTACAGCGCGACGTCATCGCAGGTCTCATTTTCGAGGCTTGCGACGACCCGGACTTGTCACAAGTCCCGAAAGGGCCACTTGCGACAAGCTGAGGGAGCAATGGCCCATCCACAAACCACCCAAAAACTCAAAAAATGAACAATAAATCAAAAAGTGAACTATTACAAAGTTGTTGGATGAGATTTAGGCCTACCTGGTCCAGACGGCTGGTGAAATGGAGGATCGTAGCTCCCAGAATCGGCAAAAGAAGTTTTGGCTCCAAATTGGTACTTCTCCACCCAAATTGGCAATTTGAACAATGTTTCTATTTTTGGCCCATATTTCTATTTATAAATAAAATGGAATATTCCTTTTCAAATATTTTGATGCTTTTGGGCCATTTACTATAGTTTCGACCATTTGTCATTATATTTGGGGCTATTTGACACTTTTTCTAGTGTACAGGAGTCGTAAAGTGGTCTTTTTGTGTCGTTTCTCACATTACCAACGGTAACTACAGGCATGAACGCCCCTTTCAATGTTTTGTCATTCTTATTTTTGGTTAAGTCGTAATTAGTGCATGAGGATGAGTTTACTCTTTGTTTGTTCTCGTACTCACCCAACCATGAGAACAAGTACTGAGTTATGATTTATCACTTTTTCGGGCTCGTTAAACTTCCACAGAAAAGGACACCTCCCGGAGTCCATAGTTAAGCTCTTTTCAGACTCCCTAAAATTGAAAAGATCACCAAGCGAACGTGTCACATTCACGCTTGTCAAAGTATTTGAATGGTCATCTTTCTAGTGATAGTTTACCCCTTTTTTTCGGACCAGGAAGTACTAATTACGAAAAAGGAATACTCCGGCCAATCATGACTGGAAGAGTCCTCTTCCGTGTTGTTTTACCCTTTTTCGGGCGATGAGGCTAACTTTCCGAAAAAGGACCGTTGGAGTCTTCTTTAGTTCTTTTCAGACTCTATAAACATGAAATGATGACCGAGTTTACCTTCTATGGACTCGTTAAATTTTCACATTGAAGGGCCCATCATGGGACGAACCTCTCCTATCCTAGGTTTGGAAAATACTTGGGATTGGACTCATCTATGAGATTATCTATACCAAGCATCTGGTTACCCTCATCAAGCTCGTAAAAAACACATGAGGCACTCATCATTCATGATGGGGAAAAAGGAAAGTGTTTGTATTACATACCTTAGTGGCAGCATACAGTCGTTCTTGAACATGGCACTCATCTACATTTGCATAAAATACTTGGGTCATCAATTTGTCTATGAGTCCTCGCCTACTTTCTGAGTCTTGTTACTCCTCTGAGTCATTCGGAGAAAGCTTCCATCATCAGTTGCATTAGAATTTTGCATCATTCTCATGTCAATACTGCCAAGTCATGCCATGCCCATGTTCAAGAACACGTCTACTATTTATCATCTACAGTCAGTACACACGTCGTCATGTCGTTGGCACTTTGAGTTAGTCTTACATATTGTTGTACCATCTGATCCACTCTACACATATTTTTTCGTGTTTCGTGTCGATTGATAAGGGATTCATCATGGCCCTCCTTCGATAGATTCATCCTTGTCGACCTTAACACATCATCCAAGGATTGAATCTAGAAACCAACCAAGTACCTTGGCCCTGCATGCCTCAATGGCAGGTTACCTCGCTTTCATCATGAGTTTACATCATTGACTCTTGATTGAAATATTTCATCTTGCATTCGACTTCAAATCATTTATTCACACTTGATGATATGTATTGTGATACCTCGGGAATCATTGACATTAACAGTGATCTCCCTCGCACTTGTTAGCGGTTTACATCAATGACCGGTAATCAAGTGGTTTCTACCATGTTCGACATCAAGACATTTGTAATCACATGGATAGATTCATATCATTGCGGGTTCAGCTTGAAGACCCTGGGGAGTCATGTCTTACCCAGGTTGTGATGGAGTTTGTATTGAGTCATATTACATGGATCCACTTTTGTATTGGTCGTGGCTGTGTTATCATCTCATCATGGATCTACGCTTGTGTCTAGTAGCCATGATTGTGTTCAGTCGGTCATTACTACCATGGATCTGCAATGCATTGGTCAGAAGCCATGTTGTACTTCATATGAGATTTTCAATTCAGAGTCAGTTGTACTGCAGCAGCATCCTTCATCCGACAAGTCTTTTGCCATTATTTCTATCAAAGCATTTCACCTGTATATCCTTAACAGCTTCATGCTTTGGGAGGCATTCTGTTACACGCAAAATCTACTCATCATTAGATTCAATGTATACACCCCTGAAGATACTTGGACTAATAATCATCCTGGGAGGGTTTGTACCCATTTGTGCTAGGTTCTAAAGGGTCATCACAGGTTGCACACTAGTAACATGCGACGTCACAGTCTACTCCACTGTAGGGTGCGATGAGGTCTGTTAATGGGAAAAAATAGCTTGTACGAGATCCTTCTCGAAACTTGCTCATTTAGGGGCTTATCCCTGACCTCAAGGAGATATGGTACTTGACCCCTAACTCTTTGGGAAGATCCCCTATCTCTCTCCTATCCTTTCTCAACCTATCCTATCCATTTAGTCCTATATAAGTGAGGCTCACTCCCATACCAAAGGGAGGAAGGCTATGGTATCTACATGCTGGTGAAATCTATCTTAGGAGGAAGCCTATAGTGCTTACATGCTCGGGGAATCTCTCTTAAGACATCTTCACTCACCTCTTGGAGAACTCATACTTCTTCGGAAGAACATGGCAATTGGCTTGGTCGGAGAAGGGATGCTATGTTAAGTCTCTGGTTGTAGTCCTATATCTCTATCATGTACGCCTCTTTTTACAGTAATACAAATGCTTTCCACCAATATCGTTCTTATGTATAATGATGTTGTGTTGTTTACCTGCTTAACTGTTTACATAGATCGCTTATTGTATAGATGCTCTTTACTCGTTTCTCTTTTCTGTGTCTTGACAGGTATTGCAGCTTAGATCTGACGACCGTGGGACGTGGAGCAACATTCAGGAGAAAGGATAGTGAATCAAAGAGGTAAGACATCTAGTACTTGGTCCTTAAGTAGATCTAGGAAACGTGTTTGTAGTCTATTCTATTTGTTCTAGACTCGAGTGGATTGTCCAATAACAGGGATGTAGTCTAAACATATAGATATATATGGTTTCCATTGGATGGGTAGGTGTGATTCGCCTTTTTTTTATTGGATCAACTAAGGTTGGTGCTTAGAAAAGTATCATATATTTCGGTGTGTGAACATCGTGGTTGGATTCGCTTTGTTCCAATTAGCTATGTTGATATAATTGTTTTATAAGAATCATCAGTTATACGGCCCAATGCGTATGTTTCGTTCTTCCTAACTATGCAGGGAGGACACATTTTAGAGAATTTAAATTTGCATTGATGACCATAACTGGAAATAATTTTGAACAAGGACACATGGTAAGGAGAACAATTTGGCATTTCTTGATGAATCCAAATCTTGGTTTGCAAAATGTCTTTTTGTTCCTTCTTAATCCTTTCTAGTTTAACATCTTTAACATAAACTCGATCATCGATTTTATTTTTATCATTGTTATTTTGATTACTATATTTCTTGAATTTCTTGGTTTCTTCATAAGGGTCTTCTGATTCTTTTTAACCTTCGATATAGGTATGATGAGTTTTACAACTTTTGTGATTTTGGCATCAATATGGTACTCAAAAAAGTTGACTCTTCTGAATCCTTGTTTTGATACTTACATGATGAACTTGTGTCGGCCTATTAATCTTGGATATTTTGGCATGTATTAGTATGTCATAATTCTTTAGATGACATATGGATTCTTTAGTGATGAGCGATGGATCTTCAAACATCATTGAATTTATGATCTTCTCCAATTGTTTCTTGGAATACATACCTCTGTGTGTCCAAGAATATTCTAGGTTTTCATCTTTTACGTCATTGTGATTATGTTCATTATCATTATACTCTTCTATCACCTTGCTTTCTTCATAATCAAACTTGGCATCATCTTCATATTCTTTTCCATCGTTATCAACATTATGTTCATTCATGTCTGGTGCATCTTTGTTTTCGTCATTGTTATTCTCAACAACCTATTCTGCAGATTCATCTTGATCTTTCACATTATGATATCCATGCTCGTCCTCTTTATCTTTCTTTTCTTCGTCATTGCTATCATCTTCCTTATAATGTCCTTGATTTTGGTTTGGGTTCTCGTGATGGTTTCTGATTTTTTTTGTTTTGGAGTTTCACTAGCCATTTTTATTGATTTTAGTTACTGGGTAGACTGGACCGTTTAAGCAACTTATTTCTATCCCTTCTATGAAACTACAATGAATTTTTGAAATTCCATTTTGAGTCTTATATTTGGAACGTCGGTTCTTATCCCTCCTTGTGTCTGATGGTCGAGGCCCCTTGTGAGGGGGAATGTAAGGAGTTGGTGTATCATAATTTTGTTTTTCTTCTTTCGTAGGTGCCGTAACCATTTTGAAATTCTCTCGATCGAGATCATCATTATTATTTATTGTTTCTTCCTTGGTTTCCTCTTCGTCGATCATTTCTTCTTAGTTGGTTTCTTATTTATTTTCATTTTTGTTGTCTTTCTCACCATCTTGATGGAAATGGTTTCTTATTATTTCCTCGAGAAACAAGAATATTTCTTCACATTTTTCCAACTTTCATGTCCTTCAAAAATTCTGTCAAAAAAATTATCCAAAGGGGACGACATTGTCATCTCCAATGAATTCTATCACCAATTAACTATTAAAAGGATAATGATAATAATTATTATTATTAAAAAATAATAATAAGATTATTATCCATATATAATTTTTAATAGTTTTTATATATTATAATTATTATTATTATTATTTAATAATATATATATATATATACGGAGATCTCTAAGGAGAGGGGGGAACAGTGCGAAGCGAGATATCCAAAGAAGCGAACTCAGACATTTCAGTTTTTTTATATTTTTATGATCTTTTACTTGCGATACGCATTCGGACATAATGTTAATCGATGAAGTGGATTACGATTCGAACTCTTCGGGAGTACCGATATTCATACATTCTGTAATTATGGAGCATTCACAGCTGCATGATAGGTCATCTCCCACGCTTGAATCATCGAAGCTAGGGTCTCAAAGCGTTGATGACTTCATCAATACAATCCATAGTAAAGGTGGCAATCATAAACCTGAGAGGCATTCAAGAGCCAAAGCAAGGAGATATGTTGCGTTATTAACAGTCGGCAAGGACATAAAATTATCAGAAATACCGGAGTATTTTTCTTTGGCTCTAGTCGGACGATTCTGTGGAAAAATCATCGGTGAGGCTGCGTTGCGTCAGTGGATGGAGGAGAATTAGAGTTCTTTCTCATAGATGGATTCTTTTCAGAGTAAAAACGAAGGAAGAAAGACAAAACTTGTTGGACAATTCTTGGTAGTGGGGACAAAGAAATGGAAGGTTGATTTCGAAGCAAATAGAGAACCACAAAACGTACAACAAATATGGGCAATTTTACCTAGCCTTCCGATGATGTTCTGGAAGAAAGAAATCCTGGAAGCCATTGGCGGTAAGATAGGAAAGTTTATTTCATTGGAAGATAATTGGGAATAGAAGGTGGATAGAAAATGTGCAAAAATCCTGATTGAAGTTGATCTACGTGAAGGCCTGTTTGAAGAAATCCGGTTGGAGATGCATGGCAGTTTGTGGAAGCAAAGATTAGATTACTGGAAGATTATGTTCCATTGATTTTCTTGCAGACAGGTTGTCCATATCATAAGAGACTACCCAAACATTTCTGTAAATACAGTAAACCAGGTGCGACACAGAAAAGTGTGGGTTAAGAAGGAAGCTCAAGGTGGTGAAGAGGATCAGAATCACGTAGAGGAACATAAAGGTGGCAAGATTGGAACGTCTTCACAAAAAATTGTTACACATACAAACCCTAGTAAGCAGGACTCTCCCCTCGAAACCCTCCCTTATGTCTCTGCTTTAAATGAACTAGTTCAAGTATTAAACTCTCCATTGAAAGAGGATGATAGTATCATAGCTGTTGCGTTGACACCCGTATCTATCCAAGAAAGTAAGGACATGTGGGGAATCCAGAAAAGTTCATAAGAGAGGTGGCACTCCCATAGAAAGAGAAAAGCGACCCCCCTCTTGGATAAAACATAAAATATACAACACGCGTTCGAAAATGGTTTCAGAGAAAGAGCAAGTGTCGACGGGTGGTTTGGCATTAGACAAGTTTCCAAAAGTAGCTTTAGGAAGGAAGTCGCTAATCTCGAAAGCCAAAAATCAAGCGAAAATAGAAGTGAAAACCGGGAAACAAGCTACAATTAAGAGGTCCCTTAGAGAAGGTATGGCCCAGGCCAGGGTTCCGTGATGTTAGTCCTCTCCTTCAACTTGAGGGGGTTAGGGAGCTCCTCCAAACTAAAATCTCTCAAATGAATGATCACAAGCATTAAACCCTCGATCATCCTACTACAAGAAACAATGATTGAGGGCAAGGAAACCATAGAAGCCCTCAAACTCTGGCTCAAAAATTGGTCCTTTGCGCATATCAGTTCGGAGGGTCACTCAGTAGGTTTGATAACAACGTGGAACCCTGATTTTTATGAATTAAAGATGGAGAAATATAAAACGGTTCTGAAAACAACGCTGAAAGAAATAAGTTTTGGAGAATTATTTGCATTTTACAATGTCTATGGCCCTTATCAATATAGAAAGATATTCTGGGAATATTTCTTTTCTTCCGGTTTGTTGGAACCTAAAAATATGATAATGGGTGGAGATTTGAATCTCACCTTATCAGAAAAGAAAATTTGGGGAACATCCGCAAGACATGATTGTCTTAGTAACTTCTTCGCCATGCTGTTTGACTCAAAATATTTGATAGATATTCAACCTATGAAATTAATACCGACTTGGCGCAACAACAGATGTGGAGAACAAGCAATATCCAAGAGGTTTTGCAGGTTCTTGTTATCAGAGAATTTGCTTTCAAGGTCCTTTATCGCAAAAACCTGGGTAGAGGTGGGTGGGTTATCAGACCACCTCCCAATTCTCTTACGGCTACAAGGACATGAAAAAAAACCAGTCTCTCCTTTTAAATTCAACTCGGCATGGCTCCAAGAAGAGGAATATCATAATGTTGTAGCAGATACTTGGGTTGCCCTAGAAGACATCCCCAATACCTCCTTTATGAAGCAATTTTCGATAATTTACTAAGAACAAACAAGGATACTAAGAAATGGGATAATATTTTCATAGCCAATTAGCAGAGTCAGCTAACAGAAGTGGAATCGAAATTAAGGAATATTTTCAGTCTCAACAGCTCAGGAACATTCACAGAGGAATAATTAAAGGATGTTCGAGACTATGAGTTAAAAAGAGAAGAGTTTCTATTAAAGGAGGAAGAGCTCCGGAGGTTAAAAAGCAGGGTCGTTTGGATCAAGGAAGGAGATAACAACACAAAATTTTTCCACAAGAAAAATGTAAATACGATTTCGGCAGTTAAAGAAATGAACGGGGAACTAGTACACTCCTTTAAGGAAAAAGCGGAGGCCAGAGAGAGATACTTCAAACACCTCTTCACAGAACCAGAAGGATGTCATATTCAGGAGATCTTAAAAGTTCTAAGGTTGTTTCTAAAATTAATAAATGAAGAGATGAACAACTCTTTGGCAGAAGTTGTGACCGAAGAGGAATCAGAGGAAATAGTCTACTCCTTCCAAAAAAGTAAGAGTCTAGACCCTGATGGATTTTCCATTGAATTCTATCAAGGTTTTTTTTATCTTTTGAAGGCAGATTTGTTAAAGGTTGTAATTGAGTCCCAAAAAGCTAGGGAGGTGTTGGGTTCTCTAAATGCTACTTTATTATCCCTCATTCCCAAAAAACAAAACTCTTCTTCCTTCGAGGACTTTCAACCTATCTCTTGTTGTAATGTTGTTTATAACATTATTGCCAAAACAATAGCACAACATTTGAAGCCAATCTTAAGTGATATTATCTCGAAGGGACAGTTTGGTTTCCTCTTCAACCGTCAAATCCACGATGCAGTTTCATTAACTCAGGAGACCATTCATACCATTAACAAGAACAAGAGTAAAGCCTTTGTGCTCAAATTGGACATGTCGAAGGCATATGATAGGGTCAGTTGGAATTTCCTAAGGATGTTGTTGATACAGATTGGACTATCCATAGAAATAGTCAATTGGATAATGTGTTGTATTCAGTCGGAATCCTTTGCAATTCTCATCAATGGGTCACCTTCAAGCTTCTTCAGACCGACTATAGGATTAAGACAGGGGTGTCCGCTTTCCCCCTTTCTTTTGCTTCTCATAGCAGATTCTCTAAAAAAAATAATTAATCATGCTAAGAGGGAAGGAGCATACAAAGGGATAATGGTCACGAGCTCTGAAGAACTTTCCCATATCTTGTTCGTGGATGATGTGGTAATGATGGATGAAGGAACGTGGGATAATTTTAAAGGTGTGGAACATATTTTGGATCTTTACAAAAAATCAACTGGGATGCACATAAATGTGGAAACATCCATACTCGCAGAAAATGCCATCTCTGCAACGGTAAAAAATAGGCTAATGATTGAAGTTCCTTATATTTTAAAGCCTCTTTCTGAAGGATTCAAATATTTAGGATTTCTCCTTAAACCTAATGCGTACTCTTTCAAGGACTGGCTTTGGTTGTTCAAAAAGATTGAAGGCAGAATTGGATGTTGGGAAAACATGTTCTTGTCTAAAGGAGGAAGATTGGTGTTGCTCAAGGTGGTTTTACAGAGCATACATGTTTATTGGGATACAATAGCATATATTCCAAAAGGTATACTCCAGGAAAAAAATAAAATAAAAAATAAAAATAAATATTTTTTATGGACTGCTAGCAAACAATTAGAAGGCATACCTCTGGACAAATGGAAAAGGTGGAGAACCTTAAGGAACTTGGTGGGTGGGGAATAAAGAATCATTTCTTTTCTGTCAATCCCTGGCAGCAAAGTGTTGATGTATTTGTAACTTCAGAAGATATTCACGTGTATATTGTAATTGTACTTTATTGTATCCCCAACGGAGATGTATTATTCCTCCGATTGGAAGTGTCGTCATTTGTACTTGCATGTGTCGCAAGTTATATTGTAAGTGTTGTAACTTATACTTGATGGGTTATTAGACCACCTTGATGGGGTTGGCCCTGTATGATTCATGTGGGTCAAAGGGTTATCAGACCACCCTAGTAGGGGTCGGCCCAGTCATCATTATGTTAAGTGGTTAAGTTGGGGCTCACCTAGTTGAGTAAAGGTCAAGTGAAAGTTAGTGTATAAACAGAGAGTGTGTCTCTCTCATTTTACACATTGTCTCATTCACTCACTTCGCATTAGTGAGAGAGAGGAGGAGTGCACACAAGTGGAGGAGGAGAATGTTGCTGAAGATATCTATCTCTTGGGTTTGATCATGGTGATCCTTGTATTGATTTCTATTCTATCTCTGAGGAAGTTGCAGGGTTTTTCACCTTCTTGGTTTTCCTCAGTGAAATGTTTTGTGTCTCTTGTGTCTTGTCTCTTATGCTTGATATGTTGTACATGTTGTTATTTCAGTTAAGATCCTAGATATATTGAATTAAATGATGAAAAACTAACATAGTATCAGATCTAACCTGAAGGAAGGCATGGTATGGCATTTATGAGACTTGTTGCACTTGTGACAAATTGGAAGCCAGGGCTTGATATAGAAAAAACCAGTCATCATGGAACTTTCGCTATAAATCCATTTTGGGAAACGTTCAGGTTATGTAACTTCTACAGTTTGCAGATAACATCCCTATGTACCTTGTGTCCAAAGAAAAACATTTGATTCGTTGTACTTTGTGATTTATGATCTATACAAGTTAGGGTTTCTGCCTCTTCCATATCTCAGTCATAAACACGTGACCTAGAAAAAAAGGTTACAACTTGGGATAGGAAGCTCCAAATTAAATTTTGTAAATCGTGACAGGTAGAGAACGGACTGTAGTTTCTCAGGTAAGTTTTTCAGAGGCCGAAATGGAACTCCTAACATGTGGCACGCCATACGAGTTCGCTCTTCTGTTTTATCCCATAGACAGGTCACGTTGCGACACTTGGCATAAATTTCTCTCAGAGAATCCAACTGAGGTCAGACCTATGGGGTTGGAAAGATGATAGGTCAGGCTACCACATGCCACATTTTCAGACCCTGTGGATTCATAATTTCAAAGATGCACCAGAAATAATCAGGTGCATATTTCTATCAAAACGGAATTGGATTCTGAGCACCTTCATTCTTGGCTTGTCACTGCTGCGGGAATTTAGGGCTTCAGAGAAAGTTGGAATTTTTGGAATCGGAGTCCACAGTTGAATGCTCCTCATCAAAATCGAAATTTAGAGACCAAGATCAAATTTTTGGTTGGGCAGAAGGTCGGGCTTGATCAAACCCTAGTTCAGGATTTTGATCGGAAAGATGGAAAATTAGGGCTTCTGCAAAAGTTGGAATTTTTTAAGTCTGTGATCACGGCTAGAAGATCCTCAGAAAAATTGAATTTTTGAGCTTTGGATTGAACCTTTTGGCTCGGCAGAAGGGTGGGATTTATCAAACCCTAGTTTCGGGTCCTATCTAGTGAATCCGGAAGTTTCAAAGGCAATTTTGAGGGGTCAAATTTTGCAGTTTTCAAAATTGAAGTGTACCAGCTTAATCAGCTCAGCAAGCCACATCTTTCCATCCATTCAGAAGTTTTAAATTCAAAGTTTGAATTTTTAGGGTTTCTCTGACAAACCCTAATCCAGCTCCAGATCTAGTTTCAACAAATCAAAGTGGACTGGGTTAATCCTAGAAAAGAATGAATTGGACACCTACATAAGTGAATAAGTTCCAATTCAAGAGAGAGATGAGGCCAAGGCTTTACATGAGAAGGCTACAAGCAATCCCAACAAGTATGACTTGAAGAGATATAGGTATGTTTTGAAATTTGTTCATGATTGAGTTTATGATATGTTTGTCTTCATATTATTGAGGTTAGTACAATCTTGATTAATCTCAGACTTGTCTCATCACCCTAGTAAAAGTATGAATGCATGTGAATGATAGAAGACATTGATTGATTAGGTTATGACACTTTTGATTGTACTAATGCACCATGATGTTGTATGAGGTTGATGTTTTCCACTAACATGAAAGGTACATCAAGAAAGATAGATCAAGTTCTAAATCAAGAACATATGACCATGGTGACATGAAGATAAAGACTCATCCATAGTCATGGATCACATAGAAGCTCTACTTACTAGGTATGTATAATTTTGGTTCTACAATGATTAACTTATGAGTTATGCAGGTTACTAAGCACAATTCATTGAAGAGAACAAGAAGACATTGTTTGGGTATGTTAGACATAACTAGCTAACATGATATTCCAGGTATGTTTTTCCTATATCAAGTTAGAATCCTACCTTGCGTTAGGATATTATACTTTTGTATGAATGATAATGAAAGTTAGAAGTTCAAGTAATCGAGGGTTTATGCATATTATGTTTCTTACTTTGATTGATGATATGACTAACCAGAAGAGTCCTATGGTCAAATAAGCTTATGCATGAATAAAAGAAGTCTTCCCTGAAACCTTGAATACTAATGCTTGTGATAAATTACGTGTGTGTGAAATAATCATGACCATACATGTTGAGTTTATTTAGGATCATAATGTTTTGATAATATTGAGATTATAATAATGGATGTATGATCATGTATGAGATCTTGAGGATGACATTAGTGCACGCTTAAGCATGCATAGTGGCCCGGGATGGATATAAGTTAAAGGACAGGTAATCCAGGAAGCAAATATCAAGAGGGAGCAATCTAGGAAGCAAAAGATGAAGAGGGAGCACACTCCAAAAGTTCCTGCAAGGAAGCATAGATCAAGAGGGAGCACTCCAGGAAGTTTAAAGATCAAGAGGGATTCCACCCAACAACTAAACAAAGATAAGTATTTGAATTGTTATTTATTATATATATGATTACTTAAATGATGTTGTTCAGTCATGTACATACTTATGTTTCTAGATTTAGGATATGTATTATGCATATTAGAAAAGTTGCATTAATGAACAAGATACTACTAATATGTAATTAATGGGTAAGTGGCCTATGGTATTGTACAACATTCCATTGCTACTTATCTAGAATGAAACCTCTTTGCTAAGATGTTGGGAGTTGTGCACACTCTTAACAATGTTCTGGTAGAGATGGAAGGCATCTAGAAGGTTACGGGATATGGATAAATGTTGTACTGAAGCATTGGCTAAAATAATTGCATGGTTGTATGGCAAATGTACCTATGTGTAAGATTTTGTTTTTTGAAAACTATGAGATATTTCTAATCATGCAATTGAACTTGACTTGTAGGAAATATCGTGTACAATCACCTACAAAAGGAGGACTACAACATTTGTTCCAGCAACGAAGTTTAAAGAAATCTATCTATTGAAGATATTGAAGAATCTGAAGTTCCCAGGATACGGGATGCAGTAATGGAAGAATGCCATGATCGAGGAGTACCAGTCGATCATGAAGAATGATGTTTGGGATGTAGTCCCAAGACCTGAAGGGAAGTCTGTTGTGACTTCTAAGTGGATCTATAAGATCAAGCATGTTGCAGATGGTAGCATAGAGAAATACAAAGCAAGTGATGAAGTGGAAGATACACGAGATGGATATGGTGTAGTCGAAGAGGAAGTGTATGTGGAGCATCCACTTGGTTTTGAGACACATGACAAGGAGTCATACGTGTGCAAATTGAAGAAAGCCCTATATGGTTTCAAATAGGTACCCAGGACCTGGTACGGCAGGATAGACAGCTTCCTATCCAGTTTGGGATTTACTAAGAGTAAAGCGGACTCCAACCTTTACTGCAAGGTTGAGGAAGGCAATCCAGTGATACTACTTCTGTATGTGGATGACCTGTTTGTTACAGGTGAGGATAGATTGATTTCCGATACGAAGAGGAAGCTTGCTATCGAGTTTGAGATGAAGGACTTGGGTATGATGCACCGCTTTCTAGGTATGGAGGTGTGGCAAAGAATAGATGGAATCTTCCTTGGACAAGGGAAGTATGCAGTAGAGATCCTCAAGAGGTTCGGGATGATTCTACACCTATGGCATTGAACTTGAAGCTTCTGTGTGATGCTTCATCTGAGCCGGTTGATGCCACAATGTATCGTCAGATGATTGGGTCCTTGATGTACATGACGAATACGAGACCAGATATCTGTTTTTCGGTGAACACCTTGAGCCAATACTTGACAGATCCGAGATATGTTCACCTGATAGCTGCAAAGCATATTTTGAGGTACCTGAAGGGTACAATTGATTATGGGCTCAAGTATGATGTGAATCAAAAGTTTAACCTGGATGGTTATGTTGATGAGGATTGGGAAGGCAGTGCCATTGATCGGAAGAGCACTTCGGGGTGCTACTTCAGTATGAGAACGGGTATGATCTCTTCGTTTAGAAGGGAGAAGTCCTGTGTGGCACTGAGTACAGCCGAAGTAGAGTATGTCGGAGCTTGTTCGGCTAGTTGTGAGGCAGTATGGCTTAGGAAGCTACTGCCTGATTTGTTTGATCTCCAGCTGAGTGCTACTTGTATATATTGCGACAACCAGAGTTGTGTGAAGTTGTCAGAGAACCCAGTGTTCCATGACAAGTCGAAGCACATTGAGATCATGTTCCACTATATCAGACATATGGTCTAGAGAGGAGCAATGAAGCTTCTGTATGTTGTGACGGACGAGCAGATAACCGATGTGTTGCCCAAGCCACTAGACATAGTGAAGTTTGAGTACTTCAAAGAGAGGCTTGGTGTACTTCAGATTGAGATTCCTTCCAAGGGGAAGTGATGAGTCCGGAGACACAGATGCACATGAGCCATTCTCACATGGTGGTAGGTGTGTCCTCCCATGGTGCAGATATAAGGGCTAGGGCAATTCCGATATGGTTGAAGTGTGTCTTCCCATGGTCGTTGATGTAAGAGTTGTGCCATTCGAGCATGGTTGAAGTGTGTCTTCCCATGACTGCGATATAAGTGTTGTGCCATTCCTAGCATGGTTGAAGTGTGCCTTCCCATGGCTATGGATATAAGTGCGATGCAATTCTTGCATGGTTGAAGTGTGTCTTCCCATGGCGTAGATATAAGTGTTGAGCCTTTCACGGATGGTTGAGGTGTGTCTTCCCATGCCGTTGAGTGTAATTGTTGTGTGATGTGCATCTAGGTTGTGCTCTGTGGACTATGAGGTGATCTGAAGACAATGAGGTGACAGTATGGTACACAGGTTTTGTAGAGGCATATAATCAGTCCTGAGATGCTCTTGCAGGTTTTGTGGTGGCATATAATCAGTCCTGAGAGATCTTGTAGGTTTTGCAAAGGCAGTGTAATCAGTCCTAAGGTGTACCTACTTGATGGCTTGCTTGTATAGATGATGAAGACCTACATGGAGGATAGGCCTACATCCAACATGAAAAAGGGTTGGCTCTGTAGAACTTCCTATGACGAGAATAATTATGAGATAGCACCAATGATCGAGATGTCGAGTACAACAGCAGTGATGATGATGATGCTCCATGATCCAGTGCTGATGATCCAGCTCCGGAATTGAATACTTGTCCTTATATGTATTGATGACTTGTGTCAAGAGAATACCTTCCTAGTTAAGAGGTAGTGTTGATTTGTTTGTAACTTTGGAAGATATTCACTTGTTTATTGTAATTGTACTTTATTGTATCCCCAACGGAGATGTATTATTCCTCCGATTGGAAGTGTCGTCAGTTGTACTTGCATGTGTCGCAAGTTATATTGTAAGTGTCATAACTTATACTTGATGGGTTATTAGACCACCTTGATGGGGTCGACCCTGTATGAGTCATGTGGGTCAAAGGGTTATTAGACCACCCTAGTAGGGGTCGGTCCATTCAGTATTATGTTAAGTGGTTAAGTTGGGGCTGACCTAGTTGAGTAAAGGTCAAGTGAAAGTTAGTGTATAAATAGAGAGTGTGTCTCTATCATTTTACACATTGTCTCATTCACTCACTTCGCATTAGTGAGAGAGAGGAGGAGTGCGCACAAGTGGAGGAGGAGCATGCTGCTGAAGATATCTATCTCTTGGGTTTGATCATGGTGATCCTTGTATTGATGCTTATTCTATCTGTAAAATGTTTTGTGTCTCTTGTGTCTTTTCTCTTATGCTTGATATGTTGTACATGTTGTTCTTTCAGTTAAGATCCTAGATCTATTGAATTAAATGATGAAAAACTAACACAAAGTCCCTGTGGAGGCTTATTCAAAACCCTATCTCTTTTGGGGGGAAGACCTTGGTTACTAAGTACTTCCCAAATGTCTCCATCATAGATTGGATAAGGAAACCAGAAAAATCATTTAAGAATGGATCCATTGGATGGAATGCCTTTGTGCTCGCCTTTCCTCAAGTTGGAAAATGGATTGCTTGGTCCATAGGGAACGGGAAGGAGGTTCGGTTAGGGGAGGATCCCTGGGTAGGAGCATGGGAAAGGTACAAGATTTCTGATGCCTTAATTGTAAAACTAAGAAGCCTAAGGATCTTCAATCTCATCCAGGCCTGCGCCTTATCTTTTCAAAGGCAAACAATTTGGAAAGAAGCCGAAGATCTAGTTCTAGAAGGAGGTTTCAAGGAGGAATGGAGGTTCAGTAACAAGATAATTCATGGCTAAGATTGGCTATAAGAATTGTGCTTTAGATCTACACCAAGGAGAAAATGAATACTAGTGTAAACAAGTATGGAAAAATGAAGGTCCTCTCAAAGAAAAAATCATACTCTGGATGGCTTTAAGCAATAAACTTCTAACCTAGGAGAATCTTAAAAAATGAGGATGGTTTGGACCAAGCCGGTGTGTGTTATGCCATTCCAAAGAAGAATCTCAATCTCACATATTTACTCTATGTTCTTATGCATAAGCAGTCTGGAAGGAAGCTAGCAAAGATTTAAAATCACAAGGATCGAATGCAGGCAGTTCTCTAGAGGAAAAATGTTGTGCATGGTGGTCAGATAGCTCGGTACGTCTTCTTAGTGCATTCCCATCCTCTTTTACTTATGGAATATGGTGGGCAAGAAATACGGCAATTTTCAATAACAGTCTCATTCCTTATGAAGTGACGATGGCCCTTGTGGTGCAGTGGACCAGAGAACATAAATATAAAGAAAAAGAACACAAGAAAAGGAAAATGGTACCTACCATCATCAACAAGTAAAAACCTTGGGCTTACTTTGATGGAGAAATCCAAGGAGTCCCTCCATTGGGAGGTTTGGGAGGAGTTCTATATCTCACAGAAAAACACAAATTACATGTGAGATATGCTTTGGGACTATTCTCGAACAGTAAATCAGAGTTAGCATCCCTGCACGCTATTATCAAGCTGGCTGTAAACAGAAATATCACCAATTTGCAGGTCTTTGGCGACTCTAAAATGGTAGTGGACTGGGTCAATAACAAGATTCAGATCAGAGCACCCCACTTACAGCAACTCTTAAAAGATATCAAAAGGCTCCTGAATTTCTTCTCATACCTATCCATAACACATATATAGAGAGAATTAAATACGGAGGCATATAGCCTGTCCAAGTGTGCTATACTATTAGCTCCAGGCCATTTGGAGACAGGAGATTAGCAGGATGATCATTTCCAAGCAAGGACAAAAGGTTTACATTTTTGGCAGACTTTTTTTGTAACAGATCAGAAACTTTCAAGGAAGAAAAAGAAGCCAATTTGGGCAAGTAGATGATGTAAGTCCCTTTTTGAGCTAGTCTTAAGATTTTGGCAATAAAGGAAGTTATTGACATGTAATGAAATCCCTCTGGGATAGTTCATGATCACTCTTTATTTAGAGTGATGGATATTTTCCTTTTGGAAGATATATATATAGATATTAATTTAAAACATTAAAAATACCATTATAATAGTAATAGTATTTTCTTTGAAGAATTAGTGTTTTATACCGTAATGTGGAGATGGCTTGTGAATGGGGTGCAAGTAAATGGACACGAGGATAAGTGGAAACATGGGATGGGATGAAGGAGGGTGTGTAGGGTGAAAGGGGGTTAATGTAGAGGGATATTGGAGGGGGCAGAGGGATTGGAAGTGGGGAGGCAGGTGTAGGTGGGTGCGTGCAGGAGCGAGGAGGGAGGCTCAATAATGTTGGTGGGAGATCCATGGGAGATGAGCGTGGATACGTGGGCATGGGGGATGGAGCGGAGGTAAGGTAGGAACATGTGCAGTGGTATAGGGGGAGTAGTGTAGAGTGTGGGATGTAGTTATGGCGCAGAAGGGAGTGGATGGGAATGAAGGAGGAGCGTAAGGTACGAGAGGTGGTGGTGCGGTTGGAGGGTGGTGCATGCAGGTGTAGGGTGGTAAGTAATGGGAAGCGAATGGAGGTGGGGTATGCAGGATGGGAAGGAGGCATGGGTGAGGAGGAAGAGGGGAGAGCATTTAATGAGAGCTTGAGAGGAGTCGAAACTAAGCTCTGATACCAATTGCAATGTATTAATTATAGAATATATAATATATTATTTTATAATTTTTTTATGATGATTACAATGTGTGAATTACAACATATAAATATGCATAAGAACATAGAGGTGGCATATCTTTGAGATGAACCTTCACCCTTACCCTAATACTAACAATAATTAATAATTGTAATAACCAATTAGGTTTATTACATATTCTGGATGTCCGGTAGAGGCATTTGAGGAGAAGATTGGTCGAGGAGTATCTTATCAGGTGGAGATCCTTTCCTATGGAGGATGCTACTTGGGAGAGAGAGCATATTTTGCAACATCCTGGTTTGTAGTTGCTTGAGGACAAGCAATCTCAGGAATGGAGAACTGTAATGTCCCCTTCCAAATGATCACTCTAGGAAAATGACTTATTAGCCTATTTAATTCTCATATGCTATAATCGATGAAAAAGGGAATTAAATGATTACTTGATGTCATTCAGGTGAAAAACAACATTATAATGTGACATTGAGTAATTAAATAAAAAGGGTATTATAAAGTGACATTGGATTTATAAAGTCACTATAATTAAATAATTAAGTGTGAAAAAAGGTAAAAAGGTTGAAAAAGGGGATAAAAGACCAAATCGACCTATTATCTCATTCATTCATGACTTATTTTTGAAAAAAAATATTTGAAGAGCTCTTGTGGCTTTTGGATCTTGGGACAAAATCCCTAAGAGATAAATTGGTTTCAATGGTGAAACTATCCACCCTAGCTAATTGAGAGAGGAAATATCACTCAGATCTTTTCAATGTGATTCATTTTCGTGGAGGAGAAAGAAGTTACCAACAGACCAACAGACTTGTGGAGATTTTTGAGGTTACCAGTCATCTCTTGAAGGGCGCACTTTCCTAGTGGGAGCACTAGGTTTCAAAGATGATTATGCTCCATTTCTCATTCATTCCCACTACCATAATCATTGGGAAGGGGGCCAAGTTGTTTGTTGGTCATTATGGTTGATAGGATGGGTTCATTCATCTCTGGAAGGGGGTGATTTTGATGAAGGGAACACTGCTCTTGAGGATGAAATCACTGTGGGTAACACTGAGAAGTGTTCTACATGTATGCAATACATTTTAGAGGTTGTTCAAGGAGGATAGGATTGATTCTTAAATGTTGGGCGAATTCATTGGGGACTGTCATCTAACCACATCTATTTCCATCAATTATGGGCATTGGAAGAAGGTTGCTACAACCATAAAGCATCTGCAATATATTTTTCTCATCTACAGGAGGCATATCCCTCTTATCTCCATTAGATATGGGCATTCCAATGGCTAAATCATAGGAATTTTTCAGAGACCAAATCTACATGTTAATTATTTTCCATGCATGTAAATAAAGGTTAGTATATTGCATTAAATCAAATCATACTAGAAGATTTATTTCTTGTTATAATCAATCATATTTGTGTGCTTTATGGTATTATGTATTTCAAATTCAAAACCTTGTGAAAACCCCAAGTAACACTGCATAAAATAAATCCTGCAAAGGAAAAAATCAAATATGCACTAAGGGGGATACTATAGTGGTATCCGAACATTTGTTTCTAAAGTGTTCAATGAAAGTACTAAACCAAAAATATATAAGAGTTAATTCAAAATTCAGTCTAGATCTAGTTGGGGGCATTTCACTTTGGCTATGGAAGCATTCTAGTTTCCTTCTTCTTTGAGAGGATTCCAACAATGAGCCCTAGAGTATCCTTACCACCATTAGACCCCCGAGAGCCTAGGATGAATCAGTGGAAAAATATTATGCATCGATTGGGAGGAGGGCCCGTTGTAACTCTTTTTTATGATGAATACTTTGAGTGGCGGAGCAGGAATATCCCTTCCATAGAGGAGTATCCCTATGTAGGATTGGACTTCAGGATCAGCATGGGGTCGGATTAATGAGTAAATTTTTTGAAATATTTCATTTTTTAATTTTTCAAATATTTTGACAATGAAGATGTAAATTTTTTTGGTGTGCAAGACTAATTAAAAACATTGACAATGATGCAGATATTGGACCAAAGTGCCCGACAAGGAATCCATACTTACAAGGATAGGAGCCTTGAGCTGTGGAGGGGGTATAGATTGGATCGGCTTATGTGGAGGAGAAATTGAGAATTCTCACTCATGGCATCCCCACTACTAGGATCAAGCACCTACTAAATCCCACGCAACGTTATGTGGTAAGAGTACCTGCTAGATGGATCAGAGTGTTCCAGAAAATGGATACATGTGTCTTACGCTATCGAGACATGACTGGGGCTCATGATTGAATTTTAGACATATCTTTTGTACATTTTGATCCAGTATGGATATTGTATTTTTCCATCATATATTCACCATTGAGGGCTAGGAAGCCCCTATTTTGTATTATGGACCCACACATTTTGTATTTTATGGAGATACTTTCATATTAATGAAAAAAAAAATTATCGGCCTTATTTACATTGTGTACATGCCATTATGATTTATACAATGTTCTTGCTTTTAATTATGAATCAAATTCCAATCTAACACATAGTTGGAAATTGTATTAGACAAAGAATTAAACTTCCTTGGAACATGAATATAAGTAATGAACTCAAAATGGCGTTCAAGAAGGTGCACTCTCATAAATTTTCGTAGTAATGTAGGATGATGGACATGATATTCACCATTCAATCATGACACTAGCAACTGAGAGTTCAGGTGGATAGTTAATGGTTGGATCCCAAGTGAGATTGCACCCAATAGTAACTCAATCACGACACTATACTCATCAATTTTATTAGTATCCGGACTGAGGGATGCTCCACCTGAGCTTAAAAGTTGGCATGTGGGATAATAGATCTCACCCAAGCTATGTAAGCAATGTCCAAGTGTGATGACATGCTTCATCTGCATACCCCACAAACATAGGTGATTCTGATTACATCTTTCAATTGAGAACAAAGCACGATGAGAAATGGCCAATGCTAATAAAAAACAGAAAAGTAAAATCAATCTAGGCTACGTATAATACAACAAGTCCAAGCGGATTCTTCCCATAAAAAAATGTCTAGGAATAGTACCTCTTCAAGTATATCCCATTTCTAGTCCCTAGGATGTTTCTCTAAAAATATCCTAATTCATAGGCTACTTTACTAAGGACTTGCCTCAATATGTAAGAGCCAAGACACATTGAATTGAATTTTCTAGACCCAATTTCGGCATGGTCCTGATCATAAACTAGCACCATGTCTCCTTCATAGAAGACTCGGGGATAGACATATTTGTTGTACTAATATTTGACATGTTTCTCGTGTGTTTCGTTAGCAATAGCGGTGTCCATTTTTTCTCATATAATTGTTCCAAGTACACTAGGAATTCTTCTAACTGTGTAGTGTCTAGTAGGAGATCAATGGCTAGTTTCGACGATGGGATTTCACACTCGATAGTTAGCACAGACTCAAATCCATGTACAATTTGAAAGGGAGTGAACCCAATAGAAATCTTGACTAAAGTTCGATATTCCCTGTCATGTCCCAAAATTTTGCATTGGGTCACAATGGCCTAAGCCACTTGTCCATGTTCATGATAGTTTTTCAAATTGGTGATAAGGGTCAAATAATTTCCAAGCATGATGTCCAATTTAGTAATAATTTAAAATTAGAGCCAAATGGACAAGGTGGGTCACATGAAGAGAAAATTCCCAATTGAAAGTTTGTAATTTCCCCATCCAAATAAACTATCATGGAGGAAAATTTCCACTAACTTACTAGTTCCCTAGGTTGGGGGTGGAAGCATCAAAATTTGAAATAAGGGAGCTGCAAGACCCAAAATGACCTTATACTTAAAAATTCACATTAATGGGTCAAATAAATAATAATAATAAATAAAATAAGGTGGCATTGGATCATGAGGGCACATAAGAGGTTGTGGGACCCACATGTGGCAAGATTCCCCACTACACTTGGCATCATTCTCTCACCAATTCGAGTCCAAGGTGGAGGGTAAAGTACTTGGGGGAGTTGAAGATTAATTATTCATGGCATGAATCTAGGAAATTTGAATTGGAGTGGAAGAGTAACTCCCATGGAAGCCTGGAAGAGGCATCATAGAGAAGTTGTGACACTTGTATCTAGATTCTTAGGCATCTATGACAACAATGATGCAGAATCTATGAAAAATATGACAAATTCATACCTGATTGTAGACCTATGACACATCTGACATATCAGGGCTAAAAATAGCCACCAAGAGGGCACATAGGGGGATTTATGGTCATCCAAGATTCCCCATTCGAATTGGGGGAAGAGGAATTCAAGAAAGAAGTGGACAAGTGTCTTCTATGAGAATCTCTCCCTAACTCTAGTTGAGTGAAGACTCTTGGAGGGAATTTGAGCTATGGATTCCATTGGATGTTAATAAAAGAGGAGTATGAATGAGAGTATATTTTTGTCATTTCTCATTTTCACTTTTGGAGAGCTTTGCTTGTCCTTGCAAGGTGGATGTTCATCCTCCCTACCTTAGAACCAATTTTGTGGGTGAAAGATTCATATCCAAATTGGTTGGAGGAGAGGCCATTCAGAACTCTCAACAAAGATTCATTGATATTTATTAGATGCAGGTTCAATCCCTCGTTGATTTTGAGTTCATGTTCTCTCTTCTTTCTCTACTATCTCTCTCTCAAAACTCTCTCAATGTTCATGTACAAGTGTGATGGCGCACTCCTGGTTGCTTATAATTTGTGGAGACTAATATTTTGTATCTATGGCCATGCTATATTCTGTATATAATTGTAATGAACTGCACATGAGAGCCACAGCTCGAAATACCAAACATTTCATGTAATATTTCCAAGTAATATCAAGATTTGAGCTAGTTTCCTCACTTGTTTCTCATGGTGTTTAGGAATGACTTTGTATCTATTTAATATCAGAATTTTTCTGAGATTTATCTTACGTTGCAAGATTCATATGGAGTAAAATGTATGACCAAAATTTTGTGTGTAGACCCTTGAATTTTTACTAAATATTGTGCCATAAACTTATGTCCTTTGTTGACCATTTTCCCACAATTTATATGGCAAACAACCTGTTGTTTTTTGGAAGGTATAGCAGATCCTAAAACATGATTTAATGATGCATATTTGTTTCCCTTGAGGTCCTCTAACATATGCAAGTCTCATATCAGAAATTAGTGAAGTTTGTACAGTGTTCGGAAGGTCAAAAAGTTACTAGTCTAGTGGGGTTTTCAACTATCCAATTCAACTAGTTTTATTCCCCTTCCTTCCTCCTTGAGAATTGTGAACCCTAAAATTTTCTAATGAATGTCTAAGTGTCTTTTATATGAATTAGGATTTATTAATACCTCTTAATCCCCTCCATATATAATTCGAAATCATTTGCAACAATTTGGATTTCACTAGTCCAAGGTTTGAAACTGGTCCAAATTGAGTAATTTTTCAAATTAGGGATATTGCAGTGGTATCAGAGCATGGTCCTTGCACCTATGCATTAATATCATCCTTTGAAGAAGAATTTGAAGCCATTTCTTACTATTATGATGACTCCTATGAGTACAGTGCTTATGAGCAGTATGAAGATGATTGTGAGCAATATGAAGAAGAATGTGAATGGTATGAGGAAGAGGTGCCATCATGCAACACTTCTTACAATTTCATAAGGAATGGGGGTTATTCTTATGACCTTACGTATTATGAATATCAATGTCTCATACCACCAAAGGATAATCCTATGAATGAATTAGAAATATTGAGAGCAACGTGTAAAACTTTGCCTCAGCAATATCAGGCATATCTTGCTTTGATGGGAAAGACAAAGAAGGCCATTCATTTTGAATACTTTTTCGATTGGGTGTTTGGACATAGGCCCAAGAATGAAGATGTGCATTTGGAGAAGAAAGTTCTATGCCCTTATTTCAAAATACCTTGGAGAAAAATCATATATGTTTGAGTGAAAAGGAGGAGTGAAATGAGGAGACCCATGAGCCACCTAGTTCTGAAGGTGGTGAAGCATAAGAAGCATTACATGAATAGGATCGAAATTCACTCCCAAGTGACTTTGAAAAAGATGAATAAATGTCACATGATAGTGAAGAATATTCCATTGAAAATACTAAATATCATTATGAGACACATCCTACTTTGGACATGAATAAAAGAGCATCTACTGATGGATGCTTGAACTGTGAAGGAGTACCTACTGATGGGTGCTCAGACCTCTATGTTGGTGACAGAGAGATCACTTTTGAAGGTGTTTCTGCAATCCAAAGTTCCATTGACCATGGATATGAATACCTTGTACCAGTTGAATAAGAACCAAGATCAACTTCCACGTCACCACTTGAGCTTCATGAAGTTGGTCCAAGAAAGAAGGAAGAAGAAGAGGAGGTTCATTTGCAAGAGATTCATTTTCTTGCAGGGTCCTTGAAGATGGATGAGAAGAATATTCAAGAGGCCTTGAATACTCTCCTTGACACACATGCATTGGTTTCGAAATTTTTTTGGTGTGTGGAGGAGAAATCTTCCCTTGAAGACATGGAGAAAATCCAGAAGGCAATGTTGGACACCAAAGGTAATTTTTTGAATTTGCTTTCTAATAGAGATTATTTAATTGAGCTTGTTGGTTTGTATCATGGAATAACCTTTAAGGATGAAAATAGAATGAAAATCTCTCAAATGAGTTGGATTCCACCCAAAATGCTCTGCAAAAATATATGGTGCAAATTGAGCAACTTCAAGAGAGATTGCGAAGGTCCTTTACACCCTCCCACATATCAGACAGTCATTTAATGGCTGAAGTACTTTATGTTACAAATGAGGAACCTCATGTGATGGTGTAACATGAGTTACATGTTGATATTCATGTGCTTGAATAGTCTACATTGAAACAAGAAGGAAGCCAAGCACGTGTTCTTGTTCAGAGGGATTATGAGTTGCCTCATGGTGAGAGATGCAGATCCTTGGAGGAGGCACATGATCTCACAACAGTTGGACCATCCAATGATGGAGAAGATGCATTCGAAATTCTTATGGGTAATAGTTTCAAAGAGGTAAGTTTGGTTCACAATTCTTCACCCCCTACTTCTTTTTCAACCACATCAATTGGGGATGAAAATTGGGTGAAAGGTTTGTTTCTGATGGTGCCACATGAGGAGTATGAAACTCCTATCTCTCCTTTTGATGATGACATGATTAGAGCACCTTATTATTTAAATTTGAAGCAGAATCCTTTGTTACCTTATGATGATACACATCTACATGGATTCACCTATAATGTTCACTTGAGTCACTTGAAGACTCATGATTTCCCTTGCTTCTTGCTTAGTTCATTTGATGTTAGAGGAACTTAATCCAATATTTGGGTGAAGATATTTATGATTGGAGAACATTATTATTGGTAGACACATCCTTTGGTATTTCTTGATGATACACATATTCATGGGTGTATTGATGAGACTTCTTTGATCCCCTTGAAGGCTCATTGTTTTCATTCATCCTTACTTGGTTCAGATTTTAGTGGAGGTTCTTCATTCACTTCTTGGATGAAAGAACACATGGATGATTATTTTGATGCATCTTACATTCTTCTGGAGCAGCATTATAGGACATGGGATCCTCACCTATGTCAGTGGAGAATATTTGATATAATACTTGATGCTTGTGTGTCTGGGGCACATGATGATCTACTTACTTGGATGTACAAGCACTTTCATGATTATTTGATGAGGTACCTTTTTAATGTACATTTGTATGATGTTGTTATGTACTTCGATTATCTATATTTTGTACTTATGATATTTGGAAAGATGCATACAAGGGAGTGGGATCCAGGCATTCTTCTTCCTGGTGGTATGGGTTGGAGAGAACTCCTAATTGTTGGAGTGCAATACAAGCAATGGGACCCTGGGATCATTTTTGGTCTCATTGGTTTCAATTTTGGGGGAAACAAGCAGTATGGGAGATTGAGTCACCACTTGAGAAGGTGATTGTAATCAGAATAGTGTAGTAGAAAGCATGGTGGTTCCTCTCTGAAATTTTCTTGGAATCTTGAAGACTCAAAGTTTGGAAACTTCAAAGAATTATACAGTGAGCGAAAGGGTTTCCACAATATGAAAGAGGTAAATATTAATTGTGCAATTTTTTTTTATGGGTTTAATTAATCTTTTGGTGTTTAGTGGTTATGTCATAGGAGATATCAATATGAAAAATAAAATCCACATCTCTTTACTTTTGGAAACACACAATTGCAGTACATGAGTGCCACTTCTCAAAGTTTTGGAAGGAAAGTGGGTTCTTCAACATCCATGTTTGAAACTTCCTGAGGACAAGAAATATTGGGAGGGTAGGAATTGTCATGTCCCCAAATTTTGCATTGGGTCACAATGGTCGAATCCACTTGGTCATTTTCATGATAGTTTGTCAAATTGGTGCCAAGGGTCAAATAATTGCCAAGCGTGATTTCCAAGTTAGTAATAATGTAAAGTTAGAGACAAATGGACAAGGTGGGTCACATGAAGAGAGAATTCCCAATTCAAATTTTGTAATGTCGCCATCCCAATAAACTATCATGGAGGAAAAATTCCACTAACTTACTAGTTCCCTAGGTTGGGGGTGGAAGCATCAAAATTTGGAATAAGGGAGCTACAAAACCCAAAATGACCATAGAATTACAAATTCACATTAATGGGTCAAATAACTAATAAAAATAAAATAAAATAAGGTGGCATTGGATCATGAGGTCAAGATTCCCCACTACACTTGGCATCATTCTCTCACCAATTCGAGTGGTGGGACCCACATGTGGCAAGATTCCCCACTACACTTAGCATCATTCTCTCACCAATTCGAGTCCAAGGTGGAGGGTAACGTACTTGGGGGAGTTGAAGAGGAATTATTCATGGCATGAATCTAGGAAGTTCGAATTGGATTGGAAGAGTAACTCCCATGGAAGAGGAAGAGGCATCATAGAGAAGTTGTGACACTTGTAGCTAGATTCTCGGGCATCTATGACAACAATGATGGAGAATCTATGAAAAATATGACAAATTCGGACCTGATTTCATACCTATGACACATATAACATATCAGGGATAAAAATAGACACCAAGGGGGAGAATGGGGGGAGTTATGGTCAGCCAAT
The DNA here is from genome assembly GCA_027924585.1 of Larix kaempferi. NCBI lineage: Eukaryota > Viridiplantae > Streptophyta > Pinopsida > Pinales > Pinaceae > Larix > Larix kaempferi. Next base: position 10,347,950 of record BSBM01000076.1, read on the forward strand.
ATTCCCCATTCAAATTGGGGGAAGAGGAATGCAAGAAAGAAGTGGACAAGTGTTTTCTATGAGAATATCTCCCTAACTCAAGTTGAGTGAATATTCTTAGAGGTAATTCGAGCTATGGTGTCCATTGGAGGTCAATAAAATAGAATTATTATGAAGGAGAGTAGCTTTTGGTCATTTCTTATTTGCACTTTTGGAGAGCTTAGCTTGTCCTTGCATGGTGGATGTTCATCCTCCCTACCTTGGAACCAATTTTGTGGGTGAAAGATTCCTATCCAAGTTGTTTGGAGGATATGCCATTAATAAATATCAAACGAGCTTCATGGATTTTTTTTATGCAGTTTATATCCCCCTTTGATTTTTATTTCATGTTCTCTCTTCTTTCTCTACTATCTCTCTCTCAAAACTCTCTCAATGTTCATGTACAAGTGTGATGGCACACTCCTAGTTGCATATAGTTTGTGGAGAATGATATTTTGAATCTATGGCCATGTTATCTACTGTATATCATTTTAATGAACTACACATGAGAGCCACAACTCTAAATACCAAACATTTCATGTAATATTTCCAAGTAATATCAAGATTCGATCTGGTTTCCTCACTTGTTTCTCATGGTGTTTTGGAATGACTTTGTATCTATTTAATATCATTTTTTTTATGAGGTTTAGATTATTTTTCGAGCTTAATATGTATTAAAATGGATTACCAAATTTTGTTTGTAGACCCTTGAATTTTTACTAAAAATTGTGCCATAAACTTATGTCCTTTGTTGACCATTTTCCCACAATTTCTATGTCAAACAACCTATTGTTTTTTGGAAGGTATAGAAAACCCTAAAACCTAATATAATGTTTCATATGTGTTTCCCTTGAGCTCCTATAACAGATCCAAGTCTCATATCAGAAATTAGGGAAGTCCGTACAGTGTTTGGAAGGTCAAAAAGTTACTAAACTAGTGGGGTTTTCAACTATCCAATTCAACTAGTTTTATTCCCCTTCCTTCCTCCTTGAGAATTGCGAACCCAAGTTTCTAATGAATGTATAAGTTTATCTGAGCTTAAATAGGATGTATTAAGACCTCTCAAGCCCATCCTTTTAGAATTTCAAATCATTTGGGAACATTTGGGACAACTTGGGTTTCACTAGTCCAAGGTTTGAAACTGGAGTAATTTTTCACATTAGGGATATTACATTCCCAGAATGCAAGATACAACATGATATGATAATTGTTTTTATTTATGCTCACTGTATGTTGCAACATGGTTTTCAAGGACTTATATGCTTCCTCTACTTGGACATTTTCCTATGGATAGTACAGTGATGAGAAATGTTGCCTAAAACCAATCTTTTCAGCTAGTTCCATCATCATTTTGTTTCGAAAGTGATTTCCATTATCTATGAAAATATCCCTAGGTATACCTAAATGGGATATGATTTGGTTGAACACGAAATGTGCTACAATTTCACCATCACATGTTAATGTAGGCATAGCTTCATCCCACTTAGTGAAGTATTCCGTGACCACAACAATGTACTTATGGCCTTTTTTTGATGTCAAATTACATGTATAATCTATCCCCCATTTTGTAAAGGAACCAATGGTGATCATTGGATAGAGCAGTGCAGGGTGTGCATGCATTTTCATGGTGAAATTTTGACAAGGATGACACTTATTGACTACTTATACACGGTATTTGAAGATTGAGGGCCAGACATAATCCACACACAGAATTTTATGAGTTGTTGCAAGCACTGATAGATGACCACCATGGAAATCATTCAAAATTGTCTCTACCTCCTCATGAGTTAGACATCGCCTCAATATAGTATTTATTCCATGACAATATAAGGTATCAACAATTATGACATAATTCCTTTCCTAGTGACATATTTTTCATCTTTCTTCATTAGAAAACTGAGGTGGGACCCTTTGAATTTTTAGGTAAACTAAGATGTTCTAATACCAAGGTTCCCTCTCTACCATATCTTCACCATCTTGGGGGAGCCCCGACATTAACTCAGTTAATGCCAAGTATTTTTTGGATTTAGATGGCACAAAACCTAGATCGAACTCCTGAAGAATCACAATCCACTTATTGTACTTTCCTCCGACAACCTGTTGAGACAAGATATGTTAGAAGTGATTGATATCTGTAATTAAGGTTGTTCCTTTAAGAATAATGCAGTGTCAAATTCTTTGCAACGCATGAACAACTGCTAGCACTAGTTTTTTAACATGGGAGTACCTCAAATATGGGCCTTATAAGTTCTTACTCAAGTAGTATATGGCATGTTCCTAGTGATCATCATCCTCTTGAACCAAGACCATTCTAACAGTCGATTCAAATGCACTAGATACAAAAGGAAATATTTTCTATAGTCTGGAGGACTCAACAATGGGAAAGACATTAGAGCCTTTTTTAATGCATCAAATGATCATTGAGTATTATCATCCAAAATGAATGGGAGCACTTTCCTAAGTAGGTGCATGAAACCTTTTGTGATATCGACATAATTAGCAATGAATTAACGTAAAAAATTGGCTTTCCCTTGGAGGATTTGCATTTGGTGCAAATTATGCAAGGGAGGAAACTGAAATATTGCCTCTACCTTGAATGGATATAACATAATTACTTCTTTCGAAATGATGAAACCAAGTAATTGACCTGAAACAATACACAATATGCACTTATGAGGATTCAATCAAATCCTACAGTAATGACACGTATCAAAGAGAACCCTAAGGTGTTTGGGGTTATCTACCCTCTTTACATATTTAGTCGCTAGTTCTTCTGAATAGGCCTTGATGATCTTCCTACTATCGTGAAATAATATGACATGGCGTGTTGAAACGTATCCCTGACGTTATTTAGTACAAATGGAATCTTCCTATAAGTGAAGGTTCCCTAGGGGCATATGAAAGCAATTTTGTGTTGATTCTCTAGACAGATTTGAATTTGATTATATCATGAAAATCCATCCATAAATGAAATTACTTCACTCCCAGCACACTCATCGATTATTTGATCGATGGGTGGAGTAAGATATTTATCTTTAGAGAAAGATAAATTCAGGTGTGTGAAGTTTGTACACACTCTAATATTCCACTTTTTTTATTTGTGGATACCAGATTGGACAACCACTCAGTTAAAGGGACAGGATATATGATGTTATCATAGAGAATTTTCTCCACTTTTTCCTTGATAGCATTATCCTTCCTCGGGTTTATCGGTCATAGATTTTATCAAACAAGTTTATCATTAAGATATGTCTTAATCTCATGCTCAACAATGGTTGGGTCAATTCCTATAATCCCTTCATAAGACTAGGATAAAACATCTATATACTCTTTAAACAACGTAGTATAAGTCTATTTCTCTTTTGATGAGCAGTATGCACCGATAAATACAATCTCAACAATTCCTAGAGTATTGGAAATATTGATGGAATGGTTTTTGAAATGTTGGCCATATTCCCTTCTGCATACACTTGAGATGTCGTGAGAGGGATCCCATACCAATACATGGAACTTGGTATGATGCATACATTATCATAAATCCTCATATCACTCTTGGTAGGTAGATATGATGCACTTTGGTGCATGTCTTCCCAATGTATTTCTCCCAAAGACATAGCCTCGATGATAGCTTCATATAAAGGCATAGCTATATCCAAGGGGCCATGATAGGGTAAGGCGTTGATGGCCCAAATGGGCATAGAGTATTGATCATCGTCTTCTATCTGGGAAAAGTGATGATCTTGGTATACATTCTTAGATATGACAGGCATAGCTTGATAAGCTACCATAGTTGTAGACAAATTTGGTGGGGCTCTTCTACACCTAGTTCCTAAAGTAGGTTCTAGTGTTAGTCCTTAATACAGATTACAACAAGTTTGCAAAATGATTCATATATTTAGACACATTAAACACAAGACAATGGAACATAACACATGAACACATTACATAGAAATTACCCTAGAAACACCTCTCCTGGTGTGATATTTTACAGGATAGATCACACAGCTAGAGTAAATCTCACTAATATTAATCAAGAATTGTAGAGAAGAAGAAGAAGAAGAAGAATCAATATTCACTCATAAACTTAGAAAGGTAAAATCTGCAGTATAATCATACATCAGCTATAAGTTGGCACTATGAAACTGAATACTAACTCGATACAATCAAATGAATTCAAATACACCTAAGGTCATTCAAATTCTCCTCAATGTGTGGATTGGACAGCATTGGAGACATCACCCAATCAGTGGTAGTATTCATAAATAGTCAAATGTGAGTCAAATGAGTCTAGTTGAGTCTAACTGATGCATTTGGCACTAATATAGGGAAGGGGACTCCAAGGTGGGTGCATGAGAGACTGTCAGTAGTCAAGTGGCACTCTCATATAGACAAGTGGAAGCTACAGGCAGTTAAACTAAGCAATCAATGCATAAACTGTGCAATCAATGCAAGAACTGACTGTTGGAATCCAAGAGTGTGTAGTAGGGCGCATTTTTCATCCAGGTGAGGAAAAGAAGGTGCACTAGGTAGGTAGGAGGTCTACTGAGGGCTAAAAATAGGCTCCAAGGGGCTGAAAATAAGCTCTAGGTGTTGGGGATACTACCATACTGATGCATGCATGCATGCAGAATGCATGCAAAGCATGCAAATATAAAAATGATGGTGAGAATATTCCAACACCCCCCGCAAGCTGGACTATGAGGAAACACATAACTAAAAACTAGTAGGGCCCTGGTAACTGAGACCAAAGTTCACCCCGTATAACAATCTAAAATAAATAAAGTGAGGAAAGAGGGAAAACCCAGTGGGAAGAAATCCCCCCCTCAAGATAGACTATGGTAGGATAATCAATCATGTACATCACTCACTCGAAAAGGTAAGGGGACTTCTCCACTGAAGAAATATCTATCGGAAAGAAATGGATCTGTAATGTGAGAAGGATAAAACCTTCCATTCTGAAAATATGATCTGGTTCTCCTTTGATCAAGTGGATCACCAAAAAGATCTCTGGAAGATCTAAGAGTAGTGGCTGCCCATCTAGGAAGAGGAGGATATGTTATTATGTAGGTTGTAGATCTGGATCTATCATATGCTCATCTTCTCTGGATAATCAATCATGTACATCACTCACTCGAAAAGGTAAAGGGACTTCTCCACCGAATAAATATCTATCGGAAAGAAATGGATCTGTAATGTGAGAAGGATAAAAACTTCCATTCTGAAAATCTGATCTGGTTCTCCTTTGATCAAGTGGATCACCAAAAATATCTCTGGAAGATCTAAGAGTAGTGGCTGCCCATCTAGGAAGAGGAGGATATGTTATTATGTAGGTTGTAGATCTGGATCTATCGTATTTTCATCTTCATTGTCAGGTGCTAGATCTTTAGGTTCTTGTGGATTTGGATCTAGCATTCTCTCAAAAAGAGTTATCTTCCTCTTGGGAAGAAGTGAATCATGCTCCAAAAACATTTGCTTGAGTTCTCCAACAATAGATGCAAGTGAATCTAGAGGCTTCCTAAACTTGTTCTTCCTACCAAGCATGGTGAGAACAAATCCAAAAATATGAAGATCGTTATGGAGCATGTGATTCAAACCAAGTGAGGTAGAATCAACTCCATTAATGTGTATGTAGTTCTTTGATATATCCTTTGAACCGACATAGGTGAGATCATAACCAAATGAGCCAATACATGATGGTGGTGGCTTGGAATTCAAATCAGATCCAAGAATTGACAGATGGCTTCTTATGATCTCTTTTCAACCAGCAGGGGTGAGATCAAAACCAAAATCACAAGGATATGCATGAGACTTGAACCCAAGCGAATGATGGTGTCTTCCATCTTTGGTGAAACTTTGAAAACATGTGCCAATGACCAAATAGGATTTCATAGGAAGCAGTTGATCAAGGAGGGCGAATGCATCACCTCCAAGATCTGATTTTACCTCCAAAATACTCAGTAGATCATCATCTTGCACATCAGCAGGCTCATGGGAAGTAGATATTTCAAAAGTCTCTTCAACTTCTAGAGTAGTAGCTGACATATCTTGCTCAAATTTTGAATTATAAAATGGATCAACTTCATTAGTGGTGATGGACCATTTTGCAATAGGAGTTGGATCTTTAGGTTCTAGATCTTCAGGTTCTTGTGGATCTAGATCTAGCATTCACTCTTTTTTGTGAACCTTCTCTTTCTCAACCATCTTTGTTGGATCTTTTCCATTCAATCAACCTTTGCAGGTGCCTTGGGAAAACTTGAGATTGGGTAGACTTTCAACCACATTTTGAGTTTGCATGTCTTGCAAGTGCTTGTAGTTGAGATGCCCAAATATTTCATGCCATATCCTACTCTCTTCATTTGCATGAGTGTGAAGAGAAGACTGTTTGAAGAGAGGTAGGAAGTGAGAGAACTCATAGAGTTTCGACTTGTGTTTTGAAACACCTTTTGCAATGGTAGATCCTAATACCATGTCTTGTATTTCGACCTCATTTGGAGAGAAGATCACCCTCTTGGGATCTCCAGTATGGGTCATCTGGTAGACTGAAAGTATATTGGCATTAAGTGTAGGAACATAGAGCACATTTGAGAAGTACCCATGATCAAGCTTGATCCTTCCAATCCCCTTAGAGGAGACCTCAGAATCATTCCCCAACATGATTCAAGGACCAACAATGGATTCAAAACTAGTAAAGAGATATTTGGAGGAAGACATGTGTCTTGATACTCCTAAATATATGATGAAGGAGGACTCTCTTGATTCACCTGCCATGAGAGCATGGCATCTCTCCTTGTCCTCGTATTTTGAAGATTCAGCTTCTTTCTTCCTAGTACATGAAAATACTATAAGGTTATTCTTTTCAAGTAGATGAGCCATCATATCTATAGTCTTATTCATACAACTGCTCTCAGGATGAAATCCTCTATTGCAATAGGTACATTTGCATTTCCCTTTGTGAGATGGCTTGCCTTTCTTGTAATTCAAACCTCCTTCTGACTGATAGGGATACTCTTTCTGCTTATGCCTATTCAAATTTCTATCTGAAAATTTTTGCTTTCCTTTTCCATTCGCTCTCTTCACTTCAGCAGCTGCAAGTGTTGAATCCATCTTGGGATTGATCATTCCCATGTGAATCAACTTCTCCTCCTCTTGTGTGAGAGATTGGATGAAGTCTTCAAGAGTGGGAAACTTCCATTTTGGGATGGATAGCTTCGTTGTCTGGAAGGTAGAGACAAATACTGAGTAATCAAGGCCCAATTTTGATAGAATGGCTAGGACTAGCTGCTTCTCTTCTTTCTCTATTCCATATGTCTTCAATTTTGAAATCAGATTTTTAAACTTGGTAAGAAACTCAGTGATTGAGTCGAAACTGCAAGGGCTCAGTGAGATAAGCTCATTTTCCAACATGTGACCTTTCAAGTCATATTTATGTCCAAGAAGAGATTCGAGCCTGTCCCAAAATTCTTTAGGATTTGTCAGATCTATGACACGAAAAATGGAGGTCTTCAAAAATGTTGAGGAGTAGCAGTCTTACTGCTTCATCAAGTTTATCTAGATACTTAGACTTCTCAACTACACCAGTGGGTTCGAGTGTAGTGCCATTCAATACTCTAGAAAGGATTTTGGAATTCATGAAGATGTCCATATTGGATTTCCATTCAAAATAATTGGAGTTTAGTTTTAGATCCATTGATACTGCTAAATTTGAATTGAAGATGGAGATAACCTGCAAAACAAATGAAATTGTTGATGGATATTTGCTACAAAATCGATTGAACATTGCCTTAGGACAATGAGCATGTGATTGGATCCTTCACACCTGGATAGACCACACTGGATTGCTCTAGTGAATTCAAGACAATTGTACCAAGAATTGCTGTGGAAATCCAAAGGCTTATGGTGCTCAATGAAAGACAGCTTCTCAATGAATTGCTGCAACTGTTGTTGCTGCAATTCGAATAGCTGGATCCATCTCTGATACCATGTGATATTATACAAGATATATCACACATCTAGAGTAAATCTCACTAATCTCACTTAAGAACTGCAGAGAAGAAGATTGAATCAATATTCACTCATAAACTTAGAAATGGTAAAATCTACAGTATAATAATACATCAGTTGTAAGTTGGAACTGTGAAACTGAATACTAACTCAATACAATCAAATGAATTCGAATACACCTAAGTTTATTCAAATTCTCCTCAATGTGTGGATTAGACAGCATTGGAGACATCACCCAATCAATGGTAGTCGTCACAAATAGTCAAATGTCAGTCAAATAAGTCTAATTTAGTCTAATTGATGCATGTGGTACTAATCTAGGGAAGGAGACTCCAAGTTAGGCTCATGAGAGACTGTCAGTAATCAAGTGGCACTCTGATATAGACAATTGGAAGCTACAGGCAGTTAAACTAAGAAATCAATGCATAAACTGTGCAATCAATGCAAGAACTGACTGTTGGAATCCTAGAGTGTGTAGTAGGGCGCATTTTTAATCCAGGTGAGGAAAAAAAGGCACACTAGGTAGTTAGGAGGGCTACTGAGGGAAAAAAACAGGCTCCAAGGGGATGAAAATAAGCTCTAGGTGTTGGGGAGACTACCATACTGATGACTGGATGCATGCATGCATGGAGAATGCATGCAAAGAATGAAAATATAAAAATGATGGTGAGAATGTTCCAACACTTGGAAGAAAACCAGCAAATCGGTGAGCTTTCACTCATATATTGATCAAACACTCGTAGCAGGTGTTTACAATCATGAATTTCTAGACTACAAATCACACTTCATTACATGATAATGCTGCACAATACTATTAACACAATGCATATCCATTACATCGTATTTACAAATTCAATATAACCAATTGTTCATTAATGACAATCCATAACTTCCTAACTAGTTTTAGCTATTCTACTATAGTCAACTTGACTAGGTCAACTTTGGTCAATTTCCCATTGATATTTTGTCATTATGTCGACTCCCCGTCAACCAATCATTTTCCTTCGACTAAACAACTATTTTGGTCAGTCGACCGACTAGACTTCCACCACATGTCTCCTTTGACTCTAGTCGACTTATACCAGTTGACTATCGACTTTTCCAATCGATTTACATGCAAATAATATAACATTCCCAACATTCTCCCACTTGTTGTCTTATTTTCATAAATATAAGATTCAAAAATTTAGTTCACTTTAGCATGGTTGACAAGCCCATCATTTCCCTACACTAGGAAAACTTCTTTATGCTCACCGACTCGATTAATGAATCTGCAACATTCTTCACTATGTCTACATTTTCCAATAACACTTTCTGGTTCTCCACCATATCACTCAAAAAATTATATTGAACATCATTGTGTTTTGTCTTCGAATGATATGTTGGATTCTTTGCCAGGAATATTGCACTCTGACTGTCATAATCCAACCTAACAACATGTTGTTTGAACCCAACATCTAAACACAACCTATGAAACTAAATAACTTCCTTACATTCTTAATTAGCTGCCATGTATTAATCAGCCTCATTAGTCGACATTTCCACAATTGACTGCCTTATACTCATCCAATTGACTGCTCCAGCAAATATCTTGAACATATCCACTAGTCGAACGTCTACGGTCGATGTCTCTAGCCCACTTGGAATCGAAAAAACCATGTACATTGATTTCTTTGTTGTCTTCGGGCTCTCCTCCATAACATATTGCATAATCCATCGTGCCACGCAAATACCAGAATACTCACTTGACTATGACCTAGTGCTCTTTTCCAATTTTCAACATGTACCTTCTCAATACTCCCACTGCATGGGAAATATCGGGTTGATTACAAACCATAGCATAGATCAGACTACCTACACTAGCAAAGGGAACACACAACATGCACTCTATTTATTCTTGTGTCTTAGGACATTGTGCATCAGATAGCTTGACTGCTACAGGAATAAGGACCTTGACTAGTCTACTCTCTTGAAAATAGTCTCAAAATATTTCCTTTGACTTAACCAGAGCCTTCTACCTGCACAATCTCTCTAATTTCCATTCCAAGAATGAAATTTGTTGCTCTAATATCCTTCATGTCAAACTTGTAATATAACTACAGTATCACCTCCTTTATCAAATCCATGTTATTTCTGACCAATAACATGTCATCGACATATAGAACCACATATGTGAAATTACCATTGAACAAACAATGATCATCCTGATTTCCCACAAACCCCAACTACTGGATATACATGTAAAACATTTGATACCACATCCTTGGTGATTGTTTTAAACCATAAAGGGACTTCTTGAGATTCAAATCCATCTCCTTTTATCCTTCCACTAAAAACCTTCAGAATGCTTCATATAAATTTATTTTTCAAGATCACCATGAAGAAATGTGTTCTTTACATCCATCTATTCTATCTCAAGATCAAATGTTGTAGATAAAGAAATTAGTGCCCTTATGGAAGTTATCTTAGCAACAAGCAAGAATATTTCACCAAAGATTACTCCCACGACTTGGGAATACCCTTTCACTACCATTCAATCCTTGTACTTTTTTACTTGACCTACTGCATTCAACTTTTTCTTGAACACCCACTTACTACCGACGGGATTCCTTCCATTTGGTATTGCAACTAGATCCCATGTCTTATTCTTCTTCAAGTACTCCATTTCTTCTTTTGTATCCCTTTACCATAGTTTACCCTCTACAAGTCGATCACTTCCTTTACCAACATGGGATCGGGATTGTCTTCTATGGAAGATAATGCAAAAGTAGAGCAAAATTCAAATGGACTATATCTTTCTGGTTGTTTCCTTGCTCTACGATACCTTTTGGCATTCGTATTTTGTTGTTCCACCTCTTCATTGGATTTAGTCGACTCAACTACATCTATACTTGTGTCGTTTATTTCAAACTCTTCTTTTATATTTTTTCTCTGTCAACCTATTCATCCCTAGAAGTTCCTCCAACTTCTATGAAGATCACATCTCGACTATAAATTTAATTCCTAATCATTGGGTTCAAAATCTTATACGCTTTCACTCCATCGTTGTACCTGACGAAGATGCATTTCTCCGACTTGTTGTCAAGCTTGGTTCTTTTCTCCATTGGGATATGCACAAAGGATTCACACCCAAACACTCTAATATGTGTAAGAGAGGGACTTTCACCATCTCATGCATCATATAAAGTCTTGTCGAACAGATTCATTGACGATGACCTATTCACCAGATAATACGTCGTGTCAATTACCTCTACCCAGAATTCTTGTGCAACTTCTGCACCACTGAGCATGTTCCCCGCTTTCTCCATCACTATTTTATTCATTCTTTTAGCAACTCCATTATATTGAGGCGCATCTGGAGTTATTTTTTATCGAGCTATACCATGCTTTCGGTAGAACTGGTCAAATGCCTTTCCACAGAATTATCCTCCATTATCAGTTGTCAGCACCTTGATCTTTTAACTAGTTTGATTCTCCACAATAGATTTGGACTCTTGAAACTTCTCAAAAACCTCATATTTCTTCCTCCAAAAATACAACCATGTAATTTTGGAGGAATTGTCTATGAAAGAAATGTAATATTGATATATGTCACATACCCCAAATCTGAACATTTTATGTTATGAGAAAACATTATGTTTTATGTTATTGTAAAGTTTTATGATTATTGACCAAGTGGGGTCAAGGATGACTATAATTAATTACTCTAATATTTATTATTAATAAATAAAAAAGGAGACAAATATCCAAAGGGGGTTGTTGAATGAGTGTTCACTGACCCACTAGGAGGAATGGACTCGAGTGGAGAGGAAACTGACACTTGGCAGCATCATCAATTCACTTCTAGCTGTTGCAGGGGGCAACTTCCCTATTTTTATGGTCATGTTCCCCAAGAAAGTGGAATTGAGCAGGTGGCTCAATAACTAAGAAACTGACCAAAATACCTAGGCATGATATATCACCCATCAAATTGAGCAGGGGTCTCATCAATTTTTTCCTTGTGATAATTTATGAAAAGAGAAAGACAACACA